>OY756943.1:27965097-29173535 GCA_963580275.1 Crataegus laevigata | reverse complement strand
TACAATTCCAAGTTGGTACTTGGTTGCTTGACTTCTAACCCTTTTGTTAGCTCATAATGAGTAATTGTGTGAGTGTTGTATTCTCTTTTGTTGTGATGGATTTTTGTTTGAGATTTTAGTTGGGATTCTTGTTTCTCACTAAGTCTACTTGCTTTGCTTTATATATAAATTAGTCGTCATTTGGGATTGAATATTTGGGTCTCACTGTTTTTCAAGAATGGTCTCTTTGTGTTCGGTCCACTAATATGGAAAAAAAGGTCCAACTGGCTTGGCCAGCAAATAACTTGTGTGAATCCATTTCTGTCTTATGTAGGTCAATCATGGTATTCGTTATATCACCACTTATATTTCCAGGTGCTGTTACGAATATATACAGGTAAAGTGGTTTAATAACTTAAATAGGTGTTAATATGTATAACTTTTGGTCAATTGTATTGTAGAAGGGATATATATTGTGTATCAACACTTTTTTTCTTGCTATAATGTTTTCTGTAATTTATGCGTTTGAACAACATTTGGGTTACCTAACCGTTTTGTTTGAGTGAAACAGTTCTTGATCAGTCTACTAGAATGGATTACAAAATGAAAAGTGGTGATGCAGCTGAAGCTTTAAAGATTGAACCTATTCAAAGGGCTAGTTTCTTCTACGTTGCCTATTATTGATGCTACATATTTTGTAGCAGACAACTCTAATTCAATATTTTTAGTTATGATATTATCTTTTTCAAGCTACAATTGGGATGTATTGTAGGTTACTGTGGACATGTTAATGTAAAAACTACCCATATTTGAATTATAAATTTTTTTTTTCATTGAGTTTCATAGTATGTACTTGCCATTTACGGAATTACATTAAGCTGAAATGCTAGTTTAATTACTAAAATTATCAAATGTAAAAGAATAAATGGATTAAAATATAATATAAACAATTTAAAGGAGCATGTGACGATATACCTATTCATCACATAATTTTAGGACTTGTGACGCTTATAACGTCATAAATTGAGTCAAGATTGGCATTTGGGCTTGAAAATATGTGAGGAATCGGGCGCCACGTATACTAAGAACAGGTGACGAATCACAAATTCGTCACATATATTATCGGTGACACCACATAGGTGACGAGCCTTGTGATGATCAAAATTTGTCACATATACTATTATGTGACGAATTTGTAATATTCAGTGACGCTTTGCCATCGTCACTGAAGCCCTATTTTCTTGTAATGCTTCATGTGAGAATGGATCTAGCTTGTGTGAAACACCATCAAAAGTTCAGTTTGCGGTCCTATATGCTAGTATAACTCTGGGATCAATTGGACTGGGAGGCACTCGCTTTACTTTAGCAACAATGGGAGCAAATCAATTAGACAAGCCTAAAAATCAAGGGATATTCTTTAACTGGTTTTTCTTTGCCATGTATACAGCGGCTGTTATAAGTTCTACTGCCATTGTCTATATTGAGGACAGTGTCAGTTGGGGGTTGGGATTTGGCTTATCTGCTCTTTTTAATCTGATTGGTCTGGTCATATTCGCATCTGGAACCCATTTCTATCATGTGATAAGCCACAAGGTAGTCCATTCGTGAATATAGCTCGTGTTATTGTTGCTAGTATCCGGAAGTGGAACGTTAAGCTCTCATCCAGAAGGGAGGATTACCACTACCACAATGATGGAGAGGCAGAGACGACTCCTGCAGCACCTAAAAAGAGTTTCAGGTACCAGAATTTCCACACGTTCTGCATCCTCACATTGATTTTACGTTGGTGTCTTCTTTATTGCACGCCTCTTGTTTTTTGAACTGTGAGGCCAAATACAAAAGATAACTAGAAGATAATAAGTGACATCGTGTGTATAATTCACGGGTGACAGAAATTTATATTAAGATTGATATTCTGTTGTGTTAATTAGCTACTGTAATGGCAGTAGTTATATACATCTTTACATACACGCATGCAATAAACAAATGCATGCAGTAAACAAATGCAACACAGGTGGCGTGCTTGCTGCCCATGCTAAATATGAAAAGAGCACAGAAGCCGAAACAATGTGGTAGTCATGCTGTCAAGGAATATTGTACCCACGTGCAGGTTAGTGGGACAAGTTTTCTCAACACTCCCCCTCAAGTTTGGAATGGATGTTGATTATTCCTAACTTGCAAAGCAAAGTCGTAAACTGATATAAGCTCAGTGGCTTTGTGAAGATGTCAGCTGGTTGCTTCATGGTTGAGATGTGAGATGTCTCGATCATTCCACTTTGAACCCTTTCTCGTACAAGATGGCAGTCAATCTCTATGTGTTTGGTTCTTTCGTGAAAGACCGGATTTGAAGCGATGTGAAGTGCCGCTTGATTATCACAATATAGCTGGACTGGACGTTTATGTGGGATACCCAAGTCTTGTAAAACAGATTTCAACCAAGTGATTTCACAACAAGTTGCTGCCATTGAACGGTACTCCGCCTCTGCACTAGAACGTGACACAGTGTTTTGTTTCTTGCTTTTCCAGGAGATCAAGGATTCTCCAAGAAATACACAGTATCCGGTGGTAGAACGTCGTGTGTCTCGACATCTGGCCCAATCCGCATCACAAAAGGCATTCAATTGAATTGGACTTCTTGCAGAGAGAAAAATACCTTGCCCTGGTGTGTGCTTAATGTATCGTAAGACTCGTTGGGCTGCCTCCAAGTGTGGAGTTCGAGGCTTCTCCATAAATTGGCTAAGAATGTGGACAGCATACACCAAATCAGGGCGTGTGATTGTCAGGTAGATTAGTCTCCCAACAAGTCGTCGATAAGAGGAAGGATCAGTAACCCATTGTCCTTCGTCCCTTCTGAGTGATAAGTTTTGCTCCATAGGAGAGGTGGCTGGTTTTGCGCCAAGATGACCTGCATCCTCAAGTATTTCAAGGGCATATTTTCGCTGTGAGAGGGTGATCCCCTTGCTAGAGCGAGCAATTTCAATGCCCAAGAAATATTTTAATTGGCCAAGGTCTTTCAACTTGAATTGCTTCATAAGAAAATACTTGGTATCTTCAATTGCTTGTATGTTATTTCCTGCCAAGATAATATCATCAACATAGACAAGGAGGGCAGTGAATTTACCATCATGGTTTCTGACGAACAATGAATAATCTGCCTTGGATTGTTGATAACCGGCCTTTCTAAGAGCACAGGAGAGTTTGATAAACCATTGACGGGAGGCTTGCTTAAGCCCATACAAAGATTTATGAAGTTTACAAACTCGTGTCTCCCCCTTTCGTCTGAAACCAGGAGGCAGGGACATGTAGACATCTTCCTCAAGATCACCATGGAGGAAAGCGTTGTTAACATCAAGCTGGTGGAGGTGCCATTGTTGGACCGAGGCAACAGCAAGGAGTAAACGAACTGTAGTCAATTTTGCAACCGGAGCAAAAGTCTCTCGATAGTCTAAGCCTTCAATTTGGCTATATCCTTTTGCAACCAAGCGTGCTTTATATCTCTCAATGGATCCATCGGATCGAAATTTGATTTTGTAAACCCACTTACATCCAACTGGCTTCTTGCCAGGGGGCAATGGTTGCAGAGACCATGTCCTATTCGCAGCAAGGGCTGCCAGTTCTTCGTCCATGGCTAAACGCCAGTGAGGGTCGCGTATAGCCTGTGAGAATGAGCTGGGTTCTATGGCAGCTGAAATGGAAGTGGTGAAAGCACGATGGCGAGCAGATAAACGATCGTATGTGAGTACATCAGACAAAGGGTAAGGAGTACCTGGTACCTTGGTCAACGCCGAGTGAGATGAGGGGACGGACCGAGAAGGAAGGTTGATGTCAATGTGATATTGTTGAAGATAACCAGGTGCATGAGTGGGTCGTTTGAGACGAGGTGATGATGCGGAAAGAAAAGGAGATGAAACTGAAACAGGACTCACCAACGAAGAAGAGGGTGGAGCGACGGAATCCTGCTCCAGTAGAATGGACGGATGAAGGATGGGATCATCACAGGCAGTATCTTGAGTATGTGGAAACACAAGTGGTGAAGCTGCAGTAGAAGATGAAAAAGGGAACACATGTTCATGGAAAATAACATCACGGGAGATAAAGATTTTACCCGTGTGAAGATCGTAAACTCGATATCCCTTGGTGCCATATGGATACCCAAGGAAAAGACACCGTGTGGCTCTTGCATCAAATTTTGTGGGACGATGGTGGTGGGTGGAAGAAAAACATAAGCAACCAAACACTCGCAAATGTGCATACGTTGGCTGTTTGTGGTGAAGTATTTCATAAGGTGATTTGCTGTGAAGAAGAGGAGTGGGAGTCCTATTTATGATATAAGTGGCAGTGAGAATTGCATCCCCCCAAAATTGCTTAGGAAGATGAGATTGAAAAAGTAAGGCTCTAGCAACATTGAGTAAGTGGCGGTGTTTGCGCTCTGCTACCCCGTTTTGTTGGGGAGTAGAGACACAACTTGTTTGATGGAGAATCCCCTTATCTGAAAAAAATTGGGTCATAAAAAATTCTGGACCGTTATCACTACGAAGAACCTTGACTCGTGTGGAAAATTGTGTTTCAACAAGGTGGATGAAAGTGATGAGATAAGATCGTGCATCTGATTTGTGATTCATTAAATAAACCCATGTGCATCTGGAGAAATCATCCACAATAGTTAAGAAATATTGGGCCCCTGTGATAGTGGGAACGTGGTAACCTCCCCAAATGTCAACATGAATTAACTCAAAAGGAGCCTTTGTGGTGATAGAACTCAAAGGAAAAGGGGCACGTGTTTGTTTGGCTAATGGACAAATCAAACAATCATCAATGCTACAAAAATTCAAGTTTTTAATGCAAGTAGAGAGATGCCGTAAGGTCTTGTTGGAAAGATGTCCAAGGCGTTGATGCCAAAGCTAAGAAGAAGAAGGGGCAGTAATTGATGCTGAATTGCACCTGGTTTTCATCACATTATCAAGGTAGTAGAGTCCTTCTTGTTCAGTTCCCGTCCCAATCATCTTCCCCGATCGTTGGCCCTGAAGTAGACACATTTTATCAGTGAAGATGACAAAGCAAGAGGAGGTATTAGTGAGTTTGCTGACAGAAATTAAATTCAGTTTAAAGGATGGAACACAAAGCACGTGGTGAAGGATGAGATCAGTCGAGAGATAAACTGTGCCAATATGTGTGACATCGGCAAGTGCATGATTGGGTAAGTGCACTTGTCGATTGTATACCGGAACACTTGTGGTCATTAAGCTTGGTGAGTAGACCATGTGGTCTGTGGCGCCTGTATCGAAAATCCAGTTCCTTCCCTTACTGAGAGCAGAAGCACATAAAACTCTACCTGACAGATTATTCATAGTGGAGGTGGTACCGACATGATTAGATGTGGAGGTGGATTGACTCTTATCAAGGAGTGCAAGCAGGTTGTGAAATTGCTCGGAAGTGAGGCTGTAGGACGGATGAGATGTTGCTGGAGGCGTTGGCTGGACATCAACATGATTAGCCTTGCAATTGGAACCCCTGCGATCCTGATAATCTCCCCTATCGCTGTTGTCTCTTGCCTTTTTCAGTTTGCGGCATTGATCAATGGTGTGACCTTTCCAATTACAGTAGTCACACTTGAGGTGTGCACGGCAGGTATCTGAAGTGTGTCCAGTTGCATCACAACGACCACATTTTAGATGGGAATTTCTAGGAGAAAAATTCCTACCAGAGTTTCGCATGTTGTCCCGCACGGCGAAAGTGGCGGTATCGGTGACTGAAGACCTTCCAGGAGCATGGATTGAAACTGTTCTTTGCTTCTCATCTTGAATAATAAGTGAGAAAGCTTTGTTGACAACAGGGAGGGGATCCATAAGTAAAAGTTGCCCACGAACCGCAGCGTAGGATTCATTGATATTCTGTTGTGTTAATTAGCTACTGTAATGGCAGTAGTTATATACATCTTTACATACACGCATGCAATAAACAAATGCATGCAGTAAACAAATGCAACACAGGTGGCGTGCTTGCTGCCCATGCTAAATATGAAAAGAGCACAGAAGCCGAAACAATGTGGTAGTCATGCTGTCAAGGAATATTGTACCCACGTGCAGGTTAGTGGGACAAGTTTTCTCAACAATTTAGTAAACTTTTAGCAGAAAGGAATGTACGGTCCTGATAACATAAGTCAACCCTATCACAAGCTTCACCTAACATGACCTCTAGCTTTTCTGTATGATCTGTGATGGAAAATAATGTAAAGTTGATGATAGAAAAATCTTGTAGACACAATTTTACAAAATCTTGTAGACATAACTTCACTTATCTTCTGTTGCTGAATATTCATGTAATGTGATGAGATATTCTGCATTTGCCGGGACTGAGGCCCCGCTATGGAATCCATCCTTGGTGATGGTGGGATTATTGCTTAGCGAGTTGGCCACTTTAGGATGTTGGAAACAGCTTTTGGGGAACAGCTGCGTTGTTCACTTTACGTGAGTCAACAAGCGAGGAAGCTTTTCCCCAATGTTTTCTATCTGTAATCATTATTTTGTTGAGTTTGGATGAATACACAGTACTATTTCTGTAGGAAACACAGTGCCATGCACGATCAAGGAAATAATGATGGCAAGCAATTCTGTTTGCTCTCTTGTTGCAGATTTCTGAACAATGCAGCCCTGGAAACAGAAGGGGACTTGAAGCCCGACGGCTCAATTGCAAGGCCATGGAGGTTGTGCACACTCCAGCAAGTAGAAGATCTCAAAACTATCATAAGAATTTTACCCTGTTGGTCATCCAACATATTTATAAGTACCCCCATTTCGATTCAAATAAGCTTAACGGTCCTCCAAGCTCTGAAGATGGATCGTCATATTGGTTCACATTTTAAAGTCCCGGTTGGATCTGTCCTAGTTGTGGTTACAATGGCCACTTGCATTGCTCTCCCAATCATTGATCGTATCCTATATCCCGTCTTGCAGAAACTGACCCATAAATCTCCGACTCCCCTCCAAAGACTGGGAATTGGTCATGTCCTAATTATTACAGGCATGGTTGTTTCCGCATTAGTCGAGTCAAAGCGTCTCAAAACAGCTCACGGTTCCATGGTGCCACTGTTGGTCATGTGGTTACTCCCACAGTTGGTTTTGGTGGGCATCGGTGAAGCATTTCATTTCCCGGGGCAACTTCAGTTTTGCTATCAAGAACTTCCAGCATCACTTCGTACCACGGCGACTGCAATGGTTGCAATGATAATAGCCATTGCGTTTTACTTGAGCACGGCGTTGATTGATCTTGTTCGGAGGGTTACATGGCTGTCGGATGATATAAACAAAGGGAGGCTAGACAATGTTTACTGGATGGTGGTTGTGATAGGTGTGCTCAACTTTGGTTATTACTTGTTATGTGCCAAGTTGTACAAGTATCAGAATGTTAAGGGAGTGGAAGGTAGTACCTTCTCAGTCTTGCAAGGTTAGAAAATAAAATGTCTATCGATCTGTGCCGAAATATGAAACTAATTATTGTCTAAATCAAATTTACTATGATCATCACAACATTTCCCGTCATTCAAATAAAAAGACGAGTGTTAAGTTCTCGATTTGGGCACTATGGTTTCTATATTGAAACACTAGTTTCATGTAATTTTCTTTTATTTTTTGGCCAAGTCTTTTTCTTGGTTCCTGTGGTGTGACACAAGTTTTATAGGTTGTCATTGATGTTTTTACATGAATTTTACGAGGGAAATCGACACCCAATTTAAGTTTTAGATGTTAATTGTCTTTTTTATCCTATTGTATAATTACCATCAAGTACAATATGCAATTAATAATAAAACTTATAAACCCACATTGTATAATCAAACCTACCATCACTCCTTGTTTATTCTACATTCATTCCCACTCAAACCCTAATAGCTGTTGCAGACACCAGATTTCTTCGATGCTAAACCCTTTCTATGGGTAGAAGTATTAATAAATTGTTTGGCATATTAGAAAGAAAAAAATGTTTTTTTTGGCTATACAATTTGTTACCATGCTCTCTGGCCTTTCATGAATAAGTTGTTATTGAGGCCTTTGTTTTACTAGGAAGATTATACGAAAAGATCAAATAAGATGCACACATAGGAGATGCCATAGTGCTGTAAAAAAAAAGCTCCAGTTAGAAATTTGAAACTTAACGAAAAAATTATATAAGATGCAGTGAAGCAATTGGGAGAAAAATTCAGGGAAATTTTTCAAAAAGCTCTGTCACTAAAGAGCTAAAACCTAAGAGGAGACGAGGGACTAAAAAAGTCTGTTTCAAAGAGCTAAAGGTGGGAGGGGAGAGACATGACTGAAAAGATTTTTAATCTCGAGTTTCCTTGAAAACACAACCTTTGAAGTATCTTCTTATGCTCAAGAAAATCTATTATTTCTACATGCAAATAAAATCATGGGGAAATGAATATCAAGAAAACAAGAAATTTGAAAGTGTTAGGTTTTTAGAAGATTCATAAACAAGTAGAAACTCCATCTAATTATTTAATTTGGGATTTTATTTTCTAAATGGACGTAAAAATAAATCTACATTTTGAACCGAGTTTGAAAGGGTAGTTTAGATAATAATTTTGAGTTTAAAGAGATATTAATTTTTTAATTAAAAATAACAAGGATTTAAAGGGTAAACTGAGTGTAAAAAGAAATTGCATGAGTTTAAATAAAATTTTCTTTTTTATGAACATAACACGGAGATGAAAATGACCGCAACAGAGTTTCAGCAGTTGGGTTGTAACATGGATGTCTCACTCTACGTTAATAGAGAAATCGAAATGGTGGTAAATGCGGAGGTTGATAAAAACGACAATATTTGATCACGACGGATTAATGATGCAGATTAGGTAACGTGTTAAAAATTGACAGTTTCTGATCCAATGAACTACAATAATTCTTGACAAAAAAAAAAAAAACTACAATAATTCAAGAAACTTGTTAAAGTAAGATTTCAGATAGCGATGGATTAATGACCCAAATACTGGAAAAACACCGGCATGTTTGTGTACCTGTGTAGGCTGTGTTGATGTTGCCTTTGATCACGTTCTCTTTTTACTTTCTCTCGCATGTTGAATTTATTCGCTCTTTTTCCTTGTTTGATAAAAATGACTTTTGATTGCGATAAATTAATAACACAAATTAAGTAACGTATTAAAAATAATGATTTTTTTAATTTCGGATTACAAAAATTCAAGTAACTTTTAAAAAAAAACAAAGATTTTTATGGCGATGAATTAACAACACAAAAAGGGGGAAACACTTTGCCATGTTGTGAGTTCAAATTCTGAAAATACAGAAAAAAAAACTATTGTCATATAGCTAAAATTTTGAAAGTTTTAAAAACAAGGTTTTTTAGTCAAAATGGTGTCTGAGATTTGCATAATTTGTCACTTTGGTATATGAGATTTGAAATCGATAGAATTGATCCTGAGTTTGTCTACAATAAATTATTTTGGTCATTCTGTGAAAAATCTCTATAAAATAAGGATAATATGACCAAAAGACCCTCAACTTTTATTAAATTATTTGTACCTATTGTTTATTATATTGAGTATAATTTTGTTATTTGGATCCTTATTCAATGTAATTTTTTACCTAATAACCAAAATAATTGATAGTGGACAATTTTAGAGACCACTTTTATTGATTTCAAATCTCAAAGACCAAAATGAGAAGTTGTGCAAATCTTAGACTATTTTAACTTAAAAAGCCTAAAAAAAAGGTCAAACTATTAACCTATACATTAGGTATATTTCAAAATTTCCCGTTGCCCTGGTCGAAAATAGAACAAAAGAAACGGAAAGGAAAATCAATCATTACGTTCTAGATTTGAACTTTCCTTCCATCGGACCATCACAAATATCATCGCTATCGTTGAACGTTGGTTGTGACTCTGTGACTCACTGAGATGATGAAGATAATGCGGACTGTTGTTGCTTCTTCTTCTTCTTCTTATGGCGGAGGTGGCTGTAGCAGCAGACTTGTGAGAGGTATACCGCCGTATCTTCAATCTTCCGTTGTTAGTTTCGTCGATAATAACTTAGCTTTGTTTCACTCTCGACCTTCTCAACCAACCAAACCTACGAACGCCTGAATTGTAAAAGTCACTAATCTTGATGATGCCTTCAATGTGTCCGACGAAATGCTTCAAAGGCGTCATCTACCTTCCGTCGTCTACTTCAATCAAATCATGGGTCAAGTTACGAAACTGAAACATTACTCGGCAGTCGTGTCGTTATATAATCGAATGAGCGTGTCCGGAATTCATCCTGATGTTTATAGTCTAACTATTATCATTAACTGCTTTTGTCGTCTCAACAAAATAAAGTTTAGTTTATCCGTCCTTGGAAAGTTCTTCAAACTTGGTTTTGGACTAAATGTGGCGGCCTTCAACAGTCTAATCAATGGCTTTCTTCTTCATAATAGAGAGGTCGAGGCAGTAGGACTTTTCACCAAAATGATGGAGAGTGGTAATTGTAATCCCGGCGTGGTTACTTTCGGCGTGGTAATTGTACATTGATAAAAGGTCTGTGCAGGAAATGTAACAATGGTGCAGCTATCCAATTGCTTAGGAAGATGGAAGAAAGAGCTTGCAAGCCTGATATAGTTGTCTATAACACTATCATCGACAGTCTTTGCAAGGATACTCTAGCTATTGATGCAGTGAACCTCTTCGCAGAAATGACTAGCAAGGGTATTGCCCCAGATGTCATGACCTATACGTCTTTAGTTCATGGAGTTTGCAAATTAGGGGAATGGAAAGAAGCTAAAAGATTGTTGAATGACATGGTGAGTAAATATATATTTCCCAATGCGCACACCTTCAATGTCTTGGTGGACACCTTCTCTAAAAAGGGCTTGGCCGGAGAAGCAAAAAACATTGTCAAAATGATGATTGAAAGATGTATTAAACCTAATACGGTTACTTACAATACGCTTATGGATGCTTGAGAGGAGATGAAAGTAAGAAGTTGGATCTAACCATCATGAGTTACAGTATTCACATTGAAGGAATATGCATAGCTGGAAAAATTGAAGATGCCAGAAAACTCTTTTGTGGTTTATCATCAAAAGGATTTTAGCTTGATGTTAGGGTGTATAACATAATGATAGGTGGACTTTGTAAAGGAGGTCTAATTAGCGAAGCAGAAAAGTTTATGAGAGAAATGGAAGAGAAGTGCTGCCCTCCAAATAATTTCACCTATAGCACCATCATTCGAGGGTTTTTCAATAACAATGAGAAGGGCAATGGTACTTATTCAAGAAATGGTGGATAACGGTTTCTCTGCAGATGCATCAACTGTGGAATTGATAGTTGATTTATTGTCTGCATAAGAGGTAAATCCTCCTTTGTTGCCATTGATAAAACCATAGCGAAGTTAATTTACATCTGGGACATTGAACTTTGAAGCTGCTGCACTGTTGAATGTTGATGCACAAAACCGGGTTGATCTTGGAACAATGTAAATTCGACCGTGAATCACACAAACACACAAGAACGCAAAGATGTATCGTGGTTCACCTCAAGTTGAGGCTACGTCTACACTGTTGTAGATTCGATTTCACTATAAATGTTGAATATACATGGAGGCTAGAGGCAATGTTTGCTCTCTGCCTATTTTCTGTGTTGCTCTCTGTTTTGTTTCCCCTCTCCCATTTGGTTTCTTTCTAGTGTTTACAGCTAGGACCCCCATTTTGTTTGTCTCTCGTTTGTCTCTCACTCTCTCTCTAAGTGAGGGTGAGGGAGTCCCTTCTATAGAATAAGGGTTCCCTTCTCAATACATAAATAATGGGTTAAGTCCCCCAAATAATTTTACGAGGCCCAATATATGGTACAACAGGATTCCCCCAAGTCTTCAGTCAAGAGAGTCTTTTAACTGGAGACTTCAAATCCAGTTCATGTGTGGGTCGAAGTGAAAAGCTTGATCTTGGTAAACCATGCACTGAAGCTGTTGTTGGCTTGCAATAAGACTTTGTTGGTGACTATAACCCTTGTTGCGCATAAGTGTTCCCCTAGTTGAGTTGTAAGACTTCAGGGTTTTTGATTATTTGTGAATGATAGGAGTTGACATGTATAAATTGTACCACTCGTCACCTTTTATCACCTAGTTGGTGGCATGAATATGAGTTCCTCCATCACCTGGTTGGTGATAAGAGTGGCAAGTTGCCAAATGATATTAGAGTACGGGTTGTACCTTTCATCACATGGTTAGTGGCACGAAGGTGAGTTCCTTCATCACCTGGTTGGTGATAAAAGTGACAAGTTGCCGAATAATATTAAAGTACGGATTGTACCTTTCACCTGGTTGGTGGCACGAAGGTGAGTTTCTTCATCGCCTGGTTGGTGATAAGAGTGGCAAGTTGCCGAATGATATTAAAGTACGGGTTGTACCTTTCATCACCTGGTTGGTGGCACGAAGGTGAGTTCTTTCATCACCTAGTTTGTGAGAATAAGGGCAAGGTGTCGAGGCACATTGTAGCAAGTGCCGAATGACATAAAGTATGTTGAACCCTTTCGAAGCTCAGTTGGCTTATGTATGAATGTGTTGAAATGTATGATGTTTATGTTGATTGGCACGAGTGATGCTTGATAGTTCACATTTCATATGCATTTATAGCATCCATATTTTGTGTCTTTGTGGTGTGTTTGATTTAAACTAGTTGCATTTTACATCATTTTGTGTTAGTGTGCAGCTATGTGTGTGTTAGGATCAATTGGAAGGATAATGAACCAAAAACACCACATTTGGTAGCCGAGCATTACTCCAAGCATGGAGATGGATTTTTTAAGTCCAAATGAAGTATCTAAGCATGTTGGTTGCTGGAATTTCAGGAAGTAATATGGAGGGAAGAAGGATGCAATTCGGCCATATTGGAGAACCTATGCATGGCACATGCATTGGATTCGGATTTGGATGATTTCACCACTTTGCCATGCATTAACTTACATTTTCTACCCTTCCCATTAGTTAAACCTTTCAGCCATGCAATTTCACAAACAATTTCACCCTTGCCGTGCCTTTTCCATCCCTTGCCAGCCTGTCATTGCAGTTTTCACATGCTTCTCCATTCAAAATGACCACATGCTTGCTCATTTTCCCCATGCCATGCACTATCCATTTCAGAAATTGAATTCCCCATCATTACACACACTTGCATCCCATATTTTACATTTGTTGAGATCCAATCTTGGATCTAAACCTGAAAAGCTTTTCCATTCATTCTCTTTAAGTGAAAAGAAATCTGAGGGGGGAGGAATCATCTCCAATTCGGCACATCTCCAATTTTCCACAACCCTAGACTACTACATTCATACTTACTCCCAAAACACCAAACACCACACCATTTCTGCCCATTCTCTCCCATTTCACAGAAACCATCTCATCATCACTGTGCCACATTCATCTACACCATTCTTGGAGGACTACACCACACTTGGAGAGCTTGCACCGAAGGCCATTCCCAAGTGATCTTCAACACAGTTTTGCTTCAAGGGGTTCTTCTTCTTAATTCTATGTACACTCATGTTATATTTCTATGTCAAATCTTTGTAAACATGAAGTGTAACTAATCTCTCTATAGGGATTCGATGTAGCCTAGCAAGATTGCCATGTAGTTAACTCGGAAATGCTCAGTTTATCATTCTATTTCTTGTTTCACTCTCTGATTTTAATTGTGACTTTGTGTGTTGATTTTGATGCTTGATCACCATTTGAATTAACCATAAGTTGTTTAGCCAATCTTATAGCACACATCATGCATAACCTTGGCAGATATGGGAATGAATGAAGGGAATGTTTGGCATACATCCTGCCAAGTGTTTCCTTTGGTTTTATGAAAGTTTCTTATGCTTAACACATTCTTGATTAATAACCGAAGTTGCACATCACAATTAGGTCCATGATTAGGAATATTTGATCAAAACCACACATCATATGGATGATCATAACTAAAGTGAAACAAACTCAAGAAATAGATAGATGGGTGAGCATAACTTGAATTAACAAACATGGAATCAATTAGCTATGGTGAAATCGAAACCCTAGCTCCTTCTCTCTATTGATACAATCCCTAGCCTCAACTCCCTCGGTTCTACCTCATTTTATTACTTGTTGTTTCATTTACTTGTAGCCATTTCATGTCCGTAGGTTTCAAGATACAACATCAAATCTGTTTAAATTGGTTAGTTCTAGGTTCTAGTAAGTTTCTTGCAAAACAAGTGGTTATATAGATCTAATTAGTCCCTGTGGATTCGACACCCTTACTTGTGTTCTTATACTCAACATGTTTGTAGCACTAGGAAGGAAAAACTTCAACAAAAAATGGCGCCGTTGCCGGGGAACTGATTTCAGTCCCTTGTAATTGCTTGTTTTGCTATTTAAACTTTGTTATTTTCATTCTAAGTAGAGTTTAGTTTGATTTCTGTTTAATCTTGTTTGTTTTGTTTTGTTTTAGGTAGTATATGTCACATAGACTTGTTGAGTTGGGCCAAAGAATTGAACGTTTGAAAGGCAACACTTTGGACAACTTTGTGCCAACAAGTTCATCATCCTTTGTCCGAGGAGAAGAAGAAGCAAGTTCATCTAGTTCCACAAGTGAAGCTTCTGAGCACATTCATAAGGAAAGAGGAGAAGAGATGGCTGCCAACCAAGATGAACTTAGAGCCTTGGAGGATTTTGCACAACCAATCATACCAAATTCTCCTTCATGCATCTTGCTCTCCACCGAAGCTAGAAACTATGATCTTAAGTCTTCACATTTTCATATGCTTCCTTCATTTTATGGCATACCTAATGAAGATCCTTTAGCTCATGTTAAAGAGTTTTACAATGTTGTGAGTGGTTTACCTTTGCAGGGAGTAAGTGAAGCAAACTTGAGGATGAGAGTGTTTCCTTACACTTTGAAAGACAAGGCCAAGAGTTGGTTAATGACCTTAGCTCCGGGTTCACTCACCACATGGGATGCCGTGGCTAAGAAGTTCTTGGAGAAGTTTTTCTCCACTCAAAAGACAGCCACATTAAGGGGACAAATCTTCAATTTCAAACAAGATGATGGAGAGCCTTTCAATGAGTGTTGGGAGCGTTTTAAAGGGCATTTGTTGCAATGTCCACACCATGGGTTACCTCTTCACTTACAAATGCAAATTTTTTATGATGGACTAACCCAAACATGTCAATCAACCGTTGATAATGCCGCAGGTGGTGCTTTGAAGAAAAAGAATGCTCAAGAGTCTTACAACATTTATGAGATGTTGGGATCTAATGCTCAACACAAAGATGTAAGGGGTAAGAAACTTGGAGTGTATGAAACAAGTTCTAACCATGATCTTTCTTTGCAGGTAGCTAACCTAGAAAGAAAGCTTGAATCCGTGCTCAACTTGGTGCCAACACCAAGTGAGGTGTGTGCCATTTGCAACATACCAAGCCACCCTACTCATCAATGTCCATCTAGGGAGGCCTATCCCGAGTTTGTTCAAGAACAAGTGAACCTCATGAATTCTTACAATCAAAGGCCAAGGAATGATGCATTTTCAAACACATATAATCCGGGTTGGAGAGATCATCCCAACTTTTCATGGAAGAACAACAACAACTACCAAAATTTCCAACCAAGACCTCCCAATGCCAACCAAAATCAAGTCCAAAACTTCCAACCAAGACCTGCCCCTACACTTGAGGATACGGTTAAGTTGTTAGCTCAAAACACATTGCAATTCCAACAAGCCACAAATAGCACTTTCCAACAACATTCGGCTGCCCTAACCAAAATGGAGACACAATTGGGACAAATTGCAGATGCCTTGAACCAAAGAGAGGTTGGCAAGTTTCCAAGCCAACCCGTGATACTCCAAAGGAACCAAGAGCAAGCCAAAGCAATAACTACACTAAGAAATGGTAAGGTTATTGATAATAGAGTTGGAAATGAAGTTACTAATGAATTTGATCATGTGAATGTAGGTGCAAATGAGAAACCAAATGATAAACCAAATGAGGAACCAAGCCATGCTTCTTCCTCAAATGAAGCACCAAACCTTCACAAGGCCGAGAAGCCTTACACTCCACCAATACCATTCCCTGGAAGACTTGCCAAGGGCAAGCAGGATAAGTCATTTAAAGAAATTTTTGATATTCTAAGTAAGGTGAATGTGAACTTACCTTTGCTTGATGTCATTAGGAACATGCCGGCTTATGGGAAATTCTTCAAGGAGTTAAACAACTACAAAAGGAAGTATGGACCACATGAGAAGGTAGTGGTGTCGGAGAATGTAAGTGCGGTGTTGCAAAGAAAACTTCCACCAAAGCTCAAAGATCCGGGAAGTTTTTCAATCAACATAACCATAGGAGACAAGAAAGTGGAGAAGGCCATGCTTGATTTGGGTGCTAGCATCAACTTAATGCCATACTCCGTGTACCTTCAACTAGGTTTGGGGGAATTGAAGGCCACAACCATTTCACTACAACTTGCGGACAGATCCGTGAAGTATCCAAGAGGTATAGTAGAGGACATTCTAGTTCAAATTGATAAACTAATCTTGCCTGTGGATTTTGTAGTGTTGGACATGGAAGAAGCACCTATACATGATAGAGAGTTGCCTATTTTGCTTGGAAGACCATTCATGGCCACGGCCAAGACCATCATTGATGTGCAAAATGGAATCCTCACTATGACAGTGCTAGGAGAGACCGTCCAATTCAAAGTGTTTGAGTCTCTTGCTCATCCTTCTTCATCTCTTGATTGCTATGCCATTGATGTGCTTGATTCACTCGTTTTCTCTAAGTTCTTGCAGGCACAATCCAATGAACCATTACAAACTGTTTTAACTCAATCTCAAGATGAGTTTGATGATGAAGATGCACTCATGGAAGTGGTTGCTGCCTTGGAAGCATTAGCACCATATCCTTTTAATGTTTCACCTCTTATAGAGTCATTAGAACCATCAAGGTCACATTTAATCCCTTCCATTGTTAAGGCACCTAAACTTGAACTTAAACCACTTCCACCACATCTAAAATATGCATATCTAGCTGAATTTGAAACTCTTCCAGTTATCATAGCCTCGGACCTAACACCTAATGAAGAAGATAAACTACTTAGGGTGTTAAAAGAGTCCAAATCGGCTATTGGTTGGTCTATTGCAGATATCAAGGGAATAAGCCCTACTAGGTGCATGCATAGGATCCTTTTGGAGGATGGAGCAAAGACAACCCGTGAGCCACAAAGAAGGCTCAATCCACACATGAAAGAAGTTGTTAGGGATGAAGTCTTGAAGTTGTTAGATGTGGGGATCATATATCCCATTTCTGATAGCAAATGGGTGAGTGCCATTCAAGTGGTACCAAAGAAGGTGGGAATCACGGTGATGAGGAATGAAAACAAAGAGCTTGTGACCATAAAACCCACGGCTAGTTGGAGAGTTTGCACCGATTACAGGAAGTTGAATTCTAACACTAGAAAAGATTACTTTCCCATGCCTTTCATAGATCAAATGCTTGAGAGATTGGCAGGTTATTCACACTATTGTTTTCTTGATGGTTACTCAGGTTACAATCAAATTGCAATTGCCCCGGAGGATCAAGAGAAAACAACATTCACATGTCCATTTGGCACATTTGCATATAGGAGAATGCCCTTTGGACTTTGCAATGCCCCGGCCACATTCCAAAGATGTATGTTGGCAATCTTTTCTGACATGGTGGAAAGGTTCATTGAGGTATTCATGGATGATTTTTCAGTGTTTGGTTCTTCTTTTGATGAATGTCTTAACCATCTCTCTTTAGTGCTTCAAAGGTGCCAAGAAACAAATTTGGTTCTCAATTGGGAGAAATGCCAATTCATGGTGAAACAAGGCATTGTTTTAGGCCATGTGATCTCTAGCAAAGGAATGGAGGTAGACAAAGCCAAAATTGACATTATCAACACTATGGCAGCTCCTACAACCGTGAAGGGAGTGAGAAGTTTCTTAGGGCATGCAGGCTTTTATAGACGTTTCATTAAGAACTTCTCAATGATAACTCGGCCTCTATGCAATTTGTTAGCTAAAGATGTTGTGTTTCACTTTGATAAAGCTTGTATGGATGCATTCAATACTTTGAAACATGAACTAACCTCGGCTCCTATCATTATGGCACCAGATTGGTCTCTACCTTTTGAATTAATGTGTGATGCCTCTGATTATGCTATTGGTGCAGTTTTAGGACAAAGGGTTAACAAACTCCCACATGTGATCTATTATGCAAGCCGTACTCTCAATGATGCTCAACTCAACTACTCCACAACTGAAAAGGAGTTGCTTGCTATTGTCTTTGCATTAGAGAAGTTTAGATCATATCTTGTGGGATCTAAAGTCATTGTGTTTTCTGATCATGCAGCCCTTAGGTATTTGATGACAAAGAAGGATGCTAAACCGCGCCTAATTAGATGGATACTCTTACTACAAGAGTTTGATTTGGAAATTCGAGATAAGAAGGGAAGTGACAATGTTGTGGCTGACCATTTGTCTCGGCTTGATCAAGACCATGGAGTTGGACCACCCTTGCCTCTAAATGAATCATTTCCAGATGAATAACTCTTTGTTGTTCAAGAAAAGGAACCATGGTATGCTGATTTTGTCAATTACCTTGCTTGTGGTGTATTGAGAGATGACATTTCTTTTCAGGAAAGAAAGAAGTTCCTTGCCATGGTAAAGCACTACATGTGGGATGAGCCATACTTGTTTAAGTATTGCCCTGACCAAATCATTAGGAGATGTGTCCCGGAGAGTGAGCAACAAAGCATTCTAACATTTAGCCATACATTGGCATGTGGAGGACATTTTGGTGCCAAAAAGACATCCCTAAAGGTTTTACAATCTGGTTTCTTTTGGCCTACCTTATTCAAAGATGCTTTTGATTTTTGTTCTAAGTGTGATAGGTGCCAGAAAATGGGGAACATAAGCCGAAGGAATGAGATGCCATTGAACAACATTTTGGTGGTAGAACTCTTTGATGTTTGGGGAATCGACTTCATGGGACCATTCCCATCCTCTTTTGGTTACTTGTACATTTTAGTGGCCGTAGATTATGTATCCAAATGGGTGGAGGCCATTGCTACAAGAACTAATGATCATAAGGTTGTTTTGAATTTTCTTAAAGATGTGATTTTTTGTAGGTTTGGAACACCAAGAGCTATTATTAGTGATGGTGGCACCCATTTCTGCAACAAACCTTTTGAATCCTTGATGAAGAAGTACAACATCAACCACAAAGTATCTACCCCGTACCATCCTCAAACCTCGGGCCAAGTGGAGATTAGCAATAGGGAGATCAAGAACATTTTGATGAAAACCGTGAGCCCTACAAGGAAGGATTGGTCATTGAGGTTGAATGATGCACTATGGGCATATAGGACAGCATACAAGACTCCCATTGGCATGAGTCCATATCGACTTGTGTTTGGGAAAGCTTGTCATTTGCCAATGGAGCTTGAACACCGTGCATATTGGGCCATCAAGAAGTTCAACTTTGATTACAAAGATGCGGGCATAGCAAGAAAGCTCCAACTTAATGAGTTGGAAGAGCTTAGAAATGAGGCATATGAGAATGCCAAAATCTACAAGGAAAGGACTAAGCTCTATCATGACAAAGCCATCCTAAGGAAAGAGTTTCACCAAGGTATGAAAGTACTTTTGTTTGACTCACGTTTGAGACTTTTTCCAGGAAAATTGAAGTCTAGGTGGGTTGGACCATTCAAGGTGGTGCAAACATTTCCCCACGGAGCTGTGGAGATTGAGAGCATGAAGAATGGCACCTCTTTTAAAGTCAATGGGCAGAGATTGAAGCCATACTTGGACAATGTGGAGGATGAGCTAATGTATCAAGTGGTGGATTACCTTGAGTTTACAACACCATGAACAAACTTCCATGTCTTGCCTAGACATTAAATAAAGCGCTTGCTAGGAGGCAACCTAGTGTGGTTTGTGTTCTTTCCTTATGTTGTGACTATATTGTTTCCATGCCATATTCTTTGCCTACTTACACTACATTCGAATGTAAACCTTGAGGACAATGTTTAAGTTAGGTTTGGGGGTATTTTGGATGGAAAATGTTGTTTTTATGTTGTTTTGGACAAGTGTTTCTGTTTTAGTGTTGAAAAGCATGTTTTAGTGTTTGTTTGTGTTGTTTTGGTTAAATGTGTTTTTGCTTACTAATACAAATGTATATGAGAGCTATGTTTGCAAATAAACTTTGGGGTCACTATGAAAAGTTTTGTATTTTGTTGGCATGTATAAAGTTGTAAAACTTGAAGATATGATGATAGAGGTACCATACTCAAATTCACAAAGAAGAATAGTGGAGACTACCCTAGTGAGTTATTTTGAGCCTAAATTGTTTCTTTGAGAGGGTTTAAAGTGTTTCTACTCCTATCTTTTCTTTCAATTTCACTCTAAATGATCTCATTGCTTCTATTTTGTTTGAATGCTAAGAATTACTCTCCTTTGTAGATACCATGTGTTTAGTACCATTCATGAATGAACTCAATGAGATGATGTTAGGCTATGCATGTTTTAACTACTAAATGGCTAAAATCCTATTCCTTTGTGTGCTCCATTCACCCTCTTTGCAGCCAAACACTTTTGCTTAATTCTTTCATCACCCACACACCATACTCTACCCCATTTTAGCTCAATGCAAGCCGTACCTTATAGCTTGGGGAATACCATGGTGATGAACTCTAAAGGTAGCTTGAATAATAGAACAAGATTTTGGTGTGTACCGAAGGCCTATGTGAAGTGTGATTCTAAAAAAAAAAAGAGAAGTTAACAAAGAAGAGAATCAAGTGAAAACAAGTTCCAAATCTCCTCATCATAAGACATAGGTCTTGGACGCCAAAAATGAAGATGAAAGAATGCAAATGCAAGTGAAGAGCATGAATTTCAAAGACACTTTGGTATGCCCCAAGTTCTAGTATTTCATATCACTTCTTTCATAACCCATAACCTAAGCCGTACATTACAATCTTGAGAAAGACCTAGTTGATCATTGAGGAAGTATTCATGGGTGATGGTAAGTATGTGTGTATTCTATATTCTTAGCATTTGATTCATTTCATGAGATCTACTCAGAAATTGTGCTTTCATTTCAAGTTTCATATGTGAGAATTTTGATTTCCTTTACATAACTTCATTCACATATGCTAGTGGAGAGACTAAAAACCTTAGGATCTGAGTGAAAACTTGAGTGGAACCGTGAGGAATAGAGTTGAGGCGAATTCATTCTTAAGCATTTGGATATGGTGACCTTGAAGTTGTAAGACATGGTGCACTATCTTTATACATTACACCTTATATGATTCTTTGGAATGGCAAGGCCTTTTGAGTTTGAGTGTAATACAAAGTTTTCATTGGTTTTGATTAGTTTGTTTAAAGCATGTTTAACCAAGTTGTTTGCTGATTTTGTTGATGTTTGAGGGTGTCATCAATGTAAACCCTCAGGAGACACAACTCCTCCAACTAGGGACACCTAGGGGTTCAAAGGCTTGTTGCATATGCTCAATGCAATCGTTTGTTAGATGTTAGTGTTTTGTGTGTTTTAATTCTAAGTTTGCTCGTGGACTAGCAAAAACCAGGTTTGGGGGTATTTGATAGTTCACATTTCATATGCATTTATAGCATCCATATTTTGTGTCTTTGTGGTGTGTTTGATTTAAACTAGTTGCATTTTACATCATTTTGTGTTAGTGTGCAGCTATGTGTGTGTTAGGATCAATTGGAAGGATAATGAACCAAAAACACCACATTTGGTAGCCGAGCATTACTCCAAGCATGGAGATGGATTTTTTAAGTCCAAATGAAGTATCTAAGCATGTTGGTTGCTGGAATTTCAGGAAGTAATATGGAGGGAAGAAGGATGCAATTCGGCCATATTGGAGAACCTATGCATGGCACATGCATTGGATTCGGATTTGGATGATTTCACCACTTTGCCATGCATTAACTTACATTTTCTACCCTTCCCATTAGTTAAACCTTTCAGCCATGCAATTTCACAAACAATTTCACCCTTGCCGTGCCTTTTCCATCCCTTGCCAGCCTGTCATTGCAGTTTTCACATGCTTCTCCATTCAAAATGACCACATGCTTGCTCATTTTCCCCATGCCATGCACTATCCATTTCAGAAATTGAATTCCCCATCATTACACACACTTGCATCCCATATTTTACATTTGTTGAGATCCAATCTTGGATCTAAACCTGAAAAGCTTTTCCATTCATTCTCTTTAAGTGAAAAGAAATCTGAGGGGGGAGGAATCATCTCCAATTCGGCACATCTCCAATTTTCCACAACCCTAGACTACTACATTCATACTTACTCCCAAAACACCAAACACCACACCATTTCTGCCCATTCTCTCCCATTTCACAGAAACCATCTCATCATCACTGTGCCACATTCATCTACACCATTCTTGGAGGACTACACCACACTTGGAGAGCTTGCACCGAAGGCCATTCCCAAGTGATCTTCAACACAGTTTTGCTTCAAGGGGTTCTTCTTCTTAATTCTATGTACACTCATGTTATATTTCTATGTCAAATCTTTGTAAACATGAAGTGTAACTAATCTCTCTATAGGGATTCGATGTAGCCTAGCAAGATTGCCATGTAGTTAACTCGGAAATGCTCAGTTTATCATTCTATTTCTTGTTTCACTCTCTGATTTTAATTGTGACTTTGTGTGTTGATTTTGATGCTTGATCACCATTTGAATTAACCATAAGTTGTTTAGCCAATCTTATAGCACACATCATGCATAACCTTGGCAGATATGGGAATGAATGAAGGGAATGTTTGGCATACATCCTGCCAAGTGTTTCCTTTGGTTTTATGAAAGTTTCTTATGCTTAACACATTCTTGATTAATAACCGAAGTTGCACATCACAATTAGGTCCATGATTAGGAATATTTGATCAAAACCACACATCATATGGATGATCATAACTAAAGTGAAACAAACTCAAGAAATAGATAGATGGGTGAGCATAACTTGAATTAACAAACATGGAATCAATTAGCTATGGTGAAATCGAAACCCTAGCTCCTTCTCTCTATTGATACAATCCCTAGCCTCAACTCCCTCGGTTCTACCTCATTTTATTACTTGTTGTTTCATTTACTTGTAGCCATTTCATGTCCGTAGGTTTCAAGATACAACATCAAATCTGTTTAAATTGGTTAGTTCTAGGTTCTAGTAAGTTTCTTGCAAAACAAGTGGTTATATAGATCTAATTAGTCCCTGTGGATTCGACACCCTTACTTGTGTTCTTATACTCAACATGTTTGTAGCACTAGGAAGGAAAAACTTCAACAATGCTTATGAATGTTTTGCTATGCATGAAGGGATCTATGTTTCGATATGTAAACCATGTTGGTTGTAACACTTAGTATCACTTACTTTGTGTCAAAGTAAGCATATTGAAGCTCTGAGTTAGAGTATAGATGTAGGTCAGCATAGACCAAGTGTTCTAGTGTCGCGGCGAGGTGGTTGCTCGGCTGGAGGTGGTGCTCGTGGTTCAGGCTACATCCACACTGTTGTCGGTTCAATAGTCAGGGTTCGAGCTCAAGAGTGTCTAGGTTTGATGGTGCCCAATCTTGTATGTGCCCGGACGATTGAGCGTCCAAGCTAGCAGGTGTCCAAACACATAGATGTCCAAATAAGCGAGTGTCTGAGCAAGTGGATGTCTGGTTAAACAAGATATTACTATTCAGACTAAATCTTTGTCACCATAGGCATGTGGCTCAGCAATCTATAAGTTGGTAAACTTTTTTAATCCGTAGTAGTGTTGATCAATAAAGCTAGTTGCTCAATAATTCCATATCCACCTGATATGTTGAAAACGTGTTTCCCACTTTCTTTGCTGAGATTGTTTACGTTTCCACTAAAATGCCCATGAGTATGCCCTCGAGATCCTTTTGTCTCTTCAGTTCTGGAAAAACCAACTACATTCTGTGTAATTTTGATTAAAGGGTAGCCATTTCTAATCAAATTTAGTTTTTCTTTTCCGTTGGCACAAATTATGGACCTCTACTTTCTTTTTCGGTGGATCTGAGCATATTGGACACCTTGTCTATTCTTCTAGTTTTGTTGTTTTCCACTTCATTTTAGGTGTAAAGTACTTTGTGTAGGACCTTCTCCAAAATTAATGAGGTGATGATGTTCGAGACTTTTCTTCCCCACTGAGTCAAACTGCATCCAAAGCCTGGCTCCTCCGGCCTCTTTCTTCCCCGAGAGCTTGCTGCCCCGATCCTGTTAGTGTACAAGATGGTTTCCACCGTGGTCTACCATTAGTGTCGATAGGACTGCCAAGCATGATGCTTCCCAGTACTGTTGCTTTACCCACATCAACCCTAAATCCATTACTCATGGTAAAAACTCATTTCTTAGAACACTCATCAATGGTGTCAGAGAAAGTGTTCAGTGAGAAGCAGACTGCCGCCTGGGCTGAGAGCCGAAGCGGTAACTTTATCTAAGTCACCTTCAATAGTAGACCGAATCGAGGCGTCCAATGAATCCACGACCTTAATGGACTTGCCGCACTTGTAGGCGATGAAGGAAACATCGGATGAGACGGCAAAGAGGCCGCCAGAGTAGAACTGTTGCAGAGAGGGCACGCACTGGTAGTTCTTCTGGGAATTGGGTTTCCAATGGAGGAAGAGCACTTGAGCTCTCCTCGGTCAGTTAGCTAAAGAGACTGCTTGAGGATGGCTTCGATACAGTTGTCTGAGGATAGCATCCACTATTGCGGTCGTTTGATCAAGAATCTTCTGGCTTCCCTCCTTGGACCAGCCGACTGGAACCCGGGCCTTCTGCACGGTCGAGAAGCCCATGGTTGTGGACGTCAGCGTCGAGAGCTATTTGTAGACCGAGGCCCATTCTAAGATTTATAGGGTTTCAGATTTGAGGGAATGCGCGAGGCTGAGTCGGAGAGCGGGAAAGAGGTAGGAGCGGTGGAGGCAGCGGTGGGTTTGAAAGGTCGGGCCAAGAAAAGGTTGGCAGTGAGTTGCAGTAGAGGAGCGAGCGAGGAAACAAGTTGACTCAGTGAGTTGAACATGGCGGAATTGGTAGGTTTTTGGGGTTTCTACAGATTCACGATGGACATTGTGAAGGTTTCACGGTGGTGCGATGAAAAAATGGAAAAGACCCGACATAACTTTTCGTGTCGTTTCTCACAGACGGCGCCAAATGTTGATGCACAAAACCAGGTCGATCTTGGAACAATGTAAATCCGACCATGAATCACACAAACATACAAGAACATAAAGATGTATCGTGGTTCACCTCAAGTTGAGGTTACGTCCACACTGTTGTAGATTCGGTTTTACTATGAATGTTGAATAGAAGGCTAGAGGTAGTGTTTGCTCTCTGCCTATTTTCTGTGTTGCTCTCTGTTTTGTTTCCCCTCTCCCTTTTGGTTTCTCTCTAGTGTTTACAGCCAGGACCCCCATTTTGTTTGTCTCCCATTTGGCTCTCTCTCTCTAAGTGAGGGTGAGGGAGTCCCTTTTATAGAATAAGGACTCCCTCCTCAATACAAAAATAATGGGCTAAGTCCCCCAAATATTGAGGCCCAATATATGGTACAACATTGACAACTATGAAGGTATTCTATGTGACAAATTAATCTATCATGTGAAATGTGTGTATGTTAAGGGTGGTTGTTATTGTCCAGTTGTGAAATAGTTGAGGGTGACGGTGGTGCTGGTGTAGTGACAGTTGTTTGTGATAAAAGGAATACCACTACCACAATGGAGCGGCGAAGATGGTGCCTGCAACACCTAGAAACAACTTCAGGTGCCACATTGACTTAATAAAAATGTCCATATTTTTTTGCCAGTAACCATATGTGTGTTTCCCTTCCTTACCTATTTCTTGTCGTATGGAAACTGGATTGTCACTACCTTTATGTCATTGCATCTCATAAGAAATCTATTCAACAATTCGTAACCATACATCAGTAGAATGTTGAGGAATAGAACAATGCATTAGTTGCAGAAGTTATAACTTTGCGTTTAGATAAGATTTAGCTCATGGTACAAAACAGCAAATTTTTCTTGTCTATTTAAGAGTGATGCGCAGATGCATTGCTTCTTATGGAAGACAGAATCATGCAATGAATCCTCAAATTGATTTACCTTTCCGCCTTCGTTAGAAGCTGTTTATAAGTAAGCCTTTTAATTTTCTCGTTGTGTAATCAGTGCTTTAGTTCCAAATGCTTCCCTCCTGTTTTTTTGAACTGCTAGGCCAGATTGAAAATATAGGTAGAAGATGTTATGCTACATATGTAACCAGTGCTTTAGTTCCTATGTGACATGCCGCATACAATCCACTGCTGAGGATTCATTGTTCCACTGGACTGAGGTAACTGCAGTGTTTGTTGGCAGAGCTTTCCACTTTAGCGGGTCTTTGATTGGTCTAGTTTGGAGTTTTGGGGATGATTGCCAAATAATATAAATGATAGGAAGAATGTCAGTTCCCAAGCTTCTGATGGTGTGCAGAACTCTTGTTATTACTGGTTATGAAATGATTCTTATGCTCGGTATTGTGTGTGTGTGTCCCATTTTTTTTTTTTTTTTAACTAGCATCGTTCGTTAATTGGACCTTCATCCTCTACTTGTCTTGTTTTCCACTTGAATTTTGATCGAACTCTTTCGTGATGAATTTTATTTTTGCGTTTTAGCTTGGGACTGCCTACCAGTAACAGGGAAAACAAAAGTGCGATCCTTCGCGCCAGCCGATAGAAGCCGCACGCATCCCTTCAGTGCAAGAAATTAGTAAGCAAACTGCCTTCCTCTAACAAGCAAGAAATTACTTATTTTTAAGCTTAACTAGTCTATTTTTTACATTGTAAATTGAATGTTGTTAGGCTGGACATGATTTTAATCTTTACACAACTAGTAATTTACAGCTGATTGCTGCCTAATACGTTTGTTACCCACCCAAGAAAATTGATAAAGGTAATGCTAAATAGACTAACTTTTTGGACTAAATTTACAAAATATGTGATGTGTTACCAATAGAAGAAAAACACGTTAGTAATGATCCAACCATCAATAATCACGTCATATAGTACAAATTTTAGTTTAAATAAATACTGTCTAGCATTATCTGATTGATAATTAAGCAATTAGCTTTAAATCAACCCAACCGAGAAGAGATTGGGTGGGCCGGTCTGCCCATTTTCTAGGCCAACAATGGTTTGACTTCGATATAATTGTGAGCCGTTGAGATCAATCTTACGGTGATTGTCTTTTTAACAAACAATAGTATATATACACTACGGCGGTGAGGAGTGGGCTAAGTCTCACACTAGTTAGTCATAATAATGTGGTTCAATTTCGTTTTTAATGAGAATCAAATTTAAAATCTCACTTACGAGCACATGTATAGAAACAGTACAATATTATATAAAGATTAATCTATTTTATAAAATCTATAAGATTACCCACGTCCTTAAATTATTTTAGAAAATCTTATAAAAATCGTATAAAATAAAAGAAACATTGAAAAATTCAACAAAAATCACCACGGGCTCCTCGTGTCAAGGAGAATATAAATTAGAAACCTATTTTTGTATTTCTTATCATTTTGTAGAGAGATGTAGTTTAAATTTAATCATTAAATCCCAATTTAACTTCAAAATTGTAATTTTCCTTTATAATTAATTTAGGGTTTGTTAAATTTTTTTCCTGTATTTTCTGGTGAAGTTATTTCTTAATTGTAGATTGATTGTTATAAAGGAAAACTAACGAAAAGTCCCTGAATAGTGACAGTTTTAATGAAAAGTCCTTTTTGAAGGTATAATGAATAGTGACAGTTAAAGGTAAAAAAGTGGTTTTTCGTTAAAAGTAAACAGTGTCAGGGGTGTTTTATTAAAGCTCCCTTGTTATTAACTTATTATTGCTTTGGTTAGAGTAGTGACCCACTGACCATCACGATTTGGACATGAAATATATTTATTGTTGTTCAAATAATTGATTTCTGAATTATAGATTATAATAAAGGAAAATTAATGAAAATGGCTTGAAAAGTTTTAGTTTTAATAAAAAATCATGTTATAAGTTTTGTTTAATAAAAAACCATGTTATAAGCTAAACGGAAGGGAAGGCCGGATTTCGGCCGGAAAGTTGGACAAACTTTAAACGCTCATAACTTTGTCAATATTCAACGAAATCGAGTGATTCAAAAACGAAAATCGTAGTTCTCGAAGAGACGAAGAGAATGGTACCTTCCACGATGGCTAACTCGCCATAGTTTGGCCGTAAAACACCTCGAAACCTCGGAGGTCGCAAGAAACTGGGTAAGATTCAAAATGATATAACTTTGTCAATACTCAAAGAAATCGAATGATTCAAAAACGAAAATCGTAGTTCTCAAAGAGACGAAGAGAATGGTACCTCGCACGATGGCTAACTCGTCGTGGTTTGGCCGGAAAATGCCTCGAAAGCCTCGGAGGTCGCCGGAAACTGGGTAAGATTCAAATGGATATAACTTCTTCAATACTCAACGAAATAGGGTGATTCAAAAAGGAAAGTTGTAGTACGGTTTCCGGAATGTAAAAATAAACTATTTCTGGATTTTAAGTAACATTATTTCTGTAATTTAAGTCACTGTTTATGGAATCTAAGTCACTGTTTATGGAATTTAAGTCACTATTTCTAGAATTTAAGTAACTGTTTCTGGAATTTAGATCCCTGTTTATGGAATTTTAAGTCACTGTTTCTGGAATGTAAAAATAAACTGTTTCTGAATTTTAAGTAACACTGTTTCTGGAATCTAAGTCACTGTTTCTAGAATTTAAATCACTGTTTCTGGATTTTGGTTCTTTTCTTTCCAGAAACAGTGACTTTTCTAGAAACAGTCACTTTTCCAGAAACAGTGAACAGTCACTTTTCCAGAAACAGTGAACAATCACTTTTCCAGAAACAGTGAACATTCATTTTTCCAAAAACAGTCACTTTTCTAGAAACAGTGAACAATCACTTTTCCAGAAACAGTCACTTTTTCAGAAACAGTGAACATTCATTTTTCCAGAAACAGTGAACAATCACTTTTCCAGAAATAGTGAACATTCATTTTTCCAGAAACAGTCACTTTTTTAGAAACAGTGAACAATCACTTTTCCAGAAACAGTCACTTAAACACCAAAGGGTTTGGTGTGGTTGCTGCTCGCTGGAACTAAACAGAATAGAAGGTCAGATTTCGGCCGGAAAGTTGGATAAACTTTAAACGCTCATAACTTTGTCAATACTCAACGAAATTGAGTGATTCAAAAACAAAAATCGTAGTTCTCGAAGAGACAAAGATAATGGTATCTTGCACGATGGCTAACTCGCCATGGTTTGGCCGGAAAACACCTCGAAATCCTCGGAGGTCGCCGGAAACTGGGTAAGATTCAAATGGACATAACTTCTTCAATACTCAACGAAATCGAGTGATTCAAAAACGAAAATTGTAATTCTCGAAGAGACGAAGAGAATGGTATCTTGCACAATGGCTAACTCGCTGTGGTTTGGCCGGAAAAGGCCTCGAAAACCTCGAAGGTCGCAGGAAACTAGGTAAGATTCAAATGGATATAACTTCTTCAATACTTAACGAAATATGGTGATTCAAAAAGGAAAGTTGTAGTACTCAACGATACGAAGAGGAGGAGGAGAAGGAGGAGGATGAGGGTCAAAGGAGAGCCATGAGTGACTGGCTGGTGGTCGAGCTGTCTGTTGGTTTTGTGGGTTTTACTTTGTTTTGAGATGGTTTTTGGTTAAAAAAAGTTATAGGATGGTTTTTGGTTAAAATAAACTTAATTTAAGCCTTTTTTATTAAAACTCCCTTATAATAATTAGTTGAGGTGAGAGTTGTTCACTATCAATTAAAAGTAACATTTCGACAAAAGAATTCTATTATAGCAATTATTGTTGCTTGCCTCCGTACTTTTTGGTAGAATCTTGGTTGTTCCTGAATAAAAAATAGAGACGATCAATTCGACCCGGAAAATTAATTTCAGGGTTGTTTATCATTAAGTCCCTATTTAAGTTTAAAATTGTTTTTGTTAAAAAAAAACTTTAAAATTGTAATTTTCCTTTATACATAAATTTAGGGTTTTAATCATGAATATGGTGCGTAAGTAAGTACATGTGGAACACGCTAGTAATAATGATAAAAAAATCACTATGTGTCGAGAATAGCGGAATTGTGATTATTTATAAAAGTAAGACCGACCTCTCACTTACCTAAGACTAGAAATGGCAAATCAACCCATTGGATTATTAACGGTGCTCGTTAAGACCCATTTAATTTGATATGATCATAATATAAAGTTGAAATTAGTAGTGATGATGATGGTGTTCGGTGAAATCAAACTAAATGTGATTTGATGCCATTAACAACCTAATGAGTTGATTTGCCACCTCCACCTAAGGCCTTTTCACTTGTAAATGAGAGGTATTATGTTCGATTCTCGTCAAATGCGAATTTGAACCACATTATTGTTAGCTTATTGTGATACTTAACTCACTTCCCCACCTTCTTGGTGTAGATGTCACATCCCGATACCGACATACGTCGAGGATCAACACATGACACAAGGACGTAAAAGACGTTATATCTGACGTAAGATACGGAATGAAATACTATAACTAATATCCCAAAATAAATATGATAATTAGTTCACCCCTACAAGATATATACAAGTCTGTACACTCCAAAAAAAAAAAAACACACACACACACACAACTCTCATTAGGCCAATACAAGCCCATGGTGCTCAAAAGGAAGTCCCAAGAGAAAAGTACAAGGAAGGATAAATGGGTAACCTAAACACTCCAAGTCTCTGTTCTCTGCACTGCTACCCACACCGACTGCTTGAGATCTACTCAGACCTGTCACATGTACAATCAGTGCCTACACCGTGGGAATGGTGCACCGGGCAAACAAGAACTCGAATAAGTTGCGAAGCTCGTGTGAGTGACAATAATAATCAATAAAATCAGACATCGATCATAGTTTAAAAAACAACAAATATAAATTCGCACTTTATGAAATCATAAACAAATTGCTGGAAATCCCAAAGGAGTCACCTAAACGTCCCACGGCTTTTCTAATTCAATTCACATGATTCTCAAAACTATCGTTCACAAATACACTAAAATTAGGGCTAAAGTGACACAGTTCGGCCGAAACCTACAATAAGTAACTAAGTAGGTAGTGACACCCCAATGCAGATTAACTAGGCATAGTCACTCATACTTATGCTGATAGGCAGTGATCACCCAATGTGGATTAACCAAGCGTTATCACTCCTAAACTACATATGGCCATACCTAGGTAATGAAGATTGCCCAATGTGGATTAACCAGTCGTGATCCTAAGGTTTCCCAATGCGGATTAACCAAGCGCAACACCTAAATAGTATGGCTCCCCAATGCGGATTAACCTGGCAGAACCATCCATGTATCACTGCTGCATGGTGCACACTCGGTGTCACCTAACCCCGTGACACTAGGGTAACAATCCTCTACTAGCCCTTAAGTTTCTCAAACGTTTCAAATATATATTTTAAAACACAATTCATAAACATTTCGAATAGGCAAGTCACATAGCATTTCATAAAGTAGATAGATGATAACTTTATAAAAACAATTATTTAGCATAAAACATATTTTAGAAATCCATGCTGTATCCACAAAGTATACTAGCATAGGAGATTTTCAGGGTAACTATATAACATATTAAAGTCACTCACCTAGAATCCACTCTAACGCACCCTAGCACGATAATCAAGACGTCACGTAATATCGTCGCCCAAGACAAAGTATAAGTCCACATTAGAATTCTTTTGATAATTCATATAATCAAAAATTCCCATACGCTCCCCCTACAACAATGAAGAAATCGAGACATGTTGACAAAAGTCCACCGTCGGTCAATGGTAGGGTCTACCCTATGTAACTTGATCTGTAAGATCCAGCCATTAGATTTCCGATTGGTAAGTTCCTAAGGTCCTCAAATATTATGTACAATAACATATTAAAGTTTGGTGGTGATCCAACGGTTGGATCGTCATTTGCTATAATGTTCAAGTGGCGGACCTTAACGAAAATATGTTCAAATGATGGAATTTCATCAATCGAATGTCAAATATGAAATCGAGCCTAGGAAGATCAAGTGGTGTCTCGGACCATGAGTCGCCGCACGTAGCGGCCAACCGCCTCGATTCGCTAGAAAAAAAATACCTAATTCCAAAATTCGTCAAATTATACCAAAATGAAAGTCGTGAGACGATGATTAATTTATATACTTGTGACGACGTCCAATTTGGCCCAGAAGTGGATTGAAAGTACCACCGCCACAAGACTTTATTAGGGTTTGTTCATAGGCTTAAGAGATGTTCAATGGTGGTGGTGATTGATGAGATACCCCTTAGAAATGGCAAATCGCCGCCATGCAACCCACAAAACCCATGGCTTCGATCTTCTCAAAACAAGAGCCAAAATGGCTCGGGTTTGAAAGGAAAAGGTAGAGCAAAGGTCAGGGTGGTATGTGCAGGTGGTGGGTAGGTAAAATTCGTTTAAAAACGACAGAAAACCGTTTGGAATCTTGCAAGGTCAAAACCTGGTCTGTGAGTGGAAACAAGTCGAATGATTTGGGATAGCTGCTCTCTTTCTTTTCGATTGGTCACTTCACTCTCTCCTCTGATTGGTCCAGCCTTCCTACATGGTGGGAGTTCCCTTATATAATAACCCAAAATTTACTATTTAAATACGGCTTCGAACTTCCGTAACTTTTTCATTATAATTCTGATCCACAAATAGCTTTCGACTACGCGCTCGTGGAATCGAATTCTATTTGAAAACATTAATTATGGCCTCAAAAGGTCTACGAATTTAAAAAGATTAATTATGAAAATTCATACCTTGTAACTATACGATTAAATTCTAAAATTATTAAAATAAACTAAAAATAATGTAAACACGAAATACGAAATTAATAGTGAAATTCTGAGGATAGGATTTCACAGTAGATACTATCTTTTGTTTAAAAAATTTGCAAACTAAATGATGTGTCATATCTTTGCAAAAGAAAATTGATGTGTCATAAAAAGAAATAACCACATTAGTTCGCACAATAATTCAATCATCAAATGTAACAGCCCATCCCTAAAAGTTATGATTTTTATAATTTTAATAAGTGAGTTTACAAAAATGCCCTTTGAGGTAAGTGCGTTGACCTTTGTTGACTGTCGTGTGATGTCAAGTAAGGTTCATTTTCTTGTTATATCCTTGCAGTACTCGGCACTATGGATGTGTGGGCGTAGACAAAGCATAATTTAGAGCTATAACGAAGAAGTTATTAACAATCGAAGTTAGGGACGAAATGGTTATTTAAATATTTTGGAAGGCTCTAGATTTTTTAGAATAAAAATCCGGTGATGCCACTTGTGTGGTCAAGATGGATAGCTAAGAAGAGAAAGGAGAGAGAAAAAAAAAGAGGGGGAACGGGCTCACACGCCGACCCGTGTACCCGGCGGTGACCCGATTTGATTCCGGCCAAATTCCACCAATTTTCAGTCTGAATTCATCCTTCCATCCCCTATAACCTATTCCACAATCCTCTATATACCATTTTAGCTCCAATTTGAGGGCTTTTAGGTACAAATTCATGAAAGATGAAACATGATGCCGACGGCGTCATTGGCAGCGATCCACCATTTGTGAATGAAATTTCATTGATCTCTACCACCATTAGACTCCCCTTGAGGCCTAGAACAAAGCCCAAACCTTGGTTGGAGCGGTGGAGCATTGGATTGGTCGAATTGAAGAACACCCAAATTCTAGGGTTTCCGACGGGTTTGAGTGAAATTGGAGCCTTTCTAGGCCAAATAGGCCTTGGTCACAGGTATGAAATTTGTTCTACTCATTGAGACCTTCATTTCTTCAAAATTTGAGAATTTTTAGAGACAATTGATTTTTCCGGCGAGTTGGGGCAGCCGACCGCCATTCACGGTGGTGCGTGCGGCGGCACGTGGCCTAAGGGCTACCAATGCTATTTTTTAGGTTCTATTAGATGTCTTGAGTCCATTTTTGAGAAGGAAGTTGTAGCGCAAACTCTAGGTGAGTGGATTTTTCCTTCTTATATCATATATATGTGCGGGTGTGTGTGTGTGTGTGTGATTGATAATTCCACAAATGCTTTTAAATTGAACTAAGAAATTTATGTCATGTCATGTATATTTATATGTTATAAAGTACTATGAGATGGTTGAGTTTAGATTATATTATGATATATCCACATGCATATTACCTACAAATAATTACTGTGAACTACGATTGGTTTGATCCCTGCTTAGGGTACGTAGGCAGTCTAACAAGACGTTAGATGCAGTCATGCAATAAATGAGATTAAATAATTGAGACAAAAGTTTTGTTTGGAAAATTGAGCAATGTGAAGGATTTTGGTGAAAAATGTGAGATTTAACCCTATGATTTGGTGATTTAATGTTGGTTACAAATCATTGTGTGAGGAATTGAGAAATTGTGGTTTTATGTTTTATAAATTCCATGCCATAATTAGTTTACATTATAGTATGTGATTTAGTACAACTTTGCATAGTGTTGCACACCAATGCAAAGGCCAAGGTAAGTTCAGGTGAGTATATAATGTGGGTATGATTGATTGGTAATTAGTGATGAATGGATTAAATAGAATTTATTGTCCTACACCCCGGTGTTAGTGCTTCACCCAAGGCCAGGGCCTAGCCTTCACGTGATCGTTCACCTCCCGCACCTTACGCTCACCTTGGATTCCAAGGTAGGTGTCAACCTGTCGTACAGACCACTTTAGGTGGTTTCGACTCGTAGGTGACTTGTGATACTTCGCATAGCCTTCACATGATCGTAGCACTTGAGCGTATTTATTTACAGCTAGACTATCGTACAGACCACTTTAGGTGGTTCCGACTCGTAGGTGACTTGTGATACTTCGCACAGCCTTCACGTGATCGTAGCACTTGAGTGTATTTATTTACACCTAGCCTGTCGTACAGACCACTTTAGGTGGTTCCGACTCGTGTGCAAGACTTTATTGATGAGATTGGATGAGTTGTACAGGTCATTATAGGTGACCCTGACTTATGTGCTAGCATTGATTGATGAGATAGGATGAGTTGTACAGGTTACTATAGGTGACTCTAACTTATGTGCTAGCATTGATTGATGAGATTGGATGAGTTGTACAAGTCACTACAGGTGACTTTGACTTATGTGCTAGCACTAATTGATGAGATATGAATGAGTCGTACAAGTCACTATAGGTGACTCTGACTTATGTGCTAGCACTGATTGATGAGATATGGATGAGTCGTACAGGTCACTATAGGTGACTCCAGCCGACATTCATTTTATATTGATTTATTTCATCTTGCTTATATGGTTATTACTGAGATACTTCGACATGGCACATCTTTGGTTTTTACTGTTCTTTAGCATGATTTTTATATACATATGTATTGTTATTTTTGGAGAATTATACGGATTTCGGTGAGGGGTTATTGCATTTCTAAAAAGAAAGATGTTTTCAAAGTTTTCTTTTGCCTACTCACATGTTCTGTTTTGTGCCCCTCCAAGTTTTAGTTACTGAATGTTCGTCTCGACGAGAATTTCTGGCAAATCTCAGAATTAGTGGTTACTCACATGGGTTCACTCCCGCTCACCAGCGCACTTTGATATTTAGGCACTATTGGGTTTAAATTTATTCACATTTTCCACATCACCACACTTTATGGCTTCATCACCTTCTAGGTGTCGGCCAGCACAGCTCGATTCGGAGTCTTAGTAGACATTCTGGGTCGGGGTGTGTCCTCAAATTTCATATTGTTTAGTTTACAAAACTTAATTTACAAATTTAGTTTCTTTGGCTTTACCCTATTTATGAACACAATTTAGCACACCATACCAGTAGGATTAGGCTTTGGCAGACTAACCTAAGCGGCGTGGTAGTGTCGTTGATTTTCCTACCTATTCATCGGACACTCCCATCGTCGCACTAAATCAACTGTAAAATTGAATTAACAAAGAAGAAGACGAAGATGAAAACAAAGGGAAAAAAAAACTTAGACCTCATGAACAAGCCCTCCTATTATGCAACACCTATACCAAATGCCGGTGAGGTTACATTGATACCTCGGGTCGATTTTACCTCCCTTAATTGAGAAACAAACCATCAACGGGGGAACCCATCAGAGACGGTGGGTTTGAGCGAGAGAGGTATTGCTAATTGGTTTTATTGTGAAACTTCAAATTTTTTTTGTGGTATCAAAATAGGTTAATCTACTTGTGAAGCTCAATGGCTACACATGCTCCACGTCACTGAATTCATGTTATCCACGTGGTTGGCTAGAAAATTTACCATACGTAAGACTGCGTATGAAGATATGAAGGCAAAAGAGTCTCACTTTGATAAAAAGAGAAACTTTGCAATAGCCAATTGGTAGTATAACCTTAATTTTCTTCAGAGAGGTATTGCTATGGTTTTATTTTACCCGTTTCTACACGTAAAACCACTTTAAAGCCTTGTTTTAATCTCAGTCGTCCAATTTGATCAAACGGTCTTTAGAGAATAGCGCAATTAAGCAGCGCACAAGAGCTTAACATGGAAACTTCTATTAGTAGCAAATAATTCATTATTAATTAATTAGTATGGTAGTGGGTGAGTGGGACCGTATCATGGAAAATTTTATTAGTAGCAAATTGTTGTAATATTGATAGACGTAGTGGGTGAATGCCCACTCAAAAAGAACAAGACTTAGGAATAGTGTTTGATACTTTCAAAAGTATCATCATGACATTTGGAAGGTTGTAGTTTCGGGAATTATATTATAAATAGACACTCCGTGTGCTATCGAAATGTACACTGTGAAAGAAAGCAAGAGAAATAATATCAATATCCCTATCTCCCTTTATCTGCTATCTTTTTGTGTTAAAGCTACTAAAATTATAGTGTGCTATTTTGCACTTGCTTCGCTCTTGTTATTAAAAAGGTCATATGTCTAACTTTTGCCTATTATAACACAAATCACGTTAGTTACTTCTTCTCCATGCAGAAACAATATTTATTTTCATGCGCAAAAATTAAAACTAGCTTAATCTCCTAGGTCTTTTTGGTATTTTATTTGAGTTCAAATTTTATAACTCAAGAACTGTTTTTAGTTTGCAACTCAAAGCCGTGTTTGGTAGTCCCAGTTTTTAAAACTGGATTGAAGAATAGCTCAAAAAGATAGTCTATTTTATAAAAACACAAATTTTCTGTTTTTTTTTTTTAAAGTTTTAATAAGGGTTAGAGCATCTCCAGAGATGTTAAAATTCTAGGTGAAATGCCACTATGCATATTTGACATAAAAAATCTATTCAACCGAAGTGTTAATTGTTGACTGGATTTGAAGACTTTGATATTAATGTCAAATTTATTTTTAATTCATTTCAATGGTGGATCCCTTATTCTACTAACATTTCAACCAATAAAAATTTTGTTTCAACATTTTCTTAATAATTACAACCATTTAAAGCTCTATTTAAATTTTTAAAAAAATAACATTTGATAATTTGGTTAGAGAAGTACAAAATTTGACATAAAACTTTAAATTGCCACATCAATCATCCATTGTAATTTGATTTTTATAGAGAGCTACTAGACCCACCACATTTTCTTATTTTTTCCACCCACTATTATTACAAAAATAACCTTTAATATATGTATGCATATGAAATTATAAAATTATCTCTTAAAAAAAAAGAATATAAACAAATATATATAACTAAAATGAACCCTGAACATCTCGAAGTAATTGATACATATGGAGGATGCGGTGCTAGCTTTGTTATTGAGATAGTATCAGAGCAATTTGAAGGAAAAGAAGTTGTTGGAGAGGCATCGGCTGGTAAATTTTTGGTTTGAAAAAGAGATGAAGGAGATCCATGTTCTCTCGATACAGAACTCTCTGACATCAGAGCAGTGGAAACAATCAAACAACAACCGGAGTATCAATCATTTTACAAATGGAAACAATAGTGGAAACGCTCAACCTTTTCATTCTTTAAGAAGAAGAAGAAAAAGGCAAAAAGGGTAGCTAATGTCCTTATCAGTCATTTTATAAATGAAAAAATTTGTAACTAAAAATTTATTAAAATGTGGGTGGGAAGATAAGACAATGGGGTGGAAATAACATCTCTCTTTTTATAATTTGATATTTTCTTTAGAGATAATCTTATGAGTTATAACATAAACTCCTAAGCTAAAGTGGCCGTCGATAATAAAAGACCGGGTCTTCTCTCTCCTCCTCCCCCTATCACTCTCATCTTTCTCTTAGAGCAACTCCAGTGTAGGAGCCCTCCCCCCAGGCTATTCACTATTTAATCCACCCAGTGAACAGTAACTGCCCATAATGAACAGTGCATTCCCCTGGCAATTGCATTTTGCATCTCCACCCATGCACTGGAGTTGCCCTGGCAATTGGTAATAAAATATTAGTATTTTTTATTTATAAAATAATACATAATAATTTTATTTGTAATTTCGGATAATATTTTTAATCATTCTCGTTGCGCCACATGTCATTATCCGAAAAACCAATAGCAATAAAATATTTGTATTTTTTATTTATAAAATAATTCAAAATAATTTTATTTGTTATTTCGGATAAGATTTAATCGTTGTCGTTGCGCCACATGTCATTATCTGAAAAGACAATTATTGGTGATAGATTTTCGTTAAGATTTGTAACCAATCACGTCGTGCCACGTATCACAATCCGATTACAATCTTTGAGGATATATTTCCACCATATTTTTAACGAATGACGGCATGCCACGTGGCATTATCTACAACCTAATCATTTCTGAATCCTCCATATAATCCACCCTTCATCCTCAGAAATCTCACACCAATTTTCTCAAGATCTCTATCATTATTCATAGTTTCTGCTTCTTTCTTCACCAAAATTCCTATCATTATTCATAGTTTATGCTTCCTTATTACAATGACTTCTTCTTTTTCTTCAAAGATGATGTGGGAAATCGATCAAGAAGAGGAAGAATTGTTTAACCAATCAGAATGAATGTTCAATGCTGAGGATTGGGCCCAAAATGAGATAGAACAGGATGATGAGCGTAGATGAAAAGATGACAAATCAAGAATGGCAGGAGCCTCACATTCCCGTCGAGTCATCCAAGTTGTGGCTCAGATCTGCAGGCCCAACCATGTTGTAAACATTGATAGAAACAGGCAACGACGAGGTCAGGAGCTCTTGGACGATTATTTGGTCTATAACAGTGCATTCCCTGATACGTACTTCCGACGTCGTTTTAGAATGGAACGACATTTGTTCAACAAAATCATGGGCACTATTTGCAACCATGATTCTTACTTTGTGCAAAGCCGAATGCTTTTGGTGTTATGAGTCTCCTGCCTGAGCAAAAAATTATTGCTGCCTTGTGGATGCTTGCATATGGAGTAGCTGCAGACCAAGTGGACGAGATAACGAGGATGGGAAAATCAACCATTCTTGAGTCCCTGATGAGGTTTTGCTCGGCAATCGAATCTATCTACATCGCAGAGTACCTTCGAAGACCTACTCATATGGACTTGGAAAGGCTTTTGAAGAAGGGCGAGATGCAAGGTTTTCCAGGGATGATTGGAAGAATTGATTGTATGCACTGGACTTGGAAAAACTATCCAAGTGCATGGCAAGGCGCTTATGGCGACAGAAAAGGATCAAAAAGTATCATTTTGGAGGCGGTAGCATCTTTTGATACATGGATTTGGCACGCCTTTTTCAGGGTTGCGGGAGCTCAAAATGATCTCAATGTCTTTGCCCAATCCCCACTGTTCAACGAAGTTCTGCAAGGAAAGGCACCAAAAGTCACATATTGGGTCAATGAACGTATGTATGACGGGTCATACTACCTAGCAGACGGCATTTACCCAAGGTGGGAAGTGAGGGGTGTTGAAATTGAGGGGTGTTGAAGATACTTAACTTCATTAGTGTTTGTTTTTATTTGGTGTGTTTATTTTATTTTATGTGGTGTGTTTTTTTAGTTCATTTAATGAGTTGAAATGTAATTTTGGTATGTTGATGTAATTTTATTTGGTGTTTGTTTTTATTTGGTGTGTTTTTTTTGGTATGTTGATGTTATTTTATTTGGTGTGTTTTTTTTGGTATGTTGATGTTATTTTATTTGGTGTGTTTAAATGTGTTTTGAATAAAGTACTAAATTCAATAAATTAGAAACAACATAAAGTACTAAATTCAATAAATTACCAAATTAAATAGATATACTCTCGGTTTAAATAAAGTACTAAATTCAATAAATTACCAAATTAAATAGATATACTCTCGGTTTAAATAAAGTACTAAATTCAATAAATTGGAAAAAATATAAAGTACACTATTAATAAATTAGAAATTACAACCCGAATAAGAAATTACAACCCATATTGATTGGAAAATTATGGGTTCGTGCATGGATAATCATCACCTAACCAATTTGTGGTGCTAGGATGATCTTCTCTTGTCGTGCTAGGATGATCTTCTCTTGTCATGCTAGGACCATCTCTTTTTGCTCTCGCTTCTCTTGCACGCTTTCTTTGCACCACATCCGCTTTCTCTGACTTTCAAAAATATTTAGAGTTCAGAGACTTGCCTTCTAAAGGCTCCTTCATAATGTCACGATCTCGTTGGGCCTCTCTTTCGTGTCTTCTATGTTCCCTTTCTTGCCGAAGTAGCTCTCTTTCTCTCTCATCAGCTGCAAATTTTTTTCTCAAGAGTTGCAGCTTTTGCATCCTCGCTAGCCTGATCAGCCTCAAATTTAGCCATTTCCCGGGCCAAAGTCAATTCACCTTGGGGGGAAAGGTCTTCCGTATACTTTGCATAATCATTCTTTGAAGCATTACCTTTTCTCTTTGAAGCCTTCTTACCTTGAGGCCTAATTGGAAAACTGGTCGACCCCGACGCTTGTTGAACGGGGAGCATTTCAGGCACTTCTTCAGCATCATCTTCATCATGATCATGCGAGGCATGATCGGGTGTAGAGTGTAGAGGGGTGTTGTTCATGAAACCTTCTACACCGACAGACACAACTCTGAATTTAGGACAATCTTTGACAATATTCCAACATTCAAACCGGGTGAATGTTTTGTTTTTGCTTTTGGTTTTGGCACCATACCAAGCTTGTGCTTGAAGTTCCTATACAATGCGGGAGAATAAATAATTATAATGAAAATAGGTAACAAATAAATAATACAAACAAATAATTATAATGAAAGTAGGTAACAAATAAATAATACAAACAAATAATTATAATGAAAATAGGTAACAATTAAATAATACAAACAAATAAATAATATATTGTTACCTAATTCACTAAACTTTCCCCACTTCGAAGATTAGCACTAACTTGTGTCAAGGCGTCTCTCCACGTACTAAACGATGTATTAAGTAATTTCCAATAACTGGACAGCGAATCTTTGATTCTTTGCCCACCCATTTTCTCAAAATAAGAGGTATGAATAAGACTCCACATTTCTCGCAACTGCATCTCATTACCCGAAAGCGAATCATAAGTAATTTTAACCCCGCTAGCACACAACGCAACATCTTCAATAAGTGTCTAATTTGTATCTGTAGCAGTAGTTATTTTGTTTGATTTTAAAAAATTAAATTTTTTACATTTTTTTTTCGGATTTTTATTCATTCTTTAATTTTATTTTTTTTATTTTTTATTCAGCGTTGGATTTTAAAAAATTGAATTCCAACACTCCAGATTGTGCCACGTGTCACAACGGTAACATTTCTGAATTTTAAAACTATTTTTTCTTTTTTTATTTATAAAGGAGAATAATATTTTTTTTAAATTACATTTTTTCATATTTTTATTCATTTTTTACATTTTTTTTAAAAAAAATTTATTCAACTAATTAATCTCTGCTGTTGGATTTTAAAAAATTGAATTCCAACACTACAGATTGTGCCACGTGTCACAACAATAACATTTAGGAATTTTAAAACTATTTTTTCTTTTTTTTAATTTATAAAGGAGAATAATGTCAACCGTTGATCTGAGATCCAATAGTTGATATTAAATAAGATTTTTTTTTATTACCGTTGCAAATCGGACGGTCAAATTTAAAGAGCCGTTAAGATCGAACGAACCGTGGGAAGCCACGTGGCTTCCCAACGGTAACATCGGCAGACTACAACGCAGGCCTTGTGCTCTGAAAAGCTGTCGGCTGAAGCGCCCCCACGTGCGGGTAAGGCGCACGCGCCTGACATAAAAAAATTTAAAATTGGGCTGACGCCAGGATGACGTCAGCCCTGGCGTCACACCCACTCGAGTTTTAGGGCTGTTAATTCCTCACAGGTTCGCTACTCGAGCCTCCACTCTCCCTCGGGCTGCCCATGCTAGAGCTTCAAGGCTTGGCTATTTGGCCCTATTTGGTCCACTGTCCCCCGAGAAAAAGCCCTCGCTGGACTTGCTCTTAGGAATCTTCACCAGCGCCCAAATTCGACTCCGATCTCAATCTTCTTGAGCCCTTCCTTGTCAATCTGAAGAGATTCGGAAGGAGAGATAGGTATTGATCTTCACTGATAAAGGTAGTGGACGGCGATCATAAAAGGGAAGTGAGTTGTGACGACGGGCGACGCAGACGCAGTAAGGGAGTTATTTGTGGGCTTGTCAAGAAGATGAAGAATGTGGAGTCACTTAGTACTACGGCTTAGTGGTATTCCTCTTCATTTGTAAGTGAGAGGTGTTAGGTTCGATTCTCGCCAAAGCATTTGAACCGCATTATTACTAGTCCATTGTGAAACTAAACATACCCCCTCACCCCGTGTAGACAATATCGTTCGTTAAAAAAAATGAGGATGCGTATTTTATTATTATTTTTTAATTTTAATGTTTAAAATTTCAAAATAATTTTAAGATTCATACCAAACAAGTTTTTTAATATTCAAAAAATTTATTCTTAAGGTGGGACAAATTGGGTTTGAAAATTATCAATTTCTTTTAGTAAAATACCAAACATGCCTTTAAGTTTCAAGACTCTAGCCTGCGAAATTTTCATTTGAGTGCATCTAGGGTCACTCAATTTTTTTTAATATTCCTTCCCAAAAGAATTGTATAAATTTTCATAAGAGTAGTAGCTAGAAGTTAAAAATTCAGATCTGTAGTTGGTCGGATGCTACTTTTCTTAAAGGAAGAAAGTTGTGCCAAAGTGGCAAGAATTTTAGTATAGAATAAACATTGAATTTCATTTGAGTGTATCTAATATCACTCATTTTTTTCTACTATTTCTTCCCAAAAGAATTGTATAAATTTTCATAAGAATGGCACCTAAAAGTTAAAAATTCAAATCTATAGTTGGCAGGATACTATTTTTCGTAAAGGAAGAAAGTGGTGACAAAGTGACAAAATTTTTAACATACAACAAACATTGAAAATGATTATCATAGTTGACAAAATTTTAATATAGAATAATGTTCTCTTATTAGATTTAGAAATGATAAATGAATATGATAGCAAACGTGAATCTTTCTTGCAGATATTTCGGATTAATCAATCTAACTTATTAATAGTCTATCTAAATATTGGATTTGATACTTGTTAAAAAATATATTGTCTTACTAGACATTAGCTAATTTTTTGTTGAGAGCTGATTTTCTTACATTCTGTTTTCTTTCCAACCATAAAAAATAAATCGAACATTATTAGATATGAGTAGGCCTGACAAACGGATCGTATCTGTTGTGTTCGTGTCGTTTTCGTGTAACATCTGTTATCTTAACGGGTCGTGTCGTGTCACACCCGTTATCTTAACGGGTCCTTAACAGGTCGGGTCACTTTACTCAACGGGTAAAGTGACCCGACCCGTTATAACCCATTAAGTTTTTTTTTTTAATTTGCACATACCACACATTACCACATAAATACTACTTCAAAACATTAAAACATTTGTCGTTTAAGTACTATATCTACACTTGAAAATAAGAGCCTAATAAAAAAAAAATACATACACTACTAATCTATTACAAATATTAAATGTGCAAGGATATGCAAAATGAAAGAGTTTTTGTTTTCAAGGTAGTAAGTCTTTCTCAAAAGTTTAAACCTCAATTTACATCGATCATCATGAAATTGTATTGGAACTTTGACTTGATCTATTGCCTTCAACTTCAAGAGTTATTTTAAATTGAAGATCGAATTCATTCATTGTATTCATATAGGGTCAAGGAGTGTAGCTGTAAAAAAATCATCAAAATCGAAGTTAAAATAACCGTTAAATCGTGATTTTTCATTTATAATCGTCGAAAAGTTTTGTCCCGTTACTTGATCTCTGAATGTTTGTTTTTTGTGATGTTTTGTTGATGTGATCTCGAAGCATATACAAACAAGTTTGACGATTGGGATCGTTGAAATTAGTTTCGGAGAATTCGTATCCCATTAAAAAACAATAGATTCACTAACACTCAAAGTTTATTTATACTTTCATTAAATATAATATAAGATTTGTGGTATCTACTTGTGTAAATATTTTAAATTGAAGATCGAATTCATTCATTGTATTCATATAGGGTCAAGGAGTGTGGCTGTAAAAAATCATCAAAATCAGAGTTAAAATAACTATTAAATCATGATTTTTCGTTTATAACCGTCGAAAAGCTTTGTCCCATTACTTGATCTCTCAATGTTTTTTTTTTGTGATTTTTTGCTGATGTGATCTTGAAGCCTATACAAACAAGTTTGATGGTTGGGATCGTTTAAATTAGTTTCGGAGAATTCGTACCCCATTAAAACGATAAATTCACTAACAATTAGAATTTATTTATACTTTCATTAAGTATAATATAAGATTTTGTAGTATCTACTTGTGTAAATATTTTAAATTGAAGATCGAATTCATTCATTGTATTCATATAGGGTCAAGGAGTGTGGCTATAAAAAATCATCAAAATCAGAGTTAAAATAACCGTTAAATCATGATTTTTCGTTTATAACTGTCGAAAAGCTTTGTCCCGTTACTTGATCTCTAAATGTTTGTTTTTTTTGTGATTTTTTGCTAATGTGATCTCGAAGCATATACAAACAAGTTTGACGGTTAGGATCATTGAAATTAGTTTTGGAGAATTCGTATCCCATTAAAATGATAAATTCACTAACACTTCGAGTTTATTTATACTTTCATTAAGTATAATACAAGATTTTGTGGTATCTTCTTGTGTAAATATTTTAAATTGAAGATTGACTTCATTTATTGTATTCATATAGGGTCAGGGAATGTAGCTGTAAAAAATCATCAAAATCGAAGTTAAAATAACCGTTAAATCGTGATTTTTCATTTATAACCGTCGAAAAGTTTGGTCTCATTACTTGATCTATGAATGTTTGTTTTTTGTGATTTTTTGCTGATGTGATCTCGAAGCATATACAAACAAGTTTGACAGTTGGGATCGTTGAAATTAGTTTCGGAGAATTCGTATCCCATTAAAACGATAGATTCACTAACACTTAGAGTTTATTTATACTTTCATTAAGTATAACATAAGATTTTCTAGTATCCACTTGTGTAAATATTTTAAATTGAAGATCGAATTCATTCATTGTATTCATTTAGAGTCAAGGAGTGTGGTTGTAAAAAATCATCAAAATCGAAGTTAAAATAACCGCTAAATCGTGATTTTTTATTTATAACCGTCGAAAAGTTTTATCCCGTTACTTGATATTTGAATGTTTGTTTTTTGTGATTTTTTGCTGATGTGATCTAGAAGCATATACAAACAAGTTTGGCAGTTGGGATCATTGAAATTAGTTTCGAAGAATTCGTATCCCATTAAAATGATAGATTACTAACACTTAAGAGTTTATTTATACTTTCATTAAGTATAATATAAGATTTTGTGGTATCTGCTTGTGTAAATATTTTAAATTGAAGATCGACTTCATTCATTGTATTCATATAGGGTCAGGGAGTGTAGCTGTAAAAAATCATCAAAATCGAAGTTAAAATAACCGTTAAATCGTGATTTTTCATTTATAACCATCAAAAAGTTTGGTCTCATTACTTGATCTATGAATGTTTGTTTTTTGTGATTTTTTGCTGATGTGATCTCGAAGCATATACAAACAAGTTTGACGGTTGGGATCGTTGAAATTAGTTTCGGAGAATTCGTATCCCATTAAAACGATAGATTCACTAACACTTGGAGTTTATTTATACTTTCATTAAGTATAACATAAGATTTTGTGATATCCACTTGTGTAAATATTTTAAATTGAAGATCGAATTCATTCATTGTATTCATATAGGGTCAAGTAGTGTAGCTGTAAAAAAATCATCAAAATCGGAGTTAAAATAACCGTTAAATTGTGATTTTTCGTTTATAATCTTCAAATAACTTTGTCCCGTTATTTGATCTCTGAATGTTTGTTTTTTGTGATTTTTTGCTAATGTGATCTCGAAGCATATACCAACAAGTTTGACAGTTGGGATCGTTGAAATTAGTTTCGGAGAATTTGTATCCCATCAAGTTCAATGGTGTGTGTGTGTGTGTGTGTGTGTGTGTGTGTGTGTGTGTGTGTGTGTGTGTGTGTGTGTGTGTGTGTGTATTTATTAAGTAGATTTAAATCTATTTATTTTGTACGTATAATTAACCGGTACACAGAGTAGTATATTACGTCACGTGTCATTATAAAAATAGTGGGCTATGTCATATATGTGTGTAAACACGAAAATTTCCTGAAGGAACAAGAACACGTGTACAAAATATATTTGTTATTTGATGAATTTTGGGGTTACAATCTCTATTTGTTCCTCTGATTCTATCTTCGTAAGGTATGGATTTGTTGATGGGCTGTTGATCCAAAGGGCTGTTGGGCTTGATCCTTGGATGAACAGTGATGTGGATTTGTTTGTGTTGATCCGAAGAGGCTGTTTGGCACTTTGATTCTTGGGATGAACAGTGATGATCTTCAGATGTTTGATGATGAATGTAGAACGATGAACGATGAACAATGGATGAGCTTCAAGGGCTTCGAGCTTGATTCTTGAAGGATGAATGTATTGATTCCAAAGGCCGTCGGGGCTTGATCTTGGAAGGTGGATGAATGTTGTTTCAAGGGCCGTCGGGGCTTGATCTTGAAGAATATGGATGAAAGATGAACGATGAACGATGAACGATGGATGAACTTCAAGGGGCTTTTGGGCTTAGTTCTTGAAGAAACGGATGAACGGATGAATGATGAATGGTGGATGGATCTTCAAGGGCTTCTGGACTTGATCTTTGAAGAACAATTGTGCTAATCCAAAGGGCCGTTGGGGCTTGATCTTAGGATGGATGAGCGTTTCTTCAAGGGCCGTTGGAGCTTGATCTTGAAGAACGATGAACGATGAACGAAGAACGATGAACGAAGAACGAAGAACGAACTTCAGAGAATTCTCTTCCAATTTGGGAGTAGAGAAATGTATTTGTGAATTGGTGAATTCAAATGAATGAAATTGGCTTCTATTTATAGAATTTTCCAAGGCCTAATTTTGAATATAATATTCCAGATGAAATAAGCCGTCTCTGCCAGGTGTTGACACGTGTCCTGTTTGACAGCTTTTTTAACTCTTTTCGAATTTTCGTCGAATCATACAATATGTATACAATTTATGTAATACATGAGTGTTAAAATTTTGACCATTGGTCAACATTTTATTTATTGAAATTTCACTGTCTACAATGTGATAAAAAGTTAATAACTTAAAAATAAATATATAAATTCTCACCACGTTTATTAATTTTTATTTTCCCCTCTCTTTTTTGTTTCATTTTCAACTTTTCTTATAATTTTCACTTTTGCCTCTGGTAGCCTACTCATCTTTCCCTAATTCCCTCTCTTTTTTGTTTCTTTTTCAACTTGTCTTATCATTTTCATTTTGCCTCCCTTTTTCCTCAAAAAGGGTGGCACTAGGAATGAAATGGAATCAAATCAATGGATTATAGATACATATTATTAATTATTAATTATTATAGTTTTTATAAAATTTAATTCAAAATTTAATATATATATATATATATATAATTATTATAGATAGTTAATATTTTGGGGGTATAATTATTATAGTTAATTTAAATATATATATATATATATATATATATATTTATTATAGTTTTTAGGGGTATAAAATTGTTAAATTAATATCTATAATTATTATAGTATTTTTTTAGGGTTATAAAATTAATATTCTGCTTATCGTGTATCATGTTAGTCACGTGTATACCCGAATCAACCTGTTATCTTAATATGTGCTTATCTGGTTACCTGATTTGTTATCGTGTCGACCCAAATACCTGTTAATTTCGTGTCGTATTGTGTCGTGTCAGGTTATCGAGTCGTGTCAGGAATCGCTAATTCTAGATATGAGTGTGCAGATAGAGAAAAACAATGCGTGTTTATCATTTCCCCTTTCAATTTATGCATGGCCCACGGTGGTCAAACATATATATTCGGGTTTTGTGTTCATTAGTCTGTTTTTAAGCCTCTTGTTCCCTATGAATAAATAATTAGGTTCTTAATTAGGATTTCCACACTATATATTTGACGCAGTGGGTTCACATTTCTTGTTGAATATCACACTACCACAAACCTCGCTACAAGTAAGTATTAAGCAATAGATGGTACACCAGCACCGGCAAGCTTGAGCTTCAATATCAGTTGACCAACTTCCAACATGGATGGCTCCCTCTCCCACAATGATCACGAAGCTCATACGTCATCAGATTCTGGTAGAAGACGCGGTGGTTGGATCACCTTCCCCTTCATCACTGGTCTCTCTCTCTCTCTCTCTCTCTCTCTCTCTCTCTCTCTCTCTCAGACTTACACACACATGCGAGCGTGAACTAAGTTGTAATTAATCTTATATTATCGACTTGCTAACAAGAGAAGATTTCCCTAATAATATCTGTTGCTATACATGTTGAGTGTGCAGGCGCTTTAGCAGGGTTGACACTTGCAGCTGGAGGATGGCTGTCAAATTTGATTGTGTATCTGATTCAAGAATTCAATGTTAAGAGCATTGATGCTGCTCAGATTTCAAACATCGTTAGCGGTTCAAGCAGTTTTTTCCCAGTCATTGGAGCAATCATAGCTGACTCTTTCTTAGGCCCGTTCTCGGTTATCTCCATTTCTTCCTGCATTTCCCTGCTGGTAATTATAAAAATGTTCTAATTTTATTGCTGGTTAACTTATGTAAGACGCATGTTTGATGATATAGTTGATACGTGCATGCGCACTTGATTGCATTTGCACCGTAGACTTCATATGGGATCCACCTTTATATATATGTGTGTGTGTGGGAAAAGGGCAAAAACAAGGTCGTCAAGTTAGAAGTGATCAATACTGCAAAGAGGAACTTTTGGTTTTTTCTTTCTAATATATATATATATATAATACACTTGATATTGAGGGACACGTAGATTCATACTTGAGATCTCGGATGTAAGGAATGATGCTTAGCGAATGTGAGAATTTTTTTTTTTTTTAAGCTTATGGACGAAAGTTTTAAATATCCATGTTGTTATAGTTAATAAGTGACTAATGGGTCTTAATTTTGTAAGATATCGATATATAGGTATCAGGGTACTCTTTTTTTATATAAATATAATTAAGTTAGGAATCATAATTTCTAACTAGATTAATTATGTAGTCATAAAGAGGCGTCCCTATCATTTCTCTTTTGAGACCAATAAAAATATAGATGAGAAATGCTAAGGAGACTCTCATAAAGTTATACTCTTTATGGACTTTTTGCATTTTTCTTTTGAGACCAACAAAAAGATACAGGAGAAATGCTAAAGGGACTCTTAAAATAGGACTCTCCATGGACTTTCTGCCACCTCACAACCTTAATTTTCGTACCAACATTATAAAACATTGTGCCAAAAACATGAAGTGACAGATGTCCACAAAGAGTCCTACTTGTGAGAGAGTCTTCGCAGCAAAACAAGCAACCATTACTCCTTAGTTTCCTAGCTCACTATTTATTTGGTAACATAGTTATGGATCCATACCTAGTTAAACTAAACACCATGTATGTGATCTCATTGCTTGTTTGCCTTGCAGGGCATAGTACTTTTAGCATTAACCGCGACGTTTAATTCGTTGAAGCCTCAAACTTGTGTGAACGACGGATCAGAGCTATGCAAACCCACCTCAACAATACAGTATACAATCTTGTACACATCCATAGCTCTAGCAACTATTGGCTTGGGAGGCACACGCTATACCATGGCAACAATGGGAGCAAATCAATTCAAAAACCCTAAAACCCAAGCAAGTTTCTTCAACTGGTACTTCTTCATTGTCTACGCTGCTTCTGTTGTAAGCATCACAGTGATTGTCTACGTTGAGGACAACGTGAGTTGGAAATTAGGGTTTGGCCTCTGTGTCATTGCCAACATACTTGGATTGGTCATTTTCTTATGTGGGACCCGTTTCTATCGTTTCGACAAGCCACAAGGGAGTCCATTTGTGGGTTTGGCTCGTGTTGTCGTTGCTTCAACTTGGAAGAGGAATCTTCAGCACTCTTCTGATGAAAGCAATGATTATTACTATGGGCACGGTGGAGTGACAGACATGGTGGATGCAACACCTAGCAAAAGCTTCAGGTACGCACAAGCATTACTTTACACTTTATTGATGTTAGCTTGACATTAGCTCTATTCATTTACTAAAGTTTAAACTTGGGTTCTTAAGAGATAAGCCGTTACAACTCGTATTTTCTTTGCCTCTCTATACGCAAATTGAGTTGCACGCGAGGGGAGTGCTAGGTTCATGTGTGTATATATACACACACACCCTTTAAACTACTTTTTGGGGTCTAGTGGAGAATTTTGGAAAGACAACCCAATCACTTTCCACCATTGAACATCACTTCCTTCTTTTAATTTTATTACATCTCAAGCAACACAATTTATGGGCTACATCAATATAAAGCACATATTCTATTTTAAGTGGCCCAAATCCAACCATTAAATTCCTTGGATTTCAAGCGTACTACTAGCTAGCAAGGTATGTTATGAATTTATGTAATTTAGAATTGAAAAGACAACCCAATCACTTTTCACCATTGAACATCACTTCCTTCTTTTAATTTTATTACATCTCAAACAACCCAATTTATGGGCTACATCAATATAAAGTACAGATTCTATTTGAAGTGGCTCAATTCCTACCATTAAATTCCTTGGATTTCAAGCGCACAACTAGCTAGCAAGGTATGTTATATATTTCTTCATATAGACACGGGAATTCTTGTCCAGCTATAAAAGCTATTGAAAATTCTTTCCTTTACCTATTCCTTTATCTAAACTACATACTAATTAATATTAATACAACCTTCTTTGTCAACTAAAAGAGAGTAAAAAGACTATTTAGTCTTCTATCACAACAAAAAAGTTAAGAACAGTAATGTAATTTCACAAAATAAATTTTTACTGTGCTTTGTTTAAGCTGGTAATTTTAAAATCTCTAATTAAAAAAAATAAAAAATAAAAAAAAACCCCTCCCCCCCCCCCCCCCCACACTCTCATGTTCTCTCTCTTCCTCTCTCCTTCAATTAAAAAATAATAATTCATACATTTTGTGTGTGGGCATATACTATTTGCATATGAAGAAACCGCACAACAACACTAGACATGCTAGAGCAGTTCAGGTTGCACGGTTTCTATTTTCGTTCTTTTGAAAGGTGTGACACTAGAATGGTCGTGCATTTTGCTCTGATATACATAGTAACAACATGGTTATGTAACTAGGAACATGATGAACATGCGTTTGTTAGCTTTTCACGTGTACTAATTTTGTTTAATTATGTTCGTTATGATTATATAATTTGTTTAATCCGACAGCTCAAAATAAAAAAAATGTATGTAAAAAGTTAAAAATTGTGTATGAAAATCCCTCAAATATAACTAGTCTGCTAAACTTGGGTGGGCAGTGCACTCAGTAGTATGCGATCATCTAAAGCAAAAGCACAAAATTACTATTGAGAGACAATGTCCGAAAGCTTAACCTAAAATACTCCACAAAGTCTATTTATCTTTTCTGCCCATTTTTTATGTCAGTTGTAATTTATATCATACTATAAATGTCAAGGTCCGTTTGGTAACAACTTTTGGACTAGCAAAATAGATTGATGGCCTCTTTTTTATGTGCAGGTTCCTCAACCGTGCAGCACAGAAAACTGAAGGAGACATTAAATCAGACGGCTCAATTGCAAAACCATGGAGACTATGCACAGTGCAACAAGTAGAGGATTTCAAGACCCTTGTGAGAATTTTGCCATTATGGTCATCAAGTATATTCTTAGGTACCCCAATAGCCGTCCACTCCAGCTTGACCATCTTGCAGGCTCTTACCATGGACCGTCACATAGGACCTCACTTTAAAATACCAGCTGGTTCTATTTTAGTCATTGTCCTAGCCTCCACTGCCATCTCTCTCACCCTTATTGATAGGTTATTATGTCCGGCATGGCAGAAGCTGACCGGTAGGTTTCCGACGTCTCTCCAGCGTATAGGATTAGGCCACGTGTTAAACGTGCTCAGCATGGCTGTTTCGGCATTGGTGGAGTCAAAAAGGCTCACGGCAGTTAAATCCCACCACCTCCAAGACCAACCTGGGGCTATTGTCCCCATGTTAGCCTTGTGGCTTTTCCCACAGTTGGTTTTGGTAGGCATTGGAGAAGCATTTCATTTTCCAGGACAAGTAGCATTGTACTATCAAGAATTTCCAGTGTCACTCCGAAGCACATCTACCGCCATGATAGCTTTGATCGTCGGGATATCATTTTATTTGGGAACAGGCGTGATTGATTTAGTTCGAACGGTGACAAGATGGTTGCCGGACAATATAAACATTGGGAAGCTGGATAATGTGTATTGGATGTTAGTTGTGGTGGGAGTGCTCAACTTTGGTTACTATTTAGTGTGTGCTAAGTTGTACAAGTATCAAAATGTAAAGGGTGCTAATGAAAATCCTGGCCCTGAAGGTGATAACTGATAAGTGATGTTGCTATTGGGTTTCTCCGAACAATATGTAATAACTTGAACTACAATTCTCAGTCGTCTGAACTTTGTGAGTTACATTGTCTTGCATGCTCTGATTAAACATAACTTATTTATATTTTCTTGAAATGTTGACCCATTAGTAGTTTCACGACTTCTCTCCACCACCACCAATTATACACTGATAATATGATGCAACTGTCAACAATACTTAGCTCAAGTCGGATTTCAGAACAGCAGGATCATTGGGTACTGAATTATTAGAAATCATTCGAAAATAGAAAAAGAAAATTACTTTGAGTTATTAGAAATTATTTGTTATTTTTGAAATGTTTGGAATTGTTGAGAATTAATTCTATGAGAGGAGAAACCTTGCAATAAAAAAAGAACGACGATATATAGTTAAAGCAAAGCACAAAACATAACAAAAAAAAAATATAGAGTGAACCCTAAGTTATAAATAAGTTAGACTACTCTCCATATTGACAATTAGTTTTATAGTGTAACCTAACTTTTTTCATGGTATTAGAGCATGTTATCGCACATGTGATACCCAATGGCCACACATGCTTAACGTCACCCATTTTGTGTTATCCACGTATTAGGAACCAGACCTAACCCGACTCGTATGAGGTATGAGTCGATTCTTACTGGTCCACACGGGTCCTGTTGCAGAGAACTCGTCCTTCTGTGCAACGAACTCTTCTTCTATTGTGCCCGACTTCTGCAGAGATTCGAGTTGTTTTTTCAAGTCTCCAACCATCTTCTCCTTGTTCCGAAAGCACAAACCATTCTACCATCGAAAAAATAAAAAAGAAATGAGAATTTGAATATCATCGTTCTACCATCAATGGTGTTCTTATATTGAAGAACCTTATCGAGAACAGCAGGATTTACCAAAACCACAAACCCAAAACCTCTGGGGTGGCCGGAGACCTTATCCCTAATGACCACCGTCTGCAAAATGTCACCGTAGTTGCTGAAGTACTCATAAGCTTATCCTCTGAGGTCTCCCATTAAATCCTACCAAAAGCTTCCCTGATCTGAATCTATGTGGGTTTTCACGGCCTTTCCTTATCAGCGCCTGTGAGAGTGAAAGCTTCAACCTTTATTAAAAATTTGTAGGTGGATTTGGGGGGTTTGGGATTTGGGAGATGAAGGAAGGGTTTGTGACCGACAAGGAGAGGGAGAGATTTGGTTGGAAATCTTTATTAATTTTTTTTGCAGGTGGATTTTGAGGGTTTGGGATTTGGGAGAGGAAAGGTGGGTTTGTGTTTGTGACCAACAAGAGAGATATAGATTTGGTGGGTCAAGTATAATTCAAGATTTACAGACTTGTTCTATCGCACGGTTCGGGCCGAGGGCCCGTTTTCTTAGACTTTTGAACTCGCTCCACCCCGTTAATTTTGTGAACCCGACCGGCCCCGCCCAGTTTTGGCTTAAAAAAATTTTGACCCGTCCCGAATCAGCTCTACCCACCCCAACCCGCGGGTCCAAGACCCATTTGCTCACCCCTAGTATCAATTCCACATTGGGGAAAAAATGTATGAACCTTACATGAACTTATAAGTAATTTGACTACTTCCTATATTGCCATTATGTTTTATAATGGAATCCCTATGAGATTTTTAACCGTGTGGACATATACTTAGACCTGTAAACGGGTCGGATTTATCGGGTTTGGGTCGGGTTGAACCCGACCCGTTAAGCTAATGGGTCACCCGAACCCGACCCGTTAAGTTAACGGGTCACCCGAACCCAACCCGTTAAGTTAACGGGTCACCCGTTTCACCCGTTAAGACCCGTTTCACCCATTAAGACCCGTTTCACCCGTTAACACCCGTTAGCACCCGTAAATTCAGAAACAGTAAAATATGTGCATTTTCTACGAAGAATGCAAGTATTAACCTAATCAAAATTGCAATAGAAGCTAATGTGGAGCAAAAAATGATCCGACAAATCACGTGGACTTTTACCGGAGATCGACAAGAATTCCCTTATTAAATTGGTGATGCCACATTTAATTCACACGCAGTTCAACATTCTTGAAGGCTTGAGTAGTTGACCACGGCCTCACCAAGCTCTCGTGTCCAAGACAAGGAGAAACATCAAAGGCATTAAAGATAGATTAATTACTAAATCTTATATTTATGCTTTCATAATTGAAGACCAACTCTATCAAGTAAGGAATTACAATCACATCCAATCAAGGATACTACAAGATTGTTATAATTAATTCATAATTAGAGGATTATTTGTTGTAATTAAGTTGCTACTCTTTTGTTTTGTCCGGATTCTTCAATCTTCTATGGAAGTTATTGTTTCTCTTAAAAAAAACAATATCACAAGATAATCTCAATCTTCGAGATAATTCTTTCCTCAGGCATCCAACGGATGACATAGCCTGGCTAATTGGATGTCGACATATGTCAAGGAAAATCCAACACATGTGACCGGCCTATTCTTTATAATACCATATTCTCCACTAAATTCTCATAAACTTTGGAATACGGAATCAAGCCCTAAACTCTCTTGCTCTTTTCAAAGATACTTGAGAATCAAAGATTCATTGGCCAAACATTCCCCCACCTCATGGGCACGCATGGCGTTAGTCTTTGACAAAAAGTGTTAATTTGTTTTGTAAATACAAATTCATTAAGACTGAAGACGATGGAAGGTAGTTGTGGCAAGTGACAAAACTACTTTCTTTTGAAACAAGTATTATAATGTGTGTGTGTGTGTGTGTGTGTGTGTGTGTGTGTGTGTGTGAGAGAGAGAGAGAGAGAGAGAGCACTTTAATTCTTGATATTTTTCATAATAGCAACGATGATAAACGTGTATGTATATTTAATTTATGTGTGTAAAGCAGAAGGTCTTACATTATTTATAAACAGTTCATGTTGAACAATATCAAAAAGCAAAGATTGAGCCTTGAGCTAGATTAATTGTTGAACCTTTCCAACATGGAAGGCTCCCTCTCCCACAGAAAATTATGTATCTGATTCAAGAAATCAATGTAAACAACATCAATACTGCTCAGATGGCAAACTGGTTCAAGGTTCTTCCAGTTAACCAAATTTGAATATTGTTTACATTGAATTCTTGAATCAGATACACAATCAAATCTGAGTGTAAGTGACAAGCCTATCAAAGCCCCTGCTCAAATTATAGAAGTTCATCTTTCAAATGTTGGTGCGACACATTATGGCATCGGCCCAAAGAAAGTATGTCAAAAAAAAAATTGTCCCTCAACCCTAATCCTATATATCTTTCATAAAATAAAATAAAACCTAATTCTATATATATGTGTATGTGTGTGTTAGGAAATTAATGTCCCTTCCTCACAGGCGCAGTCCCATTAAGTCTCATGAGAGCTGCACACTTATTAATATGTGTAACTAAAGTTGAGGTTTTAGAGTTTGAGTATGACTTTGTTTGTAAGCTGCTAAAAGGTGCGTACGATAAGGAATGTAGCTAAACAATCCTGATACACTATACTTATATGCAATTAAACTAGAATTTTATTAAAACAATTGTGGTCAATAGATTTTCTTTTTACTCTTAGTAAAGAATATAATAGGGCAGCATATCTAGTAGTATCTTTTGTTTCACATTAATAAAATCTTCTATCATTTGACCAAAAAAATGTCTTATATTATATAACAATGAAAGTTCTAACGAAATTACAAAAAATAACCATTACTTTACATTATGACAAATTCAGAGATCAATATTTACGAATTTCTAGTCAGGACCAAATCTTAACTTGCCCAGAATACATTAAAATGAATAACGATGAGAGACCATCTCGTTTAGACCCAATCATAAACCACTTTATATGGGTAGATGACGTGGCATGCCAATTCATTAAAGAAACAAGGTATATTTTAATTTTAAATTTCCAACCTAAACAAAAATCCTAAGCAACCAAAGCTCCGCTACACGCGCCAATGTTGGAGAGGAAAATTCAGGTCCTACAATTCTTAACAAGCAATTTTGATGCCAAGAAGATATAGATCATCTTCGCTTGCCATGGGAGTGTCTACAAATGACACTTTTATCTTCAAGTTAGTAAGTGTTTGAGATAATTGCAGTAAAATTTATAGAGTAATTGTGTCATTTGAAGTCTTGGGCTCCGAGTCCCACACCCCCCTTGATTTTCTTCATGATGCATAAGTCACTCCATCATAGGCATGGCGTGATCAAGTAACAAGTTGATTGCTTAATTGTGGTTCAACTTCCCCATATATAGAGTGCTAGTCGTTTGTTTAGTTGAGTAAATTCCCCCTCCCCTAAAAAAAAATATTTTAATTAGAATCATTAGCGAAAATAATCAAATGATTTTTTTTTTATAATGAACAAAAATACAAATTTATAAACGTAGAGAAACAGAGGCTAACTAAAATTGACATTGAAGACTCCTCCATCAAACATGTAAAATATGGTTTGTATTAATTAATTCTCTTACCGGTTAATGTAAATGTAAGGTTATATTTAAAGACAAAAATAAGACATATACAGCCAACCAGCCTTTGTTTGCCTAAACCAAAAACTTCATCTCGTATATACAACAGACAAACAAAAAAGTTATTTTTTCTCTCAAAAAGATTGCTCTTTGTGCTGGACAAAAATCTTGAGTGCAGCCACTTTATCTTGTCTATGGCGGTTCTCGGTTGTTTTGTTAGGGTTGGCTGCTAGAACCCTTCGAGTCTAGTTCTGTCCTTGGCTTAGATCGCCTCGCTTTAACATCTTTTCCATTAACGGAGAATTTTACTTTGCCCTCGTGGTCCGGTTTATCAAGAATTCTGGTAGCATCTGACGCAGACTTAGCAACAACTTGAGCAAACAGTGATTGTTCACTTGAATGAACAGGCTTCTTCATAAAGATTGACTCTATACAATCTCCAAATTTCCTGCATATACATGACGAGTTAAAAAAAGTTAATCCAGATATTGTTGAAGCTGATAATAATAAACCAATATTAAAGCTATATTCCTAGTCATATAAAATTGATCATACGTTGTGCCATCTTTAAATTAGATACTCGACAAGATATGGTCGGTTAAGATGATACAAACTGTTTAATTTCTAAATTAGATCAATAGTACGATACTAATCACACTAATATTGTCCTAATTAACTACCTGCACAACCTAACAAGTATTTTGTTTTATCACAAAGTACCTTGGTGCAATAAGACGTGTAACCATTCAATATAAGTTGCAATAATTAAAGAGAGAGAGAGAGTAGAGAGAACTACCAGTTTAAATAGGTTTTGAGTTCTTCCTTTGAAACAGGATGGCCCTTTGAGAATGTCAAGAATAAAGTTCTATCATTGTTGTCAACGCTAGGTTGATACTGATCAGGTACATCATCATATGCTTCTTGGGGTGGCAATAAAGGTTGAGCCTCAACAATATTATGACCCTGCTGATTAAGTGAATAATTATGCTGAAACCATTGTTGTACTATTGGACCATTCAACAAATTGGTTTGCTGGAAACCACTGGGTATATGACCCAAATATGGATGTGGTGGGACTATAATTATATCCCATAAAGCTCTATCGAAGACATTGTCCATAACTTTCTTCATCTCTTCCCGGGCCTTTTCCTTGTTCTCAAACACAAACTTGAGTGGAATCTTTTTTGTAAGAAGAAGACACAGTTTTCCGAACTTGCTAACAATTTCCTCCGACTCCGGAGGAGCGTAATTTGAATACAGATACTGTAAGCACGTAATCGACTCGCACGCTAAAGCATACAAGTCCAGGTCATGTAAATCTAACGTGCCCGCCATAAACTTGTAGTGAGTTTCTGTGTCCAGAAAATACCAAAATGCTAGGACAAGCTTAGATTGGTTAGGATCAAAACGTAAACCCAGCAGTCGAACGTAGATTGTGCGATCGATTGAATGGAATAGCTTTAGCTCTTCAAAGGCTCTGTAAGATGATATGTCCATGATGGTGCAAGTGCCAGTGTGCTATTGGAGCGTTTGCTTTTGAAAGGGCTGCAGGTTAGGGTTTCAGTGATAAGCAAGGTTTTCCCTCTCCACACACCTTGTTATATAACAATTCTAATTAGTTGCCGAAAAGGGAAACTCTAATCTGTTACCCAATAAAAATCTCCGCACGTAAAAGGGTTTATCCTTCGGCACGTGGCTGGATGTTGGAAAATAATTAAAAAGGAAAAGTTTAATTTACTGAACTATTTTGTTTTATGTTATTTTATTAAGAGTTAGGTTTCCTTGTTCTTAAGGAATTCGGTTTACTAATTCAATAAAGATGTTATTTTGTTTTTATATAGGTTCCCTTGTCCTTGAGGAATTCGGTTTACTTATTTGATGGGTTTACTTATTCAATTAAGTTTGTACTTTTGCTTGTGGTTCAATATCCTAGTAGATAGGGTGTTAGTTTCCAACCATACATCTCAGATTCGAAACTCTCCCCTCCCCTAAATTATTGTAATAGTTTTTAACTCACCCCAATAATAATACCTTCAAAAAAAAAATTAAGTTTGTATTTTGTTCTTTACAAATACCTTGTTATAAAGAAGAAGGAAGATGTATTCGAGTTGTGTGGAACAAACGACAATGGGAGTCCTGGTGTCATGGTGCTGATTAGGTTATGCGATTATTGGTGATTCTATGAACATCGTAATCTTGTGTTTCCAAGTGAGTTTGACTTTCAACAAAATGCTTAAAATCTGCTTCATTCTTTATGGTTATGTTTAAATCCAATTTGCAATGACACTTGTTGGGTTGAATTTTTTAAAAGTATGTACATAGGAGTAACATGATTGTGTTCAGCTAACATTATATCAATAAAATGCAGGCAAACCATAGTGGTATAAGGTATGAAATGAAACAAATTTCTAGATTTTGAATGTTTTCGGAACAAGATAATGTGGAAAATGTCTGTATAGATAGTTAGCCAGTGACTACACCAAAAGGAGAGGGTCGAAGAAAAAGATTGGTGTGTTATAGTTAGTGTGACATGGAAGATTAGGCGGATGGACTCCTCTTACTCTCTAAGGTTATTGAGAAGTAGGGGGGCCATTGTTGGTATGTTTTGTACAATCAAACGGTCCAATTACTTGATTAGCCTTTCTCTTCACCTGAAATTCAAAAGCATTGTAAGCACGTCAGCTCATTGAACAGATGATCGTCTAGAAATACGACGGTGTTTCTCTCTGTATCTGTAAACAATGAATAGAGGATCGTCTAGGAAGAAAAATCATACCGGAGACCATGGACCCCGTAGAGGTTGAGATTTGTTGGGGGGTGAATTTTGCACAGCACCACTTTTCTTTGTCAAAATTTCCTGCAGAAACACTTGGTATAAGATTACTATTATCATGCTAAAGACTACAGAACGTGTCTTGTATCAAAACCGAGAACTAGAAAATAATCAGTGTTTGGTCAAAATGAAATAGAGGCATCCAAAACCCATAGGCATTGGATCAATCGGAAGTTCAGAACTACTTCCTGAGGTTTGGTTTCCTCTTCATAAATTTGGTTAGTAGCGTGTAATGTTAGTGGTTTGAAGAAAAAGTAATAAGAACAAGAGATACATGAGCGGACAAGGATAACTTTCTCTCTTTATTTTTTAACAATTTGTACTGTCTTTAAAGGCAAATGATAATTTTCATGTATTACACGGTGTAGAGATGTTGAGTTACGTTTAAGTTTGATCTTTCCCTTTCAAAAAGCAGGACATAATACATTTATGTACATAAATATAAAGATGCAAACAAATGAAGGAATTTTCATCAATCGTAGAACTGAGTTGCAGTTCATTGATTTCAAAGGAGTGGAAGAGCAACAGTTACGTACATTTGAAGATCCAAAACAAATAAAGAAAGAACTAAGTAGTTGTAGTCACCGGAGACAATTGGTAAGTCAAAACAAAAAGTTATAAAATGCTGACATGGATAACACAGCAGTCTGCGTGTTATAAGTTATAGTGTGCAGATGAAAGACTAGTAGTAAAGCAGCTAACCATTCATCGGAGAATGGAAGAGCATCTGATGGAAGCTTTATTACAATGCCCTCTGGCTTCCTGTCACTCCCAGGCTTCTTACTGCAACGTATATGACCAACTGCTGAGCATGCGTACTTTGAGACTGAGGTATGTTCTCGCAGATCTCCAAGAGCTCGTTCCTTAGTCATGTCACTACCTTCATCAACTTTTTTATTTTCTTCATCCAAGCTTGGGGACCTTGTGGTCCGCTTCCACCTAAATCGCTAGCTTTTAAGCTCATATCTGCACAGTTCCCAATATTACCTGTAAGGCACTCTTCAAAAGATTCTCTACCTTCAAATGAACTCACTTGAACCTCTGGACTCTGATTCAATATTCTATCTTCTGCATTTAAGCGACTTGCACTCATCACACTAATTTCCTCTCCACTGAAAATGATTTTATCACCCATCAAATTAATCGGCTCTCCTGAAGTATCTTCAACTAGCACATTCAGATTTAGCTGGGACGTGAAATCTCCAGTTTCCAAGAAACTGGCACCCATATTGTCAGCCGTCACTGCACTTATGGCTTGAACTTCATCCACACTGTCGAAATCCAAACAACAATATTGACAATTAAGCTGAGAGTCATTCCTTGAGTCAAGGTTGTAACTCTCAACCATTGCTTTGTCTTCCAACACTGAAGCAAAATTGTCCCGGGACTTCACTATTTCTGCCGCATTGGACCTGCAATCTGACATAGCAGGTGGCATTAGAGAAAGGGTTTTAGAAACTTCTGATTCACTTCTGCTTACACCAGTTCCTTCTGTCTCTTTTAAATCAACACACCGAAGAGTAATTTTCGGCTGGGATTCTTCGGGGATAGTACTGAATCCATCCAATACACAACCATCAAAGCGGAAGCTATTTTCTTTGAAAACCTATTCTCCGGTATAGCAGGAATTTGGAAGGTCTAGCAGTTCAGGCTTTTCGTTTCCACAATCATTTATCACCAATTGACAATTATCTGGAGCAGAAGTCCTCAGGTCAGCCTCATCCATTTCATCTGTTAATCTTCCACTTAAAGTTGGGATTTGTGCATCTTCCTCATGTGGGTTCTCACTCATTTTGTCAAATGTACTACCATCATTATTTGATCGGTCATCAAACCTAGAGTCACACAAAGCATTAGAGTCAGTTGCACTAGAATTTTGGACTTTCGAACTGACCTCTGCAACCTTCAAACAACTGTAGCTCTGGATCTCTTCAGAAGTTTAACATTCCTTGGTGAAACAACCACTGTTTCCCAATACCATTTGATCTCCTTCACAGGTCAAAGGTTTAGACAGATCAACTTGTTCTCCATGCAGTTTACTGACATGATCACCACTAGAGTGATCAACACATGATAGTAAAGTACTGTTGACCGAACTTGCATCTTCAGACTTGGACTTTGAAAAAACAGCACAATTCTTCAGTGGAGAAACAATGAGTTTGTCTTCAAGAAGTTGATGGTCAGTTATGACTTTGCCAGAAACACTAGGAAATTTCACCGTGGAACTAAGATTGGGTGTAAGCAGAGATTTATCAGTATCTTTAATTTTTGAAGTAAGTACAAAAGCAACATTCATGCTATTATCATCTTTATCCAATTGTTCACAGGATCCCCTCTGTGAAAGAAGTTTATCCTCATTCCTCTGAAATTCTACCTCTTCCATGTGAACAACCTTTTCAGTAATATATGGTTCTTCTTGTCCCATAGATATTTATTTGGCCTTCATGAACAGGAATTCTATCGAACTTCCGCTGACTATCTGTCATATCACAATTATTTGATCTAGACTTAACCTTCAAATCTGCCTTCTGCATATCTGTGAGATTGGGTGTAAGCAGAGATTTATCAGTATCTTTAATTTTTGAAGTAAGTACAAAAGCAACATTCATGCTATTATCATCTTTATCCAATTGTTCACAGGATCCCCTCTGTGAAAGAAGTTTATCCTCATTCCTCTGAAATTCTACCTCTTCCATGTGAACAACCTTTTCAGTAATATATGGTTCTTCTTGTCCCATAGATATTTGGTCTTCATGAACAGGAATTCTATCGAACTTCCACTGACTATCTGTCATATCACAATTATTTGATCTAGACTTAACCTTCAAATCTGCCTTCTGTACATCTGTGACTTGCAAGAATGATTCTGCTATCTTGTTTGTGGCAGGGTTAACAATAGATGAAACTGAGCAATCCAAACTTGAGTAATGGACATCATTATTTCCTGTTATTGTGACATCATCATCTCCCGTTATTGTGCCGTCCATAACCGCATTTTTCTTTTCCCCAACTGAAGGGAGCGGCCAAAATTCATGAATTGAATCTACAGGGCCAGCTTGCTTCAAATTAGGAATAATGCATGGTTGAGAACTTGTCTTCAAAGGACTAGGCAAAGAAGAAGGTTTTGGCTGCAAAGAAAAATCAGACATATTGAAATTTGAAAGTATCATAACTCTTTTATGCAGCAATAGAGCAGTTCAAAAAAATACCTGATGAAAGAAACCCAGTGATGGTGATGGCATCCGCAAACCTGATGGTTTTGATGTTGGGGGGTTGAGTATGTACCACACCAGAAAGAGGGAGAGGAACTGCAGTTTTTCTGGATATGTCATCACAGCCATATGATGCATGACTGGTAGAAGGAGATGCTTGTTTTGAATTCACCTCCGGAACTGCAGGTTTTCTGGATCTGTCATTACTGCCACATGATGCATGAGTGGCAGAATGGCGAGCTTGCTTTGGAATCACCTGTGGAACTGCAGTTTTTCTGGATCTGTCACCAAGGGCATGACCAGTTGAAGGAACTGCTTGTTTTGATATCCCCTCTAAGCCATTATTTGCTTCAATATTCGGTGGACAGGATATTTTGGCTGGAGAACCCTTCACCAAGCTGGCCTGCAAAATTATGGAAATTCACAACACAGGCAGTATATGCATCGTTATCAATAACAAATAGGACGCAATACTAAGGAAATGTCAGCCAATTATAGTCCCAAATATTTATAGTAGTTAATTTACATAGACTACTACTTCAATAACTTCGAGTTCTCACCACATTTCTTCTGGCCAGTCGAACAGAACTTTTACAAGTTAAGCATTTTCCAGTAGGAGCAACTTTCACATTATTTGGCCACCTTTGGTGTTCAATTTCACTGCTGTATCAGAAAGCAGGAGTTAACAGAATATAGACAAATAAATTACTTCTGATTCAAACGTGAAAATTATATTTCTTTATCTTTTAAGCAGTAGAAACATAGTAGACTACAAAGCCCACTAGAAGTAGTCAAACATATAAATCTTCTTAAGATATCTCACCACAGCAACTATTTTCGGCAATGAATTGCAGTAACAATATCTAAAAAAATGTTACCAGGATGAGCAATCTGATTCCGCTTTAAATTATTTGCAATGACTGTAACATTCTTCGAAGTTCTAGAGAGCAGACAGGAATCTGGTTTTGGAACCAGTATTTTAGAAACTTTTGGTTTTGAATTGGTGGAATTCACATTCGCAGGCCTTTTAATAGTTCACATTAGTCAAGGCCAACTTTCCCAAAAACCCACATTAATAACAAAAGACTCAACAAAACTCCAACAAAAAGAAAAATTAATCAAAAGGATATGATGAAGAGGCCAGAGGTCGAGGGCAACCACTGCGTTTTGAGCCACTTCTATTAATATCCCCGGGCTGAAAGCACCTTCCGCTTGCCCTAAAAATTAGAAACTCCCGGGAAGTTAGTTTCACAGAACTCCAATCAAACAACCTTCACCTAAAAGAAAACTTTGCCATCCTATAAGATATTTAAGAACTAACCACAGAACCTGGGGCTACATTATCTTTAGCTGATGAGTCGTGCTTTGGTAATGAACTGCCACCAACAGTCCTATCCTTCTTATTTGAAGGACTTTCGGGCAAAACCTTGAATAAATTTTCTTCAAGCACATGTAGATCTGCTGAATCAGTAATGCTATTCGTATCTTCCTCAATAACTGACAACAACCCGTTAGAATTTGCATTCCCGCTGATCATGGATAGCTCCTCGGAATTCAATACACCTAACTGTTAGGATTGTGGGTTACTTAATTGTGGTTTACTTAATCAAGTTGTGTTACTTGGTTGTTAATCAGTTTAATTAGTGAGTGGCCAGCTGGCAATGGGTAATATAAGCACCACTAGTCTGAGAGTCTTGTAAGAAATTGGAAAATTAAGAAAATCAATATACCCAAAAAACATTCAGCTCTCTTTGTCTTCCTCTCTCTCTCTATCCTCCATTGTTACTGCTTGCTTGCAGGTTGAGATAAGGAACCAGAGTTTGAGATTATAACATTGGTATCATCCTCTTGATCCTGAGTCTCCCTCTTGTATGCCCCGCCACACCGCCAATTCTCGTATGTCTACACTGGAATCGCGCCTCTCCGCCGTGGAAACTGTTCTCGAGGCCCTTCCTCATCAGATCCAGGCCGCTTCTGACGCCCGGTTGACCTCCTTGGAGACGAAATTCGCCCTTCTCCTGGAGCATCTTCATCGCGACCCTGGAGTTCACGGTGGCGCTGGATCCTCTGCTGTTCCACCTCCTTCCGGTCATGAGCCACCGAATCCTGCCCAGTTCACGGCTGACGACGGCGATTTTCGTTGCCTTGAGACTCCGCATTTTCCCCGCCGCGACTCTTTCGACGGTGGCGGTTTCACTCCGCGTCCTCACTGGCCTCATCGTTTGGATTTTCCCCGTTTCACCGACGGCGACGATCCCTCCGCTTGGATCTACAAGGCTGAGCAATACTTTGCATACTACCACACCCCGGATCACCAGAAGGTAATGACCGCCTCTTTTCACTTTGAGAGTGAGCCGCTCCAATGGTTCCGCTGGCGTGATTGCATCACTTCCACTCCCACTTGGGCTGCGTTTACAACCGCTCTATGCCAAGAATTTGGCCCCACAGATTTCGAGGATTGCACTGAATCTTTGTTCAAACTCCGGCAGACCGGTACCCTCCGTGATTATGTGGTTGAATTTCGTCGCCTTGCCAATCGTACTTCGGATGTCGGCCCTATTCTCCTGAAGAGTTGTTTTCTGGGTGGGCTTAAAAAAGAGTTGCGTTATGATGTCAAACTCCTCCGCCCTCATTCGGTTCATGACGCCATCTCCATTGCTACCCAATTGGATGTTAAGCTCAGCGATTTGAAGCTATTTCCGCCCAAACCTCATCCCGCTGCCCGGCCTCCTCTCGCCTCACCTTCTCCACCCATGGTTCGTCCTCGTCCACACCACCTGCCTTATAAGAAGTTGACGCCTGAGGAAGTTCATCGCAAGAAGGAAAAGGGTGAGTGTTGGTTCTGTACTGAGAAATGGGTCCCTGGTCATAACTGTTCTCCTAAGCAACTCCTTATGCTTGACATCCCTGAGCCTTTGGACCTCGGGGAGGATGAATCCTTAGAGATAGTCGACACTACATTGTTGGGCATGGAGCTCAGTGCTTGTGCTTTCTATGGCACCATTACCCATCCTACTGTGCACACTATGAAGATTGAGGGGGTACTGGCGAAGCAACCTGTCACAGTCCTCCTAGATTCAGGTAGCACTCATAATTTTGTTGATTCCAGACTGCTCAAGAAGCTTGGTTAGCATTGTCATCCTACCCAACCCTTTGAGGTCAAGATCGCCGATGGGGGAAAAGTCACTAGTCAAGGATATTGTTCCCAATTATCTCTGCAGCTGGGTGCATATCAGTGCCATACGGATCTGTTTGTTTTACCCTTAGGCGGGTGCGATGTTGTGTTAGGTGTTCAGTGGCTTTCTTCCATCAGCCATGTGCTTTGGGATTTCCAAAAGTATAATATGGCTTTCTCTGTGGGCCAAGACCATTATACACTCTCCCAAGCTCAAACTCCCACCATGTCTCAGTTACATGCGACTTCTTGCCAACAACTGGAGAAGCACTTCCATCTTCCAAATTTGGGCATATTGCTCTATTCTTTAGAGGGTGGAAAAATGAAGGCCTCTGATTTGTCCCTGCAGCAATTACAAGAACTGCAAGGCTTGCTACACCACTTTGAGAGTGTGTTTGCGGTTCCTACTACCCTACCACCATTTCGGGCACAGGATCACAAAATTCCCTTGCTGCCAGGAGTTCAACCTCCTAGTATTCGACCATACCATTATGGTCCAATCCAAAAGAATGAAATCGAACGAGCCGTTCAGGAATTACTAGATTATGGTTTCATCAGGCCTAGCCATAGCCCATTTTCCTTTCCTGTGTTATTGGTAAAGAAGAAAGAGGGGACTTGGCGCCTTTGTATGGATTACAGAGAATTGAACCGCATTACTATTAAGGATAAATATCCTATACCACTAATTGATGATCTGCTCGATGAGCTTTTTGGCGCCATGTTCTTTTCCAAACTTGACTTGAGGTCAGGGTACCACCAGATAAGGATGCACACTGCTGACATTGAGAAGACTGCTTTCCGTACTCATGAAGGCCACTACGAATTCTTAGTTATGCCATTTGGCTTGACTAATGCGCCGGCCACCTTCCAGAGCTTGATGAATGCCATTTTCAAACCTTATCTGAGAAAATTTATTCTGGTTTTTTTTTTATGACATTTTGGTTTACAGCAAGACTTGGGACAACTATCTATCACACTTATCCACAGCCTTTGAAGTTCTGCAACAGCACCAGCTTTTTGTTAAAAAACAAAAATGCTCTTTTGGGCAGAGCCAAATCGAGTATTTGGGGCATATTGTGTCCAGAGAAGGAGTCACGGCTGATCCTGCCAAAATTCAAGCCATTGTTGATTGGCCTTCTCCATCAAATGTCAAGGCTCTCCGCGGGTTCTTGGGGCTCACCGGTTATTACCGCAAGTTCATACTGGGATATGGACAAATCTGCCAGCCACTTTATAATTTGACTAAGAAGGATGGGTTTCAGTGGTCGTCCGAGGCTGAAATGGCCTTCCAGCAACTGAAAACAGCGATGACTTCTCCTCAGCTATTGGCTTTACCCGATTTTTCAGCACCGTTTGTCATCGAATGTGATGCATCGGGTTCGGGAATAGGTGCCGTCCTGCAACAAAAGGGTCGACCGATTGCATTCACAAGTAAATCCCTCGGCCCCAGAAACCAGGCCCTCTCTACGTATGAGCGCGAGTTGATAGCCTTGGTGCATGCCACTCAAAAATGGCAAAATTACTTACAAGGGAACCATTTTATCATTAAAACTGATCACAGCAGTCTGAAGCACTTTTTAAGTCAACGACCTTCCACTCCATTTCAACAGAAGTGGGTTTCCAAACTCTTAGGGTTTGACTATGAGATTCAGTATAAGCAAGGGGTCGAAAACGTAGTTGTCGATGCTTTGTCTCGAGTTCCTGGATCAGCCTTCTTACCTGAGTCACCCGTGGAGGTTAATTCGGAATGCACAACCATCACTTACCCTTACCATGGCTGGTTAGATGAATTACGAAGGTCTTTAGAACATGATGCTTGGATTTTACAAAAGATGAAAGAAGTAATGAACCCCTCTCAAGTTTCTACCACAGGTGCACAGTTATCCCATTTTACCATTCATAATGGGTTCTTGAAGTACAAATCTCGGCTAGTGGTCAGTCCTACCTCTAGTTGGAGACGGAAGCTATTTGAAGAGCATCACAGTACACCAATCGCTGGACATGAGGGGGTATTAAAGACCTACCACCGAATAAAACGAAGTTTCTATTGGCCTGGCATGAAAAAGGACATCAAGCAGTGGGTCTCGGAGTGTCGAGCTTGTCAACAGAACAAGTACGAAACCTTGGCACCTCCTGGATTATTGCACCCTCTCCCTATTCCCGACAAAGTGTGGCAAGATATTAGCATGGATTTTATCACTGGACTCCCTAACTGCAAGGGCAAATCTGTTATTATGGTAGTGGTGGATAGGCTATCTAAATTTGCTCATTTCATTGCACTGGGACACCCATATACTGCTCAGATTGTTGCTCAGGCTTTTGTCAACAATGTCTTCAAGTTGCACGGTATGCCTGCAACTATTGTGAGTGACCGAGATACCATTTTCTTGAGCTCTTTTTGGAATGAGTTCTTCAAGCTTCAAGGATCTAAATTGTGCATGAGTTCCGGTTACCACCCTCAGAGTGATGGACAAACCGAAGTGGTTAACAGGTGCCTTGAGACCTATTTACGTTGTTTCACTAGCTGTCAGCCCAAGAAATGGCTTCATTGGCTCCCTTGGGCCGAATGGAGCTATAACACCTCTTTCCACACCTCTACCCAATTCAGCCCCTTTGAGATTGTGTATGGCTACCCTCCTCCCCATGTTGCTGCATATGAGAGAGGCACTGCAAAATTGGAAGTTGTAGAACAAGGGCTTTTGGAACGTGACAGGTTGCTTTCTATGCTCAAGACAAACCTGTTGGTGGCTCAAAATCGTATGAAGGTTCAAGCTAACAAACATCGCAAGGAAAAAGAGTTTGCAGTTGGAGACCTAGTCTACTTGAAGCTACTTCCTTACCAACTCCAGTCCCTTGCTCTCCACAATTATCACAAACTTCATCCCCGGTACTTTGGACCATTTGAGATACTGGAAAGGGTCGGTTTGGTTGCTTATAAATTAAAGCTGCCTTCGGAGTCCAAGATCCACCCAGTTTTTCACGTGAGCTATCTCAAGAAGCACTTAGGGCCCCAAATCACTCCCCTTCCTCTACTACTAGAACTTCCAGACGAAACAGCGAGTGTCAATGAACCTGAAAGTGTGCTGAAAATGAGAGTTTACAAGAAAGGCAATGCCGCAGGAGTTCAGTTGTTGGTTAAGTGGAAATTCGGCTCGGATGCAGACTCAACTTGGGAAGACTTCGACGACTTCTCTGCTCGTTTCCCAGACTTCAAGTTCTAGCCACCTTGAGGACAAGGTTTCTTTTCAAAGGGGGAAGTAATGTTAGGATTGTGGGTTACTTAATTGTGGTTTACTTAATCAAGTTGTGTTACTTGGTTGTTAATCAGTTTAATTAGTGAGTGGCCAGCTGGCAATGGGTAATATAAGCACCACTAGTCTGAGAGTCTTGTAAGAAATTGGAAAATTAAGAAAATCAATATACCCAAAAAACATTCAGCTCTCTTTGTCTTCCTCTCTCTCTCTATCCTCCATTGTTACTGCTTGCTTGCAGGTTGAGATAAGGAACCAGAGTTTGAGATTATAACACTAACAAAATACCAAAATGGGAAAGAAGAAAAATATCCAGTCTTTAGATCTCCTCTCAAAAATTAGTTCTCAAACTCATGAACCAAAATATAACCTTCATCGGGGAAGAAGGCTCGATCCCAAGCTAGGCTTTTACGCAAATTGTACCCTCCCCCCTTCTTCCTCTTCATTTGCTGCGGCAGGAGGCTGAGTTTTTGCTCTTCTAATTTATTTGCATTGGTATTCTCTTTATTCACATTCGAACTATCTCTATACAGCGTAGAACTCAGCTTTTTGGAATTCTCACTCACCACCACACCTTCTGCAATGCAATTCAATGATTTTTCATCGTATATCATGCAATGTAGGTCCACTCATGCAAATATACATATAAACATGTAAATGTCGATCAATAAGCAGACGAATTTCGCACAACTGAGCGAATGAGAGGTCAATTCGAATCCACATTATTCAAATTGAAAGGGAAAAAAGAACCCTAGACAGCCAAGACAAAGTACAAGAGGAGAAGCATAGATTCAACGAAAGCAAAAGAGAAAACCCGAACCGAGTGGCTTGGATCTAAGGGCTTGGAGAGGCGAGCAGAAGAAAAAGGCATCATCTTTCGAGATTTTGTTGGTGCTGCTGCTTGAAACTGCGTCGTCTTGAGGCAATTGAAGCAGCGAGTCGTCTTCTCCTGCGATTTCAATAAGGAGGACGTTAGACCCCATCCCTCTCTCCCTCTCTCTCTCTGTCTGGGTTTCTAGAAAGATCGAATGATGGGAGGAAGTTGCTACGGTTGGATGAAATGAACGAATCGAATGGGTGCGCAGAGTAGAGAAATGAAATCTGCAAAATGTTTGTTTGTTTGTGGATCTTCAATTTTTCAAAGGATCGACGAGCGGCAAAATGATGGATGGGGAGGAGGACAGGGACAAATAGACCGTGCGAGCACGCGACTGCTGAGAGGAAATGACGAAAGAGTCCACGTGATCAACTTTGAGTATATGACGATTAATGAGAATTCATATTCTCGTCGGATTCTCTTTTTGAAAATCCGGAAATCAATTAATCATATTCGTTCATCGTATATTATGCGGTTAGAAATTATTTTAAATACAAATAGTACCTGACAAAAAATGACTGCACAATGTACGATGAACGCACACGTTTTACAGATCCCCAGAATCTTCACCAAAAGAATCCAGAGAGAATCCTGTTGGGATTAACGAGGCATAAGTGTGATTTCACCTCCACCGTGGAAGTATGAATCCTTAATAGAACTACATTTACTATTTATTTGTACAATCTCTCTAATAAATGTAAGGTTCTTCAATACATATGATTATCATCTTTACTATAAAAATGGTACAAAAAAATAGTCAGTAGCATTTTAGTTAGATCAATGATTCAATCGGGCCATTTCTCTTTTTCCAATCGTGTTGAAAATAACATGATCCACTTTCTTAACAAATTTACACAAACACTACCCGTTAACGAACACGACATGCAAGTTAATTAGTGAAAGAGAAGAGAGAGGAGCCTTGTAATCACGACCTCACATAGGCAAGGGATGGTACGCTAACGAAAAGAGAGATGATTTAAACCCGAAACAAAGCGAATTAAAAGTGATATGTAAAAAATAAAAAATAAAAACCCTTTCTAAGCCGCCGACCCTAGCCTTTGGCTTTTGGGTCGATGGCAGTCCTCCTTTCTCTCTTCCTTTCTTCCGGTTTTCCTTCTTCTCTTCCTTTTCTTCTCTGTTTCCATGTTTTTTTTATGAGCTCTGTCTCATCTATCTGAGCTCTTGTCTCAGTTTTGTACCCGCTCCTCATCCAACTGCTGCTCACTGCAATCCCCTCCACCCTCCCCATCACACCCTTTTCTCCTACCTAACTCTTCCTACCCTTCATCTCTTCCAACTCTTAACCAGGATTTAGATCTCGGAGTGTTAGGTTCTATCTTGACTCAAGGCCCAACCTTCATAGCTCACTGTCAATCCGGCTTACCGAAAAAATTGGGCGAAGTGCGGAACAATTCACGTTGTAACAAGGGTGTTTTACACACCCCCTTCGCCCTCCCCCTCCTCTTGTTACTTTTGGTGACTTTTCTTGCAGGTGTGGCTATGGAGGCTTGGGCTCTTGGTGGATTGACTGTGCTTAATACTCTCAGATCTAGTTTTTGGTTAGGGTGCATTTTTAAGTTCGGTGTGATGTCTTCCTTCGCGGAGGTAACAGCGGTTGTGGCGATGGCGGCTGGTTTTCGACGCTTGGAGCTTAGGGTTTTATTGTTCCCTACTTCTTTTGTAGCCTACGGGCCTAAATTTGTGTAGGCCTCCCTTTGATGTTGGGATTGTAGCTCTCTTTTTTGGGCTTGGTTTCTTCTTCTTTTTTGTTTGCTTTGTTGTGTAAGACTTTGTGTTTTGTTTAGGTTTAGGTCTTTCTTAACACAAATTGTATTTCTTTCATTAATGAAGCTTCATTCTTGTCCAAAAAAAAAGTGGTGTAAAATTATTTAGTTGGGTGATTACTACATTGTTGGCACTTTGGCATATCAATTTTCAGGTGCAATAAGATTATTTGAGATAGAAATTATCTTAAAATTATTTATCCTTACAAAAACCAATCCCTTTGAATCTCTGATTTTCATAAACTTATACGTCACAACTGTAAAAATCCAGGACCAATTCCCAGCAAAATCCGCACTTACCGTGCATGTGTGTGTAAGCTAAATAAACTAAAGTCCCGGAAAAGATACACGGTATGTTGATTCCCCAGCTCCTCTTTACAAACTGTGAATCTAATTTCCCTCCCCGTAAAAAACGGAATACAAATCGCACGCACCTATGAAAGGAACAAGCCGTGACTCGTATCTGGAACCCTTTTATACCAATATTACACCAAAGAATATGAGCCACGACTTTGCAGTTCTAGGTCAAAATCGAGCATCTTCCTCCTCTATGCCGCCTGAAATATCGCTCGCTCTCTCAAATTCCATTTCAGGCTGGAGATATAACGCTGCATTTCTTTGCGCTAAATACCGTTCCTTCCAAATAACATGAAAACTGGTATACAGGTGGACTAATCCTCATCCTCGGTCACGGAGGCAAAGGAAAAAGGTTTGAACTTGTAGCCATCCCCGTGGTAGAATTTATTTTGATATTCCACCCAATGAAGACGCAGCGCATGGAGAAAAGCACTTAGCGTCTCCATCATGAGTAGTATGAACGCAGTTGCAAAGGCGAAAACTGATAACCCAATTAACCGGATGATGAAGCTGTCATACCTGTTATAAATTTTCATGGGCACATTAACAAGTGACCAATATGTGCAGCATCAAATGCAATATAGTCTATGTCACACTCGGGAGTGGCAAGCCAAATTAGAATTTTAAAAAATTACTGTGCCAGATGAAAAAAAGGATCTTCAGTAAGCCTCTACGACGGTGAGACAAATTACAAGCTTGCTAAGAAACTGAGGAAAATACAATAGTAAGATTAGGGCAAGTATGTAGTTAAGATCCGGGGAGAGGATTTTGGCGTGGGGGAGCTCCATAATATGTGACCCTTGAAAATATTGTAAGTAGATCTAGACTACAATCTGGATTAGGTTTCGTGTGTCCAAGAGCAGGAAAAAGTTTGAGGAGAACTAGCATTCATATGCACATGCATGCAATGATAAGAATTAAAGGGTTGGAACTCACCCCCAGGCAAGGAGGAGAACTTTCTCGTAGAAAACGGTCGACAATTCTGAGTGCGCCAAACTGTAATAGCAGTAACAGATATCAAACGAAAGCTACTCCATAGATGAAAGAAACCATGGAAAAAGAAGAAAAATAAATATAGGTATACCTCAAAGCCCATAGTCGTAGATATGATGCCGTATTTGAAACAGCACCAAGAACAAACTCTATGGAGTGTATCATCTGGTGTACAAATACCTCACTGAAATTAAACTCTTCATGATGTTGCCTCGCAGAATCAGGTTCCACCTCAAGATCCATCTCTGAGGTGCCAAGCATCCCATACGCACGACCTTGAAACCTCTGGAAACAAACATAAGTATCATAGCTTCTCAAGCTCCTTAAATCTCGCCTCAAATACTTATGTGAGTCGAAGACAAGTATACCCCTCTATAAGTATACTGAGTCCCCATAACCAGTTGAGAATACTAATCACCACGTAATCAAATTTTAAAAATATTTACAATGCAGAAACGTCAAAGAGAATTACTGGTAAATTTATTCCATTGCCATCTTAAAACTCAAGAACAGATGCCTAAGCAAGTTACTCCACATACCTCTGTATGAAGCTTCTTCAAAATAAAAGGTTTTGGAAAGAGCATCCATGGAACTGCAATTAAAGCCAAAAGCAACAAAATGATCTGCAAAACCAGAGTTTTGTTAACAATAACATAAAATATGAACATAAGAAGTTGCATATACGAAAAAACAGAAAAGAGGAGCAGAATCCATGCCTGAAGTGGTCTTTGGCCCCAGAATAATTGATTTTCACCAAGATCATCAGTCGGACTTAGAAACATGTAAATCATTACATGATAGAGGTCTGCCTGAGATCCTGTGCACCACTTGATGACAACAAGAAGTGAAAGATATCCAAAAAGACTGTTAAGAAAGATCATCTGTGGCACAAACTGGTACCTAACAACAAGATGCAGAATAAGTCAAACTTCTCTGCACTTCATTTCAAAGTAACACAAACGGTAAACTGACAGAAAAAAAAAAAAAAAAAAAAAAAAAAAACACATTTGAAGAGCAGAGACACACCTTATATCAAGCGAGCTGCTGAAAAACCTTGCATTGAAGTAACTTAGTAGAATTCCTAAGTTCATTTGCACAACACCCAACAAAATTGACATTTTCATTTTGAGAGAATTCAGAAAAGGGAGTTCAGAACGACTTCCACGCCAACTGGGATCCACACCAAATGGGTATGGATCTCTGTACTTGATTAAGCCAATAGTGTGCGCCTCGCTGCTCAAAAGAAGACAAATTTATGATAAGTAGTCAGTTTTCTTCAGAGGAAAGTCTTTATATTAATTAATCATAAAATAGGGGATAGTTTTCAAGTCACAACTAAAAGTGATAGAGAAAATATGTCAAACAAATAGAGTGCCAGAAATGCACAACAAAGAACAGTTAATAATTTAGTAGATCAAAAGTCAGTAATAGATTTTAACAGAAATGCAGGGTTGTAAAATGGGAGAAAGGAGGTGCCACAGTGATGCACTTTGACAAGTTGTACATTCTGTAGAACACAACAATAGTGCACTAAGGACCAGACAAATACTCCAAAAGAACACATCACCAAACTCCATCAATCAAGATGTAGAAAACCCCCATAAATCAAACAAGGGATGACCCTTTTCAACCTAGAAATGACCCCTAGAGGACGATGCAATGAAACCCCCAATCCATCCAAAACCATGGTGAAACATAACTTAAATTAACAAATTTTGTTAATATCTTTATATTTTTAGATTATTTGGAAACTATTGAAAATTCTATAAGCATTGATCTGTAATTAAGCCAAAACAAGCAGTGTAAGAGGAGACAGGCGGTGGGAGTATAAGCACATGGATTCTAGAAACCTCAATTCTCTAAAACAATATATTAGTGGTACACTGTGAAACATAAACTCGTTCTAAACAACCCAGCTGAAGGTGACTTTAATACAAGATACGACACATAAAGGCAATTGTAGAGTAGAAGACTTAATATAGAAAGACTACCTGCAAGCATCATCTCTACATTTGTAAGCAGACCCGCCAAATATGTGAAAAGGAACGGAAAAGAACTCATTGTAAATCAACCCACAGTAGATTGAAAATAGGGACATCAAGAGTAGTACATATCGCCCACCAAATAGCATCTCCATAAAGCTCCCAAGTTTCTGGTAGGAAGTAATACGAAATTTATTGTTAATAAACATAGGAAATACATACAATCTCCTATTTTAAACGTTAAATGCATGTTTTGCACTTGCATTTGAGACACCAGAATATTTTCGTTCAGACGAAACAGAACCATCAGATCCTGTGTTCAAAGATCACTGCATTATCATCAAGTCCTTGTCCTTTTAGGGTCATTCCTCTCAAACAATAGCAATTAGGACTAGGAATTGTTTCAGAAATTCACCTGATAAGAAATGAAAGCTTATCCTACTTGCTCCCATATGAAAACATTATTACTTCTGCTGCTGTTACTGCTTTTATTAATTAATACTATCATCGGTACCACTATAAGAATGGCCCAAGACATGGGATATGTAAATCTAGGTAAAGATATCCTATTGGTGCTAAGTTGCTAACTAAACCATGGCTACAGTGTTGTCTTGGACCCCAATAAATGCAGGCTCTGTTATATTATATGTTGCTGAATAGTGTTGACACAGAAACAGAGCCATGAAAAAGCTCAGGGTAAAAGTAAGAGTGGCTAGGATTACAACACATCTTTCGACAGGTTCTGAAGAGTGCAAAAGATGTACTTTTAGTAACAGCTGCTAGTCATGAACTGGAAAATGGTACATGATTGGAAGCATCTAGAAGAACATTTACTTTATAACCATATCAATATGATTCATTACAATCTTCTGGTAGTGAGGACGCACCTGAGCACTGAGTTTACTCTCACGAGCTATAAGAACTAATGCTCCGAGCAATAAGCATATTCCATGACCCCAGTCCCCAAACATCACCGCAAAAAGAAATGGAAATGTAATGCAAGTGTAAACTGCAGGATTGGCTTCTTGATATCTTGCAACACTGCCAAATTCATTAGACACAGATCAGTTCTATTGCTAGACCATAATTCTAGTACTGCTCATCATCTAAACAACTATTTGGTTTTTTTTTTACAAGAAGTGATAGTGGAAAACAACAATTGGGCTGATTTTTTAAAATTGATTCATTTACAATTTTCTCAAGGTTATGAAAAATGCTAACATAACTGCTACTAAACAGGGGAAATGTTGCCTGATCATATTTACAACGGATCCCCTCACTTATATCTATGTTCCTTAACCACAACTGATAGATAACTTGGACAACTCACAACTTTTTAGGATCTCTATCAATTATAAAGATTTAATATGAGTTCTTAAAGCGCCGCTTTCTAGAATTTAGCTATTTTTTCCAACCAAGTTAATAAATTCAGTTCTCACATCATACGTGAGAACAAAGAACAGCATGATTGTTTAGATGTAAAATAAAAGTTCAGTAATAACTTGCAGCAAATCACCACCTTCCCCTCCCTCCCATTCCATACCTAAACAAAACTCTTAACTATCTAAGCTCCACCCTTTAATAGGTTGGACAGCAGGTAATTTCTACTCTTAGTTTAACTGTCAACTGAAAATAGACATGCTATGTACTAAATCACTTGTACCAGCAAACTGGCTTCCTTCCAAATGTGTCAACCATAAACACCTACCAGTTGTGAACCATGTACAAACAGAATGTAATTCTTAATCCCTGAATACCCATCATTTACAAAGAAAATGAAGCATCAATTTAAAGACAATGTTCTTTCAAAAAACAGAAGAAAGTGTCTGAGCAGCATATTTTAACTAACCCATATGCATCAACAATTTCCTGAAATGCACTTGTAAAGCGGTTGGTTCTAAAATATGTAGGAGGTGAATCTATTGTATCCATCACATGAAATATTACTCCCACTTGCGAACTGCTATCAAATGTAGCACGTTGCAGTGCCTCCTGAATCTGTTGAACCATAAAACATACAGGTTACCTCAGTTTTGCAAATATAGGACTTGATATATTATACCCACTTCATAACAAAAAAAAAATTGACGTAGAGAGCAACACAAGTTACCTTAGGTTTTGCAAATATAGGACACCAGCCCTCTCCAACAAGACATTTTTTTGTAACATCAAAGTTTAGCATGTTCAAGGTATCATATACAGCTTTCTCCCTTCTTACCTGGGATAGAGGGTAGAAAACATGAAAAAGTTGTCAGGATAAAACTAAATCACTAGTGCAGTCATTAGTTATACATTAGCACAATATATTTTGTCAGAAATAACAGTTAACCAGAGACAAGCTTCAGAAATTTCTTACCATGTTGATCCATTTTGCTAGGTGAAACCCTACAGATGTAAGGGCCTTATTTCTGTGACGAATCCCTGCATCCAAGGTTGTTTCCAATTCAGCAAGACGTGATGAAACCTGCAACCCAAAACCTGAACTTTCAGCAAAACAGAATAGAGCTTTTGTTACAATTAGCACGGCCTGCAAGTATAGGCTATAAAACCCCAAAAAATAATAAAGGGAGTAGTTGCTAAAGATGTATCAAGCACATCAGATACAAAAGAACAGTGAAACATATTAAAGTTTTGTAAACGTGTTAGAAAGAAATAGATTCCCTCTTACAGCTTGAAACTTGTCTCCAAATTAAAATTAAATGAATTTCCAACATTCTTAACAAAATACATACTTCTCTAGTTATTTGCCTCTGCTTAGTTATATCTTCAGGAACAGGATAGCAATTCGCACCAAAGGCCTCACAAATTTTCAAAATCTTTGTTTTTGCCTGCATCCCGGAGAAGAACACTACAAACACTGTTTTCTCAACCTGCACAACTTTGAGGAATTACTAAAGAAGTTCATAGACATTATCATTCTACAAATAAAAAAACTAAGAAAAACAACACGAAAGATAAGTATAAATAAATAAAAAATAGATCATTTATAGGCAGAAAAAGAAAAAAAAAACCATTTCAGTAGATAAAGGATCCATGATCTGTTCATCTGCTGGCGCATGGTTGAAAAGCATGTTGCCCCTTGTAGCACGAAACAACATCCTCTCAAACCTAAGAGCTTTGGATTTACAAATAATTCCACTAACAAATCTCAAACCAGATTGGTCTGATGGGCCAGGTCTGATATCCTGTAAAATACATAATCAATTATAAATGAAACCATAGTAAAAGGTTTTGCACCAAAAGCACATCAAAGCTAGCAAGGCATAATCAACAAGTACCTGCTCAAGTAATGAAACTTCATCGCCATAGTTATCATTTGAGTAAATATTTTCATCTAGTTCTCTCTCCTCCGAAACCGCATGGCTATTACTTGAAACAAGAAAGCCACTTGCCTGAAATTGTCCACACAAAGATATATAAGAAGGAGCCAAAAAAATGCATATGAAATTAGAATTAGAAAGTAAGGCATTGTAATTTGATTTGTTTTTAAAATTGGTGACTTCAACATACATGAAGGCACAGAAAAAAAAAATTGAAACTAGAATTAGGGAGTAAGGTTTTATAAACTATTCTTTTCTAAAAATGATAAATTCAATATATAGGAGATTCATGAACGAAATGGGGTTGGAGAAAACCTGACCGTAGGCCAAGCCTCAATCCATGCAACACGTGCACAAGAGACACCTAATGAAATATACTAAAAGAAAGGGAAGTCGACAATACATCACAAATACTGAAGAGAGAAGATAAAGCCAGTTACCTTTTGCAATACCATCTTGAACTCAAGTAGTTCATTGTATGAATGTTGAAGTCTATCACTATTAGAATTCATCTCGATAAGCTCATGCTCATGCTCGGCTAATTGTATCTGGAAATGATTCAAGCAACATAATTCAAACTATCAGTTTTACATAATCAAATGCTCCCTAACCAAGGGCTCAATTGGCCACTGTCATTTCAGACTACTTTCAAATTAACAATAAATGCAAGAGCGCTGAGGTAGAAACAGACCTCTAATTCCTCTAAGTCAATATCTGGTTGTAAAACAGGATGTACAGATGAAAGTAGACCAGCTTTACTAATTTGATCTCTGAAAAACCGCAGCTTTCTTGACATTTCTGCACATCGCTTTACCTGCAGAAGTCCTCAAGAGAACATAAGACAAAAATTAATGATAATTGGTTACCCTGATCCATCACTATCAACTATAGAATTATAATAGCAAAACTATGATCAACAGCTTCTCTGAAATTCAATTCCAACTTCCAAATTTCATCACTTTGAGAATATACAGAGGTCAACTATACAGGGGCAATTTGCACAGATTTTAGGCAGAGAACAGGACTACCACAGAAAAATATTCCTAGTGTAACACCCATACCTTTCTATCTTCTGGTAAATAACCAGGAAAGAGGGCATGCACAATCAAGTCTTAATGTTGGATAATGAAGGCAAACTTACAATGATATGGTAAGAATTTCACTTATGCCCCTTAAACTTTGGAACCTATCCCGCTTTATCCCCTAAAAAGAGATTGAGTCAATTACCCTGCAGATTATGAATTCTCAGCAACGTGATCTTTTATCCAACCCCATCCAAGATTCTGTTAGATCCCTTGCATTATACTTCCACATTTTTGAAAGAATTTTGGACGAAGTTACACAAAAAGCCCACATTGCAACAAATTCATAAAACAGAGGGCAAATGAACTAATACTTTTATTAGGGAACAGATTGGAACATAGCAAAAAGTTGAGGGGACCATAAGTTTTCTTTTCCAGGATTTAAGAATATGCACATTGCACACTAAAAACTGAAAGCATAAAGGCTCTAAAACATCAGAAAGTTAATGATTTAAACATGGAAATATGAAATTGGCAAAAACTTCTATTACTCAAGGAAGATAGATGCTGCAGTCCTAAACATTCAGATTGCAATCCAATTGTAGTTCTAATCAAATCCGAGTATATACCTGATTAACAAATGTTCGTTGGAAAGGACTTTTATCAGCATTTAACTGCAAAAACAAAAAACAGAGGAAAAGAAATATGACAATCAGCAGATACTAAAATTAGAAAGAAAAAAAAAAGACTATATTGCATATTCCTTTGAAGAACTTATATGTATGTGCAGAGACCAGAAAATAAATATAGAGCAGTGCAGAAACTGGGTACATTCCTTAACTTTAAAGAGATATATCAGAAAGATTCTCAAGACACTTACCAGTTAGACCACCTGTGGTTTGAAGCTTTATCAATAAAAGAAATATCAAATTACTTATAATTCAGACAGTATATGTTTTAAAGCTTTCAGTTTCATAATTTCGCATTTTCATTTCCAGAAATACCACCAAACTCATAAAAATTGGAGAATTGGTTCTCTGGAATGACTAAGATAGATTTTGACAATGTGCAATTTGAAGTCTTAGAATAGTTAGGTGCTACAGAAAGCCCAGTTGATATCTAAAGGTAACAACATAACAAACTCTCAAACCACTTATTAGTTACGACTATGAGCATAACAAACTTCTAAATAATAACCACTAACCATGTACATCCTCAATTTCCCTGTAACTTTTGGAACTATAACGAGTATAGCTACTCTTTCAAAACTATCCACAAAATTAATTTGCATAATATATTGTAATCCAAGTAACTCTAATTATGTGATCAATATATAAAACATGGAAAAATATTATAATTCAAATTAGTTCGACTAATACATGTGGATGTGCAGGGAACCATCTACATTACAGCAAAAAACCTTTGGAAAAACTAGGCTTGTCATAACAAATCAATTCCAAAAATCAGTAAAACTTGGCAACTGGAATATGTGAAATCCCACATTATAAACAAAGCCCAACTAGTCTATACCAAAGGAGGGTGCTATCCAAAAAACCCAAAGCAATTCGGCCAAAGCTGCAAAGGTTCCAATCCTTCCGACCCAAAAGTACTTTATTTCTTTTGTCAATCACATGAAGTTAGCTAACCTGATCTAAATCAGAATAGGACATAAGCATAAAGGACATAATCAACTCAAATGGAATACAAAGCTAAAATTATAACCCCTCGAATGAGACGAAGTTCTATATTATCTAACAGTCAGTAGAGTAAGCCGGTATACAAACTCAATATTGACAAGTAAGAGAACTTATACTTACTAGAGAATTACTCCAATTAAGAAAAACATGCGGTTGTCATAGACAATGATGGCAAGGCATCAAATCTCCTATCTTTAGGGAGAGGGTCTCTTAATCTATAACTTAGAACATAATACTAAACATTTATCAATCGACCGGAAAAATACCACTCGAATGCAGGAGGTGGCCCCCATGGAAACCCCTCCTCAGTGAGAATAATTTCCAGCAAAAAAAAGGGTAAATATGAAAAGAGGTCAAATAGAATGTGAGTAAGTTCCAATTAAGATCAACCTAAATCCGCAATCTCTCCCCCCGAAAAAAAAAATCAAACTTTATGATGAATTCCACTAAATAAATCATAAATTCTAAAATTAAGTTCATCAATAACTAACTCCTGCTATCCACTCAACTACTTAGAACACACATTTGAACAAGCTGATGCAAAAAATATCATCAATCCTAATCCAAACAATCAAATCCCAACTTCCGGTCACTGAACAATGCCAAATCAAACAGAATTCACGAAATAGCGAGTCGGATCTGAGTTCCCGAAAACTTACGTCTCGAAATTGGAGGAGGCCGAGTTCGCCGAGGTAAGAAATGGCGCGGTGGGCGGACTCGACGGGGATGATGAGCTGGACGAAGGTCATCTTCTCGGAGCGCATCAGATCCATGGCTGGTAAGTTGTCGATGAACTTCTCCATTTTCTCGGCAACCAAACAGAAAAGTCCTCTGCTTTTTGTTTCCTTTTGCCTCTGGATCTGAAACTCTTCGCTTAGATCTGAAATTCCCTTTGCCCCTCTCTCTCCTCAATCTCTCTCTCTTCTGGTTGTGATGTGAGAGAGAGTGCGTTATTCGGAGGCTTTCATTTTCGGGTTTTCGCTTTTTTTCTTGGCAACTGCCAATGCGCCCCGATGTGGAGTTGAATATATTTTTTTATTTAACCGTTTGCCTTTTTGTGTGAGAAAAGTTTGGTCATATTATTTGGGTTAAATTACATTTTACACCTTCAAGCAGGATGTAATTATAATCTCATACATTATCTTTAAAACACTACAATTTGATACACCAAATATAATTTAGTTGCAATTTCATACAATCAGTTACGTAATCTGTTATATTTGCTGTTAAGTGATGATGTGGCAGATATAGGACCCATTTTTTAATAAGGTGGATGTCAACTTAGCGCCTAGGTGAAAATTAGATTCTTAAATTATTTTTTCAGAAAAATTAGTTTTTGAATTATAAAATTCGTCAGTTATATTCCTAATATTATATTTGAAGCTACTATATTCAATTTTCTGTTAATTTAAGTCACGTTAATTATGTATGGAGTTAACTTTGAAGGGAAATTAGGCATTACATTCACAATCTATATGAAATGTTAAGGGTTTAGAGATGAGAAAATGACAGTATTACACTTTAAAATGTGTCAAGTGACTTAAATTGATGAAAAATTATATAAAAGAGCTTTGAATATAGTAGTAGAGATTAAATTGGCAATTTTTAATGAATTAAGGACTTATTTTGCAACAAAAATAATTTAGGAACTTAATTTTCACTAAGGTGATAGTTCAGAGACTAAATCGACAATTCGTCCTTAAAAAATAATGGAGAAAAGTTTGGTTATATTTTTATGTAATAAATTTCTACTAATTAACAAAACACTCATTGTCAACCAAAATCCTATGAAATAACCAGTTTAACTCTTTAATTAAAACAGAACATGAATAAGAAATATGAACAAAAATATAATTTCACATAACCAAATTTTACATTTTTTTTCAAAACCTCACCTGCATATAATCCTAACATATCTCTAATTATTATAAAAAAAAAGCCAACAACAATAACAACTACAGCTTCCCTCTCCACATTCTCTATCACTCTATTCCTCTCTCCTTCTATTTCAAAAACAAAAATAAAAAAATTTGTCACACATTTTGTGTGTGCCCATATGCTAGTACAATTTAAAATAAGAAAAAATATATTGAATAATACCAAAAAAAAAATGTAATTTTTTTTTGTTAAAAGTGAACAGAACCAGATTTTTTTTTAATTAAAACTTCCTTCAAAATAAAGAGTTTTAAGGTTGGCGGTGGGAGCCACCGTGGTTAAACTGCGGTCCTAGTCCGCCATGCCAAACTTTCATAATGGCTAGTAGAAATCAAGCATTAGCATTCAAAGTGTATTAAATTTCAAAGTTTATTCATACTTCAACGCCTTGCTGTTGACAACCTTATGCTACTAACTAGATTACGGATCATTTTTTGAATGACTGAAAACACTTTAAGAGAAATATATAAAACCAATTATTAGTAAAATGCAAGTAGTTACTGAAAAGGCACTTGAAGTGCTTCTTCTATTATAAAATAAAAATAAAAAAAAGGTTTAAGCTATGTGGTGAAGTCTATTAGGATTTAGATCCAAAATTGAAAATTTTGTCTACTCTCTATTAATTATTAGCACGTGAGCTACATTGGCGAAGTCAGAATTTCAGGTTAGGAGGGTCCTCTCACAAATGTAAATACAAAGAATAAAAAAACGATGCAACAATGCCAATAATGCTATCTTTGCAATAACGTAGCAACACGCTCGCTCGTCCAGCTCTCTGCCATCTCTCAGACATTGTCTGGTCATCGTGTCATCTATCATTGAAATTCAGTATTGATGCCTCTCTTCTCTCTGTCTCTCTCATAGTCGTGCTCTCTCTAGATTTTTTTCTTTGATTCTGATGTTTGTTTGCTTAGTGACAATGCTGTTGATTTTTAAATTTCACCCTATTTCATCAGTATGTTCCAACCAGTTGGGAGCCGTGTTAATCGGCAAAGGAAAGAACCTAATAGAAAGGGCCAACGAGAAAATGTAAATCGCACATGGATAGAACTTAGAAGCATAATTCAAGCCTGTAAATAACCACCAGCACCATGTGAAAAAGATTTTACTCTAGGAGAACCAGCTCTCTCGTCTACTTCTTCTCTCCCCTTTGGTTAGGCCCTAATCCCCGTAAAAATCTTTGGAAATTAGAGGGATAACTCTAGTTTTTTTCTCCGTTTAAAAAAAAATCAAGTAGGCCTTGGCCCATTATGGTCCCTTCATGGCCCAGCCCTTGGTGAGCCACGCATACGAGACTAAAACAAAGCTCTTTGTTAGTTGTTAGCACGTGAATCGCACATGGCAGGCTAAAAGCTGCCTCACATGTGAGCGTACTAACAATTAAGGGAAAGTTGACAAAATTTTCAATATTGGCCTAAATCCTAACAGATTACCGCATGTCTTTAAATTCTAATTTTTTTTTATCACATGAACTATCTTTTGATTATCCTATTACCACATGAACTATTTATCTAATTAAGCCTTTGCATTAACCTCTCAACATCCTTTTCTTGGATAGATACTTTGGAATTTGAAAATCATTAACCCAAATATTACTATTAAAACGAACCAAACCGTTCCATTGTGTGTGATAAAAATGTGGACCTACAACCGACTCAAACCAGACCGAATTGGACCGCATAATAAAATAAGACGAGAAAAATTAACCGGATAAATTCCAGTACTCTCTTTACTTCTACATAAACTAAACGAAAAATAGCCAGTGTTCTAAAAAACGCCCTAGGCGGCGCCTAGCAACCGAGGCGTTTTTGGGCAAATCGGGCGGAAAAATCGGATTGGGGCTAGGCGGTCCTCGGCTGCTCTAGGCAGTCATAGGAGGTTTTTTTTATATTTTTTTTATTAATTGTGTGCTTTTTTCTTTTTTAGTTTCATGGTGGTATACTTATAAAAATGGTGCATCTAATTTGCAAATGATGGATTTACTACAAGTTCATCCAATACTTATGGAAATAGTGTACCTAATTTGTATTTTATTATTATTTTATTATCTATACAAGTATAGTTTTTTTTAGGTGTCAATATGCACTTATTTACAAGATATACAAGAAATTTATCTAAATCCGTCTAGGCGCTAGCGCCTGCCGTCCGACTAGCGCCTAACATTTTTTAGAACTTTGAAAATAGCAGATGCTGATAAAGGCATATTAGTATTTTTATATTGGGAAATTATATTCACACACCCCAAATTACTTCTCCCACACTTTTTTAATTTTTTAATATTTTTTTATCAAGTGTTAGTGGTGTATAAAAAATATTAAAAAATTAAAAAGGTGTGAGAGAAGTAATTTGGGGTGTGTGAATATAATGTCTCTTTTATATTAAATTTTGGTTATAATTATCGTTAAATTAAAATGGTTGCTATAAAATGGATTTTTTTTTTCAAATATGCAGGCCTCGGCGTGGTACTGCCTGGCTCGTCTACCAGATCGATCGGAGTCGCTTCCCTTGTGTCCGTACGAAGATTCGAGCGCGCGCGAGAGCTTCTTCTTCTTCTCAATCAAGACCGTTTATCTCTTCAAATCACTCTGTAAGTTTCTCCCTTCTCTCATCGTCTCGTTCTTTTCGACTTCTTCGCTAGCATCCATGGTGGCACCACCAACCCCTGAATTATTACATTTATGATCTCAAAAAATGTTTAAAGAATTCAAGAAATTAAAGAAAATATGAAAGTTGGATTGTGTTTTTGGTTTTGCTTGAAACTGATTGATGATTTGTTTACCCCAAGCTGTTTGTGATGTGGGTAATTTCTCTTGGTTATGTTTGGGTTTGTAGTCAAAAGGGTTTTAGTGACGACTGTGAGTTGGATTTGTATTGGGTGAAGTTGGTCTCACGGGGTTGTGGGCTTTTTGTTGATTTTACTTAGTGAAATGCTATAGACAAGTAATTAGGGTTTCAGCTATGTTATGCTCCTAGTTTTTCAACCATTTTTGGGATCCTGAGAATCGAAAGAACTGTATGTTAATACTGGAATTTGAATTTGTTTATGAGTTGACGTACGAATTGCAAATCCTGGGTTTCGTTGTTTCTTTTCTGCTGAGTTGTTTTTGTGAATAGAGAATAGTAGTGTAAAAGGAACATCTGATGCCTGAAATTAGTAGCAAAATCTGGGAAAGGCGATGGTGTTTGTTTACTTGGTAACAAAGAAATTGGCCTAATCCAATTTAGGGCAGGCTACTATTTGGGAATGTTGTGCCTTCGTTTGTAACTGAGGAAATCCGTAGATGTTCTTTTTAGTAACAAAGGATATGTTGGTATGTTTGCTACCATTCGTATGCAAAGAACAATGGATTGGTGCATTGATCTTTTGGTTGTGGGTTGAATGCAGTTTGTGCAGGAAGTTGAATTTGGGAAAATATTAGTGTTTGTGATTGTGAGTATGTCTTTGTTTTGCAAGTACTGAATCGTTGCTCATCTAGCTCTCAGCCATTGTCTCGTCATTGTGTCATCCATCATCGAAATCCAGTATTGATCCCTCTCTTCTCCTTGTCTCTCTCACAGTCATGCTCTCTCTAGATTTTTCGTCCGATTCTGATGTTTGTTTTCTCAGTTACGATGGCATTTTTCAATTCCACCCCATTTCCTTAGTGCGTTCTAACCAGTTGGGAGCCATGTTATTTGGTGAAGGAAAGAACCTAATGGAAAGGGCTAATGAGAACATGAAAATCGCACATGGATAGAACTTAGAAGCATAATTCAAGCCTGTCAACAACCACCAGCACCATGTGAAAAAGTTTAAACTCTAGGAGAACCAGCTGTCTTGCCTGCTTCTTCTCTCCCATCTGATTGGGCCCTAATCTCCACAAAAATCTTTGGAAATTAGAGGGCTAACTCTAGTTTTTTCTCTGTGAAACAAAATGTTAGGTAATCCCGAAACCATTCTGGTCCCTTTATGGCTCCACTCTTGTGTGAGCCACACACACGAGACCAAAACAAAGCTCTCTGTTAATTGTTAGCACGCGAGTCGCACATGTCAGGCTAAAAGTTGCCTCACATGTGTCATACTACCAATTAAGGGAGAGTTGACAAAATTTTCAATGTTGGCTTAAATCCTAACAGGCTTCACCACAAGGGCTTAAATCCTAATTTTTTACCACATGGACTATCTTTCGTCTACCCTATCACCACAAGAACTATTTATCTAATTAAGCCTTTGTATTAACCTCTCACCATCCTTTTCTTGGCTACATACTTTGGAATTTGAAAATCATTAACGCAAACATTACCATTAAAACGAACCAAACCGTTCCATTGTGTGTGATAAAAATGTGGACATACAACCGACTCAGACCGGACCGAACAACATAATAAAATAAGACGAGAAAAATTAATCAAATAAATTCAAGTACTCTCTCTACTTCTACACAAACTAAACGAAAAATGGCAGGTGATGGTAGATGCATATTAGTACTTTTATATTAAGTTTTGGTTATAATTATCATAAAATTAAAATGGTGGTCTGAGTCTAAAATTTGATTATTTTTCCAAATATGCAGGCCTCGGCATGGCACTTCCTAGCCCGTCTACCAGATCGATTGGAGTCGCTTTTCCTTGTGTTCGTACAAAGATTTGAGCGCTCGAGAGAGCTTCTTCTTCTCAATCACGACCGTTTATCTCTTCAAATCACTCTGCAAGTTTCTCCCTTCTCTCCTCGTCTTGTTCTTTTCGACTTTTTTGCTCTCATCCATGGTGGCACCACTAACCCCTGAATTATTACATTTATGATCTAAAAAAATGTTTAAAGAATTCAAGAAATTAAAGAAAATATGAAAATTGGATTGTGTTTTTGGTTTTGCTTGAAATTGATTGATAATTTGTTTACCCCAAGCTGTTTGTGATGTGGATAATTTCTCTTGGTTAGGTTTGGGTTTGTAGTAAAAAGGGTTTTTAGTGACGATTGTGAGTCATTTGGATTTTGTTTTGGGTGACGTTGGTCTCATGGGGTTGAGGGCTTTTTGTTGATTTTACTTGGTGAAATGCTATAGACAAGTAATTTACAGATTGGGCTATGTTATGCTCTTGGTTTTTCAACCTTTTTTCGGACCCTGAGAATCCAAAGAACTGTATGTTAATACTGGAATTTGGTTGTGTTTATGAGTTGATATAACGAATTGCGAATCCTGAGTTTCATTATTTCTTTTCTGCTGAGTTGTTTTTGTGAATAGAGAATAGCAGTGTAAAAGGAACATCTGATGCCCGAAATTAGTAGAAAAATCCGGAAAAGGCAATGGTGTTTGTTTACTTGGTAACAAAGAAATTGGCCTAATCCAATTTAGGGCAGGCAACTATTTGGGAATGTTGTGCCTTCGTTTGTCACTGAGGAAATCCGTAGATGTTCAATTTAGTAACAAAGGATATGTTGGTATGTTTGCTACCATTCGTATGCAAAGAACAATGGATTGGTGCATAGGATCTTTTGGTTGTGGGTTGAAAGCAGTTTGTGCAGGAAGTTGAATTTGGGAAATATGTGTTTGGGAGTATGTCCTTGTTTTCATCAAGTTTTAGTGTTTCAAGATTTAGTATTTTGTTGCCAAGGACAGTTTTTATGAGGTTAGAGTTGGCACAGGGTGTTCGTGGTCTTACTATCCCATTATTATTACTTCAAAGGTCTATTTCTGAGGATTGCTTTCGTTATTTGATACTATGTTTTGCAAGTACTGAATCGTTGCTTTCTATGTATTGCCAAATTTGGTTTCTGGTGATTGGTTGATCAGGAGTACATAATCGATATCTACCAAATGGGAAAACCCAATCCTGATGAAAAGATTCTCAGCTACAATGATGTTGTACTCAGACGATCAGACTTGGATATCCTCAGTGGCCCGTATTTTCTCAACGATCGACTCATCGAGTTTTATTTCAGTCATCTGTCATCATGCTCTGAGGAGATATTACTCATTCCACCTTCAATTGCATTCTGGATGATGAATGCAGTAGGTCAAGGCCTCCACGAATTCCTGGTACCTCTTAATTTGCCTGATAAAAAACTGGTAATCTTTCCAGTCAATGACAATGAGGATGTGAGTGAAGCTGGAGGTGGGTCTCACTGGAGCCTACTTGCATTTGAGAGAGATTCTAACGTCTTTGTTCATCATGATAGCAATGGGGGGATGAACAGAAGGCACGCTAAAAAACTGTATGATGCGGTTGTTGACTTCATGAGTGTCTCCAGTTCAGCAACTAAGCCCACTTATCAAGAGTGTAGTGATTCACCGCAACAAGTAAACGGTTATGATTGTGGCTTGTATGTGTTGGCTATTGCAAGGGTTATATGCAGCTGGTACGGAAGTAAAGACAAAGGTGGACGGAATTTGTGGTTCCATGATGTGTGCGAGCAGGTCACTCCATCTGTTGTTGCTGCAATGCGCAACGAGATCCTGGAGCTGATCGGAGGTCTCATGCCCGTGAAGTGAAGTTTGCCTACAAAGTGAGAGTCGATGAAGGGGAGACCGAAATCTTATCCACAAAACGAAGTTTAGCATTTTGTTTTTGGTGAAAACAAAGTTTATAGCTTTCACTGTCTGTGGTACTTGACATATATGGAACCATAGATCGTTCTGCTTGCTACAAGATGTAGGAATCTTCCTTCTCTATTTTTCCGCTGTGGGATGTTTGTGGAAATCTTCGAACATGTCCACTTCTTCCAGCTATTGGTTGTGAAATTGAACCCCACCTGATTGGACTCTTGCTGCTTTGTACTCGCGCTGATGATCATCGAGTTCTATTGTATATGAAAGTATTCTAGTGAAGTGAACTGGATTTACAATTTAGCGAGAATCGAACTTTAACTCTCACTTACAAGTGAAGTGAAAATTTATTTTCTAATTAATTGTATATGAAAGTATTCTAGTGCCACCCGCTAATTATCATGTTAACGTGATCAATCCCTTTGCACGCTTCACATATAAAATGAATCCTAAATTGTTTTTCACACGGAATGCACATTTATTCGATTGTACTGGAACATGGTGTAATCCTGGTTTTTTCGCTTTAAGTAAATTACTTTCCCAAATTTGCAAACAGATTTCAGCAGAATACATCTCGCAATTGCAAGTGACTTGTAGCTCAATCGGTTAAGAGCACTCGCCCTTGCCACCTCAATTGGTGTAATATTCACTATAACAAAATGAGACGAAAATGACACAAGAGGTGCGTTCCACACGAATGACATAAATATTTATAGGGTAATTACATCAAACTGCCTCGAGGTTTTAAGAAAATTATATGGAAGAACTTGCCGTTTCCAAAGACTACACGAACCTTTCACGTCAACGTAGAATTTAATAGTTACAATAACATTTTTTAAAACATTTATATTGAACATGACAAGTTATCAACTTAATTGTATTGTACTACTGCACTGACGAAAACAATGAAATGGATGTTTCTTATAATAGTAGGTGCCGCCTTAAAATGATCGGTACGAAAAAGAATTGTGAAGATCGAACCATCTACTAACCAGTTCCCTCCGAAGTTTCCCTCAACTGGAGCTCATGAACAAGTTTTATGGGGTAAAGCCAATGATTAGAGGTATCGAGGGCGCAACACCCTCGACCTATTCTCAAACTTCAAGTAGGTAGGCAGTTTTTGGTTTTGTTTTTATTGTGACTTTGTGGTGCTACTAAAGCTCGATGGAATTCAAACTTCTATATAATATGTATGATAGATTCACAAGTTTCTTACACATTTGTAGGTCAGTCGGTCATGTCATGCTTGTATCCATCGGGTAACTCCCTAGCACCCGCAAGAATGTTGCAAACTCCTGCCAAGGAAATGTATATTGGTTAAGATTTATTTCCTTCGTAGGCTAACGAAATGGTTCAACTAAAAGCTAAAACCCCCCTAAACATAAGAAAAGAAGAAGTAAAACAACGAAAACCTTCAGATGCCGAAGGGCATTTTGTGCATTCTGATCAGCCATTGATGCTTCAAAATCCACATAAAAGAGATAGTCAAAGTATCTGCACGAAAATATAGGACACCATCAGGAAAAGATTAGAAATGGTGAAACTAGACAACTCTTAAATAGATCAAAACAGGTATGAACTGGCGCCAAACTCAAATTGGGGAGGGAATTAAGGCCTGGCAATAATCTTCATGCCATAGACTCTGTGTGTGTGTATTTCACTAACGTGGAAGTATAATTTAGTTGAGATGGTTACTGTATTTACTTTGGAGATCCACCATTACTATCATCAGATGCTCGCAGGGGCTGCATCCGCAAAGGACGGCTTTCAATCTGTTTAACAAAACAAATCAAGCAAGCATTAGGTGCAACACACTTGCAAAAGAAACTAAAGAAAATACACAAGGAAATGAAAAACCCCAAGAATTACCTTTGTAAGATTGATTTGACGCAAAGCAAAAACAGCCAGAGCCTTGAAAAGGACCCCAGGGCCTTCCTCGAGTGAGAAGACTATACTTGTCTAAAATTCAATAACCACGTGATCAACAAAATAAAAAAGTCAATTTACCAAAAGGAGGTCTAGCCACAGTAAACTGGATTACCAATGTGGTCAACAATTCAACAACCAAAACTTTTTAATCTCAAATGAACTTAACCTTGAATGGCCTATCTGTGCCGGGAATAATTGGTTCTCTAGCAAGCATTAGAAACCGAGTAACATTATCAGAATCATCCTGTAAATTTCAAATAAGTTACCACAAGAGTGAAGTCCAATTCAGGAAAACACCAAATGTTCTTCGAGACAAACCTGAATATCCTGTGCAAGTATTTGCAGACCATATATGACTGCGGCAGTTGAGCTGGCAACAGCTCCTGTATCTTTCAGTTTGTGGAAAGCAACATGCTACAATTTATAGAATTCACCATCAGCCAGATCAATATAAAAGCCAGCATAGTTACAACTAGGTGAAGTAATCTACAATTTGATTAAGTTCGTTGTAGTTTTATCTACAGCGTCAAATCATACAACCTTCTCAAACTGTATTGGACCAGACGGCCCCCCTCAGCTGAAAGTAATGAAAGTGGCTCCACATAAAAGATGCCACAAATTATAGTTTCAGGAAAGAAAAAAGACGAAAAAACTGTGGTAGCAGCTTCCGAATCACTCTTTTTTCACTTCACCAAATATACTGTTCTAGTTTAGATTACAAATGTGATGTTCTATTCTATAGCTTATATATGTAATTCCCCATTCTTCAGGGAGTTGCAACCAAAAGCAAATCCTACATGCACATCATGACTCATGAGGTATACTTGGAATCAGGACTTACTGGAGTAGAAAATCGGCTGTCCAACTATCTGATCAAGGGCTTACCTTTGCTGCACCGGCAGTATCATCCACTGCTTCTCTGACCAATCCCAGCTTTGTTAACGTGTTCTCACACTGATCAAGAGCCTAAAATATGACTAGTTATGGGGGAAAACCGTGATAATATACTAGATGGCAAGAGAATCTAGAAGGAATGCTTTATACACCTGTGGATGGCTAAGAACTCTTTTCAGGTCTTCAATTTCAACACCATGGTTAGCCAGTAAGCAATGCCGAACTGCAAGTTTCACTTCCCCTACTATATGCAACCTGTGCCTGAGTAAAAGGTCGTAGTTTCTGTGGATGCTTCCACCTAATGAATTCTCAATTGGTAGGACTGCTCTGTCCACAAGCCAACTTTCAACAGCCTGCATTGAAAAGAAATTAAACAAAAGATTGAAGAGTCCAGGCTGAAAATACAGATAGTTCATTAGGCCCTGTTTGATATTCAACTTGAATCCAACTTTTTAAACTCAAAAACAATTTTTGAATCTTAAGCCTCGAATTCTTTTTAGGCAGGACTATTTTTAAGAACTTGACTCAAGACTAACTTAAAAAAATAGGCTATTTCTTAAAAAAACCAAAAGTAAGTTTTTAGAGTTTTTCTAACCCAAGCTATCCTCTCTCCAGATCTTATCTCTCTCTCCTCGACCACTCATGTCTTCTTCATCACCCTCTCTTTCTTCTCTGTCCTCTATTTTTCTCTCTCCTCACACACTCTTTCCAGTCTCTACTCACCCTTTCTTTCCTCCTCGCCCACTCTTCTCTCTCTCTCTCTCTCTCTCTCTCTCTCTCTCTCTCTCTCTCCTAGCCCACTTGTTCACCCCCCCCCCATCCCCCTAATTCTGCCAATATCTCTCTCCTCTCCCCTCCAAATTCTGCTCAAGATAGCTTGATAACTAAAAAAAATTATTTTCAAGAATTTAACCAAACAGGTTTCTGAATTTTGTATTTTAAAAAAAAAATTAAAAAAAAAAAACTGTTCATAAGAGATGTCTTGAAAATTGGTTTTAAGAACAATACTTTTTTTGGGTCGAATACCATGTGGAACCTTAATTTCTGTTTTCCTATCAGAGATAAAACTAATAACCATACACCTTGTGCCATCAAAATATCCACAAGTAAAAGAACAACACAAAAAGGGGAAGAACTATGGAGCATAGAATAATTTCGTCAAAGCTCCTTCCCTACTTTAACAATTAACGTAAATTCTCTATCATTTTGAATACACAATGGTCCCATCTTTTAAAGATTCAAGGCTTCTAACCCACATTTGTGGCAGAACCGGAAGTTCTGGTGATTTAAAGAAAAAGATAAACGAAGTTTCACTGTTTTTTAAAATAATGTTATTTAATTACTTCTCACAAAAGCATGCCCCTAAAGAAAACCATTTTGGCTGTAGCTCGACTTAGCAAGGTCCAATGGCTTCAGGTCCATGAAAAAGATGCACTACGAGGATCACATCCATAAGATTTTATAAATGTAGTTTCTCTTAATAATAAATAAGTCAGAGCCTTGTGATCATTTTATTTCCATAATCCAAGTCTGTCTTCATTAACAAATATTGCAAACATAAAAAGAATGTAATACCGCTGATTCACAGTTTAATCCAACAATAAGAAAAACAATGGTGATGACAAAAAATGAGGCATGCACCTCAAAAGCGGTATCGAATTGTTCACAAGGCACTGCTTCACAATTTGGATACGCTTTCTCTGCAGCTGATTCACTGTATGCTCCACGAACGCCCTAAAATTTCAATCTCAATACAATTGAATTACTTTCATTCTAATACCAATTCCAGACTCATATTAATTAAGCCAAAAATTAGCATTATTCAAATTATTTACACATATATACATTCAAAAAAGATCTACTGAGAACCTAGATTGAAGACTCTCAAGTTCAGGCCAGATGATGACCCTATCTCAATTTTCCTATCTAAATAACAAAATAAAAAGTTACTAAATAACAATTTCATACACATTTAGATAAGATAACTCCTCATCTCCAATTACAGTAAAATTGGCGCACAAAGGCGATATAAGAAGAATGCTCAGTCAAAGCTTGGTTTCTAATAAAACCAACCAAATAAAAGCAACTGATAAGTATAAAGTCAGCTACTTTTACAAAGGTGCACTTTGTAAATTTTATCAACATATACATACACAATATACCATCTATATATAATATATAATGCAATCATGGCATGATATTTTACTCATCCATAATATCAAAATCCATTCTTTGTTCATCAAACTTTAATTGTTTTACTTTTTATAAGAAACCCAATAGTCAGAATTTGAATATCAGTTGTTCAAACTAACCAACTTAACTAACTTTCAAAGGGGAAAAAAAGCTGGGTCCCTTCAGTTTGAAATTGAATGCTTGTTTCATATATATATAGAGCTACCTGATATGCAACGCGAAGGCGGGAGCCATCAGAGACCCAATTGGAGAGGTGGGTCGAAGACAAAGGTCCTGAATCAAGCAACCAACGAAATCAAAAAATGACACCCGATTTCTACCAAATTACAGAGCAAGGACAACAATGACAACGGGAAGAAATTGGTACTCGGAAAAGTGTGCATGTCTTTTGATTCGACGTCGTAAGGGAAGTCCTCCAAGGCGCTCTCCAATTCCATAGCGCCTCCAACCATGTTTCTGTGACCACCGACGTAATTTCTGTTACTGGCGGTGTCGTCTGAGCGAAGAGAGGCCAGGGTCAGGCCTATACGACGGCATCTGGAGCGAATTTCGAAGTTCAAATTTGGTTTGGGGAAGTGATCGGAAGGGAAGCGTTTCCATACGAAATGTCGTGGGAAAGGGGTTGTGGCGGATCGTTCCACCGAAGACGCCGCCATGGCGCGCCGATTGGGAAGGTTCTGATGGCGCCTGATATACTTTCTGAGATTTTTTAAAGACTGTCAAATTTGTTAGCTAATATAATATCCGATATCCCGTTATTCTTTATTAAATTCAAGAAAAAAATATTGGGCTTGGAGTGTTATGGGCTTAGGATTCTCAAAGCCCAAAAAAATCAAATGGACTTTGTGCCCATACCGAATGAACCAAATCAAACCGGATTATTTACGGTTCAAGTTAGTTCGGCTTCGACCGTATATTCTTTGAACCAAACTGAACCGGTAAATACTGTCACTTATTATTATAATATAGTGATATTTCTCTTTATTTTAGTAAGAAATTAAAAATATTTTAGTTCAAATCTCATGAGTTACAAGTTCAAAACTATTTATATTATCCAGTATAAATATATTGTTGAATAAAATAAACAAATAAAAACACCAAACCGATAAGCACTACATTTCAATTTTCTTTGAGTAACCTTTTCTTTTATGACTTAAGGCTAATAAAAATAGGGATTAGGTATGGGGCTTACCCCACATCGAATTTTAACAATTCGAACCGTTTATTTTGTAAGTCTCGATTCATAGATCATCTTGACAAAAATTCAATTCAATCCGAAATCATTTGCCTATTTAATTATCAAGATAAAATTTCATTGTTTCTTATATAACAAAGTATTTGTTAACATCTTGGATCTAATTAGATGTCTTAAACATTTCCTATTTGGCTAACATTTTGTAAGGATGATCTATGAGGTGCAACTTGAAAAATAAACGGTTCGGATCGTTAAAATTCAATATAGTGTAGACCCCACAACTAATCCCCATTTAAAAAAAAATGGGGATCCATTCCCTTAAAAATTTCCTATGTTTTCAACTGTATGCTAGAATTGGATTGTTTTTTACTATGAGTCAAATGCCCGACTAGAACCATACGTGTGAGTTTTCTTGCACGTGGCTCATCCATGATAACTTCTTTAGATTTACGTGAACTCGCGAACCGATTACTAAGTGGGGATACACACTCCAGCATGAGCGAACCTTTTCAAAACTGGTTAGGAATGGGCGCCACTATCCCAACTTGGATCCAGCTAAGTTCTGTTGATCATGTCCCCTTTACTACAGTTGTACCCTGATGTTATACATGGGTCGATGTTGTAATTTTTTGAAGTGGTTTTTTTTAGACAATTCTATGATAATTTTCATTTTTGCAAATTATTTTATTTTCAGGTTAAATAGAGAAATAAGGTCTGAATTTGTGGATGCAAATTTCGGCCGCTTTCTTCTTGGACAAAATTGCACCTAGAAAACAATTAACACCTTTGGTCAAAGCCAAAAGCCTCACGCGCCCACGATGAATTGGGGGGGGGGGCTTTGGCCGAAGAACCTCCGATGCCAAAATTAGAATTTAAAGAGAAAAAGTGTTTAGAGAATTTTAGCAAGAGTTGGAAGTTGTTTTTGGGAGAGAATGAGAGAGTTTTTATAGGGGAGTGGTTGGCCACCTTGGGAGGAGATGGACCGGCCACTTGGATGGATTTGTGTGCTAGGTTCATCATTTGTGCTTAATTAGCTAATTGATGGAATAATTATTTGATTAATTGGCTAATTAATATAATAAAAGAGGAAGGAACTTGGGGGTTACCTTGTGGAGAAGATATGATGAGGAGGTATGAAATAGGTTGTAAATAAATACCTATTTGGGCACTTTTGACTTGATTGAGAGATGATTGTCCACTGCTCGTGCGTAGGAAACCCGGTATGCCTCAAGGGTATTTTTGTTCTCTTTAATCTAAAAATCCACGTGTTGCCTTGTGATTCTTTTTTGCTCCACAAATGCCTCCACACCTGTTTGGCTGTTCATAGGAAAGGGCATCAGGTGTAGAGATATTCTTGCTTTAGGAAACTTAAGACTGCTTCCTATTTTGATGTAAATTCCCTTTTTAATAGGAAATTAGATCATTCTAGGAAAGGTAAATAAATTTCTTTCAAAACCTATTTAAGTCCACCTTAAGTGGATTATTAAATCAACTTTGAAGAGCAATTTATTCTACCCTACAAGAGAAAGAGAGCTTAGAGGATATTTGTTCCCCCTCCTCTAGCAATCTTCTACATTTTGCCCATGCAAAAGACCGTTTTTCGTTGCTTTCTTCGTCTTCTCCGTGCCGCACCTATGTAAGAAAAATTTAACTTAATTTTTCTTGTCTTTTTCATGGATAGCACTGTCGTAGGGCAACCGTCTAGGTGGTGCGGCACGTCGGCTGGCATGGCCAGGAATCAGCTCGACATGGGCCGATGAGGTGTTGTGGCAGGGACCACTGCTTTAGGCTGCTCACTTGGCTAGAGCCAAGGGCAGCTTATGCGGTTAGGGCCGCGGATTGTGGCACTGGGGCGTAGTGCTAGGCGAGCTATAAAGCTCATGTTCTTTGGGCTATTTGACATGGGCCAGGCTGGCAATTAGGAGAAATTAGAAGGTCACGACTTTCATGGGTTGCTGGAACGCTGGGCATGCAGGCCCCATGCCTGCTAGTTGGGAAAAAAAGTGGGCTGCTCCCGAGAGAATAGATGAATAAGATCAATGGGGATGCATTGGCTTGTCCAATTATTGTTGTGGATTCCTCTGTAAGTGAAGGTGAGAAAAAAGATCTTCCCTGCCTACTCAAGAAATGCTGGCTGAGAAAAAACCAAAGACTTATTCCGCTGCTCGCAAGGGTTTGCTGACTGCCCCCAAGCTTGTGATTGGTTTGACTTTTTTTCAAGGGAATGAAAGATGAGGCTGCTAGATCTAAGCCAATGACATCTGCAATGCCAAATATGGCTAGTTCAATTTCTGATAGGGTTGCCTATCGTAGAGGTCATGTCATGCCCCAGTGCCGAAGTCTGTACCAAGACGTTCGTTGAGAGCTAATTTTGGTTCTCTTAGGGAAAGGCTTGGTATTATGAAGAGCGATAAGGTGGACTCTGCTACTGAAGTGGCACCAAGGCCTACTCTTCATGCTGCTCAGACTGAATAGCCTGCTGGGAAGGAGAAGACTGCTCGCGTGGGCAGTTGTGAGAAATCCACTAAGCCTGCCTTTAGGGAGGCTACTGAGATATGTGCGCTTTTGAAACCAGATCTGCTTGAAGACATGGACGCTTGTGCCAAGCATGTCGATAGCATTAAAGGGATTGTTTGCCTAAGTACCTCTTGCGAAGCATACGACCAAGTATAGGAAGACTGCTCTGCTGGCCATAGTGCAGAAAATAGAGATTCTGGCAGCTAAGAAAACAGAGATTCTGGCAGCCAAGTCTATGTTCCTTGATTAAGAGGATACCAAGGCTGCCAAGGAGATGGCAACGGCTGTGGCAGCTGAAGCGTATTCTTCTGCCGAGAAGATCAAGAGGTTGGAATATGAGTTCGTTGCCTTGAAGAGGTCTAATATCTCTGCCCCCACTTATCTGCAGCTTGAGATCGCTCACCAAGAGGTCGTTGACTTGAAGACTAGGCTTGACGCGATCCAACTTTAAGTATGAAAGTGCAAAGAAGAAGATCATATGTCACATACCTCATATTCAAGATATTGAGTATGCTGTCACGCCTCGAACCCGAGTCGGTAATAAAAACTCGAACCCAAATCCGAAACGTGAGTTAAAAGCTTAATAATTAAAAGGAAATTAACACGGGTTGAAAAATAAACTTCTCTTATTAAAAATAACTCCAAAATCTTACAGGGGTACAAAAGTAATAAATTAAAATCCTTAAATTTCTCCTCAATCACAATCTCAGCTCTTCTAACACCTGTCTTGCCAAATAACTCATATGTAAAACAATATATGAGGGGTGAGCAACAACCACCATCGCCCAGTGAGTAGAACATGTAATATGTCAGTCAAGCAATGCCATTTTAATTGTATTATAAAATACGATAATAATAATATGAAAGCTTTAACCACATAATTTCATATCACATCATCCCTTCACATGTTGGTTATCCTTCATAAATTGTAGCTCACCACGTGACCCCTAAAATGACATTTCTGCCCTAATGTCCCCGTGTGCAGCTTACATTTATCCTTCGGATAACCCAACACTAAAGTTCTCATGCTCCATGAACATCTCAAACAATTCACTGATCAATATATATAATACTATGAAAGGACTTCGCAAAATCCAACATGCTTGACTTGAAATAGATAAAGATTTATAAATAGATAAAACCCACAATAGTTTGTGGTTTTCGTTTATCAGAAAATAAGAATACTTTGAAACACATTACATAAACCACTCACATCGATAATCCAAGCTTTGGCAAGACAACCCAATGAACATCTCCATGCACCTCAAACTCTCTAACCCTAAACTCTCTTTCTTCTCTCTTTATAACTCTCCACATATATATAAATATATACACGCACAACAACGTGTGTGTGTGTATATATATATACACATACATACATACATACATACATATACCAATCTCTACGTAATGCATGCTATCTTCATCTCTCTCTCTCTTACGAGAGCTCACATGCTGCACATCGCCTCCCCTTCCAAATACAATGGAGCATGGCCTCCTATTTATACTAGTAGGAGAAGGCAAGGATTAAGCTATTTAATTGGTTGGAAGTGCAACACATGATAGCTAGACCTAGGCTTTTCTTAATAATCCGACACCTCAAGCAATAGAGTGGTGACTCACCTTAGTATCTAACAACTCTTGCTTAAAATTCATGAGTCACAAAGACACATATCCTTTGGTCATCACGTGTTGATCAACATAAAACTCTAGTTTGACACACACACACACACACACACACACATGTCCAATGTATGAAATTTCAATGCCACCTCCAGCTATATGTTGTCAACTCCTACTTAACTATAATAAGCTTAGTCACAAAATGATAAGTTTGAACTAATTTCTTGCTGCATGCATAAGGTCTAACATAGTTCATTCTAATAATAATAAATAAAATTATGGGATCTCACATATGCCCCTTTTTTTTAGCTTTGTTCTGCTGCTTATGCAAATGATGAAGAGTTGATTGCTGCTTAAAACCAAATGATCCACTTCAAAAAGGTTGTTGATAGGCTTGAACCCCAAGTGTTGGAACTCTAAGGTGCACTGAAGATAAATGAAAGTTTGAAGAAAGAAGTGGATGAGTTGCAGTGCATCAATATTGGTCTGCTTGAGGAGATCAGGCAGCTGAAAGGTGAGAAAGATAGGCTCGAGGCTCCATTTGTTCAGAGTGAGGCCAATTTCTTCAAGCTAGGATATGTAGATCATCTCTTTGGTAGGCCGTCTAACTTTGAGTTTGCTGGGAAAAACTTCGAAACCTTATCTATTTCTCTGGAAGACTTGTTCGCCTTTACTTTGAGGCCTCCATTGGTGAAGTAGCTAGAGATGTTAGTGCCCAAACTGGAGTAGCCGAGAGTGAAGCGCCAGATGGTGCCGCTGCTTAGAGTGTCGTGGCTGCTGAAAGTGTGGCGACCGAGGAGTCGTGGAGTGTCCAAGCTGCTAAAGGGTAGTCTTCTAGGTAGTCTTTTAAGATTTTCTTTCTTTCCCTCGTTGCTTTTTTGCTTTGCTTGTACTTCTTCGGTCTTTGCTAGTTGTTTATCAAATTTGCTAGAAATTTAATAAACTTGCTTCTTTCGCTTTTCTCCATCTTCACTTCTTTTTTTCATACCCTAACCTTCAGACTTTATAGACTAGTGGCAGACGTGCTACTTTTCTATAAGTAGATAGGCCCGCGTAGCCGATGCAGCCGTAGGTGTTGGTGTAGAACTTGGCAAAGTTGTTAGCCATAGGGTCAGCAACCGGATGCCTTACTTACAGAAGCAGGTAAGTCCGCGTGACCACTAGGCTGTTAACCTTGGCTTTTTCCAATTCCGTAGGTTGCATAGCAAGTATCACAACACTTTAGGAATTGGTGTAGATTGTTCTGCGCTTGGCAGATGTGAAGCTTATCAACTACGTAGCATGTCGACAGTGGATAAAGCTTCGTATATGCATACTAGCTTGTTTAACCTTTCACAAGAATGTGCGGTTATATAAGTCTAGCGTGGCTTTACTGCCCGAAGGGCAAGCCGTAGACAGTCTTCTGGAAACCGTAGGCTACCTTAGTGCACTCGGTAGTAGCTTTAGGGTTCCAAGGCAGCCGTCTTTAGGGCGTACTGAGTAATGTGCCCTTTTTGTCTCTAGGGCCTGGTTTCCCGCGGATTAGGCCAAAAGACCCAAAATCTTTTAGTTAGCTAGGCCTTGAAAAAGACTATTATGGCTACTTCTAGGAATCCCGGCGCAAGCCATTGTGCTTCTAGTTAGACTAGGGTAGCCCGACTTATCCACGTCTGGATATTCGGAGTATAGAGTTTATCCTCCCACTTTAGAGAACATGGTTGGTCCATCGGGGGGGGTACAATTCCTGTGATGAGTCCCTACGAAGGGCACAATCTTCTTTTGAAGTGCATGGATGAACAGTTGTTGTAGACATGTAGTCGAGCCAAGTTGAAAATTACTTTTGAATTCCTCATTGAAAAATGAGTGAAACAAACGAATAACGTAGTTGTAGAAGATTGCATAACAACTGGATAGTCCTCGACTTGCGAGGTGGTGCCTCTTGAGCTGCTTCAGTCTTCGAGCTTTGATGTAGCGGGATGTCTCACATGGTAATTCCTCAGACTGTAGGTGTTCTACTGCTTTTCGATCTTTTTGTCGTTTCATGGTGGCGTGGGTGTAATTTATCTTGCCGCCTAGTCTGCTGATTTTGTACAGACCTTCCCAGATGGGATCTATCATTTTAGAGCCTTATATGCGGGCAGTGATGAAGGCTTTTCTTGAGACCAGATCTTCAAGCTGGAACTATTGGATCTTGGCCTTTTTGTTGTAGCTGGAGATGAGTTGCTGCTGGTAGGTTGTGATGCTAGTGATAGTCTGCTCGCGCTTCTCCTCTGCCATATTTAAGCTTGTGGCCATCTCCTTACTATTCTACACAATGCTTGGTATTAGAGCGATGATACTTCGCTTGATAACATTGGGATGAATGATTGCTTTTGAGCTAAATTCCAAAGAGAAATGAGTCTCACCGGTTGCTTATTTTTTGGTGGTGTGATATGCCCATAGACATCCGGGGAGTTCGTCTAGCCATTTTCCCTTCTTGTCGGTGAGGAATTTCTTGAGGCAGTCGAGGATCGTGTTGTTGGATGCGTCGTCGATATGCAAATGCTAGAAATCTCCATTGAGTGGAGCAGATGCAGCTAGGGTGTGCTCGACTTGTTGGGCCGCTCTGTTGCGTTGCCTAGGCTAGGCGTGAATGCTCGGTAGGAAGCCGTGGAGCTGGGCCATGTTACACGTAGCAGGAGATGCTCAACCGCCAGTATTGGGCCACTCTAGAGTTGAATTATAGAATAAGGGTCGGCTGGGGCCGTGTGACACGTAGCAAAATGTGGTGTTCAACCGCCGATACATGTTGCTCCTAAGTAGAATCTTTTAGGGCGACGAGGACAAAACTTGCTTCTGAGTGTGTCCTTTTAGTGTTCGTCTGCCATTGGCGCGATTTTTGGGCTAAATTGTTGTGTTTGTCAAAAAACTTTGCATCCGCTAATGTCTACGCCTTTATCGTTGCGCGTCTAGATTGGGCGAAATGGTGCATCATAAGGATGACTGCTAGCGTCTTAAGGTAAAACTTGAGTTTCTGGGTTGCAATAACTATTGCTAAACCTAGCTTTTGAATTTTTGGTAGCATCGATGAGTGCTTTTGAACTGTGGAATACAGGTAATCGGGCCCCTAGCACTTCTTGTATGATGATAGAGCTTATTGCTATTTCTAAAACTGCCAGGTAAATGTATAAGTCCTCCACTGCTTCTGGCTTGGATAGTAAATGAGGTGATGTGAGATACTTCTTTAGGTCTTGGAAAGCTCTTTCGCACTTTTTATCCCATTTGTCTCGTTGTGCCCTGTTGATGGCCTTGAAAAAAGGGCTTGTATCGATCGGTGGACCGCAAAAGAAAACGGTTGAGGGCAGCTGCTCGTCCGATCAAGCTTTGGATCTTCTTCAAGGTAGTGGGAGATTTCATCTTTAGGATCACTTAGATTTGTTTGGGATATGCTTCGATTCCTTGTTGGGTTACTAGGTACCCTAAGAATCTGCTTGAAGATACTCCGAATGTGCATTTGGCGGGGTTAGGATCGAGAACTTAGAATACTTCTTGGTCGTCGGGGATCGGTCCCTACACTTGGCCCCTTGCTTGGTTTTTTTGTTAAGCTGCTTTCTGTCATCTTTCTTTACTGCTACTTCTTTTTTAGGCTGCTCGGGTGCCTTGTCTGCTTACCGTGCTTCGCCCCAAAGTGAATATTTCTCTGCTAGAACGAATGAGTCTGCTAAGGTTAGATTTTCTTTCATGATTAATTCTTTGAACAACGGATGTTCTGCTGGAAGTCCTTTTTGGAAGGATGCTCTAATTATCAAGCCGTTGCATCCGACTATCCTTACCTTCTCTGCTTTGAACCTCTTCACATAATCGCAAAGCGACTCCTTTGGGTTCTTCTTGACGTTGAACAAATGGTCAGATTTCTTATTGATCGAGCGATAGGACGAATATTCTTTGGTGAAAACCAAAGAAAGTTCATTAAAATTCCGGATGGATTGTGGCGGCAGGGTGTAGAACCAATCTTAGGCATCACCTTGTAGAGTGGTGGTGAATATCTTGCACATAAGATTGTTGTTGTTTTGATAGAGAATTATTGCGTTTCAGTAGTGCTTTAAGTGTCCCTCCTTCTTCCCCTTTGAAATATGTGAAATGTGGCATGCTGAACTCGCGTAGAGGCTCTGCCTGCTCGATCTTATCCGTGAAGGGTGACTTGCTTATGTTGGTCATGTTCCGTCGTAGTGCCTCGTTGGTGACCTCGTTGCGTCAAAAATTATGTAATCGCTTGGTCAAAAGTCTCTCTACTTCTTCCTGAATTTGCTTTTGGGGTAGCAGAGCTCTCAGCTGCCCCCAGTCATGACTTGTTGGCCTAGGCTGCTCTTCCATGTATTTGGCTCTTCTATGCTGCGGATGCGGTTCTTGTGGTGCGTTCCTAGCAGGCGAGCGAGTGAGTTATTTGCAGGCTGCTGGTTGAACTTGAGCTGGATTGAGTGACTACTTCTCTCTGTCAGTCGTGCTGCCTACTCCGATGTGAGGTGGAGGATGCTTCTTGTGGGTTTAGCCGTGAATGAACACTCCGCTTGAAAGGTTGCTCATGTCGACTATCAGAGTGTGACCCCAACCGTGAATGTATGTTCATCCATGAGCCTAGTCGAGAGTGCACGCTCCTCCGCGCGTTAAGACGGGAGTATACGCTATTTCGAGGGCCCAGTCGGGAGTGTACACTGCCAGAACGCTTGGTTCGTGGCTGATCGAGTGGCTGCTTTCCGGGACGCTGCTGGAGAGATTCCTTGTCTGCCCTTGTCCTCCTTCGGGACACCTCACCTAGGGCACGTTGCATCTTGGTGCGCTGCAAGAGCTGGTTCACCAAGGTCGTCTGCTGTGCGAGGGCACTCGACAACTCTATGACTTGTCGAGACAAGTGTTGTTCTCCATTTGGGTTGGAATAGCTTGGAATGAATGTATCTCCTTGAGCAGTGGAAGTGTGGTAGACCCGGGGCGCGAGATTTGAGTTGGGAAATGTCAAATCTGCAGAGAAGTGTGGTGAAAATACCCCCGATTCGATCATGGGTCCCGAAACTTGGAATGGAGACAGTTGTGCTACTTTTGAGCCGACTTGGGCTGCTCGGGAAGCCAAGGGAACAGGCTGGGCCGTAGGAGCAAGTTGGGCCTTAGGAGCAGGCAGAGCCGCGAGAGCAGGCTCGGCCGCAGGAGCAAGCTGGGCCTTAGGAGCAGGCTAGGCATCTGGAGCAGGCTGGGTCGAGGGAGCAGGTTGGGCCTCAAGAGCAAGCTGGGCCGCGTGAGCAGGCTGGGCTGCGGGAGTAGGCTGCTTAGTGCGTGATGCATACGAGTGCAGGGCTTGGGCTCGAGCCCGTGCAAGCTTGGATGGCATGGCTTGGGCCATGATGGTGGTGCCATGAATCTCGCCGCGGGTGGTTGCCATGGTGGAGCTTCGTGGTGGTGCCACTCTACCCATGACCACATTTAGCCTTTTGGATCGCCACTGTCCCGTTTCTTGAGTATTGAAAATTTCACTTGTGGAATTTTCTAAATTTCTAGCCATTATATTTCTCTTTCACGTTTTATCAAAGAATCTTTGCAAATTAAAAAAATTCTAATAATAAGAACGTATGAAAAATATTCAAATGGACTAGAAAATAGAGAAAAACCTTTTTATGCGAGAGTCTTCTACAAGTATGGATCTTCAACTCTCAATGAAAGCACCAATTTGTGGATGCAAATTTCTGACGCTTTTTTCTTGGACAAAATTGCACCTACAAAACAATTAACACATTTGGTCAAGGCCAAAAGCCTCACGCGCCCACAATGAATTGGGGGGGCTTTGGCCGAAGAACTTCCGATGCCAAAGTTAGAATTTAAAGAGAAAAAGTGTTTAGAGAATTCTAGAGAATTTTAGCAAGAGTTGGAAGTTGTTTTGGGGAGAGAATGAGAGGGTTTTTATAGGGGAGTGGTTGGCCACCTTGGGAGGAGATAGACCGACTACTTGGATGGATTTGTGTGCTAGGTTCATCATTTGTGCTTAATTAGCTAATTGATGGAATAATTATTTGATTAATTGGCTAACTAATATAATAAAAGAAAAGGAACTTGGGGGTTACCTTGTGGAGAAGATATGATGAGGATGTATGAAATAGCTTGTAAATAAATACCTATTTGGACACTTTTGACTTGATTGAGAGATGATTGTCCATTGCTTACGCGTAGGAAACCCGGTATGCCTCACGGGTATTTTTGTCCTCTTTTATCTAAAAATCCACATGTCGCCTTGTGATTATTTTTTGCTCCACAATATTCATTCAAAAGAGCAAAAAATAAATAATTCAAAAGGCTTTATTTGTGAATGATTTATAGTTGCGTGTAACACTTGATTTCTCACTAGAACAAAAATACGGCCACTCACAAACAGCAAGCCACCACACAAGACGTCACAACCGCTAACGTCATTCACGGTGGCAGATTCGGAATTGTAACATCGGATGATCTTAATATAAAATGATCTTAATATAAAAATTCTAAATAAATTAGATGAAAATAACCTTAAAGAATTAAATGATAAACTACAAGTTTTTATTCATAATCTTTGTGTAAACAACATACAAGCTACAAAGGTAAATTTGTCCACGACGAGATTTCTTCTCTGAAAATGTATCAAGACAGTTTCATTGTCAATACAAGAAAAAACATATTTATATGTGTAAACAATTAAGCTATCATTTAACTATTGATTCTCTATTTTGTTGCGGAGTAAACTCTTAATGATATTAATGACAGAAAATGCTTTTTTTACCGACGCAATTGCAACTAGTAAAACCAAAGCTAATTAAGTAAATACATATATTGAAATACTTGATGCAAATCTTTTTCACTTTTTTTTGGAAGATCACTAATCTTTTGCAATTTAGAAAAATCAGTTCGATTGGGTGGGGAGTGATGATGGCCAATTAGGAAATTGGAATATGGTAAAGTGAAATGAGATTGCGTTGGATGAATTGAAGTCTGAACCTTTAAAGTCTTTTGGGATTTAATTTTTTCTTAAAATGGTTTGAATAAAAAATGTGAGTTGGACTGAAGGTGCCAAGTCATTTCATTCCTGAGTTCATATCTCCTTTGTGCTGCACGTTTTTTACTGGTTTAACATCGTTTGGCAAGTTAGGAAAAAAAGGAGTAGGATTTTCTCTCCTCTTATTCTTATTCTCATTCCCTTCTCTTTACTCTTCTCACACATTGCTTTTTTGTGTTATTGTCTCTAAAAAAAATCAATATAAGAGGTTGACGTGGCTTAACCGTGACCGTTCAAATAGAAGGGGAGGGAAGGGTAGATAGATTAGGAGGGTAGATAATCCATCAATTTTTTTTTCCTTCTATAGAACTGCATGCAAAACCTCAGCAACCTCTTTCTGCTCCACCACTGCTCGACTTGGGTAGTCTTCCAATGTCCTCACAACCATTTTTTGGACTTCTGATCCCACGATCACCTAGGTACCCAGGTTCCTTAATAGATTCGCCTCTAATCATTCAAAACAAAAGCTATCAAAGGACATATCACTATCCTTGTTCCAAACATGTCAATAACTCTAAAGAGGGTGCTGGTCTATTAACCCAACATTGACTAGCATGCTTCTTAGAATGATTTTTCTATGATAAGTAGGCGAGATTTTTCTCACCAACTCTAATCGAAGATTTGCAAAATCTCAATACCTTGTTTATTTTATTATGTCTCGTTATGGTATTGTATTCTGATTAGTAGGATGTCATCGTATAACAATTGAATTTGACCAAATGACTTACGAATTCAACCGATTTGTGCTTATCAATGAACGCTTGTCTATTAGTTTCCTCCAATGTCTCATACGAAAATTACTTCTAAATCACGGATATTCATTTTCTAACCTATATGAGAACAATGGGGATGTTGCAGAAAAAAACTTCTCAAACGTGTTTTGGCGTCAATGTACCCAAAACACGAGCCGTTATACCACATGTCGGTGAAGGGCAAGAAAAATAATAATATTCTCGCTACTTATATTATGTCACGTGATATACTGACTTTTCTTTCGAGTACACAAAAAAATGTCTACTCTGTAGAGGATGAGGGACGTGGGAAAATCATAATAAATTGAAAGCATGCTTTATCCATGATCTCACATTTCCCTTAGAATTTTATTTATTTATTTATTTATTTATTAAGGGGGTTAGTTATGGGTAGTGACAGAGCCAAAAATTTGAATTGGTGGGGTAAAAAAATAGCTTTAAAAAATCGATCATTTTTTCATTTATAATTGTCCATGACATATTCTTATATTGTAGAAATGTCATATCACAGTATCATTATCAATAGAATCAAATACATATTTTTCAATGTACACAAACAAACTATCATTCAGTCATTGATCACTCATCCTATTACGACGTTGATTCTTCATAATTTTCATCACCGAAAATGCTATGACAACTGAAACAATCGAAACATGTAAAATCAATACTAATTTCACTCGCAAGTACACCAAGGGATACTGTCCATCCCATTTTGTCTCCACCAACTTTTTTGCAAGACTACTAATTCTTTTCAACACATAAAAATTCATTATGCAAATGCACGTAAAAAAAATATAATTCTTAAGATTTTCTTCAAAAAAATGTGAGCTTCATACCAAAAAAATCTTTACAATAAAATTAAGACGAACTATCTCTTGGAAATGACGTCTCTAGTGTGGTGGAGTGGCGCGCTGATGAAACCCAAAAGACGTGCGTGTGCTGTGGTAGAGGAGCAGCGTGTAAGTTCATGTTTCCTTTTCAAAGTGAACAGAAAAAACGATGTAGCTTGGTTAAATTTAAAAAGTATTAATAAAAAATCAATTTTTTTATTTTCTTAAGGATAAGTTTACAGGGTTATTGGGGATAAGTTTACAGAAGCTGTGTGCGTACTGCCGCTGCTGCAGCGTTACAGTGCTATTGTTGGGGGATAAGTTTACAAGCTGATGCAGTGCTGCTGTAGGGGTCAAAATTTTTTGAAGTAAGGATAAGTGTACAATGTCATTGGGGTCAAGGGATGCGCTAGTGGTTACGGAGTTCATATCACATTAAATTTTAACAATTTGAACCGTTTATTTTTCAAGTTGCATCTCATAAATTATTTTTGTAAAATATTAGCCAAATTGGAAATATTTAACACATCTAATTGGATTTAAAAAAGATTAACGAATACTTTGTTATATAAAACACAATGAAATTTTATCTTGATAATTAAATAAGCAAATGATTTTGGATTGAATTAAATTTTTGCAAAGATGATTTATGAATCGAGACTTACAAAATAGACGGTTCGAATCATTAAAATTCGATGTAGAATAATGGACCCTACACCTAATCTCCATTTTTTTTAAATGGAGATCCCTTTGCATAAAGAGCCTCTATTATATATAAGTCTCTCTCACTTTAATTTAGTAAATTATTTTCCCTTTTTTTTATATAGAAAAATACTTCATTAAAGAGAAAAACCCCAAGGGCAACCAGTTTGGGTACAATCAAAGAGGAAGGCATGACGGACCTTCAAAGAAAGAGTTCTATCCCAAACATAAAAACAGTAACCAAATAATCCATACTATTTATAGCATCTCCCAGAACACAAGTTGTTTTTCATTGGCATGCTCAAGTCAATATTGTAGTCTTCTCCTTTTTTATGAAGTCGTCTAAAGAAAGAACCATATTCAATCACGTGAAAAACTCTTTAAAACTTTATGGACAATTTTAATATTTGAAAATTGAAAAGGAAAATAGAAAGAAAGAAATTGGGAGACTTGGAGTAGACCAAACTATTCGAGTTGGAATTTTCAAATGCAATGTTTGATATAGTATCTCATGGATGGTGAGGTCTCAGCCAATTCATTTTTCTCACTCTTTAGTGTCAATACTTCGTTGCATAACAAATGTTTGATATGATATGGGTGCCTTTGAGTATAATAGAGCGTGAAAAGGGTAAGGCTCTAATAAGCTAGTTATAAATCAGGCCATTTTACCTTTACAAAGTAAATATTCTTAGCTATTGAAACACGTTAAGCATGAAATCACGTCAATTACTATGGTAAAAATGCATTAGTTAGTTTAAATTCTAAGGGATTTGAATAGAAAGTTCAATCTAAACTAACGCTAACAAGCGTCACTAAAAAAATTATTTACATAAGTAAAAATGATACGTGTAATGTCACATCCCAGCCCGGGCGCAGCCACCTCCCGGGCCCGCTCCACCACCGTAGCACGATATTGTCCGCTTTGGGCCCCGACCACGCCCTCACGGTTTTGTTTCTGGGAACTCACAAGCAACTTCCCAGGAGGTCACCCATCCTGGGATTGCTCTAGCCCCCTTCTCGCTTAACTTCGGAGTTCCTACGGAACCCGAAGCCAGTGCGCTCCCAAAAGGCCTCGTGCTAAGTAGGGATGGGAATATACATTTAAGGATCACTCCCCTGGGTGATGTGGGATGTTACAGGTAATGCATAGCACCAATGATCTGTGCATTTTAACTTTTTAATTTTTCTTTTTTGTTCTATCAACATGTATGATGCTTATGCATAAACATCAATATTGAGCCAAGATCATACAACGCATTATTGAATTATACGTTACCAAAACCTCGTAAGTTAAATAAAACTAGCATATGTGTATGAACACTTTATATTTTTGTTTTTAAAATGGGAAGGAGAGGGAGAGGACGTGGGTGGGAGTGGAAGTGGAAGGTTTTTATTTTTGTTTTTTGTTGCTATATATTAGATTATCTTAACATCACCTGTAGTTTAATATAATAATAAAAATTTGAATCTGTGAAGGTTTTGATAGTGCGTGAGATACTATTCGAGATTTTTTAAAGGCAGTCAAATGTTTTAACTAAGGGTAAATTAGATAAAACTACCTCAACTATTGGGTCATCAACTGTTTCATACCTCGTCTTTAAAAAGTTTCAATGTCATACCTCATCTACGAATTTTTTACAATTTCATACATTCCGTCAGTTTTCTGTCAATTATTCCATTAAAATATTAAAAAAATTAATTAAATATTAAAAACTAAAAAATAAAATAATTTAATATTTTTAATGGGACCCACCCTTCACCCCTTCTTCTTCTTCAGCTCTTTCTGTGTCCCCCCCCCCCAAGCTTCCTTCACCCCTTCTTCTTCTTCGATTCTTCCCGTGTCCCCCCTCCCCCAAACAAGCTTCCTTCACCAACCCACCGCCGCCATTTCTTCCTCTATCTCCACACCTACAACCCACCCAAACAGTCCCTTAACTCCATCACCGCTGCCTTCTCTTCCTCATCCTTCAAATTCAACCCTACCATCGCCTCCCCCAACTCGCATCTCGCATATGCCAGCACATTTGGGTCCCGATAGGGTGGAGGAGAGCGACTGGGACGAGTTTCCGGAGCAGAAATCGGCAGGGAGGGGAGGGCAGAGGAGCCAGGAATCAGACGCCACCAAGGACGACGAATCTAGGGATAGGGGATGAGGGGGAGAATCGACGCTGACGAGGGGGTTGATGCAGGAAAATCAGAGAAGGGAGATGGAAATCAGTGGCGCTTAAGAATATGGGGAGAAGGTGAAAAATGGGGCGGTGATGAGGAAGAAGTCGTCGGCGCCGAAGAAGGAGGAGGACTTGGGGGAAAGGTGGGGGGAAAGGTGGCGGAATCAAAGGTTGGAGATGGGGTCGAACTCGAAGGCAAACGACTGGTTGAAGTTGGAGGAGGTATTGTGGGATCTGGGTTTGGGGAAGACGAGAGGGGGAGGCGCGGATGAAGGTAGGATCTGGGTTTGGGGAAGAGGGGAGGGAAAAGAAAGGGTGAGAGGATAAAGGGTGGGTCCCCATTAAAAAAAATTATTAAGTAATTTTATGTTTTAGTTTTTAATATTAATATTTTTTTTTAATATTATTGTATTTTAAACTCAAGAAAAAAAATATTGGGCTTGGAGTTTTATGGGCTTATTATTCTCAAACCCAAACAAATCAAACGGACTTTGTGCCCATAACCAATGAACCGGCCTAATCAAACCGGATTATTTACAGTTCAAGTTAGTTTTGGCTTCATTGACCGTATATTTTATGAACCAAACAGAACCAGTAAACATTGTTACTTAGTACTACAGTTTAATGAAAGTTTTTTTTACTTAAGTAATAGACTAAAGAGATTTTAATTCAAATCTCATGAGTTATGAGTTTGAACTTAATTATATTCTCCATATCTTAGTGTAAATATGTTTTGTAAAAATAAATAAATAAAAACACCGACCCGATAAGGACTGCATTTCAGTTTTCTTTGAGTAAACCTTAATTTTCTTTTACAACTTAAAGCTAAAAAAATCTAACCACTTTGAATCTAACTTAAACAAATGAATAGGCCAACTATATTAAAAATATCTGTTTTCAACTGTATGCTAGAATTGAATTGTAATTACCATGGGTCTATTACTCTATTTGACTGGATTTGAATGTCATACATGGGTTGATCTGATCACTATGTGTTGTATTTGTTTGAAGTGGTTTTTTTAGGAGGATTATACGATAATTTTCATTTTTGTAAATTATTTTATTTTCGACCGTAAATAGAGAAATAAGGGTTTATTCATCCAAAAGAAGGAAAAAAAAAATAATCAATGGCTTTATTTAAGCATGATTTCTACTTGATTTCACACTAAAAAAATATACCGCGACTCACAAACAAGAAGCCACCAAATAAGAGGTTACAACACAATGTCATCCAGGACAAAAGCTGATATCAGAGGACTTGACACTATCCTTGTTCAAAACATAGCCCAACATTGACTAGCATGCTTGTTAGAATGATTTTTGGTGAGACTTTTCTCAACAACTCTAATCGAAGTTTTGCAAAATCTTAATGGCTTTTTTATTTTCTCATGTCTCGTTATGGTTTTATATTCTGGTGTAATTATTAGCTATAACAATTGAATCTGACCAAATGCCGTTGGAATTCAACATATTTTTGCTCATCAATGAACGCTTACCTACTAGTTTCCTCAAGTGTCTCATACAAAAATCTTTTAAATCACGGATATTCATTTTACCTGCAAAAAAATATAGAGATTGATAGCATTCGAAAATGAAGAATGATCGAATTCATCCTCCCTTCCTTTTCTTTTGTGCCCCTTTTGACTGTTTATCTAGCAGTATATTTGTGCAAAGTGCACATTTTGTGACAAGTTTTTCACAAAACTAGAGTGATGATTTTCATTTCCCTCAAGCAAAATATTCGTGAGGTCCGACCTATATCTGATCAACGGGGATATTGCAGAAAAGACTCCTTAAACGTGTTTTGGCTTTCTTCTCTTTTAAAGAGAGATTTTTCAATATATATAACCGAAATACAAGCCATTGTACCTCATGTCGTAATATCAGTGAAGAATAATGAAAATATACATTCTCCACTTATATTTGACACGTGGTATACCGACTTTTGTTTCGAGTACACAAAAAAATTTCTACTCTGTAGAGGATGAAGGACGTTTCACATGGCAAAAGCATAATAAAATGAAACCATATATATGATTTACCCATGCTCTCACATTCTTTTTTTTTTATCGTATAAGAAGATTTATTTATTTATTTCAACAAAATGAGGGAATATATATATATAAAATATGTGAGTCTATCTCACTTTAATTTTAGTATATTATTTTTCTTCGACATGCTTAATTGTTTTAGTCTTCTCCTTCTTTATGAAGTCGTCTAAAGAAAGAACTATGTTCAATCACGTGAAAAATTCTTTAAAACTTGATGGACAATTTTAATACTTGAAAATTGAAAAGGAAAATCGAAAGAAAAAAGTCGGGAGACTTGGAGTAGACCAAACTATTTGAGTTGGAATTTTTAATCGGAATCTTTGATATGATATCGAGTTCTCATCCTATTAAGTTTTATCTATTTAGTGTAATATTGTTGTATATAAAAATGTTTGATATGACATTGGTGTCTTTGAGCATAATAGACACGCAAGGGGTAAGGCTCTAAAATGCTAGTTATATATCGAGCCATTTTATCTTTACAAAGTCAATATTCATAGCTATTGAAACACGTTAAGGATTACATCACGTCAATCACTATGGTAATAATGTATTAGTTAGCTTAAATACTTAGGGAATTTGAATGGAAAGTTCAATCTGAATTGACTCTAACAAACATCACTAAAATGTTTACTAACTGCATATGTAACAATGATATGTGTAATGCATCCACTGGTGGAGCCAAGTACAAGGCTCTTGACACACTCCGACCCGAAAGTGGGGCGTGCTGGCCGTCACGTGAGTGTGACGTAGCCAAGTGCACAGTGCAGAAGCAAGAATCATTAACGAAGTACGAACTAATTAAAACCAAACCACTAGCAACCTAGATAAGATAGTGTGCTAGAGTGATAATATAGTACTTATACAGAACCAGAGCGTACTAAGTCAAAGTGCAGTCAAGCATAAATAATTAAATTCGAATAACACTAACGGGTGTCCTACATAATAATGAGTTTGTCAGAACTGCCGAATGGTCCTCGCTAGCCACCACGGGTACTCTAGCTATCTAGAACCTGGAGGGGCGAAAAACAAAATTGAGTAGGTCAGCAAAACAAATCTTTTCAAAATCATTCTTTTCTCAAAGTATAGCCCCTCACCGTAAAACCTGTATAGTTTTCCAGAAAATAATACGTACATATATATCACAACCTTTCTCAGCATAAAACATTATCAAACGTATCTCATAATATGCCATGCAATGCGTTTCAATGCCAATCTGAATCTCATAAGCCAACGCGACCTACTCGACGTCAACATATTTTTAAATTAATTTTTTGATGCGCCACGCGCCCCCACAAGCCTGCCAGGGCACGGTGCTACGCGCCCCCCACGCGCGGCCCTGTCCTCGCTACGATGGCGCCAGCCACCGGTCACCGGTCACCGGAAACCTGCAACTCAGGTTTTCTCCGCCATTTTTGCACCATTTTGTCCCATTTTTCTTTCTACGTGCTCAAAATTAAGAGTAGAAAAGTCTATACCTTCAAAAACCTCGAAAAAGACCTTAAATCTCGTCGGGGATTCTCCAAAAACCGGCCAAACTCGTGCAGTGCTATCCCGACGTCCAAGCTGTGCAAACGATAGTCTCCGAGCCTCCTGGGAACCTTCTAAGGCTCGTAGTGAGCTTGGTTTTGCCTAAAACACAACCCACAAAAACTTCATGAACAGTACCAAAATCGCACCTCGTGGTTTCGACGTTAAATCGACATAGTTCTTACCTGAAATTGGTATCACTGTGTTCGTATGGTCTCCAAAAGTCGAATGGTGGTATTGGTTTCCTCGATCTGTGAAGGTTTGGTGGTCTTGTGGCTTGTCCGTACAAGAGAGGTGAGAGAGAAAGAGTTTCAAAAGGTAAGAGAGAGAAAAAGCCTACGGGATAGAGAGAGAGAAGATGGTTGAGTGTGTGGTCAATCACCAATCAGAACAAAAGATCCTAAAGGATCTGATTGGCCCCAATAATTGAGGGCAGTTCATTATTGGCCATCCTCGCATACACACATCCACACGTACACAACCCCGAAGGGGTAATTCCGTCAATGTACGTCTCAAAATAAAATGCGTCGGGACGTGCTGTCACAACTCTAGTGGGCTATAGGATAGGGAGAGTTTTAGTTTTTTTTAAGCTTAAAAACACTAATCATTTGGGCTATTTAATGATTTTTAATTGTCGTAATGCACCTACCAAATGAAAAGTTTGAATCTTAAGCAATGTTCTAAAAAACGCTAGGCGCCTAAGCGCTAGTCGAGAGGTGGGCAAGGGCCTAGCGCCTTGGCGGATTTATATAAATTATTATATACCTCGTAAATAAGTGTCTATTTACACTTAAAAGAAAGAAAAAAACTATACTTGTATGGATAGTAAAAGAATGATAAAACGCAAAAATAGAAGTAGAAGAATACACAAACTACATCCATCCAACAAGGTCAATATTTAAAAAAAAAGTAGCATATAATCATAATGAGTAGTATTCTTGGATGATAGACTAAATTCTTCTTGTTCATGATTCTTGCATTGGATTGGACATAGACGAAATTATTTAACCTTGCTGTATCTAATTTATTTCTTTTCTTTGTATGTATCCCCTTAAAAGTAAGGTTCTAAAAGTCGTTAAGCTCTAGTCGGGCAGTGGGCTGAGGCCTAGCGCCTAGGCGGATTAGGCAGATTTAAGTAAATCTATCATATTTCGTGTAAATAAGTATCTGCTTATACTTGAAATATATATAATTTCATCATAAACTATAAAATAGAATGCATATATATTATGAAGTATTGGAACATAATGAAAGCGTGTGAAATAAGGATATAATGTGTGTTCATTTAAGTATGCAACAAGTCTCTTACAATTTATAGGAAAAAAAATAAAATGCAAAAGGAAAGTTATCTATTTTCTGTATAAGTGAGTTGTGACCTAGGTGGGTCTAGGCGGTGCCTCGGCAAGTCTAGGCGCCCTTTCTTAATTTTCAAACGCCTAGACATTAATTGGGGAAGTGGCCAGCCGTCTAGCGTCTAGGCGGGAATTTTTAGAATAGTGCTCAAAAGTGCTCCAATTCATTTCACAATTGGATGAACTTGTAGTCAATCCATCCTTTGCAAATTAGGTACACAATTTCCATAAGTATACCACCATGAAACTACAAAAATAAAATAAAATAACACAACTAATAAATAAACAAATAAATGTAAGATCCCACATCGCCCAGGGGAGTAATCCTTATGTATATTCTCATCTCTACCTAGCACGAGGCCTTTTGGGAGCTCACTGGCTTCGGGTTCCATCAGAACTCCGAAGTTAAGCGAGTAGCGCGCGAGAGCGCTCCCATGATGGGTGACCCATTGGGAAGTTCTCGTGTGAGTTCCCAGAAACAAAACGTGAGAGCGTGGTCAGGGCCCAAAGCGGACAATATCGTGATACGGCGGAGGTCGGGCTCAGGTTGTGGTAGGAGCCCGGGCTGGGATGTGACAATTTGGTATCAAAGTCAAACCATAGCCATGGTGTGCCTACGAGAACGTCGGGCCCCCTAGGGGGTGGATTGTAAGATCCCACATCGCCTAGGGGAGTGATCCTTATATGTATATTCTCATCTCTACCTAGCACGAGGCTTTTTTGGAGCTCACTGGCTTTGGGTTCCATCGGAACTCCGAAGTTAAGCGAATACAGCGCGAGAGCACTCCCATGATGGGTGACCCATTGGGAAGTTCTCGTGTGAGTTCCCAAAAACAAAACTGTGAGGGCGTGGTCGGGGCCCAAAGTGGACAATATCGTGCTACGGCGGAGGTCGGGCCCAGGTTGTGATGGGGGGCCTGGGCCGGCATGTGACAATAAATAAAACTAAACCGCCTAGGAGCCGCCTAGGTCCACCTTGCTACAGCCCATGGCAACCCTTAACTTGGCTTCGCCAGTGGGTATACCGACTTTTATTTCGAGTACACAAAATTACTTTGTAGAGGCAAAAGCATAATAAAATGAAACCATATATATGCTTTACCCATGCTCTCACATTCTTTTTTTTATCGTATAAGAAAATTTATTTATTTATTTCAACAAAACGAGGGAATATATATATAAATATATAATATGTGAGCTTCGAAGCCAGTGAGCTCTCAAAAGACCTCATGCTAGGTAGAGATGGAAATATACATATAAGGATCACTCTCCTGGGAGATGTGGGATGTAACAATCCACCCCTCTTAGGGGCCCGACGTCCTCGTCGGCACACCACGGTCAGGGTTTGGCTCTGATACCAAATTGTCACATCCCGACCTGGGCCCCCACCATAACCCGGGCTCGACTCCACCGTAGCACGATATTGTCCGCTTTGGGCCCCGACCACGCCCTCACGGTTTTGTTTCTGGGAACTCACACGAGAACTTCCCAATGGGTCACTCATCATAGGAGTGCTCTCGCGCGCTACTTGCGTAACTTCGGAGTCCTGACGAACTTTGAAGCTAGTGAGCTCCCAAAAGGCCTCGTGTTAAGTAGAGATGAGAATATACATATAAGGATCACTCCCCTGAGTGATGTGGGATATAACAACATTGGTGTCATTGAGCATAATAGACATGAAAGGGGTAAGGCTCTAAAATGCTAGTTATATATCGAGCCATTTTATCTTTACAAAGTCAATATTCATAGCTATTGAAACAAGTTAAGGATTAAATCATGTCAATCACTATGGTAATAATGCATTAGTTAGCTTAAATACTTAGGGAATTTGAATGGAAAGTTCAATCTGAATTGACTCTAACAAACGTCACTAAAATGTTTACTTACTGCATATGTAACAATGATATGTGTAATGCACCCACTAGTGGAGTCAAGTACAAGGCTTTAGTGGGCTATAGCATAGAGAGAGTTCTAGTTTTTTTTTAAGTTTAAAAACACTAATCAATTTGGGCTATTTAATAATTTTTAATTGTCATAACGCACCTACCAAATGAAAAGTTTGAATCTTAAGTAATGTTCTAAAAAATGCTAGGCGCCTAAGCGCTAATTGGGAGGTGGGCAGGGCCTAGCGCCTAGGTGGATTTATATAAATTTATTATATACCTTGTAAATAAGTGTCTATTTACACTTAAAAGAAAAAAAAACTATACTTGTATGGATAATAAAAGAATGATTAAACGCAAAAATAGAAGTAGAAGAACATACAAACTACATCCATCCAACAAGTTCAATATTTAAAAAACAGTAACATATAATCATAATGAGTAGTATTCTTGGATGATAGACTAAATTCTTCTTGTTCATGATCCTTGCATTGGATTGGACATAGACTAAATTATTTAACCTTGTTGTATCTAATTTATTTCTTTTCTTTGTATGTATCCCCTCAAAAGTGCTCCAATTCATTTCACAATTGGATGAACTTGTAGTCAATCCATCCTTTGCAAATTAGGTTCACAATTTTCATAAGTATACCACCATGAAACTATTTAAATATAAAAATATATAAAAAAAAATACACACACACAAGTAATAAATAAATAAATAAATAAATAAAAACCAAACTGCCTACGAGGGTCCGCGTAGTTCCTGACCGATTTTTTTAAAACGATTTGCCCTAAATTGCAGCAGACCTTCACTACAGCCGCCTAAACTGATTTTTAGAACACTGGTCTTAAGGCCGTTTGTAGGGAAAATAGGAGTTAATAAATGTTAAATATACTCATCAGTTTAACCAATACTAAAATTTAATAGTAAAAGTAGTCACTTAGTACTATGGTTTAGTGGTATTCTTCTTCACTTGTAAGTGAGAGGTCTTAGGTTCGATTCTCGCCAAAGGCGAATTTGATCCACATTAAGCTAAGCTTACCTCCATCCCTTACTATAGATAATATCGTTTGTTAAAAAAAATAGTAAAATGTTAAAACTCTCATATCGGACACGGTTAGCTTAAGTTACCTACTGAACAAATTTGAACTCCGCCATCGAATGCACCGGATCGGTGATTTGTGGATTTTAAGCTTGTCAATTTTTATTTTTTTTTTGTGAAAAAGGGGATGGATTTGGTTATCATCGTGTATGATGCTTATGCATATACACCAAGATTGAGTAAGATCATGCAACGCATGCATTTAATTATACGTTACCAAGATTGGCAAAAACCTCGTAAGTTAAATGAAATTTGTACTTTTGACCCCAAAAAGCACAATTGACTTTTGTCCGTAAGCCATTCCCCGAATCCGACAAAACCCAATCAGTTACCGAATCATAATCTCGTAACCATTCAGCCCGTGATGACGACTTCCTGTTTCGCTCTCGTCAAACGCGTGACCTCCCATCGATGTTCCCACGTGGCAAATAACCAACCAAACCTCATCCTTCTCTACCATCACAAAAGCGAAAGGATAATACCGGCACACCAATTTCCCTTGTTCATCCAATAATTGTGGTTAAGTAGTAAATGTTTGAAGTAGTTGAATTTAAACTAATACAATCTTGGTCCTCATAGATCCTTAATAAAAAGACGTTAAGAGATTAGTTGTTAATAGAGAGCGAATCGGTAGGAAAGATTAGTTGTTAATAGAGAGCGAATCGGTAGGAATAAACTCACACATGCAATGGAATAATTGTTTTCCGTCAGTTTACATGAGAATATTTAAAGTGTTATTCAGATGTATAATAACCGCTAAGAAAATGAATGACTCTTGACTTTTTATTATTGTACCTTTAAGTTGTATGCAAATAAAAGTACTTACAATATGAGCACCATACACAGTGGGTATCTCAAACTACTAATGTTATTTTAGTTGGATATTATTGTTCTTTTAAGGTGTGTACAACGAAAAGAATCACACCTTAAAAGAACATACACATAATACAAAAACCATAATAACTATATGTCTAACTAATCACATTATGAAGAAATATTTCATTGTGACGGGAACTACACCACCCGTTTTTATGTAAGTGGTGAAATTTTTTATTTTTTAAGTTATTAACTTTTTAACAAACATATTTCACTATTTATATAGCGACACGTAACGTACTATTTTGTGTGATGGCCACACTAATATAGCGACACGTAACGTACATATTTCACTATTTATATAACGACATGTAACGTACTGAATTTTTTTCCCCACGTTATGTTACTTGGACAACAAAACACTTGACAATTCTTATTAAACTTGGAACAAAAATCTAAAATTAAATAACTAGTAAGTATTAATAAAATAAATAAATAATTGAATAAAAGAGAAAATAGTGGAGAATTATCCTTTGCTTGAGAAGGGCGGAGACGTGTGGGACCTACGGGCAAAACCACTAAAGCAGCAGATTAGGACTTGACATATAGAGATATTTTTTTAGAGTGACCGTCACACGAGATGATACATTAGGTGTCACTATATAAATGGTATTAATAACTTTAAAAAAAAAAATTTCACCATTTACATAAAAATACATAGTGTACCACTCGAATTTTCGTTACAACTAAAAATTTCTCTAACATATGAGGCGTAGGGACACTGTTTTGTGCTTTCATCGTAAACTGAAATATGCGTATCCTAGCCGCATTGCTGGTGCCACGTGTCAGAATAAGAGGGAGCGGGACAATTATCCAGTGGAGCCCACCGATGCCGACCGGATCACTCACAGCTGTCCCTACTTGTTTATATGCTTCCCCAAGTCGGCTCTTATTCCCGCTTCTGGAATTTCCAGCAACGAGCCTCTACTTTGTTCACACTTCAACTTCCATTCCATTCCATTACTTTCGAACTTCCCCTTTTTTTTTCGTTAATAAGTTATATTCTACAATATTTCCCTATTTTAATCTAATATAAAAAGACCCACAATGTTCGTTAGAAATTAGTTAATTGAAATCTGAGTGAACACATTCGTTTTAGTCAATGTAATTACTCTCACGTTTATAGATTTTAAAACATTGGCTCTTAAAAATTAGGAAAGTGTATTGCTTTACATTCGGCGTAACAAGTGATTCCTTATGGAGTAAACGACATCAACGGATTAAGTCACATTAGTTTTGCAGATACTGAATTTCGAGTTGAGATGTCATGTATTAACAGTATATTGCATGGATTAAATTAAAACGGGTAATGTTTGGAGAAGTTATGGCAAGAAAATCATAGTTTCATTGTAGATAAACGGTAAGAAGATTCTTTTAAAAGTGGAACTCTCCTCTCTGACATCCCATATTTTTGACACAATGTTTTATACTATTGGCAAGGAAATTGACGTTAAACTGTAAGGTGACAAATAGTTCGTAGAGAATCCTATTTTTAAAAGAGTCATCTTTAACATTCCTCTTTCATTGTATATAATTTGTGCTGAGAATAATATGGTGCCAATTTGAGAAATCAATGTTGTCAAGCAAAACGCAAAAAAAATTCGTTGTAAATATGTCGAAAACGATGTTGAGTGAGCTAGATTAGTTGATGAGGTACATAAACAAATTCCAGCTCATGACGTCTTACAATTACAGTGGTTTAACCAACAACATAATCATCAAAAGTTGAACTTAACAAATCTAATATCGATTAACATCCAAATCATGACTAAAAAAATTACCATAGCTTAGCCATATCAAGCCAAAAAATCACACCATTTAAAAACTAAAGCTCAAAACATTTTGATTGCGAATTGTTCTTGAACCAACAAAGTGTTAAGTGTGATGTGAATGTGCGATATATCTTCCAGGAGGATCCTCTCTGGATCCTCTTCATAAGGATAATGAGGATCCTTAAATCGCGTCCGTTCATATACGATGAACGAACAAAATTATGAACGGACACGATTTAAGGATTTTCAGGATCCTTACAAAAAAAATCGAAGAGTATCCTTGTTCATATATTTTAACCAAACCCCCCAATAGTCCAAAGAGATTCTACAAGAGTAAGAATGCATGCTAGATTATTATCCAGATGATCAAGAAGGAATCTGCCCCTGACTTCAGTATTGAATGCATTCTCAGCGACATCGAGCAATTAGTACAGACTTTTACGTCTGTACCTAGGGAGAGCAACTGTGCTGCTCACTCAGTGGCGAAGTTTGTTTTTCAAAAAGGCGGTCATTTTGTTTGAAATTATATTAGGCCTGATTTTTTATTTAATGTTTTAGCCTAGAATATAAACATTCATATTCATTTTTAATATATTCTATCTTCGATTTTAAAAAAAAAATGAATGCATGCTAGATTCTTTTCTTCGTCTCCCTCCTTCAGTCCTCGTCCTATATTATTAATTTATTGCTAGCATATCAATTTTGTCCCTGCAGGCACAGTTTCCTATCCCACTTCGCTTCTTTTATCTAAATTTTGCCCCATTCAGCATTTCTTTGACCGTTACATTTGACCAGTCAACTAACTTGACTAATCAATCCCTATGTTGTTCTCCAAAAAAAAAATAAAATCCAAACCCTATGTTTTCATTCCCATTTTAGCCCCACATTTCTTCCATGGCCCTACCGCAATGTTTGCAATTGCACACCAAAAGTGCTATGCTGCTTAACCTGTGAAAACTACATTTCAGTCGCAGGCACCGATTGATAGTACGAGATCTTTAGTTATTGGATTTTAAGTCATTTCTAATCGAAAAATAGTCATATAGTATGTTTTAGCCATCTGGTCATCTAAGAAATTAATATTTTAATAAATAGTGTATGACTACATTTTCTAGGTCATTTTCAACCGAACAATCCAAAGAGCCAGAAAGTCGAAAATTGCTCGAAAACCGTCTTTAACCGAGGGTTAAGCCAGATGGCTCGTGGGCCCCACGAAATCTGAAAGGGCAAAGGGCTAACTGGCTAAGCCCAATCCAACGAGGCTGGAATTTTTGTTATTCCTGTCAGATATAACCAACATGAATAGTACTTATTCCTTTCATTATTCTTGTCTGATATAACCAACATGAATGGTAGGCAAAATTTGAAATATAATGGCTAGTTACCGTTGGGTTCAACTTTTTTTTTTGGCCAAGTATTTTTTTTTATGAAATTAAAAAAAAATCTATAAATACCTGAGCTATTCCTACACAATTTCTCACATAATTTTCACCATTCCATATTATTGCACTTCATGTTGACGTCACTTAGTTGTTGAATTTGAATTTAAGTTGTAGTTTTTAAATAATAAATTATGTTTGGCCCTATGGCCCTCAGTTGGAGACAGTTTTTTGTGCCTGGACTAAAACGAGCCCTATGACTCTTTGGCCCTTGGTTGAAGATGGAGGAAAATATGACACTATACTGTTCATTAAAATATTAATACCTTGGAAGGCCATAGCACTAAAACGAGCCATCTGGCCAACCCTCGATTAGAGATGGCATTGCCATCTCCAACCAAGGGTCATATGGCTCATTTTAGCCGTCACAAAAAACCATCTCCAATCTATAGTCAAAGGGCCATAAGGCCAAACATAATTTATTATTTAAAAACAACAACTTAAATTCAAACACAATTTATGTTGTTAAATGTTTTTTAAAATGTTGTTTAAATTTCATGTTGTTAAATGTTTTATTTTTATGTTGTTTAATGTTATTTAATGTTGTTTAATATTATTTAATGTTGTTTCATGTTACTTAATGTTTAATGGTTTAAGAAGTTATAGTGGAAAAAAAAATTGTACAATTTTTAAAACAAATTTTGTTTTTAAAAAAAACTGTAATTTTTTTTAAATAACGGCCAACTGACATCAGCAGTTAGCCATTGCAATTTGAATTTCAGACTTGCCCAGGGCCGGTTGGCTGACTGGTTTAGGATGGCCGGTTGGGCCTTTGGCCCTTTTTTGTCCAGTGGGGCCCACTAGTCTTTTGCCCTGGTCTTGGTAGGAGACCATTTTCGGAATATTTTCGGCCCTATGACCCCCCTAGACTATTCAGTTGGAGATGGCCTTAGGTCCTAAGATTTTGGGTTGCACACATTCAATTTGTTTGTGATATGTCATATATTTTGTAGAATTATCGATTCAACTATATCATCCATCGTTATCATATATAAATTTGCAGCTGAAACATTTAAACGTATTTATTCATACACAAGAGAAATGATGAAGGGACTCTTTCAAAAGTGAGACTCTCTATAGACTTACTGCAACCTCATGTTTTTTGCACAATATTTTATAATCATGTTGCGAAAATGCCGTTAAACTGTGAGATGACAAGGCGTACATAAAAGAGTCTCACTTTTGATAGAGTCCCCTTAGTATTTCTCTCATACACAATTACACTCAAATTCCTATGTTTGGATTCCTTTCTCTCCACATGATTTGTGTGAAAAGTAAAAAACATTTGCCATCGAATTAATTATCCAATTTAAATTTGCCTATAATTGATTATAAAAAAGAAAGTTTTAATGAAACATTCATAGTACTATTTACTTTTAACGTTAAGCATATTTTTAGTCTAAAAAATCACTATTAATACTATTTATTTATACTTTTATTTTGTCATTTGAGTCAAAAGCTATATTTTTCAAGTCATTCATTAGTTTTTATTATAAAAATGCTTATCAATATTCTTGAAATGGATGTTGGAGCCGGGATTGGATCCTCTCCTGAGCTTGGGCTCAGGATCCTCCTGACCGACATACAAGGGCCGTTGGATTTTGATCCAACGGCTATTAATCCAACGACTACAAATAGATGGGCCCTCTAAAAGTTATAATAATTGTAGCCGTTGGATCAAAATCCAACGGCCCTTGTGTGTCGGTCAGGAGGATCCTGAGCCCAAGCTCAGGAGATGATCCAATCCCATTGGAGCCAATTAAAGCCAAAAACTTATTTCATAGGATCCAAAGGATGGACCATAGACTGGTCTCAATCACTGTTTGTTTATTATTTTGTTTCTGACAGATAATAACATGCAAATTATAATTGAAATCTTGGTTGGAAACATTGTGTTTCCCAATAAGTACTCCAAGAATATTGGGCCATACACATGTAAAGATGGCTCGAAATCAACCGTTAGATTTTCACTTGCATGTGGATAACAAAATAGGGATTATGATGCTTAATATAAATTTGTTTAATAAAACAAGCCAACTAGTGAGCTAATAATTTAGATTAAGGAATGATGACACTAGCTAGACTTTAATTCTAGAGCAAGAACCGTGAAAAACGACAAGAAATGATTTCAATTTCATAAGTAACATCCGAACTCGCCTTATAATCATGCGTGATCTTGATGTTATTAGTTTTTACTATTAAAAAATACAAAAAAAAAGAAGAAGAATTTGTTTGGTGTTTTGTGAGAGTGAGAAGGGCAACTTTATTTGAATCAAGTCCACCGTCGCATCATTAGGGACGGAGTTAGAAATTCCTTCTAGTGGAGGCCACCGAAAAAACAATTAAAAAACCTTATTATAATGTGGTTTATATCCAAATATGATAATAGAGACGATTTTCAAATGATGATATATCACAATTTCAATGTTACAAAAATTTCAATATAGTAGTGGAAAGTGACAAAGTGACAAAAAAAATATTAATACATGATAGGTGGGAGAAGGGTTTTTCGGTTTGAATGACATTACAAGAGTACTTTTGTTCATACAATATTTGATACGGAGTATGAGTAGTATGAACGTATATTGGATATTAGATACACATATTATATAATTATAGTCTACAACAAAACAAACAAATTACTTGAGTGGGGGCAGCTACCTCAGTGAGCCTTCATGCGCATCGTTTTCTAATAGCACAATATCACTTGTTAATAACACTTCATATCACATCATGTTATTAGATCCAGACAATACTGTGATAATAAGACGGTGTACCAAATATTAGCCATTGTTCTTCCAAAATAATATATATATATATATATATATATATATATATATATATATATATATATATGAGCCACCGAAAATGGGGCATTGGTTTCAAGAAAACGGGCTAGTCTCACACTTTACTGGGAAAAGGAGAGAAAACTGTACCGTTTATTTTTAAGATGAGCATGTCATTGTTAGGGACGAGGATTCTCTCCTTTTTTTTTTCTTATACATTTTCATTATTTTTCTGTTTGTGTGATCATGATTCTGTTTGTTATATAGTTAATAGTTTTATAGAATGTGAATATGAATTATTGATCACGTTGATTTGATCAACAATGAACATTTTATGATACAGTTTCGTGTTCATGTTTATGAACTATTAGCTTGTTGATATAAGACTCCATTTGCCCGAAAAGATTTTTCGTGTTGTAACATTAGTGTAATAAAACCACATTCTATAACGCGTTTTTTTTAACTAAAACAAACACTAAAATATGGACAAATGTGTCATCAAATATTATAATACAGTAAATTAGTAACCATACGAAAAAATGATAAGGTCACATAGATCAAATTTCTGCTTGCACAAACAACCTTAGGAAACAAGAACCAAGAACAATATGGTAATTTAAATCACTCTAATATATTGGGAGAGAATTCAAACTCATATCATATACATGGTTTGCACATTGTCCTGCCCAATGAGTCTTTATTTGATATTCATGAATTAATTCTGTTTTTTTCTTAATTGTAAGTGATATTTTTATTCTAACTTGCACTAAGAGAGGGAAGGGGTTTAAACGCAAGATGAGTGGGACAAAGAGTAAGATCATATTCACCTAAACATTCCACCACTTGTCAAATTCATTTTTCTTCTTCATTAAGTTTTCGTCCAATGCACATAATAACACCAATCGAGTTAATGACATTAGAGTTGTATTGCGTGTAATAGAGCTTCTCCAACTGGAAGATGCAAATTTAGGATGTAAAGCCATATTACATCTCACTTTACATTTCTCGGAGAGGCATATTGTAGTGCTCTTCTAGTGGAGCAGATGTAAATTTGGTATCTCATTTATTTTTCTCTCTTTAACCAGTAGAGTCCACCTCAAAACATAAAAAATAATGCAAATTTTTATTTTTATTTACGTCTTCTTGCTTGTCAAGACGAGTGTTTTATATCTCTTTCATTGAAGAACTTTTCGGCCAACAAAAAATATGAAATGCGCATTCCAAAGCATTTAGATTGATCTATGGGGTTTCAATTCAATAGGCGAAGTCCACACACATTAATCAATGGTTGTCAAACAAGGTTATAATAAACAGAGTACAAAAAATAAATACACAAACACATGCCAAAGCAGACGTAAAACAAGTACAGAGTACAAAATAATGGTGGTTAAATTATAGTGGTATTGCTTTTAGGGTTGATTAGGACTTATCAACAAAAGATTGGACCACAAGTACCACAAGACCAACGAAAAAAATGAAAAACTCTACCTACCTTTTTCTTTTCCTCTTTTATCTTAAAACACAAAAATCCCTCTCTAGTTAGCTATGGCTAGCTATGAACAAAAAGAAGATAAAATTTTGACCCAAAAAAATAAAGAAAGGAAATGCTAGCTAACAGATTTTCTAGAAAGTGTGATTCTCCAATTTTCATAGATTCTTTAACATTTCGTATTTTTGACACAATTTTTTTTACAAGGACGGTACCAAAATTAATATTAAACTGTATTGTGTCAAAGAATTTAAAAAAAAAAAATCTCATTTTAGTATTTAAAAAAAATTAATAAGAAGAAAAGAAAAGAAAAAGGAAGATCCTCACTCTCTCTCTCTCTCTCTCTCTCCTTGTGTCTGCGTGTCACAGTCACAGTGTTTTCCTGTCCCAAGCATCATCATACAGTCCACATCATAAGAACCTTCAATCAAGACAACAACAGTAAAAAACAACAGCCATTCAATTTTTGTTTTTCAAAAGAAAAAGAGTTTTAACTCCCTCTCAGTTCACTAATAATTATGAAAAATCAGCAAAAAAAAATGTTTTATTACATGTTTTGATGTAATAATACAATGTCACAAGTACAACAAGAGAGTGAGCATGTAACACATATAAGTGTTTAAGCCAAAAATAATGAATAAAAAAGTATATTATTGTCCTCTGTGGCCCATTCTTCATTACCACAATCCAGAATCAGCCACCCAAATCTGTGTTTTTAACAATTTATAATATTTGTTTTATAAAATTTTACACGAGGATTGTGGAGCAGAAGTCTGCAGGAAAACGAGTGACGACTTCGAGGAGGAGGCGAGGAACTGGGGTGAGCGGTGGACATACGTAGGACCGGGGGGGGGGGGGGGTTAGTAATATGAAAAAATTGGAAATAGTAGAAGTAGTGGTGGAGGGGGCCCGCAAAATAGTTGCATCCACGCGAGAGCGGGACCCACAGGAGAATGGGATGGGAGAGTAGCAGCTAAAGCTAGTGGGGGCTGGCGCAGCGGAGAGACTCCGAGGCGTGTTGTGGTGGCCTCCTTCTATATATGAAACCGTTGCAGAGCACAGAAGGAGGGACTCGAATTTTCTCAACACACTTTCTCTGCGTGCAAGCCAAACCAATATCCAAGCTCATCGATCATCTCCCTTCTTGTACGGGATCAAAACCCCATCTCTCTCTCTCTCTCTCTCTAGATTGGGTTTGCTTTGTTATATATTGGATTGGAGAGGTAGGGTGGTGACTTGAGCTTCTCTATTACCTCTCTCTGCCTACCCAAAAACTCTCTCTCTCTACTCTTCAATATCCCTCTCTCTCTCTCTAAAAAAAAAGTGTTCTTCTTGCAAACTGAGGAGTGTTTGATTGATTGCATGAACTGATGGATCCGTCAAGTGAACAACAACAACACGAGGTAGGATATTTCAGGAGAATTCATCAGAAGCTGTTTTCTTTTTTGTTGTGTCTAGTTTCCAATTATATTATAGGATGGTAGTCCTTAATTTCTTTAAATTTTTACGTATATTACTTTTCTCTTTTGAATTAATGTCATTTACCTTGATTGTTATGAGTTGGTAGCTGATTCTGTTTGGTTTTGGGTCCAATTCTTAAAGAAGAAGGCTTTTGGCTTCGAGTTGTTCTTCCATTTTCCAGAAAAAGAATTCATCTTTGAGTTGTGTCTATGTTATTTCTATAAATACATAGAGTCCGTTTTTACAGATTATTTTTTCTTCTGGATTGAATTTTCATTGTTGATCGGAATAATGAATTTTTTTTTGGTGAAATAGTAAACTTAAAAAGCAAGCAAACATGAAATTATTTTGCTGTTAATAATTACATTCACTTCTAGGACATGCCACGAGTTCATACTCTCAATTTGGACAACTCGAATTATTTGAACGTGTAATTCAGATTCACAGTCTAAAGCGGTTACGAGTTATCGTTGCACGTTTGCCTTTACAATACATGTGAATGCAACATATGTAACTTAAAAGCAAAGCTTAGAATATATATTTGATATATACTATTTATCTATTACACTATTCCTTCATGTCTTGACACATGTAATTGTCTGTTAAATTCTCAATTTTTTAATTTTTTTAATTACCATCAATAATTCAGGAAATGTCAGCTCAATCACTGGACATGCTGGTCTGCTCAAAATCCCAACAGCAGCAGCAAGACAGGAAGCCAAGGCCTCAGCCAGAACAAGCCCTAAAGTGTCCAAGATGTGACTCCACAAACACAAAGTTCTGTTACTACAATAACTACAGCCTCTCTCAGCCCAGGTACTTCTGCAAGTCCTGCAGAAGGTACTGGACCAAAGGTGGCACCCTCAGGAATGTTCCAGTGGGTGGAGGGTGCAGGAAGAACAAGAGATCATCGTCGGCGAAACGAGCTCAGGACCAACCGCTCACACCCAATTCCAACCCACTCCCAGCCCTAGGTTATGACTCAAATGACCTCACCCTTGCATTTGCTAGGCTCCAAAGGCAGCAGTCATGTGGTGGGCAGTTAGGGTTTGATGACCATGACCACATTTCTCTCTTGGGAAATCCCACAAATGCCCCTGATCATAACATTCTTGGGAACCCGAATTCAGCTCCTGGGTTTCTTGATGCACTGAGGACTGGGTTTCTTGAGACCCACAATGGTAATTTCCAGAACTTGTATAACTATGGGTATGGGAATGGGAATGGAAATTTGGGTGAGGTGGAAGATTGCAGTGGCGGAATGGGAATCCACCACCCATTTGAAGAAGTCACCACCAACTCAACCACCACAGCAGTGACAGTTACAACAATGAAGCAAGAACTGTTCAATGCCCAAAGTGAGAGCAGCAACAGAGTTCTGTTGGGGTTTCCATGGCAGATGAACGGTGAAGATCATCATTCAAACATGGTGGGGAATGGTAATCACGAGTATAATTCAGGAAGAGAGAACTGGAATGGGATTGCTTCATCTTGGCAGCATGGACTTGTGCACACTACTCCCCTCGTGTAATAAAAACACTTGAGCGGCTAGGTTTTTTTTATTTAGTGTGTTGGTGATCACCAAGAAACGAAAACTATGAGAAAAGCATAGGTTTTAATTAAATTTGTTCACTTAATTATCAGACTTAAATGTCAGTTTTAGTGCTTCTAGGTTTTGTACTAGTTAGTTATATATCTTTTGTATTTCCATCTACCTTTTATTGGTTGGTAAACTAATGAAATCTCATATTTGTGAGTGATTCTTCTTATCACTAATTTAACCCATGACGAGCATTTATTAAACAAATAAATTACTTTCTAAACAAAAATAAATATCTATCAAGTTGAATACTCTATTAAAACTACACTAACAATAACTAATGCATAAATAATAATTTCATCAACATCAAACTCTTAAATATTACTCAATTGTATAGTCTGAACACCACCGAAACTATATTTTAATTGCGACAGCTAATCCATGCATTTGTGCAAGAAACTTGCAAAGGTTTTCTAAAGAATCATTCATTCATCCATTTCGAAGAAAAGGATGGTGGTGAGAGAGAGAGAGAGAGAGAGAGAGAGAGAGAGAGAGAGAGAGAGAGATGTTTCATGGATTGTGCAGTCTGAACTGTCTGACTGATATAAAAGCCAAAGTAGTTGCAGCAGCAACAGGCTTTGGATTTGGAGTTAGTGGAGTTTTCAACATATTCTGCTATGATTACATCTTACTTTCAGGTAGATATTCATGGAATATTTTAATAGGGGTGTGATATCCACACAACCCATTTTACTTTTCACACACATTTTTAATTTTCGGCCGTCGGATCGGATGAATTGAAGAAGATCAATGGACATAAATTATCAAAGGGTGTGTGAGAAGTAAAATGGAGTGTGTGGATAGCACACCCCATTTTAATATCGGGATTCTATTAAATTACATAGGAATAAATTAATTATATTATAATTGAAACTTGATAGGGTTTCTCTTCTTCCCGAGCAATACAAATTTCAGTGAAGCATGACTGCATGAACCACCATTTTCTTGGTCCATTTTTTTATTTTTATTTTATTTATAATATAGCAGACCAAATCTAAGTTAGGATTTGGGCGTGAGAATTAGTCAGCGCAGCAGCATCCATTTGAAAATTTCATTGGGGCAGTTGTGCGACTAGCGTCTCGTTTTTTAATTTTAGTAGATAGTTTTATTAATTAATTAATTTTATTTGACTGAGACATTTGAATTGGAAATGCGACAAGATTTTCAAATGGTTCAATTTTTTAAGCACCAACTTACTCCGATTTTGATTTTATATGATTTGGTAATGTTTGGATTGTGTCTTTAGAGTGACAGGTGTCGTTAATGACAAAGGATCGTTATTCACGATAGCCAAACATGCCCTACAAAGTTTGTCCAATATTTTCATATTATATTATAGGGTTAATATCAGTATTAAGTTTCGCAGTTTTTAACATTTTATACATGAAATTTTTTTCGTTCCAGAATTATACCTAAATGTTAATTTTGGAATAGTCTCGTATATCTGTTAATCTAACTGTTAAATCAGTAATTAATTGATGACGTGGCGCCCATGTGGACAATGACTGAGTGTCACGTGTCAATATGAAACTTTTTTAACATTCACGTGGGCCCCAAATATTGAAAAAAAACTGTAAATATGACTCTGGAACGAAAAAAACTTTATGTACCAAATATTGAAAACCATGAATCTTGAGACTAGTAAACTGAGATTAACCTTATATTATATGTGAAGGCATCCCAACTGGTTACACTTGTGAAATGGTTTTGTCAAGGATAGACGAAATATTGTTGTACCATTTGCTTTTGTAAGTATGAAACCTGTTCCCCACCCCCCCCAAAAAAAATTTGTACGAAGTTTGAACTTTAAATATGATGGATGATTTAATTCTTTTTGATCAACACGGATTCTTTTGTTCACACTTAAAAGATTAGAGTATTGAGCCACTTAGTACTATGGTGTGGTATTCATCTTCACTTGTAAGTGAGAGGTCTTAGATTCGATTATTACCAAAAGTAATTTTGAACCACATTATTGCTAACCCATTGCGAGGCTTAGCCCACCCCTTCCCCGTGTAGATAATATTGTCTATTAAAAAAAAATAAGATTAGTGTGTTGATGCATTTGATGGGAGAGTCTGAAGTTAGGGTTGTCCCTGATAATATGGGGCCCTAAGCAAGCGTTCGAAAAGGGGCCGACTTCTCTTATACCAAACCCTTTGTACATTGATTTGTATAAAAAGTATAAATAAATACATGAAAAGGTTTATTTCTGCATCAATTATCATTCAAATTAATATCAAAAGAAGAAAGATATACTAACACTACTTAAATATCAAATATCTCGCGTTTTTTAGACACAAATTTACTAATTAAGCTATTATTTTCGCATCTTATTTGAGCACACTAGATTACAAAAAACATGGTATTTTGGCAATATATTTTGTTTGTATCAAATTAAATTCTTTTTATGTATTGGAGATGGAAATTGTTTCCAAAACACTCCATGAAAATCATAATCATGTTTTATATTTAAACTTAAAAATGTTTTATGACACTTCAAAATTGTCAGCTTAGCTATAGCATTTTTTAATCTTTTAAGTTCAAGAGTTCAAGATTAATAATTTCAAGGGTAAGTGGTTAATAACTTTCAACATTATTAATTAACTGTTTTGTTGTTGATATTTGTTGTCACTTGTCAATGCCAAATTAGGACTTTTACCTTTTTTTTTCTTTTTTGTCAACGACAGAGAAGTTTGATTAAATTCGAATGGAAACGTTTACATTAGAAACTAGGGTGTTGAATAACCACTTCAGCTCAAGACAATCCCACCTATAAAGGCCATCCTTCTTTGAAATAAAAGAAGCCACTAAAACCATCTCCAACTCTTAGGTTAAAACCTAAAAATTTTAGCCCACAAAATTGAAGTTTTGACCCAAGAATAGCTTTTTTTGCTCCAACACTTATTGTTACATCCCGGTCCAGGCGCAACCACCTCCCGGGCTCGCTCCACAACCATAGCACGATATTGTCCGGTTTAGGCCCCGACCACGCCCTCACGGTTTTGTTTTTGGGAACTCACGAGCAACTTCCCAGTGGGTCACCCATCATGGGAGTGCTTTAGCCCCTCTCTCGCTTAACTTCGAAGTTCCAACGGAACCCGAAGCTAGTGAGCTCCCAAAAGGCCTCGTGCTAGGTAGGAATGGGAATATAAATTTAAGGATCATTCCCCTGGGCGATGTGGGATGTCACACTTATGGGTTAAAATTTTAGCCTCAGATTATTAAAGTGAATTTAGGCTAATTTTTTTTCTTAAAGTAACTTTTTTAAAAAGAAAAAAATTATGTAGACTATCCTAATTTTATGAACATTTGAACCTAAAAATATTTAGATTCCGACAAATATTGAAAAATCACTAATTGACACCATGAAACACTATGAAAAAATATGAAACACATAATTTTTTTTTAATTACTTTAGCCGTTGGATTTAAATGTGGACTATAAGATTTTTTTTTTTACCGTTGGATTTCATCAAATTAGATCTTAACCATTGGATTCAATGAATTTATAAGGACATATCTCATTTTTTTACCCTAATGTTTAGTGGTTTTCAACATTTAGTAAATCAATTTTTTTTTTCATCCCAGAGTCATACCTAAAGTGTAAATTTGGGATAGTATCATACATCTGTTAGTCAAACTGTTAGTTCTCCCGTTAAGTGATGACATGGTGTCCAATCAGGACGCCACGTGTCATTAAAAATATTATTTAAATAAAAATAATATTTAAAAAATTATTATTAAAATATATATAATATTAATTTTTTTTTTCTTCTTCTCTCTTCTTCTTCTTCTGGATTCGGTTTCTCTTTTTTTTTTCCTCCTCCTCCTTCTTCCCCCCTCCCTGCGCACTCGCCCAGATCCCAGATTTTTTTTTCTTCCTCCCCCTCCTTCTTCTTCCTCCTCCTTCTTCTTCCTTCTTCTTCCTCATTCTTCTTCTCCCCCCCCCCGGCCCCTGCGCACCCACCCAGATCCCAGATTTTTTTTTCTCTTCCTTATCCCTTCTCCTTCTTCCCCATACCCCCACCCCCCTGCGCACTCACCCAGATCCCAGATTTTTTTTTTCTTCCTCCTCCTCCATCTCCTTCTTCTTCCTTCTCCTTCCTCTCCTTCTTCTTCCTTCTCCTTCCTCTCCTCCTCCTCCATCTCCTCCTCCTCCTTCTTCTTCTCCTTCTTCTTCCTTCTCTTTTCTGGGTTTGTTTTTTTTTATTTATATAATATTATTTTTATTTAAAGAATTATTTTAATGACATGTGGCGCCCAATCAAGGCGCCACATAATCACTTAACGGGAGAACTAACAGTTTGACTAACAGATGTATGAGACTGTCCCAAAATTTACACTTTAGGTATGACTCTAGGATGAAAAAAATTTGATGTACTAAATGTTGAAAACCACAAAACATGAGAGTAGTAAACTGTCATTTACCCAATTTATAAATATAAAACTGAAAAAAAATATACATATATGGTGGGTCAGCCTCACTAACCCAGGGGGGAATCTTGGGCTAAATTTGGCCCAAAAATGAGTTTTGAGTTTTAACTCATATTTTTCTCAAGGGTTGGAGTAAGTTAGGGTAAATTTAGAATCTAAAATTTGAGTTTTATTTTACTCCAAGAATTAGAGTAGGTCTTAATGTGTTGCCCTATTACAATCAACGAGAGCAAACAAAAATTCTACTGACCTTGTTGTTTTAAACGCCAAAATCGTATAAGATACTTTCAAGCATAGCCTCTGGTTGCAAAGCACCAGTAATGATCCCCACAAGACATTTAGAATTTTACTCCAACTATATATCGGAAAAACCTTTCTCCACACATGCAAAAAGAGCCGCCCTTATCGCTTCCGCTTCCGCTTCCGCCATTAAACTGGAATTGCAAGGAAAGATCAAAAGCAAAACTTCTACTTGTGATTTGAGTGTTTCTTTGGACGCTGGATTTTCCTCCTTCGAGGTGGAATACATCAAATGCTTTATTTGTTATTAATCTGTTGATTAAATGCTTTATTCATTATTGGGCTTTTTTCTCGGCCCAATTGGTTGGTTGAAGTTGGGCCAACCACACAAACAGAGCAGAAAAGAGTGGCCTGTGAGTGGTGTGTAAGTTCTTATAATTCACAACCTGATACCTGCAGACGTAAAAGTAAATCGAGATCACAAATGTTTGCCAAGTAAAAGTAGCTTTTTTGTTTTGTTTGGTTATTTTAATAAATGATATTATCTACACACTAAGAAAGGGGGTGGGCTTACTCTTATAATGGGCTAACAATAATATAGTTCAAATTCGCATTTGACGAAAATCAAACATAAGACCTCTCATTTAGAAGTGAAGAGAAATATCATTAGACCGTAGTACTAAGTAGTTAAACACACTTATGCAAGTAAAAAGCTAGTGAAAGTGGAAAGCACAAGAGCTCTGACTAATTATGACTAGGATGCCAACATTTTGTCAAACCATTCGTCTATATTCAAGATCTGATTATATATGTGAGTCAGACTGAACAATGGTCATTCAACTTTTATTGTTGTACTTTCTCCTTTATCTTTTAATTAGATTAGACGGCGAATAACCACAATTGTACTAAACACGGAGGTTAGGAGAATGGGACTCGAGGAGAAGTACCAATATCGAATAAGATTGAGGATAGGAATATTAGAATCCATAACCCTAAGAGGAAACATGTATGGCACTCTTGAGAGAAAGTTACCCGCCACTGCGGTGGTTCCCAATCTAATGACGGACTGCCTTAAGTTCTAATTTTTTCACATGCCACAGCATAATTGGCTCGAGAAAGCCACAGTAACATCCCCATCCCCAAGCAACTGGGGAGAAGAAATCTTGATGCTGTTATTCAGATAATACATCTAGAGCACGAGGAAAATACTAATTTAAAACAAATAGCATCTGATAAAACCGCAAACTCAGAACCCAAATGGAACACTACAAGGGGTTTAAACACAGAGGGGGCACTGAGGGAGGGCGAAATATGCAATCGCACAATGCCCCAAATTTGAAAGGCCCCAAAAATTTTTGCCATCTAAATTTATATATAATAATACTACATATTAAAAAGTAACTTTTATTAGCACTTTAAAATCTCATTGCACTTTCTTATATGCGTAATTTTTTTTAATATAAAAATTTGGACTGCACAATTAGATATTTGAAGTGTCGATAACAACTTAAAAACAATTTTTTTTTTCAATTTATCTATATAATAATATTATGTATGTTGTAGTCCTAATCAGGTTAGGAATGTGATTGTGTAAATCTTGAAAAATCTTTATGAGATTTATGGGATTCTACCATATTGTAGTTGTGATCCTATCGGGATAATATTATATTAGAGTTGTAATTCTATTGGGGTAAATAATTAACCTTTCTAACTACTATAAATAAAGGCCCAGTGGGGGTGAGTAAACACACCTCAAAATTCATCCAATTCTCTTTATGATTGCCGCACCCTCTCTCTCAATCTCTCTATAATTCTTCAATCAAATAGTTCAAATAGGCCTACAAGAATATATTCAAGTAAAACTTAAGATTATGCCTCTTTTTACTTTTATTTACAAGAATATATTCAAGTAAAACTTAAGATTATGCCTCTTTTTACTTTTATTTAATCTATCATCTTTATAAATTTCGTACATGGCCCTGGTTAAACAACGCGCAATTCACTACGAACAAGAAGAGAACCGCAAACTCAGAACCCAAATGGAACACCACATGGGGGTAAAACAATGCGCAATTATCTACAGACAAGAACGGTGAACACAAACAATTCACCACGAAGGAAATGAAAATCATATTTAGCCACAGAAATTCCCATCATTAAAACATAAGCATCCGAACATAGAGCAAGGGAGCGGGAGAAAAGGGAAACAAAAAGGGCACGAAATGCTGACAAAATTGTCTCTAAACCAAAATGTCGAAGTAGCACAACAGATAAAACATTTTATAAGAAATTTAAGATCTTGGCTTCTCCTTCTTCTCCTTGAAGAGGGCAAGAAGTGACACACCAGAAACCTTCACGACCTTGAACCTAACTCCGGGAATATCACCAACAGCATGTCCCTTACGACCAAATCCAGCAATAAGAACCTCGTCCTGCACGCAGCCACAATAATCAGTACAACGGAAAAAATCCTAGAGAAGCTAAAGATGACTTAACATGAACGCAAAATTCTGGCAACAAATTTTTTTTCCACTATCTATACTCACATTCTCTTCAATGTAGTTCAAGCAACCATCATTTGGCACAAAGGCAGCAATCTTCTTCCCGTTCTTAATAAGCTGAACTCGAGCACACTTTCTAATGGCAGAGTTAGGCTGCTTAGCTTCAATACCACTGCATAATTAAACACCCAACTATTGTTAGAGTTATTGTCTTTAAAGGAATTTGGAAGAATATGAATCTTTCTGAATTTTCCTTACATTTTCTCAAGAACGATGCCCTTTGCGTGGGAAGATCCAGAAAAGGGTTTCTTCCACTCATTTCCAAGATGGGACTTCTTGTAGGACTTGTCAGCCCACCTTTGGTTCCTACGGTGGGTCTTCAGCTTGCGAGCTGCTCCCATTCCACGTGTCTTCCTGTAAAAATTTGGTAGCAGGGTTAAGGCATTTTAGTCCTACATCTTGGAATCTATAACAGAAACATTGGTTATTGCAACGATGACGAATAAGCAAGGAATCAAATAGCAAACCACTTCAAATGTCAAATGTACAACACCAGCTTGTTTTCTCGGCGTCTAATAACCGGAAGTTAATGACTTGCATTTATACATTCACAATATCATCTTCTAGAACTTAAAACCCAACTTGTAAGCCCTTCAACTGAAAATCTTTCTTTGAAAGATTACAGCTTTTTCATGTCATAAAAATAAATGGAAACAAACAGATCATTTGAAACTATACAAATCAATATAATCCTCAAAACAACGGCTTCCAAATAAATTCATTCAATTTCTTCCAAGCAGAGAAACATGAACATACATACATTCGACACTCGGATCCAAACAGGTTTTATAATTTCCAGTAAATAATATAATCTCAATCGCAAAAGAATCTATCTCCTCCATAAGCTACTTTGTCTAACTATAATTTACAAATTTACAGACTTCAACCAGATTTATGCGACAAATTCAATCGAGAATATAGTTTCAGAGAAAACAAACAGAGAGCGAATAGTAGATTGAAAGGAAGAAGGAAGTGGAAGCTTACCCCATGGCGACGGAACAAGAAGAGAGTGGGCGATTAGCAGGGAGAGATTTAGAGCCGCAGGAAGAAGAAGAGCTTCTTGGTTGCTAACAGCAATAAGAAACCCTAAGGGCTTATTGCGCATGCTTAAATATACGCCTTCTCGTTGGGCTTACAAGTTAGATTTTTGTAGAGATAATGGGCCTGTTCATAGTGAACTCATATAAGCTTCCAACACATAAGCCCACTGTGATGGGAGTATCCACACAAAACCTCTAGGGCAAATCACTTTACCACTTCAAGTTTGGGGTCGATTTCAATTTTTTACAATATCTTTAAAATATTTCACTTTTATACCTCAAGTACTATTTTATTTTAATATAATATATTCGTTACATTTTTCATCCATTGATTCGTTAAAAGCTAGCGTTGCTGACAAATTTGTGCCAAATGGTAAAAAAAAAAAAAAAAAAATTTGAAAAAAAAACCTGAATCTTCTCTTAAAAAAAAAGGGTAAATTACACCATAACTCTTCAGGTTTGAGGGCTATTACAACCCCATACAACATCTTTAAAACATTTCACTTTCATACTTCAAGTACTATTTTATTTCAATTTCATACCTCCGTTACATTTTTTATCCATTGATCCGTTAAGTGCTGACGTGGCTGTCACATTTGTGCTGACGTGACTGCCACATTTGTGCTGATGTGGCTGCCACGTGGCAAAAAAAAAATCTTTATACATTAAAAATATTATAATATTAACCCTATTTAAATTTATAATAATAAAAAAAGCTGAAAGCTTGAAACCAGCAACCCATTCCCCCGACCCTCCTCCACTATCCTCACTCACTCTCTCAAACCCCCTAAAATCCCCAGATTCAAAACCTACACAATGCAACTCCGCCGTCGCCTTCCTCCTCACGCTTACACTCCTCACGACTCTCACCGAAGCGCACAACATCACACGCCCCCAATCCCTTTCCGCCATGTTATCAGACCCCTTCTCCGACTACCTCACCCTCATTGAGGACCGATCGGCAATACCAAACGCGGACTCCGACCCACCCCTTACTTGATTCGACCCCGCCCATGAAGATCGCCCCGGCACCGCCGCCGTCCACTAAACGAGACATCCCAACCGACATCGTCAAGACGTCGTCGTCTCATAAGAATGAAGCGAGCGCCGCAGCGGCGATGGCCAATGCGAGGTTCAACTCTCTCTTTGTAATTGGATTTGTTGAAGTTTGTGCATTTCGGTAGTTTGGAATTGATTGGATTAGGGATTGGCGGTAAAGTTGGAGAGGTTCAGAATGGGGTCGGAGATGCGGTTACGCTTGATGTTCAGATGGAGGATGGTTTGGATCTGGAGATAATTTTAGATGTTGGGTGTGTAAGGTTTGCGAAGATTTCAATTGAAAATTCAAATGCAAAAGCCAATTTCGTTGATTTTTTTTGTTTTTTAATTGGTACCCAAATCCTGTTTCAAACTTCTTGCTTTGGCTAGTTTTGTGAAGAAGCCATTTGATTTTTTTTTCCAAACTCTTGTTGTAGACAAAGTTTCTCAAAGGCTTGTTTTATGTTTAGGGTTAAAATTTGGGGGAGAGAGAGAGAGAGACAGGGAGGAAGAAGAGAGAAAATTGAGAATTGGAAAAGGTGGGAATGTGGGATGGCGGGTTGAGGGTGAAGTTGAAGGTTTTTTTTTTTTTTTTTTTTTTTTGGTGTAAAAATTCAGATTTAAAAAAAAAATTAAAAATTATTTTTTTTTGCCACGTGGCACACAGTTGGCAGCCACGTCAGCACTTAACGGATCAATGGATGAAAAATGTAACGAAGGTGTGAAATTGAAATAAAATAGTACTTGAGGTATGAAAGTAAAATGTTTTAAAGATGTTGTATGGGGTTGTAATAGACCTCAAACCTGAGGGGTTATGGTGTAATTTACCAAAAAAAAAAACTTGAAAATGCAGAAACCCACCCCACCACCCAACCCCTCCCCACCCCAATTTTCCCTTACAAGCCTCCCAACCACATCCTTCTCCTCCATTCTCTTCACCTCCCCTCCCATTCAAAAACCCACCTCCTCATTTCCCGACCTTCTCTCAACTGCAACCCCACCCACCCTTAGCAAACCTAACTCCATTCAGACCACCACCAACCAAGCACCAAAAAAATTCAAAATTTGAATACATACCTCGTTTTTGGAGTCGACCGGCTCACCGACGAGCCCACTCGATGATGCGTAGGGGAGCAGGGTTCGGATCTGGGTTTGGGTTTGTTGGGGGGGAAGGTTTTTGCCCGCGTAGGGGGGGTTGCAGGGATCAGTGCGTCTTTTTTAAGATAAGATTTAGGTTTTTTATTAAAAAAAATTAAAATTTTTCTTTTTGCCATGCGGCACACATTTTGCAGCCTTGGCAACCACATCAGCTCTTAATGGATAAATGGATGGAAAATGTAACGGATGTATTATATTGAAATAAAATAGTACTTGAGGTATGAAAGTGAAATGTTTTAAAGATGTTGTAAGGAATTGAAATCGACCTCAAACCTGAGGTGGTAAAATGTAATTTACCCAAACCTCTATTTTGATTTTTAGGTTTCTATGTTAGCTCTTTTCATATAAATTCTTGTCACGTATTTAAAAAAGTGTATTACTCGTTTAACGGACTTTTTTCACGTGGTGAATAGGTGATTTGAGAGAGTTTCTAGCGATGAGGGCACTATCACGTGATGTTATTATTGCACATACTCGTATGCATTTTTTTATTATTATTTATAAATATAAATTAAAGCTGAAATATATCAATTATGTCGCTCATCAATATTATAGTACGTGACAATATTTCCATAACATATAAAAATGTCTCTATAATAAAGGAATTCTAGCTACAATTCATAAATTTTTCATACTAAATGGTTATCTTTTGGCATTGTTTGATATTGATGATTGAATTGGAATGGATAACACACTATTTTCAAGATATATTGAAGATAAAAATGAAAAATTGTGACCAACTTAAAAGTAGGAGATAGATTACTCAAGAAGAAAACTTATACATTCTAATATTTTCCCAAAATAGAAAGATTAGAAAGGAAAATTTTCCTTCATGTTCCTTCAATATCTACCTTAAATTTAGAAGTTATCTATTTCATTCCAATCCCGTATCCCAAACAAGACATTTTATTTCATTCCAAAAGTTTTCAGAATTGTGCACTTCAAAATTTTGTAAATAATAATTTATACTTAAAAACATGTGAAGAATCATCTCCTACCTAAGAGGTGGGAAAATAAATTGGTATAATAACGATATATTTACACTAAGGATAAAAAGAATAAATTAGTAGTATCAAACTCACTATTCATTATATTCGAACTTACTTCTCACTTTCAAATGAAAAGGAACAGAAACTGCATGATCATGCAATCCAATGTTAGTCTCCATTTCAAAATGTCACATTTTGCTTGGGAGAATAATTCCAAACAAAAGACATGGAATACTTAGCTAAGGAAGACTTGGCATAAAACTAAGTGCAGTAGCATTCTAGAATTCATACAGCCGACCTTAAAATAAGAAAGTACTGTTCAACAATTAACAAAGGAACTAAGCAAACAGAAGCTAAAAAATGATGGAAAATAGCAGCACAACTAAACCCAGATACTTTACTAATCAAATATTGTCTCGCATAACAGTAAATCTTGTCCTTGACCAATACATACATATACCTTCCATCACTCATGGCAGCAAATATCAATATTCGAATAAAACAGCAAAATTCATCACAATGAACCAAAATATTTCTGCACTGCAGCCACTACATCGGTAATAGAAGCTAAGTAGATTGCCGACTTTTAAACAAACCGGGGTAGCCATGCCCCGAAAACTAGAAAGCTAGTTAGAAAATATGAGCAAGAACAATACTTGCAAACATGGTAGACATATAATTGATGGATGTATCGAGTTATCAACCTGCCCGGCTGCATTTTCTATTTATGCGGCTTCTTCCAAAAGACCCCAATCTTCTTTAGCATGTTTCCATTTTTCTTCTTCAGTAAATCATCATCCATATCTTCAGAGTCAGGCGAGCCAAACTTCCCGGTGACATGATTATAGCTGCTGTCCAATGATCCAGTTCTCTCCATCAACTTGCCGTTATTTCCTGGTGAAAGCATGGTTGCAGCTGCCTCAGCTGCCTTCCTCCACTGGTCAGACTGCACCTTTAACCTTCTAAGTTCAGCCTCCATTTCTGCATTGGCTGCCTGTGCTGCCTCCAGCTGTTCCGCCACTCTTGCTACCTTCTTGCTGCTCTTGTCTGCCTCCTCCATCACAAGGCCAAGCTTCATGAGAGCATCTCGTTCTGCACACCTTGCAGCTTCTACTTCCGCCTCTACCTCATTGTTAACTTTACTTTGGCTTTTGTTGATTTTCAACCTCAGTGTTTCATTCTCTTCTGAAATACTCTGCAGTTCCGTTTCCTTGTCCATCAAATGAGCCTTTAAATCCGAAACATGCCCTTTTAGTTCTTTCAATTCCTTTTCCAGTTCATACTCTCTCTGGCATAACAGGCTTTTATCAAGCTTTGAATTGAGCCCCTCGTTCTCCTCTGTAATGCCTTGTAATTCAGTTTCCTTGTCCATCAGGAGGGCCCTCAACTCTTCAACTTCAGCTTTGGTTTTCGTTAATAACGTATCCAGTTCCCCCTCTCTCTGACTAGATGTAGATTTTATCTGCTCCAATAGTTCATGAGCACTTCTTAGCTGCACGGTGCTCTGAATTTTTTCTTCGTGGTACTTGGTCTCAGCAGTTTCAAGAGTAGATCTTAGCCGTGCCACTTCAGACTTCAAGTCATGGAGTTCTGCCTCAGTTTGGTTTGACTCCATAGTCTCTTGCTTTTCTTCAAATTTTTGCTGAAGGTCATTGTCACCAGCCTGATTTTGGGACACGTTGCTGCTTGCATTAATCAAGTCAGCCTTGAATTTGCTAACAAGTTCTTCTAGTAAATTTACACGTGCCTTGGATTGATCTAACTCTGAAGAAATGCACTTGTAAGCTTCTGTCGATTTTGTGCCATCTAACCTGAGTGCCTCCACTGTTGTTCTCGCGGACTCCAGCTGCAGTAGGGTTTCACTAACCATTGCTTGTGCTTGAGCTTCGGATGCCTTACAGTCCTTTAATTGTGTTTTCATGTTCTCCACAAGAGAAAGTGTTTCTGCCAAGTTTTCTTTCAAGCTTTGAAGCTCGGCATTTGTTAATTCTGCATGCTTTGTTTGATCAGCCTCAGATGCAGCTACCGCTTCAAGCTGCGCCTTCAGCCTCTCAATCTCATCAACGGCAGATGCCAAGGCAGCTGAGTCAACTGAGTGCTGCTTCTGCACAGCCTCAAGCTCGGACTGCCACGCTTGATCTCTTTCTTGTGAAATCTTGTGAAGCTTGATAACACGAGCTTCCTCAGAAATAGAAAGCTCAGGAAGCAGCAGCTGGGATTCTTCGAGCTTCGAAGACAAGGCCAGTACTTGCTTCTTTGAGTCCTCGGCATCTTGCTGAGCTTGCTTCTTGCATGATTCAGATGATTGCAGCTGGTTCTTTGCTTTCTTCAGATCCTCTTGGAGCTGAGAAATCTGAGATTCCAAATCAGATATTCTACTAGGGCCCTTCTTCTGCGTTAAGAACAGAGATGAAGTGTTATAATTTTTCTTGCAAATTATCTCAAGAAAGACATAGACAGCGCATGCAATCCAAGCACTTTTAATTCCAAATCCCACCACTAACAGAAAAAAAGTACCCAATTGAAGGTAATTTTTGGGAAAGATAGAGTACGAGTTCATGTCAATGTGTCGAATTGTGTCAGATAACTTTAAGATGGAAAAAAAATTCCACCCAGGGTTTAGACTATACACACTGTATACTCCAGTGGTTACAGCATTCTATAGATTGTGAAAGAGCAGGCCTCGTGGAGTTTGTTCAAAGGTACCTCAAACAACGGACTTCTGGGTGACCGCCGCTCAGTGACTTTTGGGCTTCTTTCTTTAGGTGTTCTTTTAGCTTGACTTGAAGTAGATGCAGAATCAGTAGTCTCCAATGCAGTTGGCCTGAGTTGGCGAACAGCTCGAGAGGAGACCTTTTGAGAAGGAGAGAACTTTCGAGGAGGAGAGACCCTTCGAGGCACTTCAGAGGAGCCACTTCTGAAAAAAATTAAAAAAATCAGTGAAATAATAACAATCAAAAGCTTCTAGGAATCAAAATGGCAACGGGAATCCTCAGCTTCAGAACTTATAGAAACAGTCCGGAGTTTCTGTCAACAAACATACTACAGTTATAACTTCCTCTTTTTCTTGGCTTCGACGTTATAATTCTATATTCTATCCACTTTGAATTACAGCAAAAACTTACATCCTATCTCTCCATTAATAAAATTATTCTCAAAGTTTGAGAGCCCTAATGATTGAAATCGTCAAATGCCAACATCCTTAAGTAATAATCCCACATAACACGGAACAATTAGCACAAACCAAGACCAAGAAAACCACATAAACTTTGTTGCCACACTTCTTTGAACTGTCAAGAAAACTTTTCCTGCAATGACCACAGAGAACGATGCGGAAAATTACAAAAATTTTGTGATGAGATATATTGGTTACCAGGAAAGTTTAATTTTGAGTTTGCCAAATGCAACATGTTTAATTTTGAGTTTGCTAAATGCACCATGGTGACATGAATTTCCTTCATTAGGTAATATGTTTTAAATAATGATACTGACGTTGAACGAAAAATCAAAGACAACACATAAACAAATTTCACAACAAATAAATCCTTAATCTAATGCCGGAGGAGTTCATGCAACTAAAGTCGCTTAATTGGTCCAAGGGGAGCCCTTTATGGTCCTTCGATAGCTCCAGTGGGTCCGGAATGCTGCAGTATAGCTGTCAAGAGGCCTCAGAGTCACCCCAAAGGAAGCATACAACAAGTTGCCAAATTTTTACGATGATGCAGATAGACAGATACGGTTACCAAGGACCTTACCACATAACTGGTCCACTATTTTCAGCGGTGGAAACGTCACAAATAGATTAGTAAACTGAAAAGAAACACATGATACGACTACAAGTATGATCACAGAAATAGGACAAACCCCTAAACCAGATGTAAGGACTTGAGTTTATTTGAACAAAAAAGAGAGGCTGCATTGACATCGGTTTTTACCACTAATCTCATTAGATTAAACATGGCAATACAGAGAAACATGCAACATTACAGAACAACATTACCTTTTGCCTCAGAAAAAATAAACCAACGATGCATTTGGACAAGCAAAAACACGAACAAGCTTATTTAGAGGAGAACACAGATGCCAATCACGTAAAAGGGCAAGTGAAAGTTACCTTGCTTTAGGGGTCTGCATAATGCAACTGGCTTTTCTAGCTGCAAAAGTTGCACTTCGCTACTTGAATGCCCCCGACCCACCAAGACCTGAAACAGTTGAAACAAGATCACAAGACCGGGACGAGGGAATCCAATGTTTTAAATGTTCAAATAAATAAAGTGGTTTCATGAGGGACATGTGCTTCTTATCATTCACACAGAAAGACATTATGGCAAAGATGTGCCGACTATAAATCCGTACCAACCATTTTATCCAAACCCAAAAAATGAAAATAAAAATAGCATCTCAAAAACCGATTAAAGCATTAAAGCTTGGTACCGAGTTGCAAGTGGCAGATTGCCTTCAACCCACTACGTACTCTCGGGTTCAAACCCTCTTCCTCTCTTTCGCGTAGCTTAATGTAATAATATCGCTTGCAAGTAGCAGATTGCTTTCAACCCACTACGAAGTCTCGGGCCCAAACCCTCTTTATTTCCTTAGTGAAGCTTATGGTGGTAACATCGCTCGTATTATAAAAAAAATCTTGCAACGAGTCCCACATGTGCACATGATCCATCATTGTAAGCACAGCTGGCCAATCATGATTACAGAAATACCCCTACTCCTCACAACGAGCATTTGTTAACTTTGTTTCGTACAAGGGTAGTTTCGGATTCGAGAGAAAGGGAAAGAAGGGTCGCCACCTCCAGTTCTGCCGTGAAATGGGGGGACTAATTTGAAGTTGATGAACACAAAAATAGTTTGCTTTTCTCAAAGGTTGTGTCTTTATTTTTTAAGAAAACATTATTTTCTCGGAAGTGTATCATTTTTTTCCCGAGAAACAAACAGATCTAAGGACAACATAAACCCAACGACTATAAAATAAAAATATGGAATCAGAATCTGCAGAAAAGCAAGTAATGCAGCTAAATAAAACTGAAGAGGAAAAGCGAAAGTTGAGAACTTGATTGTACAGAACAACTTTTGAGATTCGATTCTGCTTTTTTGAAGCCGGAAAAAGACAAAGAAAAGCCTGCAAATGTTGAAGCACTTGAGCAGAAAAAGAGAAGCTGCTGGATGGTGATGTATCACTCAGCAGAGGAGCCTTTTTTATGCTCAAATTTCGTCCGAAAAAGAAGTTAAAAAGAAGCATCATTACCCTTTAGAGACAACAAAAGTAAATTTAAAAAAAAAAAACCAGAGTAAACTATGAGGGTAAACAACAAGCACAAACCGTGTTTGGTTGCTTGGAAAATGTTACTCTGTTTGGTTGCCTAGAAAATGTGAGAAAATAAAAAGAAACACAAACACATTTTTGAAAACAGAAAACCCATTAAATCAGAAAACAAAATGCTGAAAATGCACACAAAAAATGGGACTTCTTTTTATCTGTTTTCCCACATTTTCACCTCACACAAACCAGAGCAGATTAAATGAGAGAGTTCACAAAAAATTACCCAAAAAAAATGCAATTAAGACTTACTTGGTGAGCTTGTGGGAGATAATGATGTATATTTTGACAATGCAGAGAAGCGGATAGAACGGAAATGTATGAAAACTGTTCACTTTCTTCTTGTTCGAATTGTGCTGCTGCAGTTTTCGAGGCTTTCTCTCTCTAAGTTGGATATTTTCGTGCTTTGTGTGTAGGGAGAGTTTTGAAGAGTGGAGAGCGTGGACTGTTTTTTGAGTGCGAGTACGAGAGGAGAGGAGCGGAGGAGAGAGACAGAGAGAGAGAGATGTAAAGTTAAAAAACGCAGTGGCAGAGAAGGAATTCTACATTATGATGATAATACGGCGATACATTACGTTTTTATGAAGTAAAAAAAAAATATTTTTTAAGTTATTAATTTTTTAATGTATATATTTTATTATTTATATAATGATACTTAATGTATTATTTGGTATGTCAGTCATATTAAATAATTTCTCGTGTCAGACAAAACAGAGGACATATTTGTCGTTTCAGGAGAAAAGGATCATAAAACTAGATTTGATTCGACCTTTACGTCCGAAGTTGGATATATTATCCGTCTCTTGTGTTTTTCAAACTTCTATGAGCAGTTTGGCATTTAAAAAATGGAGTTTTAACCGAATATTTTTTATATGATTCACTTTAATGTAAAATGACAATTTTATTTTAAAAAGTCACTTTTAATATTATTTATTTACAATATTTTTTTTTTATTTTGATTAAAACATAAAATTTTTAAGCTATTTTTATTAGTTTTTATTTTAAAAAATAATAATTTTTTTTGTAATCGCTTTGTGTGTCACTTTTTAAGTCAGTAATTGTTGTGTCACATTTTTAGTGCGTAATTGTTTCCATGGTCTGTGTCACAGGCACATAAGAGCAGCTTCACTGTGGTATTTAGCCATGGAGATTGGCGACAAATCCAATCCAATAGCCCTCCGAACTAGCTCCAGCTCATTCGGGGTATTGGGTTAAGGGGGGAGAGATCAAGCGACAGTCTAAAGTTCGAGTGCCTAAGGGGGAAATGACGTCAGCCATGTTCTAAAAAAATTTGCGTCAGGCATGTGGGCAACACGTGTGCATGGGGGCGCGTCTCTAGCATATTTTCAAACAATGGGGCCCGTGTGTCAGTCCCACTCGGTCACGTTAAATCTCAACCGTTTGATTTTCATATCAACGGTCTAGCTTTTTTGACTTTAAATTTTAAAAAAATCATAAATGTTTGGGTGGGCCACGTGTCACATTTTCGACTATTGGAGTTCAATTTTTTTGTAATCCAACGATCTAGATTAGTTAAGTTAATAAAAAAATTTAAACTAATTAAAAATCCGAAAAAAAAATTCAAAAAAATTATCCATTTTTTTTTCCTATAAATACCTTACCATTTTCTCCCACCTTACACCAGATTTCAATGTTTTCAACGATTCTAAATAGGTAAGGACATGTCACGCGACGGAATTGATTAAAAATCTTATCGAAATCTATCCACAAAAGTTGTACTTTTGGATAATGACACGTGGCGTGACAAGATTGGTTAAAAATTTTATTCAAAATTTAAATTTAAATTATTTATTATTATTTTATGAAATAAAAAAAAATCTAATATTTTATTACTTATTGTCATGACTATTGAATTTAAGGATGGAGATACAAAAAACAATTACTATTTATTAAAGTCAGTTACTATTCACTAGAAGGGATTCAATTGCCAATTACCATGGAGAACACTTACACACTAGAATTGCTCTAAAAGATATCTCATTAAAGCAGAAAATAACTTACATAATACATATACACAGCCAAATGGGCATTCGTATAATTGTTTTCAAGTTTATATTACCTACATGTGCATTCATGAAGTAGGTCCGAGAAATTGGGGAAAAAAATACAGTGAGAAGCTGGAAATTATGAGAATGTGAACAAGAAATTATTATTTATGCTTAGTTGGTTCGACAACATGCAGGACAAAACTTATGGGGTCTTAGATGTGTTAGATTCTGTTAACCCAAAAAAAAAAAACAAAAAAGGGGTGTGCTAGTCTAGATATTACATTTTGCAAAGAAAGGTTGGTTAATCAAACGTGGAAAATTTTAGTTGGTTGAAGCTAAGGATTGTATAATCATCACCGAGTGATCTAGTGATTGGCAATGAATTTCAGACTCGTATTTCATACGACATGTTCTGAATTCGATTTTTAGCGCTGGTGAATTGCACGATGGTGGTTAGAGGAGGCTGAAATGCTTCTGTGAGTCCTCTCGGCCCCCAGAAGAATATACTGCCGTGGCGAAGCCACAAACTTTTTTATTTTTATTATATATATATATATATTAAAGAAGAAGCTAAGATTGTATAATTGTTTAATCATATTCCATTTCATTTTTATCAGAAAGTAAGGAGATCACGATAAAATATGAACCCACTTAACGACGGATACACAATTTTGGTCACCATGTATAGGCGCAAAAATACATTTGGTGACTTCTTTTAATTTTTCTAATTTGGGCAATGTAGTTGCTCAATTTACAGTTTTAGTTCCAAGATTGGGTCTGTCATTAGCATGTTTATAACAGTATGGGTAAAGACGAGAACTTACTGTGATCGCATTGAGGGCGTGTTTACGCACCTATAACAGAATGAAAATAAAAAGTTCAATTTTGAGTATGGATAATTCTTATGTATATTAACATATAGAAGAATCAAGATTGTGTGGGGCCTACATGAAAAATGAAATTCCGCTCCCCCTTTTGGAGGAATTGGATTGGGAGGTGGGAATTGAATTCCAACAGTTGGGGGCAATCAAGAAATTATGTATTTTACCTATTATATTATACCCCACATATTTTATAAAATACCAAGTTTTACTAAATTGTATTTATAGCAGCTTGGAAAATCGCTTAATTGCATAGCAAGATTGCAACGAAATATATCTTTTTTGAAGAAGAAAAAATATCGACAAAAAAAAAAAAAAAGAAAGAAAAAAAAATAAGGTTATAAAGAGATGGAATCAATATTATTTATACTCTGATTGTAGACAGTTTAGTAAACAAATTAGAATCCGATTCTGATTTCTCGTCAATTCAATTCTTCATAATTTGATTACGACTTAGTAAATTTGTCATGAAAAAGATGGTTTGGTTCAATCAGTGGTTAGCACGGGTAAATGACCAAACGTAGTTTTATTAGCAACCCTCTATTAGCCTTCTACTCTTTCCATTTTCGTATAATTTTGCTGATCAGTCCAGGTTGTATTGTCGTCCTCTACGAGTTGGTATTTTCACTATAATAATAGAGATATTACGAGAAATTATAGTCTAGTACCATATTACCAAGTGGCATTGTCAAATGATGGTACTTACTAATTAGATAACATGTGGAAGAGTGAGATGGGAACTAAAATTGAACAATTAATATTTTATTAAAATTTCAGTAAGAGGTGTGATATTCACACAACACATTTTACTTCTCACACACCCTTCTAATTTTCGGCCGTCAGATTAGATGAATTGAAGAAAATCAACAGACAGAAATTAACAAGAAATGTGTAAGAATTAATTTAAGGTGTGTGGATAACACACCCGTTTCATTAAATGTCCCTAAATAAAGAATAACTCTTTCACTTTGTCCCCTTCCTTATCCTCCTCCCTCTGGAAAAATTATACTCCTCCATTAATTCTCTTCTCCGCCACTTCCTCAGTCTGCCATATATTCAACTCAAAGTTTGTCATGTATTCAACTTATTTACCCTTCGCTTCAATATTCACTTTGTTCAAACAAAATCAAAATCTTAAAAGATGAAAATTAAAATAATTCCAATTATGCAGCCAGGGCTGCCCGTTGTTGGAAATGAGTGGACAAGATGAAGGAGGAGGGCAACCTTTGTAGGAAATCAGTGGACGAGATGAGTTTGTCATCCTAGCCCAGCCTCAGCAAGTCTGGCAAAGGACTTGGCCATGGTGGGCGAGCGAGACGACGATGGGTGAGTCTAGAGTTTGTTTTTGTTTAATTTTTTTTTATAAAATTAAGTTTTTAAGTCCAGCTGGATAATAATTCTACATGTGTTAAATTCTGAGTAGAAATATCATATGCTGACATGGTAGTACTATACTACCTAATAATTTCTCATATATTAGATATAAATTGGGCCCGAGGATACCTTTGCATGCCTCCGTTACCTTTTGGGAGGCCTACGCCCCATAGAAACTATCTACTTGAGATTGTCCCTTGGCCCGTAGATTTGACACAAGGTTAGAATTCTAGCTCTTCTAAAGTGGTATCGCACTGATGGCTCGCCATAAGAGAAAGTAAGCTGAACTTGATAAACTTTTCATGTGTGAAGTTTTGTCATAAAAGCCTTAGTGATATTAGAAGTGGAACTCTCATATATAAATTGTATATTATTTATATTTCTCGAAATGGAACTATATTATCCAACATAATGGTTGGGTAAAACCTCTTTTTCAATTTATGGTGCTAGTGAATCACACGATGGTGGCCATAGGAAGGCTGAATTGATTGTGAGTCTTCTCGACTCACGAAAAAGGTAGACTACCGTAATGAAGCTACTAGCTGATCTATTTTTTAAGTAAAAAAAAAAACCTAACGGTTGGATATAACCTCTCATTATAGGAAGATATATTACTCTCTATTTCTCCTCCATTTTAGCTTGGCAAGCATGTATGCATATCTAGCACATTTTATTTAAACTGTGTACTATTTGCCATAGCCCATGGGAAATTGAAGTTATTGATCATATATTTAAAGAATGTATTGTTCTTCACAATGCGATGAAGATTTGAATTCATTATTCAGGTTGGTTAGGTGTGTGGTTGGTGGCCACCAACTCAGTGTCTCAAGGCCTCCATATCTCCAATCTCCTTGCCAAGTTCTTACTAGAGTCTAGTCCCAATGTCCCAATGGTAATTTTTTCTTAGCATTTATGGAAAGCATTGCAATTCATGCCATTCTATTCAGAAAATCATGTTGTGGTCCTTGTGGAATCGTTCTGGCCAATATTGGATTGGGCACTAAGATTGCATTTATCTGAATTTAAAATTATAAACATGAAATTTTCTACGATGAATGAGAAAAGAACGCGTGTACAAAATAATATTTGTATTAATTTTTTTTGGGGTTACACTCTCTTTTACAATTTAATCCTCTGATTCTATCTTCGTGATGTATAGATTTGTCGATGGGCCGTTGATCTAAAGGGCCGTCGGAGCTTGATCTTGGGATGAACAATGGTGTAAATTTGTTGATGTCATGGATCCAAAAGGCCGTCGGGGCTTGATCTTAGGATGACCTTCAAGGATTTGACGAAGAGCTAAGAGAGCTTTCTTAATTCTTCGGGGTTCTTGGGAATTTGGGTGCTTGAGAGTTTTGGGTTTTCAAAACTTCAAGGATTTTGGAGAGTTCTCTTGCAATTTGTAAGTAGAGAATTGTATGTGTTAATTATCCCAATTCCTCCATGGAGGAGCCTATTTATAGGCTTTGAGAATGAATCACCACCATCCATTTTTTTTTTGGGTGAGGTCGGTAGAGGTTGTAGGTGAAAATAAATGGAGGTTGTAATTTTAATGCATTTGGTCAACATTTATTTCGCCGAAATTTCGATGTCTACAAATGCCCCCACTTTAGGGCGCGTCGTATACATGTGCTTGTCACATGTAGAGGATGCGTTTTGAAGTTCCTTAATGTGGACGTCAATCCAAGGGCCGTCAAGGCTTGATCTTGAATTGGGCCAAAAAATTCTTCAAGGGCCGTTGGGGCTTGATCTTTAATTTGGTTGGAAGATTTTCTAGTTTCCTCCAATTTTTGATTTTCCAGAGACTTAATCTTGAATTGGATTTGATTCAAGGGTGTTGGACACTTGATCTTGAATCAGGTTTGTGATTTCTTCAAAGGCCGTTGGGGCTTGATCTTAAAGGAATTGGGACCATGAGCGATTCACATGGCAAGTGATATTCGGCTTAGTTGGGGATGAATCAGCACGTGCAGTTGTACGACAAGGCTTTGCTCTTCGGTGACGGTGCCAGTAATAGGCTGCTAAAGCTTCTTGAGCTCTTTGATTAGAGCAATAACACTGAGCTTGAATTTGACTTAGACTCCTCTGTTTGGATTATGCAGTTCTGCAAGGAAGGGCATTATGCTATAGTGATCTGTTACAACTCACCATAATGCATTCTTCTATGCTTGTTTCTTTTGTATGGCAGGTAGGCACGAGGTGGAGGTGATGGTCTACTTCTTTGTTCAATCTTTCCAACTGCAGACCGATTGCTCTCTTTCCAAGTGCCGACTGATTGTTTTAGACCTTGATGATGTGAGATACTTTTGCTTTTGAAGAAGTATCTTTCCACATATTTAATCTTGAACTGGGCTGGAAGTTTTTTTCCGCTAGACTTATTCCAAATGTCCGAACTTACTCCTTTATCTAGAGCTGAATTTGATTAAAGGATGGTGGACACTTAATCTTGAATCAGGCCTGTGATTTCTTCAAGGGCCATCGAGGCTTATTCTTGAATAGACAAGGGACCACGAGCGGCTTCACATGGCAAGTGATCTCCGTCTTTGTTGGGGATGAATTAGCATGTACAGTTGTTATGCTTACTGATTCTCCACGAGTTTGATGTATCATATTTACTTTCCTTGTTTGTTTTTCCAACGGAAGTGGCATCTTCTCTGGAAGTGTATCAACCGTTGAAGATGGCTACTCGAGAGCCACGCTAGGTAAGCAATCAGGGAAGAGGTTCCAGGCAGTCCGTTCCAGATCGGAAGTTTGATTGCGGGTTCCGACTAATTGCTTTCTTTCTCCTTGTCTTGCAGGCAAGAGCAAGGGCAAAGGAAAGAACAAGGCGATTGCATGATATGAGATACTCTTGCTCTCAACCCTGATGATATGAAATATTTTTGCTCTTGAATGAAAAGATATAAGATTTTGATGTCGGTGCAAACTTTTTGATCGAAAGGGGTTTCCAGCTGAGGAAATGAATTGATCTTTTGAATGGCTTGATTGAAGGGGTATTCTCGGAGAGGAAGAGAACTGAGTGTGTTTAAGGGGTTTGGTTGCAAAAGCATATCTAGCAAGGAAGAAGAGTACGCATTTTGGATGCGTGTCTCACCATAGAAGATGAAGGTGACCTATATAGGGAGGGGTGCCATAGCAGGTAGTGCGCGGATGTGGACTTATCGTCCACACCTGTCGGCAGAAATGTGGTGGTTGAAACAATGGACTTCACACATTTTCAACTTTGTCAGAGATTTTTTGACAAAGTTGCACGTGCTAGCCGATAAGTTGAAATTGCGCCCGCAAAGTGTTGACAGACTTTATGCTGGAAAAACTGGCTTTTGAAATTCAGAGAGTGGCGTCTCTTTGATTTTTGAATTAGTGGTTGTGTTACCACTCCTTTTATAGAAGTGTCGATCACATCTAACACGCACACTTTGAAGATTACCTACTCGTGAAAATCGTCTCTGGTGTATTTCTGAGATTTTACTCCATCCAGCCATTTTCTTTTACCATTTCTGAAAATGGCTAACTCGTCTAACATTTGCTTATATTTGAGTCTCGGGAGTGGTACAGACGCGCCGCGTCAAGATAATATATGGGGCCCGTCTTTTTTATCTTTCAATGACCCTTTTACAGTTGGAGACTCTGTGATAGGGGATGCAACAACGGCTACAGTAGTAGCCAGGAACCTTCTCACTCCTAAAGATAATAGGCTGCTTTCAAGATGGTTTGACAAGTTGGCCGTCCAAAACTCCCTGGCTATAAGTGTCCAGTGTGCGGGTTATGTGTCCAATATGGGCCAACGCCTACTTTGCTCGAACCCGCGAAGTTGAATCATTGATGGCCGAGGTGGTAACTCTTAGGCAAGAGGTTAAGTGGCTCAAGCGTGAGAATAAAAGGTTGCACATGCTTGCAAATAATTATTCAACGAGCATGAAGAGAAAGCTTGACCAACTGCAAGAATCCGAAGGTCGGATTTAAAGTGACCATCAGAGGTTGGCAACTTTATTCCAGATGCACCTTTTGCCTTCGTCATTTGGAGCTCGACCCAGTGTTGCGACTTCAAATAATCGACCTCCAGTGCCTCTTCTTCCTGGAGTTTCGCCAAGTACTGGAACTTCGCGTGAGCAACTTTTGTGAAGGCTCTTTTTTTTTTAGAGACATCAATAGACAGACTTTATTTTATTCAGTGTATTGTGCTAAATAAAACATGTCTCACTAAGATGTGTTACTTCCCTTTTTTTAATGCATGATGCACTATCCTTCCCCAACTTTCTACTTTTCAATCATTCTGTTGCCACCAACCCTTTTCTTTTTTTATTTTATTTATTTATTTATTTAATTTTTTTTTATATATATTTGACTTGCGAATAGTAACATGCAATTGTGAGTGGTTTGAAAATGGCACAACTGGGTTCCTTGGTGGGTGCTTGAATTTGCATAGGATATCATTCCTCTTTAGAAAAATGTGAGCTGCACCTTTGAATTGGCATGCGGAACCCATGTCAAATGTGTTAATGGGTCATTTTTGAATAAGTGGCTTTGTCTTGCAGCTTAATCCCACCCAGAACCCTTCACATGGTGGCGTGCACCAGTCCTGAAATTTTTTATTTATTTTTATTTATATCTTTTCTATATAACCCCCGCATGGTGCAGGGAGAAATGCAGAGGAGCCTGGAGCAGTGGCAGGCTAGGCATGGAGCAAGGAGGTAAGTAAACGTGAGTTGACAAACTTTGGTTTTGTTAATCACATTCACATGCAGCAACATAGGCAAGCAGACGTGAGTTGACAAACTTTGGTTTTGTTAATCACATTAACAGGCAGTAGCCATGGCAGAGGTGCAGAAGCATTGAAATAGTGCAAAGTGTCAAGATTCATGACCGGCTAGTCGTTTGATAGCAGTCGTTGAAGTTATTCGTCGACTTTGATTACGGTGGCCAGAGTGACCAGCTTGAGGTTGTTGGCAGCCGTAAGAAGGAGAGGGGTGCAATCTAAGTCCCATGGCACAGCAGCGAGGCAGAGAGCGGGATGCAAAACGTCAGCTAATCACATTCAAAGGCAGCAACAGAGCAACAGAAACACACCAACTTTCGAACCCAAGCCCAAGACATCAACCCTCGAATATTTTTGGAGCTGAGGATTTTAACCGGGAGATTATCGAAGATCTGGTGGCGATTGAAGACGGAGATGATGCGTGGTGGAAGAGTTATTAAGGTAATGGTGGAGGATAGTTTCGGCATTTGAAGACTGGAGCAGAGTAGAGAAGAAAGTTGACAGTAACCTTGATGTCGGATCCAGCTAGGGCTCGAGCACAGCCGGGTCAAAGTTGAAGACCTTGACCCGCTCCAAGCCTTGGGACTTCAGAAGCTGCACCACCTTGTACGTCAACGAACCACTGGTGCTCGGACTTAGTCTCGCCAAAGTTGAAGCTAGAGGATGGGTTGGTGCCGAGAGGGAAGAGGTGTCGTAGAGGAAGGTCTGCCATTCTTCTGCTCGAGATCTCCATTGCTGTTGCTTCCGTGTTTGGGAGAGAGAGGGTCATTGCAGATCTCTTGAGTGATAGATGGTGGTCGGCTCGTGACCAACAACGGTGTATGTTGGCTTGCAGGTGCCCATTGAAACATTTTTTGCAGCTCCTCTTTCCCTTATTAAACTCCAACAAAGAATGGACTTTGCTGCACTACTGGTAGAATCGTTTCTTTTCTTCCTTGATGACGACAATAAGGGTCTTGGAGTGGAGCTCATAGACTGATATTCCCGACAATGGTTGAGGTCCTTGTGGCGAATTATTTAGGATATGAGATCACGAATAGAAACGGAGGCTTGGCCGTCGATGGCAACGGAGTCAGACCTTATGGTTTTGAATTGGATCGTCATGGCGGGGAAGTCGAGTCTGTGGAGTTAAAGGCTTCGACACGAGCGTTTGATTCTCGGCATTTCCTCTGAAGGTTTTGCAAGTCTACCATTTCTAGTGCCTTGAACCCCGATCCCGAACCATATTTTCTGAAGGCTTTGCGGAGCTCCGATAGAGAAAAGATAGGAGCAGGCTGAGAGAGAAGCTAGAGGGTCTGGTGTCGGTGTATCTAGGAATGGTGCAGGATCTCTGATGGTTGGCGTGGCGTACAGAGACGATGCAGGTGTTAATGTCGTGGATGTGTCGCAGCCTAACACGCGGTACCTGATGAATGTCACCCACTGGGAGATCTGAGGTGGTTGTGGTCTTTTGCATTCAGCCTAGTATTGCAGGGTCCTTCGCGACGTCCTGGACAGAGAGCCTGTTGTTGCTTCTTTCATTGGGCTATCATCGAGACTCGAAAGCCCATTAGTGAGATGGGTTCCACGTTCCATGGAGACTTCCTCCCAGAGGATGGGCCTGGCTTTCACGAGCGGGTCGGATTGGGTTTGCTCAAATGACCAATGGATTTTCTTGGTCTCTGGTGTGTGAACTGCTGCCAAGCCTTGTGTAATTTGCCTTACCACAACTGCACTAACTTGACTTAAGACTGATTCAGGCCCAATACTTTGTTTTTATTTTTTATTTTTTATTTTTTATTTTTTTGTTTGTATAAATAAATTGCCTATATTTGTAATAGAATTGACTCTCAATAGTCCAACATTTAATAAAACCCTATTTTTTATTTTGGTGTGACTGAACTCGAAGTTAAATGCTCGAGTTGCCTACGTACCCCTCCAAAGAAACGATCAAGTCATAATGTAGTTCAAATACATTTTTTTTTGTTTTTGTTGTTGTTGTGTGCCGTACGCAGTTTATGCTCTTGCGGGCCAGAAACGTTTTGGTGCTGTGATGTAGTTTCAACTCGTGCAGGCAAAGAGCATGTTGTGTCGCCTTTTAAACTCGTGCGAACCAGGAGCATTGGTGTCGCCTTTTATGCTTGTGCAGACCAGCAGCGTTGGTGTTGCCTTTTATGCTCGTGCAGACTATGAGCGTGTTGTGTCGCCTTTTAAGCTCGTGCGAATAAGGAGCATGTTATGTCGCCTTTTAAGCTCGTGTGAACAAGAAGTATTTGGTGTCACCTTTTAGGCTCGTGCGGATGAGGAGCATGGTGTGTCGCCTTTTAAGCTCGTGCGGATGAGGAGCATGGTGTCATGCAGTTTAGGCTTGTGCGAACAAGGAGCTTGTTGTGTCGTTTTCTCAGGCGTTTTGTTGCTTCGAGTTATAATGCTCTATGCAAGCGCGGAGTTGCCTTGATTTTTTAAGGACAACATTTAATTTCCCTCCCGAGTTCATGACCTCTTGATGAAATTAGTTTCGATCATCTCGACAATCTTAGCTTCATCTAGGCTTAAAAGTGCATTAACAATGGTTTCTTGCCCCCTTTTCGACTATTGAATTTGTGGATGCAATGTAGGCTTTATGTGAAATTCCTACGGAGTGACATGAGTCTTTCCTTCAACTTCGCTTGACTTGGAGCATGCCCCCAGCTGTTGAGGTGAAGGCTTTGAGTTGAAAGAACCAGAAATAACGTCTTCTTTAGGGAATTTGTCTTCTTTGTCTTCTTGGATCGTGATGGGGAAGACGTCTTAGACCTCCCCTTCGGTGTCGCCCTCTTAGGCTTGTTGGTGTGAAGATTAACCTGTGTGGATAATGGTGCGCCTTCTTACTTTCAGTGGTCCATTTATGTCAACCTCCAAAATTGCTTGGCGCTTTATCCTTGAAAGAATTGAGCTTCGAACATTGCCTTTTTCTGCTAGCCCGTCGCACTTTTCTTCCTTGGATGTTGTCACCTTATTTCTAGAAAGCTTCTTGTTATCTTCCAGTCTTTCCAAAGATGACCGACAAGGAAGATAGCTAGCCGTGTTGCTTTGCTTCTTAGGTTTTGACAACCTTTCAAAAACGGAGCTTTGGGATATTGGCGTGTTAAGCTTTTTAAAGACGGAGACTCGATTTTGACCACCAATGCGATTAAGTGCTGACACTCTGAGTCTTGAATTATTCATCATATCGAAGACCGACGGCTGATGGACGGGTTTAAGCCTCTCTTGATCTTGTTCAATGCTCACAATGATGTGTTGAGCGCTAGCATTTTTTCGCTTTGCTTGAAATCTTCACGGGTGCATTTGGTGTGAAGCCAAGTCCAGCATTGTTGTTGTCAACCCCGTAACCATGCTCTTTCAACTTCTTTTGAGTCTTGGTGAGGTCACGTTCTTTGTCATTGACGGTGTTTGAAACCTTCTTCCTAGGATTCAACGAGGAAGCGAAGTCATACCCAGCCTTCAATATGAGTTTGTAGACGTTTGGATCAAAACATTCTTCGGTCCTCTTGGTCGGAAGAAAGCTTGGTTCCACCCTTCTTGGCAGGGCTTTTATGAAGCCTTATGGTGGTCTTGCAACCTTAGCGTCGCCTAGCCGTGTCAGAGGTAAAATTGCATTCATCTTGAGCAACTTTATATCATCCTTGTACTGCTGTGTGTCAGCCTTGCTTGCTCCGGTTTCAAATGGGGATTGGCCATTCTTTCTTCTTGACATCGAGATGTATCGAAAAATGGGTGTATTCGGTCTTTTCGAGGGCGTCCTACTCCTTTCGGTTATTGCAGGTTTAGCAGGCTCATCATCATTTTTGCTTGAAGATGGCACGGCTTTTCTTTCTTGCTTCTTGTGCACGGCTTGCCATTCCAGCCTTTTAGGTGTTGCTTTGCCCGTAGATTTGATTTCTTTTGGAAGAGCTTCGGGCACCATGTCTTCCTCCATGTAGAACTTGGAGTCTGCAAAGTGTGATTCAGCTTCGGTAAATGGCTAGGTATCACCTTGGATCACCTTCACTCATTCTCGGTAGAATTTTGGGCATTGGTGGAGGGTGGATGACACTACTCCATTCTGGTGTATCCAAGGCCTTCCTAAGAGCAAGCTGTATGAAGTTCTTGTATCAATCACATGAAATATCGTGCTTGATTTGAGTTCACCGATGGTCATCTACTCCTAGATCATGCATATTGCTCTTTGTCCTCTTTGGTTAAAACCTTGGATTAGCAGACGGCTTAGGGATAGTTCATCCATCTTAATACCGATTATGGTCATAATTGACTTTAGCATGATGCTTATGGCTAATCCACCATCCACAAACATGCGGTTGACTTTATGCTCCCTTACGTACCCCGAGACTAAGAGATAACAGTTGTAAGGCTTTGATCGCAGCAGTAAGTCTTCGTTAGTGAAGTTGATTGCGTCACGGGCGGCATAACACGTGGCATATTCATGTGGCCGAAGCTTCAAGCCTTTGTTCTTGCTTTCTTGCACCTTGTGGTCGTCGGGACTCACCGAGGCTGCTGCTAGCGCTTTCTCCATCTCTTTAGGCGATCGTAGTGCCTTTTTGATGTTAGAGTGTGCTGGCAAGCTTTCTTTGGGTGCGAATGTATTATCTTCCTCGATGGCGACAACTTTGCCTTATGAGGGTCCTTATATTTCTATTTCAACCATGTGACATGCAGCGGTAATGCACTGTTGGAAGAAGTCGTTCGGGAAGTACTTATGCAAGGAGATAAGAATGCATGGCTCCTGCTCCATAGGTTCCCCAGCATACGTTGGCTTAGTTGCTATTGCGCATCTTTTGGGATTCCTATTATTGCGGCGGTGGTGTTTTCTCCCTTCCTCCACCTTTGGCCTCGTGGCATGTGGTTTTGGCTTCCTCGTTTTTTTGTAAGTCACCAAGGTCCATCATTCGTCATCATCAATAAGTGCATCTCGGTTGGTTGCCCCTAATGACAGTTGTGCAGAAGATGCCATGTGATTTGAGCATTGACGGGGATGGTCAAGCATTACCCAAAGAGGTACGGGATCAAAGGATCTAAACATGATCGTAGTAGTGTGTGTGTTGCAGCCGCTTCTTCTAGGTCGAGTTCGATTCACCCTTGCTGTGCCACCTTCATGATGAGTTCCTTGAGGATAAAGCACTTGCCAACGGGATGATTCACGATATGATAGTACTTGCAGTACCTGAGATCGTCAACGCAATTTATCTCTTCAGGATGCTTGCATTCAGGCAGCTCGATTACCTTTTTCTCCAACAAGTCGTCTAGCATTGCGGCCATGTCAGAGTTCAGAAAAGCGTATGTCTTCTGCTCTAGTTTCTTCAAGGTATTTTTGTACCTATCTTGGGTGTGAGAAGACTCACATTTTTTCATCTCCTTTGCTTTGTTCTTGGGGAGATTTTGAGGGGTATAGAAGAGGTCTTGTTAGGGGTAGTGTTGATGGTGAAGCTTCTTTGGCAGGCTTCTTCCCATGATTGTCCACCTTTTGAGCAAACACCTTATCATTCTTGAAATCGGTGATTGGCTCATTTTTTCCATGGTTGGCGATGCTCAACTCCATGTAGTGGGCGCGTGTGGCTAACTCTTCGAAAGTCCACGATTTGATGCCTTGAAGGATGTAGTGTAATCCCCATTGCATGCCTTGGACGCACATCTCGATCGAGGAGAGCTCCGGGAGTCTGTCTTTGCAGTTGAGGCTTAGAGTGCACCATTGTTTGATGTAGTCAACGATTGGCTCATCCTTCCACTGTTTTGTGCTCGTCAACTTCAGTATGCTTACTGTGAGGTGAGTGCTATAGAAGCGGTTGAAAAATTCCCGCTCCAATTGCTCCCAGCTGTTGATGGATTCGAGCTCGAGGTCAGTGTACTAGTCGAAGGCGTTTCCTTTCAGCGAGCGCACAAACTGCTTTGCAAGGTAGTCCCTTTCAGTCCCCACGTTGTTGCAAGTTTCAACGAAGTGAGTGAAGTGTTGCTTTGGGTTTCCCTTTCCATCAAACTGCAAGGCATCTTCAAGGCATCAATTTTCTTTGAGTAAGGCTTTGAGTGCAACGCGTAGGTATGTGAGCTCCCTTCGTACTATGCCTTGATGGTGCTGACGATTATCATCATTGCAAACATTTCCTTCATTTGAACCAGCTGTTCTTCAATGGAGGTAGCGCCAATGACTTGTTCCTTGTTTGAAGCCATTATGCTTGGAGTGTGCTTTGGATTTCTCTTGAACGGAGAAAGTGATGAAAGGTAGAGATAGTCCCACTGGGCGTGCCAAATTTGTAAACACGAAATTTCCTGTGATGAATGAGAAAAGAACATGTGTACAAAATAATATTTGTATTAATTTTTTTTTGGGGTTACAATCTCTTTTACAATTTAATCCTCTGATTCTATCTTCGTGAGGTATAGATTTGTCGATGGGCTGTTGAACCAAAAGGCCGTTAGGGCTTCATCTTGGGATAAACAGTGGTGTAAATTTGTTGATGTCATGGATCCAAAGGGCCGTCGGGGCTTGATCTTAGGATGACCTTCAAGGATTTGACGAAGAGCTAAGAGAGCTTTCTTAATTATTTAGGGTTCTTGAGAATTTGGGTGCTTGAGAGTTTTGGGGTTTCAAAATTTCAAGGATTTTGGAGAGTTCTCTTGCAATTTGTAAGTAGAGAATTGTATGTGTTAATTATCCCAATTCCTCCATGGAGGAGCCTATTTATAGGCTTTGAGAATGAATCACCACCATCCATTTTTTTTTTGGTGAGGTAGGTGGAGGTTGTAGGTGAAAATGAATGGAGGTTGTAATTTTAATGCATTTGGTCAACATTTATTTCGCCGAAATTTCGATGTCTACAAAAAATCTGGAAATGGATATCTACAAAAACAAATTTACCATTATCATACTTTTTTCAGATAATTAATATAAAATCATGTACTATATAAAGGATTATTGTTATCATCTTAACCGTTCATCGTATATCGTGGAGTCAGTTTTGTTAGTTACAATTTGTGTTTAACTTTAAATAATAAAATTTAAATAATTTCTGTCAGAATTGGTGTACGATGAATGACTAAGATGTGAGGATTCCTATGATCCACACAATTTGGATTTGGATGAAATCCAAGTCCCTATATTAATAGTTTCGAACGCCACATTAGTTTAATATTAGAATATGCGATAACCAAGACTACAAAAAAATAGAAATAATATTAAACAAACAAGAATGCCGAAACGGCTATAAAACCCTAATAGGCTACATCGTGACTAACTTGTTATCTTTGAATAACAAAGCTCTCTATTTATAATAAACTAACCCTAGTTCCTAATAAGTAAGGAAACGAAAACCTAATTCAAATGGGCTAAGCCCAAATCCAAACACTAAATAAATAACTATTTTCTAACACCCTCCATCAAACTCATGGTGGTATACGACATGAGTTTACAAACAAGCAGATGCAGACTGGCTCCGTTAGGCGGACTGGCATGTAAACTTAACTTGACTGGACTTGACTTGACTGGAGAACTTGACTTGACTTGCGAACTGGCAAACTGGTTCTTGATTACTTGACTTGACTTGATTCTTGATTCTTGATTCCTGCTGGCAAACTAATTCTGATTCAAACTGGCTAGTGTTGAGAGTATGGAAAGAACTCGTTACTAAACGGACGAGATTTTCTTATCTCAATTCTAACAACAGAAAACAAACATAAATACTATCACTCAAGTGGTCACAATTCCAAACACTCGAATGATGGTCACAAAACAATTTCAAACAAGCTAACAACTCGTGTGTGCCTAAAAGACTTCAAACAAAAAAGCAGTCACATAGATCAAAACCCAATACTTTTTTTTTCTTTTCTTTTCACTTTCTTTTTTGCTTTTTCTTTTCTCTCATTTTTCTTCTTTTTGTTTCTAGACTGGCGAAGACAAAATCCCAGATTGTAGCTGGATTTAGTACGAGTTCATGGGATCTGGGCTTGCGAAGATGGTACGACAAGAGTGCAGCTTCAATGGTTTTGACAGGTTACAACAGGGAAATCATGGATGCAGAGCAACAATGGTAGGTCAGGTACTGGTGCGGGTCAAGTACAGGTTGATTAAGGAGCATGGTAGTGATGCGGAGATGTGAGTTGTTGCAGCAGCAGTGGATCATGCAGGTGATGGTGGGTGCGGCAAGCAAGTGGTGCAACAATGGCCTATTGCGGAATGGTTCACACACAGACGACGAGGGCAGACCTGGTACGAATGTGGTGGTTGGTGGTGCGTTTAGCGCGGCAGTGGATGCTGGTCGAGAATACAGGCAACAATGTATACGGGAACAATAATAGATGATTGATTGACTTGATCCAGCGTCGGCGTGAGTCTAAACTTCAATTCCAGAAACTTCTCTTTTTTCCGACTATGAATGACAAACAAAAAACTAACCAGAAAATGAAAATATTCCACGATCGAAACTGGAAAAATAAATAACGGAAAAAGACAAACGCCAATAATGAATAGATTAAATCCTGAAGAATCAAACCTGCTCTAATACCAAGTTTAATATTAGAATCCACGATAACCAAGACTACAAAATAATAGAAATATTATTAAACAAACAAGAATGCCGAAACGGCTATAAAACCCTAAGAAGTTACGTCATGACTAACTTATTATCTCTTAAAAATAAAGCTCTTTATTTATAATAAACTAACCCTAGTTCCTAATAAGCAAGGAAACGAAAACCTAATTCAAATGGGCTAAACTTAAATCCAAACACTAAATCAATAATTATTTTCCAACAACATTGACATTAAATATGTTTCATAAGTCATTTTCCTGCAAATGGAATTTTAGTAAAGGGGGCAGATTCTCTGCTCTCATTTTTCAGTACACTTCCTCTCCTATTTGTGTGGCCACGGTTAAGCCACGTCTTTTTATCTTATTATGTCTATAAAAATCAATATAAAATGTTGACGTGACTTAACCGTGACCACACAAATAGAAGAGGATGAGAAGTGTATGGAAAAAGGAGAGTAGAGAATCTGTCTCCTTTAGTAAATGGCCAAGTACATCTTGGGTGGTCAAAGTTTGTACACTTTTCAGCTTGTTTTATTAAAAATGAGGCTTGGGTCTTTAAAATTAAAGAGGAATTCCTCTTAAAGATCTTCACAAAGTAGTTTATAATAAGAATAGTTTTGATCATATGCATGATGTGAAATCCCGTTCTTGGATTTCACTATTATAATCTACGTATTCATATTATTGAGATTTTATATTATATTTCGAGAATTTATATTAATTTATTTGAACTTAGATTTTTAATTAAACTAGTTACAAAGTTGAAGTTTGGAAAATAATTATCAAAAAATTCGTAGAACTTTCGAGATCATAATTTGTATTTTTGAATAAAGCTTGATCTCACGAATGTGTAGGCGCAAACAATTCGTGAAACGGAATTATAACAAAGGAGTTATTAACGAACGAAGTTAGGTTAAAATGGTAATTTTTTCATTTGCTAGAAGGCTTCAAAAATTTGGGAGCCTTCCCCGTCACATTTTAAGCCATGTGGAGGGCTGTAATGAGGCAATGAGGAAACTGCCCAATCAGAAATAGAAGAAATGAGGGGCAATGAAAGAGGGGAGAATGAGGGAAACCCGAACCTCCATTCGTCTTGGTTGCATTTTTTACCCGACCCGACCAGATTTTCTAATTCCGGCCACTGTTGACGACGGGAAGGGTGCAAAATTGATCCTCACTTCGAACCCAATCGATCTCTCTTCCATTTTCACCCAAACTCGCCAAGAATTGGCATTATTTCCTCGAGGAATGGCTCGGTGGAGTCGAAGTTTTCATGGCGGGGATCTGCCGTTTCGGAAACAATTTCCATCTACCACTACCACCAATAGGCTTCCCTCAACCCCAGGACCAAAGTCCAAGCAGTGGTGGAGGCGTCGAAGCTCGTATGAAAGCTGAATTGAAAAACACAATTTTCTAGGGTTCCGATAGGTTTGAGTGAAATTGAGGCCTTTCCCGGCCAAATTGGCCTTGATCACAAGTATGAAACTTGCTCCACTCATTGAGATATACATTCTTACAAAATTTGGTAATTTTTGGAATTAGTTGAATTTTCTGACAAGTTGGGGCGGCCGGCAGTCAGCCACCACCACGGCAGCGCATGGTCAGTGGGCCGATGATGTCTTTCTAAGTTCAATTAGATGCTCGGATTTCATAATTGATATCAGTATGACGTGGTTTGATTGTTTGAACTTAGTTTCCTTACGGTACAACACTTGATCAAAATATGAATTACTGATCCGACCGTTGGATCGTCACCAAACTTTAATACATAATAGTAAGTAATATTTAAGGCCAATAGGAACTTATGGATTGGAAAACTGCCATACGGATCTTCTCGAATTGGATTTGTAAGTTCGTAAAATAAAACGCTGACCGCCACTGAAAATTGTGATTGGCGGAGATCCGACTGACGAATCGTAGTGAGATTTTAATATGTTATTCTAGAAGCATAATGTGGGCTTTGGAAATTCATGGATCAGATATCTGATGAACAGATCTTCCGGTTTAGATTTCTAGGGTTGTGGACCCTACTTTCGACCTCGATCGATGGTTGACTTTTCAGTCAACTAGCATGAGTTCTTCTTGCGTGCTGCTGATCTTAGAATGCGATTAAGATCTTATAGAGCTTGATGGGCTCATCGTGATGACGTGTTTTCTCGATTGATGTACACCTCGATTTATGTATTGATGGCATTATATTGTGAAATGCTTGTTTATTTTATGTGATTTGACGTGTGTATTGCACTTGTTGTGGAATATGTGGTTAGATTTGTATGATTGGCTTGATGTCATGAAATGGGAGGGCTAGTAGTGGACTGTTAACCCATTGTCATGGGGTTTGTTACTTCGACACTTGTTTCACATCATGTCTCCTTATTTCACTTTTTGTTTCATTTAGCCATTTCTAAATTGAGTATTTGGTTCTTGTATTGTTTCTTCGAGCTGTTGTTATATCCTTTGACCTTCCACTCAGTTCCGTTGAGTAATCCGGAAGTGGGTATCCGATTGGGTTCTATTGAGAGGTCCAATTCCATGCTCCGTCTGGATTCCGTTGAGTGATGGTTCGGAATTGTATCCAGCTTGGATTTCATTAAGTGGTTTGATATGCATTGTACTCTGCAATTTCGTTGAGTGATGGTCTGAAATTGTATCTACTCGGATTCCATTGAGTGATGGTTCGGAATCTCTCCTCCGCGATTCCATTGAGTGGTCCGGAATCGTATCCTGGTTTGGATTCCTTTGAGTGGTCCGAAATCTCTTTGGCGTCTTGGTTCCGTTGAGTGGTCCGAAACCCGATATTGATGGATGTCGTTGAGTTGTCCGAAATCGCATCGTTTGACTTGTTGGTTCCTTGGATTCGATTTCAGCTTCAAAGATGTAGACTTTGGCCGAACTGTGTCGCTCTAGCCCTGCATTTCAGCGTATTGTACTTGTTATTGTTTGGTGAGATTATTGGATGATGTTGGTTGTGATTGTTAGCATTATGATTAGATTTGTTGATCAATATGACTAGAGAATATAATTGTGTTTCGTCGTCTGTTCTTTGAAATATTGCATGATATGCATTGTGGTATATTGTGGAGACATACCGATATTGGTGATGAATATTTGAGAGTGGTGGAAGAAGAACTACGAATGGCTTAATCCCTGCTTAGGGTACGTAGGTAGTCTAATGAGGAGGTTAGATGCAGCCATAAAATGTACAAAAAATGCTATGAAATTCGAATCTTGATCTATGCTTTGTACATATCCCGGTATGTTAGATATACAGGTAATTGATGATATCACGTGTCGATCCTGAACGTATGTTGGGATCGGGGTGTGACACACGAAATTTCATGAAACGATCACATAATGAATTGGGGAGGAACTCCTCTTTATTTATTAAGGAGCCAAGTAAATTCCATTTATTATTTGTGATTCTAATGGTTACCACAATATTGCTAAAGAAACATTTGAAACCTAATTTTGTATCAGTTGTTAAAGACTATAATTCAGCATGTCATCCAATATTCTGGTGAATAGAGCGTTAGATTTCTATTCCCGTCCCGGACTTGAAACGCCCCCTCTTCTAAATTAATGTAATAATTTTGAACCCTTCTTCAAACCCTTAATAATAGTAAAACTTAAAAATATATATATATTGTAGCATGGTTATTGTCTAATTCAAATTGAATGTGATTCTATTGCCCAAAAAATAATAATACATGTGATTCTATTAGGGATTGTTGCCAATTGGTGCTGGTCGTCATGACATTTTTTTCCCTTTTTATTTCCACCATGGTAATTTGGAGAGAATATATCTTGTATTTGGGTGTATATATTTTTGTATTTGTGATTACATCATCCTAATGTGATAGAAGCAATGATTTATGCGTCTAGAAATACCAAAAACATTTTATCATGATATATTTAATTATTTAAAATTAGAGAAGTCTTGAATCAAAATAATACTTGGTTTAAGATAAATCACTCATTTGATGAATTGATATCTAATTACTCGTGGATAACTGATTTTCTTGCTTAGTATTATTTTCTATTATTTACGTGTTAGTTAATAAATGATATTTCATGAATTGAAATGATGAGTTAAGTAAGGATAATTACTCAACTTTTAGAGGTGATTTCAATTCTTCTTTGTTTTGTTTTGAACAAACGATATTATCTACATTAATAATGATGTTTATAGCATTAAATGATGAGGTGGACAAATACTAAAGTTGGTCTCTACTAATTTTACTTTTTGGAGCTTTAATTCCCTAAATCGACTAGCCAAGTCAAGCCCTAAATTTGCTTAACTAAACCGCATCGATTTGGAGATTCAAAACTTTATAGATGACTTGAAAGTTAAAAACCCGTTCTAAAATTGTTCTCATCATGACTTAACGCTGGTGAACCTAACATATGTTCACTTTTCAAAACGTTTGGTACTAATTAAGAATGTTTTAAAAGATTAAGACTAATTTGAAATCAATCCAAAAAGTTAAGTACTTATCCAAAATTAACCCTAAAATGACATTCATACCTCGCATATCCATTCTTAATTAGTAGGAAAATGATGATTATAGACGGTTTTTATCTTTCTTTCTACACACTTCTTTTTATCTTTGTTTTTTAGCCAAAGATATTCTTGAGATTGATATAATTTTTTACGTTGGTCTCTGAGATTTGAAATCGATCAAAATAGCCATTGAATTTTTATACCATGAATTATTTTAATCATCATATTACATAAATCAAAACAAAGTGACAAACATAATTATATACTCGTTTTACAAAGAACAAAATAGTCTAATTATTATGGGTAAATTATATTTTCGTATCTCAGGTTTGAAGCCTATTTCAATTATTTACAACATCTTCAAAACATTTCACTTTCATATCTTAAGTACTATTTTATTTCAAAATAATATATCTGTTACATTTTCCATCAATGAATCTGTTAAGTGCTGATGTGGCTGCCATATATATGCCACGTGGTTGCCAAATGTGTATCATGTGGCAAAAATAATAATTTTTTAATTTTAAAAAAAACCTAAATTTTCTCAAAAAAAAAAAAAAAAAAAAAAAAGAAAGAAGAAGAAACCCATCCCCAACCCACCCCCTTCTCCCATCCATGCCTTTTGTTTTCTCTCTATTCTTCTTTTTCTTCTTGCAAGTGGGGAAATGGGTTTGCGGTTTTTTTTCCTCATCCTCTTCTTCATCTTCTTCTTGTTGCAGATGGGGAACTGGGGGGGGGGGTGGTGGGGACGAAATGGGTTGCAATTTTTTTTTTCTCTTCTTCTTCTTGTTGCAGGTGGGGAACTGGGTTTGGGTTTTTTTTTCCTCCCTCTTCCTCTTCTTCTTCTTTCAGGTTTTTGGGGTCTTCAGGGATGTGGGTCGCTGGGGGGAAGGGATAATGGTTTTTTTTTTTTTTTTTTTTTTGAGAAAATCCAGGTTAAAAAAAAAACTGCCACGTGGCACACATTTGGTAGCCATGTGGCATAATCTTCTTCTTCTTCTTCTTGTAGGTTTTTGGGTCCTTCAGGGATGTGAGTCGCTCGGGGGAAGGGATAATGGTTTTTTTTTTGTTTGAGAAAATTCAAGTTAAAAAAAATATTTTTGCCACGTCGCACACATTTGGCAGCCACGTGGCATATATGTGGTAGCCACGTCAGAATTTAACGGATCCATAGATGAAAAATGTAACAGATGTATTATTTTGAAATAAAATAGTACTTAAGGTATGAAAGTAAAATATTTTGAAGATGTTGTAAAGAATTGAAATAGGCCCCAAACCTAAAGTATTAAAATGTAATTTACTCAATTATTATTTTGTTTGACAAGTAAGCATGCTATTACTGGTTTGGGCCTAATTGAGAATGGGAATCAGTGGGCTGTAGCCAACACGAAATTCAAAGATTTTTCTGTGTGGGCTTCGGCTTCCATTTCTCTTGTTGGGTTTTCTTTGGGTGGAGTGCTCTCCTACTGCTGCTGCTTACTGATGTGTTTTTGTAGCAGATCTTTCTATGATAAATTAATATCAAACTTATCATTTACAAAATTCAATTAAAATTTATTCACGTACAAGTACAAAAAAAAATATTACAAGACTGTAGTTTTTAATAAAGCTTGTTAGGGTAAGTCTTCAATCTGGACTACTAGTCCAGCTTTGTATTAAATTGACTAAGTACACAAATTAATATATTTTTTGAAACAACTATGACCTTTATTTCTCGTACTAATAGATAGTCCGGATTATTAAAAAATAAATAAAACTGATTGACATCCTTTTGTTACTTGGGCATCTGTGACTTGTCCTCTTTTACTTGGCTTTTCAATAAAGTTGAATTTCCGCCAACTTTCATAAGAGTTTCCAAATTGTCACATTTATCAAACTACGTCCCTTCGATTGATAAAGGGATAAGAATGGAGCGTTTGACCACAAGGTCACATGAGAACGTTATCATGATTCATGAATAAGCAACACCGCCGACCACCTTCTACTTTTCTCGGCAGTTTCTTTCTCCTTTGCATATTCCAAATGTAACGTTTCATCATGGACACTCCTCGCATATTCCATCGTTAGCCACTCCTACTCTTATGCTACTTGTTCTACGTTATCACTCTCGCTCATGCAAAATTTCCAGGATTTTCATCCCAAAATCCCGATCAATATTCATCAGTTATGAACAAGTTATGTCATTTTGTTGACGTTTTCTAGTTGTTGATATAGTAAGAATCGCTTGACCTAGTAACATTCTTATGCCTCTCTGTCAACGAAATTTTTTTTTTAAAAGGATGGGATGCTTGCCTTGCGGATTATTAGCGTATGATGAGAATGTGTACAAGATATTTTCATTCATGTGTGGAGCAAAATTTTTGATGAGATTATACGTGACAAGAGTGTTCAACTTTGATGAAATGATGGATTTCGGCGTATTGGGTCCCGTTATGATTGTTTTTCAACATCGCATAAGAAAACTTTTTTTTTTAGCAATAATTTTGTAATATAATCTCATCTTCGCGTAACAACCTATTTTGTTAATAGAATTTATGTTTACACTGTCGACATAATATCATTGCCATAATAGTAACCTATGTTGTTATAGAATTTGCGTTTACACTGTCGACGTGATATTATTGTCTCAATGATTAACTATGTATTTGTTTGGATGTGCTTTTAAAATGACTAAAAATATTTTTAAAAAAAATATTTTTTGGTTTCAAAAACATTCTTCCAAAAATCACTTTAAGTACATTTCTATAATTTACTTATATTTTTACTAAACTTTGGTTTTAAAAATATTTTTATAAAAAATATTTTCAGTTATTTTAGAAGTATATTCAAACGAGCTTTGATCATCCCTGTAAAGAGTCGGTTTGCAATTCAAAAAATGCATAATAAAAATATAGAGGTCAATTCTTATGGAATGAACGTTTTGCTCCATGAACAGAAACATGCCCAAAATATCTTCCAGTGTTATGTGATTAATTACGTAAAATGTCATCCTTGTGTATTTTTAAATTATTTTTCTTTGGCTGAGTAAAATTTGAAGGTCACTGTCAACACTCAACAGTTAATTAAATTGACTAGGTAATATATTGCAAATAAATATCTTCACACAAAATCCATAAGCAACCGAGTTAGGTCAAACAGTAGATCGTATACTTAGCAAAACTAAACGTAACAACAGCCACTTCCGCAAGCATCACGCAATGGTTTTCCCATTTTGCCCCCATACACCATCATTTTTGTGTTGTAATGAGTCCCAATCACCCACCGATATTGTTACACTCTATCCACTTATATTTGATACACTGAGTTAAACTATGTTTTGTTATTGAAGGAAGAACAATAAGTATTGGACATTTATCTATTTGTGATTTGGGTTCAACAGCACTTGCTGCTCTTTTTTCAGCAACGAAGCATGGTTTCACTGAGTTAAAGGAAGCACAATAAATCTTAAGTGAAATGTTTTATCTTAAAAGATTTCGGTGCAATTAGTACTAAAGTTTATCTACTTTTATGACATGTTTAATAAGATGAAAATGGACGAGGATGAGAGGAAACAAGCAACGATAAAAGGAAAGCCCAATAGTTATTTCATACCTTCATTTTCAGGTTTGCCATACTCAAAATCAATGAGAATCGCATGCCTTTCCATTGCATTAACTGTCAATAAACACATAAATATGAACAATACATGCATTTACAAATGTGAAATCGACCATTGACCGAGAGCTAACAGAATCATCTCCGGATCATTTTGGTGAGGGTCCTGAAAATTTATAAATTGTGTTCGTTCATTGTACATCGTCCGGTCAGTTTTTGTCAGGTACTATTTGTATTTAATTTTAAATAAAAATATTTAAAATAATTTCTAACTACACGATATACAATAAACGAATATAATTCACGAATCTCTAAAATCGTCACAAAAAAAATCCGGCGAGGATCGATTTGACCAAGAGAAGTGATAAACACATTTTTCTCTATTTACGCACTCTTATTTAATCATGTATGATGTTTTGTTTAAGTTACTAATTATATGAACTGAAAACGTGTTAAAAACTCGAAAGAGTGTGAAAAGCAGCTCCCAAAGACACTTTGGGACATTTTCCACAAAAATAAAAATAAAAAGACACTTTGGGACAAATTCAAAACACAAGGGTAGTAAAGTCATTGCATGGAGAGAGTACAGTTAACATTTTTCACCCCTTATAAAATAACGACACCTGCATCTCACACTACTCATCAAAACTCCGAACTTTTAAGTATCTTCAAAGCAGTGCAGCAGCAGAAAGAGAAGAAACCAAATCTCCAAACCTTCCAAGAAACAAAACCCGGAAAGAAAAAAGGCAGACAAAAAGAAAAACCCAGAAAAAAAAAAAAGGATTCAACAATGATGAGGACCAGCAACCACTTGATTGGACTACTAAATTTCGTAACTTTCCTCCTCTCAATACCCATCCTGGGCGGAGGAATCTGGCTGAGCAGCCGCGCCAACAACACCGACTGCCTCAAGTTCCTCCAATGGCCGCTCATCGTCATAGGGGCCGCAATCATGGTGGTTTCTCTTGCTGGGTTCGCGGGTGCGTGCTACAGGAACACCTTCCTCATGTGGACGTACCTGTTCGTCATGTTCTTCGTCATCGCCGCCCTCATCGGCTTCATCATCTTCGCCTACGCCGTCACTGACAAGGGATCCGGGAGGTCGTTGACGAATAAGGCTTACAAGGACTACTACCTGCAGGACTATTCCGGCTGGCTAAAGGACCGCGTGGCGGATAATGGCTACTGGAGGAAGATTGCGTCTTGTGTGAGGGACTCAAAAACTTGTAAAAAGATTGGGAGGAGTGTGAATGGTGTGCCTGAGACTGCTGACATGTTTTACAGCAGAAAGCTCAACTCTATCCAGGTATGTGAATAATTACATTTTTATTCATGTTTTTGAATCTGAATTTATTTATTTAAAAAAAAAAATTGTATGGGATTTAAAAACTTTATTTTTTGGCAATTGACCATTTATTTCAGTAGTATAAAAAATTTTAAGTTCTTAAGTTTAAATCTCGTTGGTAGTTAATTTAACAAAATTTATCGTTAAAAAAAACTTTATTTTTTTGGTTATGTTCATATTCGTTGGTTGTTTTAAAAAAAAAAATAAAAAAATAAAAAAAAAACGATAATCTACACTAAATTTTGTTTAAGGATAATTTCGGTTCTCATTCCTCATTTTCTTTTTGTATTATTATTATTATTATTATTTTTTCATTTTTTTGGTTCAAGATTTTTAGATTTTTGTCCATGTCATTATTTGAATATTAAATTATTTACATATTATAGCATATTAATTTAAAAAATAAATACTTTATTAATTATTTCTAAATATTTTTCATATATAACTCATACTCATTTTTTAAATTTGCACCAATATTCTGTCTAGTTTTATTTTGTACCTTTAAATTAAAATTTTAATATGTATCCATAATTTTTGTGCTAAATGTATTCATGTTAATTGCGTGTATTTACTTTATGTTTTAAAATATATCAACAGTTATTTTTTAATATAGGTTGATAATTACGTGGGTACATTTTTTTTTTGCTTGCAATATGTGAAAAACAATATTACTTGATTATTGATTTTTAAATAACTATTATATTGTGCAAATACTACTTGAATTGGTTTAAATTTTATAATTTGTAAGATATTAAATACATAAATGCAGAAGTTAAATCCCTTCTATAACGCTAGGAACTTATTTAACTATTTGTATAATGATAGTAGTGTATCACTTTGTATGCGCCGAAATTTTTTTTTCCACCTTTTAATTGATTCTTGAATAAGTTGTATTGTGTTGGCCATCTTTTGTTTTGTTTTGGTAACGTACGATGGAAAACCCACCTACAATTAGAACAATATAGCACCCCACTGGCTACTACACCATCCTTATCTAATTATGTGATTTTTGTAAAAAAAAAAAAAAAAAATTTCACTAAAAATTTGTAGAAAAATCTTGCTTTAAATTCATCAATTATTCCTTTAAACAAATGATATTATATACACTAAACTTAAATTCATCAATTATTGATATGACATTTTTGAAAACTTTTTTATTTTGACAAAAAAAAGGAATAACATTGTGTTTCCAAGGCTAAACCATCAATTAAATGTATAGGCTCATGTAAAAGCTAAAATAATATGAAATCCTACGTGTAATTAGAAGTTGTTTAAACATAATATTTTAGTACTTTTATTTTTAAAAATTTCATCGTGTTCTTAAAAATAAATAAACTTATTAAAAACACATTATAAGATTTTTAGACTGTTAATATCAGCACTCAAGTTTTTTCGACACCGAGATAATGGCACAATGGACGGTTAACCTAGAAATAGCTAATTCCAATAATTGTGTCCACATTTCATCAGTGGAAGTGATGTTTACAAGATACCACTTAAGAGTTAAACCCCACTGCATATAAAAACAGAAAAGCCCACTTGTAGCCTTGTGATACTTTCTCTCAAAATACTTATTTAACGCTCATTAAAAAATAGAAAGCAACTTACCGACATCGAGTATTCGAATTTAAGATGTCTACATAATTGCAAGAAAAGTATCACTAAACAAAGAGTTAGCTCGGAAAAAAACCAACCGACTTAAAATTCAAGCAACTCTTGGGAGTCGGAGTTCTATAAAATGTTTTAAGGAAGAAGGTTCACATGTTGTCTTTTGGGAGCCACCAGGATTCACATGGCCTTTTGTGCTTTGTGGTAACAGAAATTCTTTTTAGGTCGAACATACTTTTCTCATATTTTGTCTGGTACTTGTTATGGAGGTAGGAAATAATAATGGTACACGTTGGAGCAAACTTGGATTTGACATAAAGTTTTCCCTTATCTTTTAGGGCTCACTTTCTTTTTTATTTTATTATATTGTATTTTTCTTTGTCTATTAAAAAAATTCAGTCCAATAACCAATAAAAAGTGTCTTTAACTTGTTGGTGGAAAAATGCAATGTTCCAGATATTATTGAGCATATTCCATACTTTCACATGTCGGACCGTCCAATTTTAAAATCACTAGAGAAGAAAGAATATTTTTTTTCTATAAATAAAGAATTATAATTAAAAAAAATAAAAACTAGTGGAACTTTAAGCAAGAAGGCTAATTTTATGGACGCACCTGTTGAGAAAAACTTTCATGCTTATCCTTTTGTTCACAAAGGGTCAATGTAGATGACCATTGCATTTGCACATGAGCGAGGTTCACTTTTGGTCCCCGTAGTTTACTAATCGTTGCAGTTCAGGGATAATGGCCTAATTTTTTTTTTCGACGTAATTAGCTCGTAAGTGACATGTGGGGTAATTTAGACCTTTTGGAGGTATAAAAGTACCACACACGTGACTTTCCCATGCTAATTCCGTTGTAAAAAATGGTGTAGATCGTCTGTGTCCTTAGATTACAACAATTAGTAAACCATGAAAAAATAATTGAAAATCACAAAAAACAGAAACGCTTCCTTCCTAAAGAAGATATGTATGTGTGCGCGCGCGCGAGGGGGCGTGTATTTGTATTGATATAATGACTGAAGTACTATATTTTCCGCCATTTGTTCTACAGTCTGGCTGCTGCAAGCCCCCCACAGAATGTGGATATAGCTATATGAACGAGACCGTCTGGACCACCGGAGCAGGCTTTTCCGGGACCAATTCAGACTGCACACTGTGGAGCAATGACCAACAGCAACTCTGCTATTCCTGCAATTCTTGCAGAGCTGGTCTCTTGGCCAGCATCAGGAAGAGCTGGAGGAAGGTCTCTGTGGTCAACATTGTTGTGTTGATCATCCTAGTTATCTTCTATGTGATCGGTTGTGCAGCATTCCGCAACAACCGTCGGATTGACAATGATGAACCCTACGGCGAGGCTCGGATGACAAAATCACACCCAGCTGCTTTCCAACTCTAATTACAGTGGTAGAGAATTTAATACGTGAAAAGACTATGTGAAAAATCTATGTTAAAGGTTTTCGGGGTTGCACTTTTAGGGCTTACTTGTCTTAGTCAAGTGAGCATTATGAATTTGGTTTGAAGTTTGATAATTTGACTATATATGTGAATTATTGGTACTCTAGCCTTGTAGACTCTATTAACCATATGCAACTGCAACCACGACGTGGAAACATGAACATGGACATGCAGAAAATCAACTCTGAATTGAATTCCCCAGATGTGAAACACTTCCATTTAACTTGCAACATGAACATGGATTATTATAAAATTAGAAATACGATTGTGTTTGACAACTGACCTAGCTCCGTTTTCAACTACTCTGTTGCTTGCGATTCCGCATTATCTGTTGTTGTATCTTCCTCGCGGCTTTGTTCTGGACTCCATCTTGTAACTGTGCGCTCGTCGACTGTGTAGTTCGCCAAACATGACGGAGAAGCATCATCATCACCATTTTTACTAATAGTAAGAACTAGCAATGTCTTTACAACACCTAAACAAAGCCGTAAGGTGCAATGAACATCAGACCACACCTTCAATCGCCCATTTGCTTCAGCATCTCCTTCCGACGACACAAGCACAGCATATTCAGAATGGACCAAACTCGGATGGTGACGGTAAGCAACAAAGTCCGCACCATATTGAAGTCCGGGTCTCACAACCCAATTTTTCGTTCGAAGGTGAGAATACGCCTTGTAAAATACAGGAAATGCTGCTTTTTTGGACATCATGTACTCCCAAAGCTCTTGATCGTCCTTCGGACGTTTATCTTCGCCCGCTATCTTGAGGCATTTTAAAGAGTAGCATAGGAAAAATGCCTCTTCCATGCCCAGCTGAAACCACTGCCTATCCTTATCGGCATTAACAATCGGGTGGCCAAAGTAGGCACGACCGAAGAGAAGGGCTTGTTCTTCTTCTGCAGCAAGAAGTACGCTGCTCCCGCATAAGATTCCTCGAGCATCTGACTGGATTAGAGAAGACTGAAGCTTCAATACTATCTTTGACATTGGATCTGCAACTGCTTTAGCTTCTGCGCCTTTTCCTTTCCATCTAGGCCCCATTCGATCCTACAATACGATCAAACAGAATACATTACACCAAACAAATTGAAGGCCTCTAAACGGACACCCAGAATCCAGTTTACAACCATTGCTCAATGCCCCCAACAATCAACTTGTCGCCCCGAAAACCAACTAATTTCTGCTGCGAGCATTGGAATTCTCTGTTCTTAATTTGATATAACCTAAAAATAAGATGAAAAAATGGAAAATTGGAAAGCATACCTTTTCGTAGCGAAGAAGCTCTCTGGGGGATGTGATTGTTCAAATAATCACACACTTGTGAAGTTTGTCCTCGAGCTTCTGCACTGTGATCCTTCGAAGATTTAAGCGGCGCCGTTTTGCTAATTGGCTTTCCTGGTACAGAATTGAGAATCTGCAACACAAGTGGAAGGGAGGACTGTTACTCAATTCGCTCAAACCCTTGGAGATTTCCGATTTGGTCGATTGATCCTATTCGGGGGTCGTTTGCGACCAATTCGCTAAAACCTTGGAGTTGGAGAGATTGTGGCTGTTTGGCCGGTGCTGCTCGCGGCGGCGCCAAAATTGCAGCGGCTCGGGGAGGGGACCTATTATCTCTTGGAAGAAGGCCTATTTTTGTTTTAAATTTTATTTTCTGTTATTTCACGAAACGGTGAGTTTTACACGAGAGCCCCGTTTCTACTTTTCACAAACACTCATTAATTTTTTGTGATTAATATTTTTTAATTCATTTGAACGGGTGGTTGAAAATTGAAAAAGGGCTGTAAAAAGTAAAAATAAGGGTATGTTTATTTGCTTCACTGGCATTCTTTGGACTGAACTAGACTAAATGATAGTGCAATTTGATGTTTGTTATTTACATGGACAAGAGTTATTGAGACTAAATGGTACTCACCTTGACTGAATGTCTCGCTAGCCATTCTTTGTGAGAGCCCTCGATTTCAAGTGGACTCTAGTCTCGTCCTCTCTCGCAGCTGATCCATTCGTCTTCTTCTCCTTTGCACCTTCGCCATCTCCATTCTCCTTCGCAACTTTGCACCCTCTCCCTTAGGCATTCACCTTCACCATCTCACCTAAAAGCAAAACCCAGATCCCGAACAAAAACTGATAAAGAGTCCACCGACTCACTTCCCTTTTTCTTGTTCAATTTCACTCTCTATTTCTCTCAACAAAATCGCCATGGTTATGGCTTTGAAGCTCTTGAAGCAACTTCGAGCATCACACACCAGCTTCATAATCCTCCACCGCAATCTCATCCCACAGCTCTTGAGCATTTCAAAGCAATCTCTGCTGTTTCGGCTCGACTGCTGCTAAACCCTGATTCTCTTTTCCCGTCGTGTCTAAACTAATACAAGCTCGTCAAGTTCGCCGCCATTGCCAAAACCTGCATGACGCAAGATCTATTATTCCTTCTCTTTGTACTTCTCACTTCCAAATGAATCAGAAGAATATCAGGAAGGCCTTGAAGAAGGCAGGCCTTAATAATACCTTATCAAGTAAGTTTGCTCCAATGTTCCATTGTCATAAGAGCAGAATGCGTACGCCAAACCAGGGCAAACGAAGAACGGCACAAAGTGCAAAGGGAAAAAAAGTTGCAATTAAGGAAGAAAATGCTGACTGAGCAAGCCTCCCTAACCGGCAACTGCACAACGGCATATTGTTTATTTAAAAAATTGAAGCAAAACCAGAATAAGCAAATGTGAAAATTTTGACTTCAATTTTGAAAGCAATCTGGTAGTTTAGCATTGCTTTGCAAGCTGGTAGTTTGTTATTTTGCTTTTCATTTTTCTTTTGATTTTGGGCTGTGAGGATGGTGTAATTCCTTCTAGTAGATCTCTTCTTGCTCTTGACCCTACAATTTGATGCTACTCTTGAATCATGTATTTCTTTCGTTGGCAAAAATTTTGGTTTATATTTTTGATTATCACTCTCATTCAGTAATTTTAATTATGATAATATGTTTAATAGAAAAGAAATTAAAGGAAAACAATAATTTAGTCTCAGTCTGAGCAAACACTAATAAACTGTCCACAATATTATTTTCATTATCCTGCTTCTTAGTCCGACACTGCACCAAACACTTCACTAAGTCAGTCTAGCTTAGTCCAATCTAAGCCAGTCTACTTAGTCCCTAAAGTTCGTCCAGTCCGAGATAATCCGATGCAACAAATGCACCATAAGTGTGTTAATAGTACTACTTTTTTTATATTATTTTCGAAGGAGCCAATTTTGGTGAGATTATTGATTCAAAATTTATATTTCTTTGTAAGAATTTTTTTGTTTCTTCCTACAATTAACATTCTAAAACGAATTTTGGCAGGAAACGGCATATCCAGTGGGCATTACCCACCACTCTGCCTGCCTAGTGACTAGCGACCTTATGAGTAGGCCTGTGATACAAATATATTCAATTCATACACGAATTACACTCCAACAATAGGCAGAAAAATTTAAGTGCAATACCAATTTATTAAACTTATGAGTTATTAAACCGTGCATGATAACCACATTGAATACATACTACTGTACTAGTGTAGTAGGAGGTTACAAATATCAAACACAGCTTATATGTACATATCACTCACTCAAACTACTAGAGGAAACATAACAAAAACCACATGGTTAATCTTTACAAAACTAAAAAAGACATAAAAAAATGATAAATTTCTCCAAAAAAATAATAATAATTCGAGTAGGAGAATTGAAAGCTCCAAGTTACGATCCTAACCGTTGAACTAAAACTTGATGAACAAATAGACCATTTCATCTTAAGGGCACAATGCTATCATCAAAGCTAGCAAGTAAAGTCAATCGAGTATCATACTGGAATCTCCATTCGGAGGGCAAAACAATTTCACTTTCCCTAAAACTTTTACTCTTCATGTTGTAGAGATGCAGTCTCACATGATTCGGGTGTTGTCTGCTTAACTTCGAAGATTGGAGGAGGAGCTCACCTGTGTGAATGGAACAGAAAGGGACGGGGTAACCTAATTCATTCCAAACAAAGGGAAATCTGAAAGTCTCCTAAACCCACACTTGATTTTCGTAGTCCCTCATAATCCATAACCCCATCATATTTTGTTGTGTCAACTGCTTATCGCCAATTAGCGCCAAACATCCAAACACTTCAACTATATTCCCATGTGCAAAGTTAAATTTATGTATAACGCAGTTATAATCATGAGGAAGTGGGATTGCTCTGAATTTCTCGTCTCCAATGTTGAAAACCACTAAGATATTTTGTGTGTCATGCATCCAATGTATGGCGCCATTGACACTCACACTTCTCCTATGAAACGGGCACTTGAAAGGATCAAAAGGTAGGTCATTAAGGTCTAACTCTATGCACCTCCATAAACTTGTACCTAATTTGAATATCTTGAACATAAAAGTCATACCCCTTGTCATAGAATCACGAGGCTGAAACCTTTGCACTTGGAGAACTTTATACTCATTTGTAAGAGGACTAAACCCGAAGTGATGTGTAGAATGGGCACTACGGCAGCACCCGGGAAATACATGTGGAAGAACAATAAACTCCCGCGTTGAGGGATTGAACATGCGAAGGAGATTATCACGATTGGCTTGATTGTGATGGGGGAACACATCATTCGAAGGGTAAAGGAAGACCAAGCCGTTGATACTCTCTGCATTGTAGAGACGTTGATTGAAGGACAATGTTGGAATGCTTAGAAGGTGCGTGGCAGCTGTTGGAATTCCTTCTTGGTTGATTTGCACAGAGAGGAAGTGTTGTTGCCTTGTGGATTTGTCCCAAGTAGCGAGGAGGAGGTGATTGAGCTTGTTACGGTGGAAGGTTTCATGGGCGTCGACAAAGGAAGGGCTACGGACGAGAGAGGACCAAGACTTGCCTACGCATTTGAATCGCATTAGAGACTTGGACGGCAGCCTTGGTAGTATCTGAAAGCATATAATTTCGCTTGGGAGCTCGCAGCCAGCTGATTGCATGTCTTGATCCATACTCTTCATTCCCTTGTTAAGGTGCAAGTTATCCTTATAAGTGATGAGTCACAACTAGTTTTCTAGTGGCCGATAGAGAAATTGGGAAATCTAAAGTTCATAGTTTTTATCCGGATAATTGACAATTTTTAAGTTTGAATGTATTTCTATGTGTATGCTGACTACTCAGTTTATCTGTCTCACTTTACAAGGTTCAAATCCGTTAACAACTCCGTCGGAATTCGTGTATCATGAAAGAGACCTACCTTTTTTTAATTTTTTTATAATAATAATAATAATTTTTTTATATTTTATCTTTTTATCTTTTCTGAACCGTATGACACAATAATGAATAGGGTCGTTATTGGGTAATCTGATAAGCAATAAGGGATTGGTTCGGGTATACACGTGGATAACATGATACATGATAAACAAAATATTAATTTTATAATTTTATAACCCTAAAAAAATACTATAATAATTATATATATATATATATATTAATTTAACAATTTTATACTCTTAAAAACTATAATAATTATATATATATAAAATTAAATTTTAAAAATTGGTGACCATTGGATCAGCTTAAATATACATACCATTCAATTTCTTAAGTGTTATATGTACAAAATAAATAAATTTAAATCTACTTTATATATATATATATATATATATATATATATATATATATATACACACACACTATTGAACTTGATGGGATACGAATTCTACGAAACTAATTTCAATGATCCAACCGTCAAACTTATTTGTATATGCTTCGAGATCGTATCAGCAAAAAATCGCAAAACACAAACATTCAGAGATCAAGTAATGGGACAAAAAATTTCGACGGTTATAAAATGAAAAATCACGATTTAACGGTTATTTTAACTCTGATTTTGATTATTTTTTATAGCTACACTTCTTGATCATATATGAATACAATGAATGAATTCGATCTTCAATTTAAAATATTTACACTAGTGGATACCACAAAATCTTATGTTATACTTAATGAAAGTAATAAACTCTAAGTGTTAGTAAATATATCGTTTTGATGGGATACGCATCCTATGAAACTATTTTCAACGATCCAACCGTCAAACTTGTTTGTATATGCTTCGAGATCGCATACGCCAAAAATTGTAAAAAAAAAAACATTTAGAGATCAAGTAACGGGACAAAACTTTTCGACGGTTATAAACAAAAAATCACGATTTAACGGTTATTTTAATTCCGATTTTGATGATTTTTTTTTACAGCTACACTCCTTGATCCTATATAAATACAATGAATGAATTCGATCTTCAATTTAAAATATTTACACTAGTGGATACCACAAAATCTTATGTTATACTTAATGAAAGTATGAATAAACTCTTAAGTGTTAGTGAATCTATTGTTTTGATGGGATACGCATTCTATGAAACTAGTTTCAACGATCTAACCGACAAACATGTTTGTATATACTTCGAGATCGCATACATCAAAAACTGCAAAAAACAAACATTCAGAGATCAAGTAACGGGACAAAACGTTTCGACGGTTATAAACGAAAAATCACTATTTAACGGTTATTTTAACTCCAATTTGATGATTTTTTACTGTCACATCCGGACCCGGGCCCCCACTACAACCCGGGCTCGACTCCGCCATAGCACGATATTTTCAGCTTTGAGCCCCGACCATGCCCTCACAGATTTGTTTCTGAAAACTCACACGAGAACTTCCCAGTGGGTCACCCATCTTGAGACGTGCAAACTCACTTAACTTCAGAGTTCCTACGGAACCGAAGACAGTGAGCTCCCAAAAGGCCTCATGCTAGGTAGAGATTGGAATATACATATAAGGCTTATATGATCCTCTCCCTTAGGCAATGTGGGATGTTACAATCCACCCCGTTAGGGGCCCGACGTCCTCGTTGGCACACTTCCGGCCAGGGATTGACTCTCACGAATTTGTTTATGAAAACTCACACGAGAACTTCCCAGTGGGTCACCCATCTTGGGATTGCTCTCGTGCAAACTCACTTAACTTCAGAGTTCCTACGGAACCCGAAGCCAGTGAGTTCCCAAAAGGCCTTATGCTAGGTAGAGATGAGAATATACATATAAGGCTTATAGGATCCTCTCCCTTGGGCGATGTGGGATGTTACAATCCACCCCGTTAGGGGTCCGACGTCCTCGTTGGCACACTTCAGGCCAGGGATTGGCTCTGATACCAAATTGTCACATCCCGGCCCGGGATCCACCACATCCTGAGCCCGACCTCCACTGTAGCACGATATTGTCTGCTTTGGGCCCCGACCACGCCCTCACGGTTTTGTTTCTGGGAACTCACACGAGAACGTCCCAGTGGGTCACCCATCATGGGAGTGCTCTCACGCGTTACTCGCTTAACTTTAGAGTTCCGATGAACTCTGAAGCTAGTGAGCTCCCAAAATGCCTCGTGCTAGGTTGAGATGAGAATATACATATAAGGATCACTCCCCTGGGCGATGTGGGATCTAACATTTACAACTACACTCCTTAATCCTATATGAATACAATGAACTAATTTGATCGTCAATTTAAAATATTTACCCAAGTGGATACCACAAAATCTTATGTCATGATGATCGATGAAAATTGAGGATTTTGTAAAAGGAATAACATGCAAGCTTTGAGTTCCATTGTCAAGGTTTAAACTTTTGTATATCCTTGAAAACAAAAACTCTTTCATTTTGTATATCCTTGCACATTTAATATTTTGTAATAGACTAGTAGTGTATGAATGTTTGTTTATTAGGCTCTTATTTTCAAGTGTAGATGTAGTATTTAAATGACAAATGTGTTTTTTTGAAGTAATATTTATGTGGCAATGTGCGGTATATGCAAATTTAAAAAATATTTTTTTCTTAACAGGTCATAATGGGTCGGGTCACTTTACCCAAGGACCCGTTAAGATAACGGGTGTCACACGACACGACCCGTTAAGATAACAGGTGTTACACGAAAACGACACGAACATGACCGACACGACCTGTTTGCTAAGCCTAGTATCAACTAGCATTCCTTAGTTCACTATTTTGCATGATAGATTGTCCACACATATATGAAATAGAGGGAAAAATTTATCTTGAAAGACAATTTTCATAGTTGCTTTTTGAGTCATGATTTTTAATTTTTGTTCGACATCAATGTAGAAACTTGTAAAGAAATTTGATGCTTATGATATAATTGTTTTTGTTGTTGTTGTGACTCCTTTACTTTCTTTTGATTAAAAATTTTCATTCTAGTACAAAAATGAACCTTTTTTTCCCCATTAGTATTCTCTGTCCAGTTTCTTTCATATGGGTTAGAGGCCCTTTCTACCTTTGATTTCTGGCTCTACATTTGTTCTACAACATTAGTTTAGTCCTTGACAACGGAAATCGCATCAAGGACTTGGGCGGCAGCATTGGGAGTATCTGAAAGCATATAATTTCGCTTGGGAGCTCGAAGCCAGCCGATTCCATGTCTTGATCCATATTTTAGATTTCCTTCTTACGGTGCAGGTTATCCTTACTGGTAGCGAGTCACAACTAGTTTTGTAGTGGCCAATGGAGAATGGGAATTGGGAAAATCCAAAGTTCATAGTTTTAATCCGAAGAATTGACAATTTCTAAGTTTGAATGTATTTTTGTACGCATTGCTGACTATGCAGCTTGGCTGCTTTGGCGAACTCGCTTGAAAAGTCCAAAAAAATACAAAAATAAAATTACAAAGAACATTACCTGAAAGACCTACTTTTTATGTTCTGAAATGTCCGTCACTTGAGATTTTTTATAAACAACTAACCCAAATAAAATTACAGAGAACATTATATGGCCATATCAAGACCAATCAGAATTACAAGGTTCGACAAGGTTGAACAGAAAGCTAAACAGAATACATACCAATTTGGAGACTGAAAAATTATAAGAATTTAGCACAACTGAGATTTTATAGAATACTATGATATGTATTCTACAATTTGATGTTTTTATCGAGCATCGCATCCGCATCTCATCGTAAGGGCACAACGTTATCATCATAACTAACAACTATCTTCAATCGAGCATCGTTAAGAACTGTCCAGGGCAGACCAATTTCACTTCCCCTAAAGCTTTTACTCTCCATATTGTACACATGCACTCTCACATGATCCCGCGGTTCATGCACATGAAATTCTGTAGATTGGAGGAGGAGCTCACCATTGTGAATGGTACGCAATGGAACGGGGCATCCTAACGCCCTCCAACGAAGAGGAAACGTGATAGCCTCCCTAACCCACACTTGATTTTGGTAGTCCTTCAAAATCCACAACGCCATCATATTCTGTGATCTCACCAATTTCTTGTCACCTATTAGAGCCAAACATCCGCCCACTTCAACTACATTTCTCATTGCTTCTCCCATGGGGTAACCAATACGATGTATAAAACATATATAATCTTGAGGAAGTGATATCACTCTGAATTTCTCGTCTCCAATGTCAAAAACCACAACAACATTTTCTTTCAAATGCATCCAATGCATGGCCCCACTGATGCACACACTTTGCACTTGAAACGGACACCCGAGAGGTTCAAAAGGGAGATCGTTACGGTCTGCCTCTAGGCGCCTCCATAAACTAGTACCTAATTTGAATATCTTGAACATAAAGGTCATATCCGTTGGAATTGAATCGTGAGGCCGGAACGTTTGCACTTGAAGAACCTTATACTCGTTTGTAACAGGACTAAATCCAAAGTGATACGTAACGTGGGATGTAGAGTATGCCGGTGAAGCATGTGGTAGAATAATAGACTCTCGGGTGCAAGGGTTGAATATGAAATTGGGAGGATCAAGATATGCTAGAGTATGATGACGAGATGAGGTGTTTGAAAGGTAGAGGCAGACCAAGCCATTGGTGCTTTGCGCATTGTAGAGACGATGATCACTGCCCATTGGAAGGTTTAGAAGGCGGATGGCGGATGTTGGAGTTCCGTCTTGGTTGATTTGTACAGAGAGGAATTGTTGTTGCCTTGTGGCTTTGTCCCAAGTGGTGAGGAGGAGGTGAGTGAGCTTGTTGCGGTGGAAGCTTTGATGAGCATCGGCGAAGGAAGGGTTGCGGAAGAGAGATGACCATGACTTGCATACGCATTTGAAGCGCATCAGTGATTTGGACGGTACCCTTGGGAGTATCTGAAAGCATATAATTTCGCTTGGGAGCTCGCAGCCAGCTGATTCCATGCTTCTCTTCTACTTTCTTAGGCGAATCCTTACCAGTCACATCTAATTTATAGCAGATTGTGAATGGAAGAACTTAAGTTCATAGCATAATTGCCGGATTCGGTCAAATTAAAATTAGATAAAAATTGAAGAAACAACTCAAAAAACGCGCTTGGATAATTTACCAAGAGAGACTTACAAGTACGATCATCTCTTCAAGAACAGAGTTTGACTTGCTCGTCCCCTTTGAGAAGAGCTTCATACTGGGCAGGTTCCAATTTTGAGCTGGCCTTGCTTTCGGGACTTTGATTATCAAATATGATTTGAGATGAGGGAGAAAGAGGAGGGAAGGTGAGGGTGAGGTTCGTTTTCGTTCTTGTGTTCGTCGGCCAAGGAGAAGAAAGGAGAGGTGGGGAAGGAGAAGAAAATACTGATTACCGAGGGAAGGGAAAGGTGGAAAGGTTAATAAGAAAATTGATTATTCTATTAATAAGAATGCTTTAATAAAATAATGAGACGTCAAGAGTTTACCAAGGTGAAGGAAAAGTAATTTACAAGAAAAATATACTTGTGAAGAGTACAAAATAATATTTTTGAAGTGTTAATAGTAATTCTCTAAATTAATTACAAAATACTAAATGTATAACTAGAAATACTTTTATAAGCTGCTCGTGAGTTCCCAGAAATAAAACCGTGAGGGCGTGGTCGGAGCCCAAAACGGACAATATCGTGCTACGGTGGTAGAGCGGGCTCGGGAGGTGGTTGCGCCCGGACCGGGATGTGACATCATTCGTTAACGAATTTAAAATGAATAGAACTGAATATCATATTGTTTATGTCTTTGATAAGTGATGATATAAGTTACTAGCAAGTTCCGTACCTGAATCAAACCATACTGTATCTAGCAAAACATAAGATGGGCAAAAGGGGAGGGGCTGGTATTATTTTCTTTAATTTTTTGATCTTTAGAAAAAGAAAAAAAGCCAATCTTGAAATTACAAAATAATTGCTAGTGTATTGGGAGTTAAAGATGGCTTGAGCCATTCGGTCGACTCAAAGTTAAAGCTGGCTTGAGCCATTCGGTCGACTCATGCAATTCTGTTAAAGATGGCTTGAGCCATTTTTCACAGAAACATTAGGTCGACTGAATGCTGCTTCATAATTATATTCGGTCGACCCATGTCTTTCTGCAAGCACCATACTTTCTGCAACAGCATAGGTTAGGAGAGTGGCAGCCATACCTCTGTAAAAAATCTATAATCAATCCCTTGATTTAAGGGAAGAAGTCAGTAGCTTAGGCATGATTGAAGGCGCATGTTCCTTCTTTCTTTTGTATATATATGTTGTCCCTGTCCCCTTTTTACTTACAATCAATACAAACAAAAATACAAGTTTATCAATTTCCACATGGTATCAGAGCAGTAACCTTAACAGGCCTGTCTCAGCATATTTTGTGCATTCTGAGCTTCTTTCAATCCACAACAATGGCTGAAGAAGATTCAATTAATCTGGAAGGGGAAAGCTCATCTGCTACTCCTCCAATTAATCCTAACCAACGTCTCAGTTCAGTCCTACTGAATGAGTTCAATTACCTCCCATGGGAAAGAGCTGTGACTCTTGCTCTTGGAGGAAGGTCTAAACTCGGCTATGTCAATGGAGTCATAAAAATGCCAGAGCTCACCTCACCAACCTATGAAGCTTGGCTATGCAAAGACCAATTGGTCATGTCGTGGCTGCTCAACTCCATGGAGTGGAAGATTGCCGAGATTTTTAGCTATGCTGAATCATCTATGCATCTTTGGAAGAATATCAAAGAGATGTATGGAAACCAGAATAACTCAGCCCGAGTTTTTCAACTCAAAAGAGATATTGCTGGTCTATAACAAGAAGGAAAACCTTTTGTGCAACACCTCGGCACTCTAACAACTATGTGGAATGAGTTAAACGTTTATCGACCTCATACCACAGATGCCACAATGTTGATGAGAAGGGCTGAGGAGGACAAAATATTTCAACTATTGGCAAGTTTGAGTCCTGCTTTTGAAGATCTTCGAAGTCACATTCTCATGAACTCTGATCTTCCTTCTTTCTCGAGTATTTGTGCCACTATCCAACGAGAAGAAGTTCGTAAAAGGGTGATGAATATCGAGGTCAAGACAAGCATGCCCGAAGCTAGGGCTTATGCTTCCGATCACAAGGCTGTTGAAGAAAAAGTCTACAAAGGGAAAATATTGGATCTGAAATGTACTTATTGCAACGGTGTTGGGCATTCGAGGGATAGGTGTTGGATACTTCACCCAGAATTGAAGCCAAAATTCTCTAAAGATCACAAGAGTTTTCCAAAGACTCCTCACAACTATCCACACAAGGCGAATCATGTTGCTTCCCCATCTACAGTGTCGAACTTCACTGCTAATCCAGCAGCCTTAATCAATGAATTTGCAGCATTTCTTCACAAGAAACAGATTGGTGGCGACTGTGAAGAAACGATCAGCCATGGGTGTAACAACCAAACTGCATTACTTGGACAGTTTGTAGGGTTTCTTGCTGAAAGTGAGGGCATAGCACACCAAGATACTCCAGGTATTTTGAATTCCTTCTCAACTGCTCTCAACGTTGGTAATGTGCATGATTATTGGATTATAGATTCTGGAGCCACTGATCATATGACAAATAAATTCACAAATTTGCATGATTTTGAAAAATTATCCACTCCTTCTCAAGTGTCGGTTGCCAATGGAAATGGTGTTTCAGTCTTAGGGAAAGGAAAAATAAACTTGATCTCTAAAAGGATAGAGTCTGTTGCCCTATACGTCCATTCTTTTCCTTTTCAACTCCTATCTGTTGGAAGAATCACAAATTCACTAAAGTGCCTTGCCATTTTTTTCTCCTCATTCTGTCATTTTTCAGGATCTAGTCACCAAGAAGACGATTGGTGAAGGTTTTTACTTAAATGGACTTTATTATTTATCCAAAGACACCCAAGTTCCCAAGGTTTTTCAAGTTAGTTCAAGCCTAGCACAAGAACAACAACTTTGGCACCAACGTCTAGGACATCCTTCTGAAAATGTTTTGTCTACTTTGTTTCCAAATCTGCGCAAAATCAAGAACCAATGTGATGTTTGTCACTTGTCTAAGTTTGCTAGATTACCATTCACTTCTTCTATGTCTAGGGCTAGTAATCCTTTTGAAATCGTCCATTCTGATATTTGGGGTCCTACTCTCAAGTCTTTTGATGGATATCAATATTTTGTAACCTTTGTGGATGATTTCACAAGGATAACTTGGTTGTATCTCTTGAAATTTAAAAGTGAAGTTGTGGATGTATTTAAAGACTTTCATAAGTTTGTCATTACTCAATTTTCTTCACATATTCATGTCCTACGATCAGACAATGGCACTGAATATATGTCCCATAATATGTCACAATACTTGAGCACACATGGAATTTTACATCAAACAAGTTGTGTTGGTACACCCCAACAAAATGGGGTAGCCGAGAGGAAAAATCGAGATTTACTTGAGAAAACAAGAGCTATTATGTTTCACATCCATGCCCCAACAATGGCTCATTTGCAAATTGTTAAACGCATTATTCGCTATCTTAAGGGATCTATTGGTCGAGGTATTTTGATGCAAAATAATGGACATACTCAAGTCATGGGATACACCGACGCAGATTGGGCGGGCAATTCCCTTGATCGAAAATCCACCACTGGTTTTTGCACATTTGTTGGAGGAAACTTAGTTACCTGGAAAAGCAAGAAACAAAGTGTTGTTGCTAGGTCTAGTGCAGAGGCTGAGTATCGAGCCATGGCCTCTACTGCTTATGAGCTTATTTGGCTAAAGGTCTTCTGTCAGATTTGGGTTATTGTCACAACCAACCCATGTCCATGTTTTATGATAACCAAGCTGCAATGCATATTGCCTCCAACCTAGTTTTCCATGAACGAACAAAACATATTGAGGTTGACTGTCACTACATTCAAGCACAGGTTCAGTCCAAGGTGATCGACACTCACTACACTCGAAATCATGATCAGTTGGCTGATATTTTTACCAAGGCCCTTCCTGCTACATTGTTCCAGCGCATTTTGTGCAAGCTTGGATCATTTCATCCCTTTGATCCAGCTTGAGGGGGAGTATTGGGAGTTAAAGATGGCTTGAGCCATTCGGTCGACTCAAAGTTAAAGCTGGCTTGAGCCATTCGGTCGACTCATGCAATTCTGTTAAAGATGGCTTGAGCCATTTTTCACAGAAACATTAGGTCGACTGAATGCTGCTTCATAATTATATTCGGTCGACCCATGTCTTTCTGCAAGCACCATACTTTCTGCAGTCTTTCTGCAGCAGCATAGGTTAGGAGAGTGGCAGCCATACCTCTGTAAAAAATCTATAATCAATCCCTTGATTTAAGGGAAGAAGTCAGTAGCTTAGGCATGATTGAAGGAGCATGTTCATTCTTTCTTTTGTATATATATGTTGTCCCTGTCCCCTTTTTACTTACAATCAATACAAACAAAAATACAAGTTTATCAATTTCCACATAGTGTTTAAATAAAAGATTACAACTAAGCGGGAATAAAACTTAAGAAAATTAATAAAAAAGACTTCAAAACTTAAAGTTTTAACTAAGAACTACCTAATAACTTTATTTAATGATTAGGACAAATCCAACAACAAAACAGCCCAACAAGTTGGCCCAAACAATAAGCTTCCAATTTTACCCATGATGGAAATCCTTTGCCCAATTAATCCCTGTTTCTCGATCTCTCTGCCGATCTCCCTTTCTCGATCTCTGCACTGCACAGAAACAGTTGTCTATTTTCGTTATCTCCACTTAGTCTCTCTACTCTCTATTTTCGTTTCCAATTCGATTGGAATTCAACCATTTTCTGAATGAAAAGGTTGAATTTCTAATAGGTGAGATTTCAACTAAAGAGGTCAGTTTCGGAGAGATTTGTTGTGGGGTTTCTAATTTTTTTTTAATCTGGTGTTGAATCTGACATTTTTGTGATACGAGTCTGATATAATTTAGTCTCGGTTTATCTGGGTTTGATGTTAATTGTGGTTTTCAGATTGAATTTCTTATCTCTTATTTGATGTGAACTCATTTTTGGGTATTCTGTTGTTTTATAGTTGTAGCCTCTTCCTTCTTCATCGGAGAATCAATGCAGTCTCTTCCTTCTTCTTCATCCATTCCAAGCCTTACACAAGGAAAGAGAATGACGCGGCAGGACGTAGCTTTTTAGTTGATTTTCCAAGCGGTGCAATACTCTTTCCAAGCGGTGCAATAGAAACCGCACTCACCTCACTGTCAACTTTGGTATTCCAAATTGGTACTGGGCATAATGGAAGTCTGCCATCAGACTTGTGTGGAATGGATTTGTGTTTCCAAGTCAACAACTTGAAAGTAATTCCATAAAAAATAAATAAATAAACAACTTGGAAGTAACCCCAAAGCTATTTAGGGCTTTAATCTCTTTTATTTTTGAAGCTGAACCAAAATAACTTACATTATTTCTGAAACTGAACGAAAATAATTCACACTATTTTTGAAACTACAACAAAATTACACACCATTTCTGAAACTGAACCAAATTACCACACTATTTATGGAACTGCAGCAAAATAACGCACACTATTTTTGAAACTAAACCAAAATAGCCCATACTATTTCAGAAAGTGAACCAAATAAACACTATTTCTGAAGCTACAATAAAACAACCCACACTATTTTTGACACTATTACAGAAGGAGTTTATAGCGTCAGTGGGTGGTGTTGGTTTAATCTCATATAGTAGCGGATTAGACTGTTACGACACTAATTGAATATGACGTTGGTTTTACTGTCGCTTATAAGCGTCACTAAAATACTAGTGTCGCTTTTAAACCGATGTAAGCATAATTTTTAATGTTTTTAAATACTGGTGTCGCTTTTAAATCGGCGTAAGCATAATTTTTAATGTTTTTAAATACTGATGTCGCTTTTAAAGCGACGTAAGAATTCATTTTAATATTTTTAAATATTAGTGTCGCTTTTAAGCGACATAAAGTAAACAAATGACTGCAAGACGCCACATCCAAGTGCACTGACATGTCAGGTCACTTCGGTTTCAACCGATGCAATTTTATCCTTATTTCGACGCCACACAACCTTTTCCTTATTTTTCAAAATATTTTAAATCCCAATGTCGGTTGTAAGCGATAGAATGATAGTCTTTATATACTCTCCCCTGTTTTCCTCTTCCTTTCTTGCATTTTTCTTATTCGTTCTTCTAATTTCAAACCCTCTCCGTGTTTTCTCTCTTACACCTTTCTTATTTGTTCTCCCTACATCATTTGTTCCTTCTTCACAACAGTAAGTTTTTCTTACTTTTAATATTTTTATTTTCTCCACTTATGTTTAATTTTTGTTTACAATTTGTTTTTGTAGAGAATTTATTTGAGCTGGTTGAGTACATAGAGATTTGATCGACGACGGAATTCTTCCATAATTCAGGTTTCTATCACTAAATTCTTTAATCTATAAATTGTATAATAACGAGTTTATTTATTTAAAAGTTCTAATTTAAGTACTTAGATAAATTTTTGCTATTTTTGTTACATTAATAATTATTTAGTCGAATTAATTAATTTTGTGACTTGAATTGTTATGAGAAAATGAAAATAAATAGTATTTATAAGCATTTATGTGAAATTGACATAGTAAATATAACATAAACTTATAATATTTAGTAATATAAGAATATATTATGTTAACTTATAATATTTAGTAATATAAGAATATATTATGTTAAATTAATTTGTTTTGCACTCTAATTGTTATTTTAATTTGTTGTTATTTTAACTTGTTTTTGTTGTTATTTTGATAACTTTTGGTTGTTATTTACTATAATGGATTAGATGAGCATAGTTTTGATAACTTTTTGTTGTTAATTTAATTTGTTTTTACTAAAATAGGTGTTGAAATTTAAAAAATTGCAATCGTGATAGAGTTCGAGGGTTGAAATATAGAAATTGAAAATTCTAATAGTTATGCTTTAAATTATATAATACACGAGTTTATTTATTTAAAATTTCTAATTTAAGTACTTAGATAAAATTTTGCTATTTTTGTTAAATTAATAAATATTTAGTCAAATTAATTAATTTTGTCACTTGAATTGTTATGAGAAAATGGAAATAAATAGTATTTATTAGCATTTATGTGAAATTGACATATTAAATATAATATAAACTTATAATATTTAGTAATATAAGAATATATTATGTTAACTTATAATATTTAGTAATATTAGAATATATTATGTTGAGTTAATTTGTTTTGCACTCTAATTGTTATTTTTATTTGTTGTTATTTTAACTTGTTTTTGTTCTTATTTTGGTAACTTTGATAACTTTTGGTTGTTATTTACTAGAATGGATTACATGAGCATAATTTTGATAACTTTTTGTTGTTATTTTAATTTGTTTTTACTATAATAGGTGTTGGAAATTAAAAGATTGCAATCGTGATAGAGTTCGAGGGTTGAAAGATAGAAATTGAAAATTCTAATAGTTATGCCTACATGATAGGGATTGAAAGATTGTAGGCATCGATCTTAATTTCAATGTAATATTTTTCCCTCGTAAAGTGGTAAAACATGGACAGGAGTTGGTTGACGATAACTCGAAATTTAGAAGCTTATATGGCTGGAATTAATTTGATTCAGGAAGTGGGTGGGGGTGGTGTCGGTCTAAACCGACACTAGGTGTTCTTTATTTCGACGCTAGAGTTTTTTAATGCGACGTCAGTCACTTAATGTCGGTTTCAACCGACGCTGAGTTGGCTCCATATTTAAACCTCTCCCCCCATTTCGCCCGTGCCTTCTTTTTCTTTTCCTACCAATTTAGTCTCTTCAAATTTCAGTCTCTCATTTCCCTCCCAATTGCCGTGCCTCTTTTCCTCCATTTTACTTCTTTCAAATTGTTTTGGTATGGATTTTCAAGATGAACATGTTGGTGAGCCCCAATCCAGAGGGGAAGAAGTCGAAGGTGGTTCGTTTTTAATTTATTATGGTTTTTGGTTTCAGTTTTTTATTTTGTAGCCTAACTAGGATGATGTCCAAAATAGAAATGGTATTTTTGTCCCTTGTGTTTAATGTTATTTTCTTTTTTTGTAAGGAACAACTCAACGGGGACGGGGACCTAGATTCCCAGTTGGACAGTACAAGTTTGTTGTTTTGATGCATTGGGAAAATGTATTAGTGAAAATTCTAGTGCATTTTCAAAGCATGTAGCGTCCGAGGTCCGAGATCATAGACATATGCCGTTGGTGAGTGATTGGCATCAAATCAAGGAAGATGGTAGGGAAGCTTTTTGGAATAGAATAAAGGTAGAAGTATTTTTCATTACTAGAAGAGAGTATAATAAGTTAATGTTTATTGAAATAATTAGTTTGCTTGATTTTATTTATGCGTGCAGGAAACTATTATTTTTCAAGAAGAGCATATGCCGAAGTTACCAATAATCCGGAAAATGACACTTCATATTGCGGAGCATGCGCATAAGGAGCATCGAAATAAGTTAAAAAAAGAGTATTATACTAGTAAACCAGTCGAGGAGCACCAGAAAACACCTCCTAATGTGGATCCTCAACAGTGGGCTGATTTGGTGTCCTACTAGAATAAAGAAAAAATGAAGGCAAACTTATTCTTATTTATTTTATTAAAGCTTTAAATATGTTGTATAAATTCTTTTGTAGGAGATTGCTGCAAAAAACAAGTATAATCGGCGGTTGAAAACGATGAACCACACAACCGGTCCAAAATCATATGCAAGAGTTCGGGCAGATATTGTAAGTGTTGTAAATTTTCAAAAATTATATTATTGGTAATAATTTATTTTTAATTTCTTGTTGGTGAAATTTTTTTTTTGTTGACTTATAATTTATTTTAATTTCTGGTTGGGGAATTTTTTTATTTTGTTGACTTATAATTTATTTTTAATATATTATTGGTAATAAATTATTTTTAATTTCTGGTTGGTGAAATTTGTTTTTGTTGACTCATAAATATAGTGGAAAAAAACTGGGAAGGAGGCGAATCCGGTTATGTTTTTTCGTCATTGTCATACTCGGAAGGATCGCTCTTGGATTGATGAAACGTCGGAGCGCACTGGGGTAATTAATTTTGTCTTTGTAGTATATTATTGTTATTAAATATTATTATCTATAGTTGAATTCTTATTTTTAAAATTTTTGTTGCAAGGTAATTATGGAGGGAAATATTCAAATTATGATAGAGTCCGGGCAAGAAGATAGTGAAGAGCTTAGGACCCGCGTTTATGTGGAAACGATGGGTCCTGAGCGACATAATAGAGTACGAGGATATGGACATGCGGTGACTTCGGATATGGTGTTGTATGCATCTTCCTTGACTTCTAGTTCTAATTCTTCCAGAAGATCGTCCCAGAGTTCAATGGCATTGTTGTTGTCTGAGAACAATCAATTAAGAAGGGAGCAAGAAATTAGTGTTAAACGGATGACAGAGGTAGAGTTGAAGCTTGCAGAAACACGCAGTGAGCAGCACTAATATAATCAGCTGGTTACGTTGTTATTGCAAAAATATCTGCTGCCAACACCTTATAGCCCAGGATGCCAACATTCAGGCTTGGGTCAGCCTCTTGGTGCACCTGTATATCCGTATGCAGGTTATAATCAGCAACCTCCATATCCGATGTATCCAACACAGCCCATGACATACATGCAGCAGCCACCTATGGCTTACATGCAGCAACCACCTATTTCATACATGTAGCAGCCGCCGTATCAAATGCCTGTATATCGACCTGAGATGGCTTCTCATGATGGGATTTGCCCGGATGTTCAAATTGGAGGTTTTTCTGGAATGCTTGCAGGTGGTGTATTAGATGTTGACATGGCGGGGTTTATTGGATCAAAAGGAGGATCTCAACAAGTATCTCAGCAAACATCTTAAAAAGGACCTCAAGAAAGAACTCGTGAAGGAACGGGGTCATATTCGGGCTCTGATTCTCTTGAGTAGTGTGGTTCGCATTCTTGTCGGATATGTATGACACTTGTGCTAACATTAATAGTTTCTATTTTTTTTTGTATGTTGTATTTATTATGTCAGATTTGGTGTTTGTTATGGTGGATGTTATGTGAAATATAAAATGTTATGAGTTTTTGTAATTTTTGACATGTCTTATAAATGTTATATTGGTTAGAATTATGAGATAAAAACTGATGGGTAATAAAAACAAAAAAAAAAAAAAAAAAAAAACTGGCGGGGCAATATAGAAATATGATTTTTTTTAAGTCTACTGTCGCTTGTAAGCGACGTAGGCTTGAATATTTAATTATAGTGTCGCTTATAAGCGACGTTACGTTGAGTATTTTATTTATTTAACTAAAGTAGTGTCAGTTTAAAGCGACACTAATTATGATATTTTAATTATTTTTTTGGTACTTCACTGACGTGAAGATTAGTAAATTCTTTATTTTTAATAGGGCTAGTGTCGCTTATAAGCGACGTTAGTTTCAGTATTTTATTTATTTAACTAATGTAGTGTCGATTTAAAGCGACACTAAATTTGATATTTTAATTATTTATATATTAGGTAATGTTGGTTTAAACCGACGTCTCATTCAATGAGGATGTCGCTTTTAAGTGACGTAAGGACCTATGTCGCTTTCAAGTGACACTGTTGTTCTATTTATTTTATAATACTTTCCTTTTTAGTGGCGGATTAAGGTGGATAAGCGACGCCAATACCCTTTTGTGACGGTAGTATTGGCGTCGGTTTAGATATGCGACATTGCACGATTTAATGTCGGTTTTTTACCAAATATCTGACATTAAGTAGCTTTTTTTGTCGGTTTTATAGTGCCACTGATATTCCCTTTTGTAGTAGTGTGAAACTGAACCAAAATAACCATACTATTTCTGGAATTGCAGCAAAATGACACACATTATTTCTGGAACTACAACAAAATAACCACACCATTTCAAAAAATAAACCAAAATAATCCACACTATTTCTGAAAGTGAACAAAATAAACGCTATTTTTAGAAATACAATAAAATAAGAACGAGACTGAACGACAAAAGATGCTCACTTTGCACTCTGCAATCATTTCCTATAATAGGATGGTGACGGAGAAGGGATGGGGAGCCAACCAATTACAAAATATGCTCACTTTGCACTCTACAATCACTTTGCACTCTGTTCAATTTAATAAGTAGTCAGGGTTTAGTTTAAGAAATAGTGATAGTACCCGTGTTTAGTTCTAGAAATAATCAGTGTTCAGTTTACTAAATAGTGATAGTACCAGTATTTAGTTTAAGAAATAGTCAATACTCACTTTAAGAAATAGTGATATTATCGTGTTTAGTTCTAGAAATAGTCAATGGTTAGTTTACAAAATAGTGATATTACCAGTGTTCAGTTTTAAGAAATAGTCAATGTTCAATTCTGGAAATAGTCTGTGTTTAGTTTAAGAAATAGTGATAGTACCAGTATTCAATTTACGAAAGAGTAAATTGTAGCTATGGTCCCTTAACTTTAACTTAATTGGAGCAATGGTCCCTCAACTAAAAATCCATTACCATTGGTCCCTTAACTTATCAAAACGTTCAGCTATGGTCCCTCAACTAAAAATCCATTACCATTGGTCCCTCAACTTTAATTCAATTGGAGAAATGGTCCCTTAACTTTAACCCAATTGTAGCAATGGTCCTTCCAATATAACTCATTTGGACAAATTTTTTGACATAGTTGATGAAAAGAACCATAATTATACACTTTGATGAGTTGAGAGACCCTAATTGTATAAATGATCATTTCAACATAGCTTATTTTGACAAAATTGATGAAAAGGACTATAGCTACGCATTTTGATAAGTTGAGGGACGAATGGTAATGGATTTTTAGTTGAGGGACCATTGCTCCAATTTGATTAAAGTTGAGGGACCATTTGTACAATTTACTCTTTACGAAATAATGATAGTACCAATGTTCAGTTTAAGAAATAGGCAGTGCTCACTTTAAGAAATAGTGATAGTATTGTGTTTAGTTCTAGAAACAGTTAGTGGTCAGTTAACAAAATAGTAATAGTACTAGTGTTGAGTTTAAAAAATAATCAGTGCTCACTTTAAGAATTAGTCAGACCAAAAAATCAAGTTAACTGTGTGGATGGATATCTCATGTTAGCTTGCTGCCATCGTAAAAGTATCAAATTAAACAACTCTCTTAGTTCGTTTTTTTTTTCATTTTCTTGAATTATAATTGCAAGCCAATTGATTCTATATATAAGGTGGATAAATTCGACATTCCCCTAAGAAAAAAATCAGTGCCGAAACTAAGTCATCGATATAAGCTCTCAACATGTATGTGGAAATAGCAAATTTTGTCAAATCAAAGGTGGCATGGATCCCTTATAGATCCAGCAGCTAACAAATTTCTAAGGCAGCAGATTCTTCAGGTTTCACGTGGTTGTGGGAACCACAATCAGGCTCTTCTTGCCGCTTGCTACGTATTAGGTGGTTTTGCGCTGGGCGACGAGCACGCTGTCTACTTAACAACGCCTCACTTGTTCTTGTTGAGTTTTGCATGGGGTTGGGTTTTCTTTTTGTTAGGGGTATTTTTGAAAACTTATTTTTGTTCATGATGGGCTCTGCAATCCAGCCCGTGTAGAATTTGAGAGCACTGTCCTTATGGTTAATTTTAAGGTGCTTTTGATTAAAGAAAACTATAAGGTGGTTTTTGATTAAAATATTCTTGATCTAAGCCATTTTCATTAAAGCTTCCAAAAAACTTGACTCATGTCATAAGTATTAGGCAAGCCACACTACACATCAGGACCCAGACTATTGCTGTTAATGCAACCTGCCCCTTTTTCCCGCTCAGAGCAATTGGAACGAGTCAGCTGAAATTTCCTTTTGAATAGGTAACTTAGCTGAAATCCCTTTATCATTGATTGTACCCAAAATATAAAATAAAAAAAACAGATTTTGAGCCTCATTAAATTAATCTTGTGATCCTATCACATCTCATCGTAAGGGCACAATGTTATCATCATAACTAGCAACTAACTCCAATCGAGCATCGTTACGAAATGTCCATTCGGAGGGCAAGCCAATTAACTTCCCATAAAGCTTTTTCTCACCATATTGTACGCATGCACTCTCACATGGTCCTGCGGCGCATGCATACGTAATTCTGTATACTGGAGGAGGAGCTCACCATTGTGAATGGTACGCAATGGGACGGGGCATCCTAACGCCCTCCAACAAAGGGGAAATGTGATAGCCTCCCTAATCCACACTTGATTTTGGTAGTCCCTCAAAATCCAGAACGCCATCATATCCTGTGATTTCACCAATCTCTTATCACCTATTATAGACAAACATCCACCCACCTCAACAACATTTCTCATTACTTTTGTCGTGGGATAACCAATACGATGTCTAAAACAGATATAATCTTGAGGAAGTGGAATCACCCTAAATTTCTCGTCTTCAATGTCAAAACGACTACAACATTTTCTTTCCTATGCATCCAATGTATGGTCCCATTGATGCGCACACTTCGCACTTTAAACGGGCACTTGAGAGGATCAAAAGGGAGATCGTTAAGGTCTACCTCTAGGCGCCTCCATAAACTTGTACCTAATTTGAGTATCTGAAAGCATATAATGTCGGTTGGGAGCTCAGAACTAGATTCCATGTTTCTCTTCTACTTTTTTGGGCTATATCCTTACTAGTCACAGGCAGATTGTGAATGGAAGAGCTTACGTTCATAGTTTATAAACGTAAGAAGGCCAAAAGGGCAAAGGTCTTTAAATAAAGACAAGTTCGAAGTTTGAATTGATCATTGAAGGGGCGTTATTGTCTTGAAGAATTGACAATGTACAATCTTGTATTCATCGGCGTGTGGGGACAATGCAGCTAAAGCTGCTTTGGTTAACTCGCTTGAAAAAGTCCTCAAAATACAAAATAAGCTCAAGTTCTCTTATCATTTTGTTTAATTTTTTGAACTTTAGAAAAAGAATAAAGACCAAATTTTTTTGTGATCCTTGTGGTGACACCCTATTTTTAAATAGACTCATGTTGTGAAAAAAACTATTAATTGTAGTCCTGTGGTGAAATTTGTTATCAATCATAGTCCAAATTGGATTTTTCCTCATTCTTTTGTCATTTGTAAGGGCAAAATTGTTATTTTTGGTTTTATTGATTCCATCAACCAATCATAAGGCGCCATATGGACATAATTTTTTTAAAAAAAAACTTTTAGAGCTACAATAAAAGAATAAATAAATAATAAAATTACAAGGTTCATATTATCAGACTTTCTCATTTCAAGAGAGTCAAGAGTCCAAATTCAAGATTTTAAAAAAATCACAAAGTACCTTACCGCGTTTAGGTTGGAATATAAGTTATTATACAAACATTGAATTAGTTTCATTTTAAGAAGAACAGTGGTGGACGGGATGGCTAGGGTTATCTGAGAGAGAGGGAGGGTAGTGGGTGGTTGTTGTGGTTGTGGCTGTGGCTGACAATGGTAAAGATTGGGGAGGGATTTCTTTCTTTCCCCTTCTACTTTTGTTGATTATAAAAAAGTGGAATTACCAAAAAGAAAAGAAAAAAAAATTAATGGAATGACCTTTTTACCCCTGCATGTGGATGATATTTTGACATAAATTTCAATTTGGACTACAATTGATAACGAACTTCACCACAGGGTTAAGATTAACACTTTTTTCACCATAGGGGTCGATTTAAAAGTAGTGTCTCATCTGTAACAGCCCATCCCTGAAAATTATGATTTTATAATTTTAATAAGTGAATTCACCACAGGGTTGACCTCGTTGACTGTCATGTGGTGTCATGTAAGGTTCATTTTCTTGGCATATTCTTGTAGTACTCGTCGTTACGGACGCGTGGGCGCAGACGGAGCACAATTTGGAGTTATAACGAAGGAGTTATTAACGTTTAAAGTTAGGGGCAAAATGGCAACTTGGTTATTTTGGAAGGCCCCAGATTTTTGGAGCATAATCTAATGGAGCCAAGTGTATGGCCAGATTGGGGGAAAATAGAGATGTGTGTGAGTGTGTGGCTGCGGGGGAGAAAAACATAAAAGAAACGAGGGGAAGAAGAAGGAGGAACATGAGAGAAAATGAGGGAGTTGGACGAATCAGGGGAGGAGAGAGGAAGCAAGAGAACGAATCAGGGAAGAAAGAAATAAAGGAAAAGAGGGAGAGGGGGCGCACGGGATCGGATCCTCGACCCGTTTTGGTTCGACCTGACCGGCGGATTTCCATGCTTCCCGACGCCATTCATGGCGTTTCATGGCAAACTGAGGCAAATAACCACCTGGAAGCAACTTCCTAGCCTTCCCTCTATTAATTTCATCCCAAATTTGGCCTTGAATTCGCAAGAAATGTACCCGTGGGTGCCGCGGGGAACATTGTTCGAAATCCACCAATTGTGAAATGTTTTCCTTCAATTACCACTACCAAAATACTTCCCTAAAACCCAAGCCCAAGCTGTGGTAGAGGCGTTGGAGTAAGTATGGAGGTCGAATTGGAGCACACCCAATTCTAGGGTTCCGACGGGTTTTGTTGAAATTGAACCACTTTCCAGCCAAATTGGCCTTGGCCACATGTATGAAATTTGTTCTACTCATTCAATTATGCAAATTTTGAGAATTTTTGGAGAAAGTTGAATTTTCCGGCTAGTCGGGGCGGCCGACCGCCACCCAAGGCGGTGCGTGGCCCGAGGGCCGTCAATGTTATTTTTAGGCTATATTAAATACCTTGAGTTCAGTTTTGGAAATTGAATTATGTAGATTGATCAATTGAACCTAATTTCATTACAAGACGTGGTTAAGTGAAAGTATGAATCGATAATCCGACCTTTGGATCGTCATCAAATTTTAATAGGTTATTATTTATAATATTTGAAGAATGTAGGAACTTACGGATTGGGAATCCAGTGTACGGATCTTCCTGAATTGGATTTGTAAGGTCGTAAAATAAAATGTTAACCGCCACTTGGTTTTGACAATGGGCAGAGATCCGACCGTTGGATCGTTTCGAAACTTTAGTATGATGTTCTAGAAGCATAATGTGGATCCTTGGAAGTTGTGGATTAGAAATCTGATGTGTGGATCTTCCGGACCAAACTACGTAGACACAGGTTCTATGTAAGTTATGTATTTTATCGATAAGAATTCTGAGATAGGATTTGATGATTGTTCTAGGCGCCAATCGTTCGTGATGCCTCAATGTTTGTGCTAGGAAGTTGTAGCGCGGATTGCAGGTGAGTGGATCTTTTCCTTCTTATTATATATATATATATATATATATATATGTGTGTGTGTGATTCATAATTCCACGAATGCTTTTGTATTGAATTAAGAAATTTATGCCATGTTACATATATTTGTATGTTATAAAGTACTATGAAATGGTTGAGATTAGATTATATCGTGATATATCTATATGCTTATTACCTATAAATAATTACAGTGAACTACGAATGACTTGATCCTTATTAGGGTACGTAGGCAGTCTAACGAGATGTTAGATGCAGCCATACAATAATTGAGACAAAAGCCTTGTTTAGGAATTGAGTAATGTGAAGGAAATTGGTAAAAATGTGAGTTTTAACCTTATGATTTGGTGATTGATTGCGGGTTATAAATCTTTGTACAATGAAATGAGAATTTGTGGTTTTACGTTTTATAAGTACAACGCTGTAATTAGTTTATATTTTAGTATGTGATTTAATACAGCTCGCACAGTGATGCACAACAATGCGGAAACCAAGGTAAGTTCAGGTGAGTATATAATGTTGGTATGATCGAATGGTAATTAGTGATGAATGGAATTGAGCAGAATTCATTGTCTTGCACCCCGATGTTAGTGCTTTGCCCGAGGCCGGGGCCAGCCTTCACGTGATCGTTCACCTCCCGCACCTTACGCTCACCTTGAATTCCAAGGTAGGTGCCAGCCTGTCGTATAGACCACTATAGGTTGTTCCGACTCGTAGGTGACTTGCGATACGTCGCACAGCCTTTACGTGATTGTAGCACTGAGCGTATTTATATACACCCAGCCTGTCGTACAGACCACTATAGGTGGTTCCGACTCGTGTGCAGGACCTGACTGATGAGATATTGATTGATGAGATGTGGATGAGTCGTACAGGTCTCTATAGGTGACTCCAACTCATGTGCTAGCACCTGATTGATGAGATATGGATGAGTCGTACAGCTCACTATAGGTGACTCCGATTCATGTGCTAGCACCTGATTGATGAGATATCGTACAAGTCATTATAAGTAACTCCAACTCACGTGCTAGCACCTGATTGATGAGATGTGGATGAGTCGTACAGGTCACTATAGGTGACTCCGATTCACGTGCTAGCACCTGATTGATGAGATATGATGAGTCGTACAGGTTACTATAGGTGACTTCGACTGTCATTAATTGATATTGATGTATTTCATCTTGCTTATATGGTTGTTGCTGAGATACTTCGACATGATATGCCTTGGTTTTACCATTCTTCGGCATGATTTTTATGTGCGTATGTATTGGTATGTTCTAGGAAATTATATGGACTTAAATGAGGGATTATCGTATTTCTGAAAAGAAAGATGTTTTCAAAGTTTTGTTTTGTCTACTCACATTTTCTGTTTTGAGCTTCTCTAGGTTTTAGTTACTGAATGTTCGTCTTGACGAAGATTCTTGGCAATTCTCAAGATTGGTGGCTACTTCTGAGGGTAGATTGGTGGCTACTTCTGAGGGTACAAATCTTACCCGCTCTACTGTACTTTACTTATGCTATGACGTCACGTGTGAGATGGGTTCGCTCCCGCTCACCAGCACACTCTGGTGTTTTGGCACTTTTAGGTTTAAATTTATTCGCACTTTCCATATCACTACACCCTATGGCTTTGTCACCTTCCAGGTGTCGGCCAGCACAGCCCGTCTTCAGAGTCCTAATGGATTTTCTGAGTCGGGGTGTGTCATCATCACAAAGATCAAGAAAAAAATTTAGCCAAGAATAAAAGCCAATCTAAAATTACAAAATAATTGCTATTGTTAAAATAAAGGAATACAGGTTCATGGCCTTCCACCAGGTCACCATCTGTCTAACTTTGCCCGGTTCAAATCCGTTAACAAATCCGTCAAAATTCGTGTAGCATGAGACCTACTCTTTTTTCATGAAATGGATGTCACTAGAGCGCCCTACGGCCCAAAAAGGTGGTTAGAAGAAGAGATTTTGATAAACAAGCTAAAAAAAAAATCACAGAGATCATTACGAGGCCATATCGAAACCAATCAGAATTACAAGGTTTGATAAGATTAAACAGCAAGCAAAGAAGAATACATACCAATTTGGAAATTGAAAAACGAGAATAATTTAGCACAACTGAGGCAGCCGCGTACTTAACAGATAAGTTAGAAGAATGAGGAGTTTAACGCAATCAGAAACAAAAGGCTCTAAAGAGATTTACTTGCATACTATGATGCGTTCTATACTGTCGAGTTTTTAACAATTATAATGATTAAAAGTTGTGGAGTACAGAATTTTTGAGGATAAAGAGGAAGGATCGATCCTATATATAAGCCAAGTACGACCAAGTCCTTGATTAGGGAGAGCAGCGGTGAGGAGTTTATTGTATGCCAACTGGTGTTCAAGTAGTTAATTATTTCATTATAATTAGAGAGATTCATATTACAACTTGTATAATATTTTTCAAGATCTACGGAAGAAGAATGTTTTTCTATATGATAAGAAAGAAGATTTTGAATATAGACGAGACATTAGGTAGCTTGATATTGAGCCTCCTTAAATTAATCTTGACAATCCCATCATCATCTCATCGTAAAGGCAAAATGTTATCATCATAACTAGCAACTAACTTCAATCGAGCATCGTTCCTAAATGTCCATTCGGAGGGCAAGCCAATTTCACTTCCTCTAAAGCTTTTACTCTCCATATTGTACACATGCACTCTCACAGGGTCCGGCGGCCCATGCACACGTAATTCTGTAGATCGGAGGAGCAGCTCACCATTGTGAATGGTACGCAATGGAACGGGGCATCCTAACGCCCTCCAACAAAGGGGAAACATGATTGTCTTTCTAACCCACACTTGATTTTGGTAGTCCTTCAAAATCCGTAACGCCATCATATTCTGTGATGTCACCAATTTCTTGTCCCCTATTAGAGCCAAACATCCATCCACCTCAAGTACATTTCTCATTACTTCTCCCAAGGGGTAACCAATACGATGAAGAAAACAGATATAATCTTGAGGAAGTGGGATCACTCTGAATTTCTCATCTCTAATGTCAAAAACCACAACAACATTTTCTTTCAAATGCATCCAATGCATGGCCCCACTGATGCACACACTTTGCACTTGAAACGGACACTCGAGAGGTTCAAAAGGGAGATCGTTACGGTCTGCCTCTAGGCGCCTCCATAAACTAGTACCTAATTTGAATTTCTTGAACATAAAGGTCATATCCGTTGGAATTGAATCGTGAGGCCGGAACGTTTGCACTTGAAGAACCTTATACTCGTTTGTAACAGGACTAAATCCAAAGTGATACGTAACGTGGGATGCACAGTATGCCGGTGAAGCATGTGGTAGAATAATAGACTCTCGGGTGCAAGGGTTGAATATGAAATTGGGAGGATCAAGATATGCTAGAGTATGATGGCGAGACAAGTTGTTTGAAAGGTAAAGGCAGACCAAGCCATTTGTGCTTTGTGCATTGTAGAGACGATGATCATTGGACATTGTTGGAAGGTTTAGAAGGTGGATGGTGGGTGTTGGACTTCCGTCTTGGTTGATTTGTACAGAGAGGAAGTGTTGTTGCCTTGTGGCTTTGTCCCAAGTGGTGAGGAGGAGGTGAGTAAGCTTGTTATGGTGGAAGCTTTGATGAGCATCGGCAAAGGAAGGGTTGCGGACAAGGGAGGACCAAGACTTGCAGACGCATTTGAAGTGCATTAGGGACTTGGACGGTAGCCGTGGGAGTATCTGAAAGCATATAATTTCGCTTGGGAGCTCGGAACTAGATTCCATGTTTCTCTTCTACTTTCTTGGGCAATATCCTTACCAGTCACAACTAATTTTATACAGGCAGACTGTGAAAGGAAGAACTTAAGTTCATAGTTTATAAACGTAAGAAGGCAAAAAGGGCAAGGGTCTTTAAATAATGACAAGTTCGAAGTTTGGATTGATCATTGAAGGGGCGTTATTGTCTTGAATAATTGACAATGTACAATCTTGTATTCACCGCTGTGTGTGGACAATGCAGCTAAAGCTGCCTTGGTTAACTCGCGTGAAAAAAGTCCTTAAAATACAAAATAAGCTCAAGTTCTCTTATCATTTTGTTTAATTTTGTGAAGTTCAGAAAATAAAAGAAAGCCAATTTAAAATTACAAAATAATTGCTAGTGCTAAAATAAAGGATTACAATTTAGAGGGAAAAAACTTAGGCCATGAAATAAGAGATTAGGTGAGGTAGACTACACATCAAGACCAGGACTACCGCAGCTAATGCAACCTACCTCTTTTCCCCACCAAAGCCAGCCAAATGCGGGAATCTTTAGCTGCACCATCCGTGCTTACTTTAACCCGGTTTGAAGGAGGAAACCGCCACGAGACCTCTAAATCATGAGGGCGATCCCAACGACCATTAAAAATAAAATCCGAGACCAAAGCACGCAAACGATTAGAAATAGGTAAAGGAACTCCCAATTGATAAACAACCGGCACGTCCAACCACTTTGAATGCCAAAATTTCACCTGATCACCCGAACGAATAATCCAGTTTGACCCATCAGGGATAGCCAATAGAATTGAAACATTTTTTTTTTGCTGACAACGGGGCATAAGCCCGAGAGAAAAGCAAACTAGCAACCCGCGACAAAAAAGATGAGTTTGCTTAAAAAAGACTCGACCTAAATTGCAGATAAACTCAAACGAGCCAAATCATCTGTAACAAAATTCTATTCACAGTAAATATGGCAAATTTCACAAGACCAACGTTTGCATAAGAGCACAATAATTCAATACCAAACCTCCCACAGAGTGATTATCCACTTTTACATTTAAAATCAATTGTACTGCAAGAGCATAATTCGATTCTACCTAATTGAAACATCCTTATGTTGAAACACAAGTCGGTTTTTGACGCGCCCCGATCCCGATGTCTTGGGGACATTAGAATGGTCACGTGCTAGCCGACACCCGAGGGGTGTCGAAAGCCATTTAGAATGCATAAGAACGAGAAGTAAATAAGAATTAAGAATTTTATGGTAAAAATATGCATTTAAGGAACGTGTTCAGATGCATACAACTAATTTGAAATACTAAAAGAAAGAATATAAAATTGAATAAACAAAAGGAGTGGGTCCTACACCGAGAGGACTCGAAGATGCCAATGCAGAAGTGCCTTGATGCCGAGATTGTATACCTCAATTCTAAGTCCTGAAGGGGGTACAAAACAAACATGAGTGGACCAATTTGATATACATATAATAAAATAGTTCACAATGTACTAACCCCCAGGTTTTATGAAAACTCATATAGCATGATAAATAAAATAGGTTTTCCGGAACCTAGCATGATGTGCAATGTCTCAAATCATAACTCATATATACGTAATCACTAGTGAAAAATGTCCACATATCCCTCCAGGCCATATGCCATCTCCCCGTCCCTGAGTATACAGTCAGAGGAAAATATCGCTTCAGACCTTATGTCAGCTCCCCGTCCCTGTGCTAAATAGCCAGAGGAAACACACTCCAGGCCCTATGCCAACTCCACTCGTCGCCCGAGATGGACTGGAATCTATCTCTACGTCCTGTAGTGGAAATTGGGACCACTAGGTAAGTACAAAACCAGTGAACATATATATTGAAAAGCAACTTCATAGTATAAAGTCATATATCATCTACACTATAAAGAAGTGTTCGAAACGTATTTTAAATATCATATCATCAAGCAGATATTAAATAAAGAATACAGGTTATAAGAAAAATAAATAATAATTCAAAATAGCCTCAGTAAGCATGTCATCTCATAAAACGTTTCACAAAACGTAATCATTAAATCATGCTTCTCATGTATGCATTTTTACTATTAAAACATGCATTTTTAGAAGGGGTCCACTCACAATACTTAGCCGCCGAAGAGCCATGCAACTAGCGAACAAGAAATCGTCACCAATAACTACTCCTAAGCACATACAGGGTACAATTAATAAAACTCTATTAAAACAATTGAATGAACAAATAATGGGTGACCCACTAGGAAGTTGCTCGTGAGTTCCCAGAAACAAAATCGTGAGGGCGTGGTTGGGGCCCAAAGTGGACAATATCGTGCTACGGTGGTGGAGCGGGCCTGGGATGTGGTGGACTCCGGGCCGGGATGTGACAATTTGGTATCAGAGCCAAACCCTGGCCGTGGTGTGCCGACGAGGACGTCGGGCCCCTAAGAGGGGGGTGAATTGTTAGATCCCACATCGCCCAAGGGAGTGATCCTTATATGTATATTCTCATCTCTACCTAGCACGAGGCTTTTTGAGAGCTGACTGGCTTCGGGTTCCATAGAAAATCCGAAGTTAAGCGAGAAGGGGGCTAGAGCATTCCCATGATGGGTGACCCACTGGGCAGTTGCTCATGAGTTCCCAGAAACAAAACTGTGAGGGTGTGGTAGGGATTCAAAGCGGACAATATCGTGGTACGGTGGTGGAGCGGGCCCGGGATGTGATGGACCCCGGGCCGGGATGTGACAGTTTTTTTAGTTACAAAGTTCCAAAAACAAATCGTAAAAATTATATCATTTAGTAAAGAAGGCAATATTTTCCAATCTCCATCATTTAGTCACGATCCAAATCCGCGCCTATAAATACCATTTGTCGAGGGCTTACAAAACCTTCTTGTTCTCTGGTCCACACGTTGCTCTACTCCTCTCAAATCCCTTTGTAATATTCAATGGGGCAATCGGAGCTGCAAACATCTCTAGGCCATTTGAACTCAAAATAGCTTTGCTTTTGAATCACAATTCATTTTATTGTAAGTGGTAAAATTAGTTTCCTCCAATATCTTTTTGGTTTTTTAGCAATTAAATAATTATGACAAAAATAAAGATAACATAATAATAATCTTGTTCACACACTCCAAAACTAAAGAAAGACCGTGCCGTTGATACTCTCTGCATTGTAGAAACGATCATAGGACAATGTTGGAAGGTTTACAAGGTGCGTGGCGGCTGTTGGATTTCCTTGTTGGTTGATTTTGAAGAGGAGGTGTTGTTGCCTTTTGGCTTTGTCCCAACTGGTGAGGAGGGGGTGAGTGAGCTTTATATGGTGTAAGGGTTGATGAGGCGTAGACATAGAAAGGGTTGCAGACGAGAGAAGACCAAGACTCGTGGACGCAATTGAACCGCTTAAGGGACTTGGACGGCAGCCTTGGGAGTATCTAAAAGCAAATAATTTCGCTTCGGAGCTTGGAACCAGCTGATTCCATATCTTGATCCATGCTTTAGATTGCTTCTTTCGGTTCAAGTTATCCTTACAAGTGATGAGCCATAGCTAGTTTTCTAGTGGCCGATTTAGAATGGGAATTGGGAAATCTAAAGTTCATAGTTTTTATCAGAAGAATCGACAAGTTCTATGTTTGAATGTATTTATATATGTATATGTTCACTATGCAGCTTAGCTTCTTTGTGAATTCGCTATGACAAGTCCAAAAAATACAAAAATATATTATAACTTATTTCAAAATTCAAAAAAATGAAAAGTAATATTACTTACAGGTTCATGGCCTTCCACCAGGTCACTATCTGTCTCACTTTACCTGGTTCAAATCCATTAATGCAGCACGAACGTAGAAAGATACAACGTTACAAACGTATGCCCTCGAAGTTCCATGTTTTCTGAAAACTACAATAGTTTGAGAGAAATTCCAAAGGTTATTTGATTAATTATGAATTGATGCATTACATTAGCTAGCAGCCAGACAACTCAAATAAACTTAATCACAACTTTGGGGAAGCCTAGGGGTTTTTAGGGAATTAAAGACGATATTCATTAGAAGTAAAATGAAAAGTCCGACTTTTATTACAAAACGCTGTTTTGGAAGTTGAAACAAAAGAAGATTGCCATCACTAACCGCTCATAGCCCTAAATTGTCCACCAACTATAAGAGACAAGCGCGCTATAAGTCAGAACAAAGTGATGAGTTTAAACCAAGACATTGCGCTCTTTTTGAAAAGATATCATGGGCCCCAAAACAGAGCTCAGATGCCAACTCTGTAAATTCGTGCTACATTCTTTTGTCTTTCTTCAGCCCATTTCGTCTTTAATCCACTCACCATTTGTTCTACATAAGAAGATTTTGGATAGAGACGAGACATTAGGTAGCTTAGCCAAAATCCCCCTCCCTATATCATAGTACAAAAAAAAAGAAAAAAGAAAAAAACATTTTGAGCCTCAACAAATTAATCTTAACGATCTTTGGAGGCCACGTTTTGAAAGCCCCCTTTTCCCTTTTCCTCCCCTCCCACCGCTCGTAGGGTTTTAGCTTTGCCGCCTTCTTCCTCCTCCCTCCGTCACTCCCTCTATGCAAATCGGAATGGGCAGCGACAAGGATAACATCAACATGTCCGATCTCTCCTCTGATCTCAACGACGTGGATCGAGCAGGCCTCGTCAATGCTCTCAAGAATAAGATAGAGAGTTTGGCCGGGCAGCACTCTGATATCCTCGAGAGCTTATATCCTGTAGTCCGAAAGCGGGTCAATGTTCTTAGAGAGATCCAGACCCAACATGATGAACTTGAGGCAAAGTTTTTCGAGGAGAGAGCAGCTCTCAAAGCCAAGTATCAGAAATTGTATCAACCTTTGTATACCAAGAGATACGAGATCGTAAATGGTGTTGTTGAAGCTGAAGGAGTCACTAATGAAGCAGCAACAACTGAGGAGGGTAAAGATTCCGAAGAAAAAGGAGTGCCTGATTGCTGGCTCAATGCAATGAAGAACAATGAAGCTGGCCGAGGAGATATCAGAGCGCGATGAAGGCGCTCTCTTAAATATCTCAGAGACACCAAGTGGTTTAGGATAGATAACCCTAAGGGCTTCAAACTGGAGTTCGACTTTGACACCAATCCCTATTTTAAGAACTCTATCTTGACAAAGACATACCACATGATCGATGAAGATGAACCCATTCTGGAGAAAGCAATAGGAACGGAGATTGAATGGTATCCTTCTAAATGCTTGACACAAAAGCTCCTTAAGAAGAAGTCTAAGAAGGGATCCAAGAATGCTAAGCCAATAACTAGAACTGAAAATTGCGAAAGTTACTTCAACTTTTTTAGTCCACCTCAAGTCCCTGAGGACGACGAAGATATTGATGAGGATGTTGCCGAGGAACTCCAAAACCAGATGGAAAATGATTATGACATTGGGTCTACCATTCGAGATAAGATCATCCCCCATTATGTTTCACTGTATACTGGAGAGACCATTGAGGGAGAAGATTTTGGAGACTTGGAGGAAGATGAAGATGACGAAGAGGAAGAGGATGAAGAAGACGAGGAAGATGATGAAGACGATGAAAATGAAGGCAAAACCTAAAAGAAGACATCGGCTAACCACAAGAAGAGTGCAAGAGCACCAACCGGGGAGCAGGGCGAGAGGCCTCCAGAATGCAAAAAGCAGTAGAATATGATTGTTTCGGAAAGGCGGATTGAGTAGCTGTGAGTTCTCGTTGGACCTTCAGAATGTTTTAATAGAAAATGGTTGCTGGGCGGTTTTGTGTGGTCGATATATTTTTTTATCTTTTGTTTTCTTTTCCATGCTGGTTTAGGGGGAATGTGATGAAAGATGGTTTGGATGTCATTGTGATTTGTTAGCGTATGTTTGAATTCGATAGACATTGTTTTTTAGTAATCTATTTGTGTAATTTTCGGCCTTTATTTCTAAATATAAAAAAATAAAAAATAAAAAATAAAAAATCTTAACCATCCCACCACATCTCATTGTAAGGGCACAATGTTATCATAACTAGCAATTAACTTCAATCGAGCATCGTTCAGAAATGTCCATTCGAAAGGCAAGCCAATTTCATTTCTCCTAAAGCTTTCTCTCCATATTGTACACATCCACTCTCTATTGGTCTGGCTGCTCATGCACACGTAACTCTGTAGACTGGAGGAGGAGCTCACCATTGTGATTGCTACGCAATGGAACAGGCCATCGTAACGCCCTCCAACCAAGGTGAAACATGATAGCCTCCCTAACCCACACTTGATTTGGTAGTCTTTCAAAATCCACAACGCGATCGAATTCTGTAATTTCACCAACTTCTTGTCGCGTCTTAGTGCCAAACATCAATCCACCGATCAACTCCATTTCTCATTACTTCTCCCGTGGGGTAACCAATACGACGTGTAAAACAGTTTTAATCTTGGGATCACTCTAAATTTCTCACCTCCAATGCTAAAAACCACCGCAACATTTTCTTTCCTATGCATCCAATGTATGGCCCCATAGATGCACACACTTTGCACTTGAAACGAGCATTTGAGAGGATCGATCGTTAAGGTCTACCTCTAGGCGCCTCCATGAACTTGTACCTAATTTGAATATCTTGCACATAAAGGTCATGTCCATTGGGATATAATCATGAGGACGGCATGTTTGCACTTGGAGAACCTATACTCTTTTGTTAGAGGACTAAGAGTGGTACGTAATGTGAGATGTCCGGTATGCAGGTGAAGCATGTGGTAGAATAATAGACTCTCAGGTGCAGGGGTTGAATATGAAATTCGGAGGATCAAGATATGCTAGAGTATGATTGCGAAACAAGTTGTTTGAAAGGTAAAGGCAAACCAAGCCATTGGTGCTTTGCGCATAGTAGAGACGATGATCGTTGGACATTGGAAGGTTTAGAAGTTGGATGGCGGGTGTTGGACTTCCATCTTGGTTGATTTGTACAGAGAGGAAGTGTTGTCGCCTTGTGGCTTTGTGCCTGGTGGTGAGGAGGAGGTGAGGGAGCATGTTACAGTGAAAATTTTGATGGGCATCGACAAAGAAAGGGTTGGGGGCAAGAGAGGACCAAGACTTGCTTGCGTATTTGAAGCGCATCATGGACTTGGACGGTAGCCTTGGGAGTATCTGAAAATATATAATCTCTCTTGGAAGCTAGGAACCAGATTCCATAATTTCTGTCCTACTTTGTTGGGAGATATCCTCACAAGTCACACTAGTTTTATAGAGGCAGATTGTGAATGGAAAATCTGCATGGTTTATAAACATAACAAAGGCCAAAAGGGCTTGAGTTCTTAAATAATGACAAGTTGGAAGTTTGATTTGGTTATTAAAGGGGTCTTGACAAAGAATTGACAAGGTGCAATATAGTATTCATCGCTGTGTACATGCTGATAATGCAGCTAAGCTGTTTTCATTTACTCGCTTGAAAAAGTCCTCAAACTACGAATTAAAGTTCAAGTAGTTCTCTTATTAGTTGTTTATCTTTGAACTTAAAAAAAATAATTAGCAACCGAAGATTATATTAGGGACACTTTGGATGCGGTCCCTAACTATCAACACTCTTTTTCCGAAACCTTTGTGATTTTTAGTTTTTGATTGATGTCTCTGACATTAATGTAATAATGTATTTCTACATAAGTTATTATATTTTTAACTTAAAAATGAAATTTGTAGCTATTTATATTAATGAGATTTAAAATAAAACCCCATAATTTGTGGGATTAAAAATATTAAAGAAAAATTATATTCTCCAATATATATTGTGTGTGTCTGTGTGTGTGTGTGTATTAAAGATAAATTATAATATATGGGTATGTTCATAAAAAACTAACCAAAAAATTATTGAACAAAACATGGGTACATTGTTCAAAAACACATAAAAGGGGGATATTAAGCTTAATAACATTATTAAATTTCTTTTATTACACTTGACATAGATACATTCTCAAATTAATGAAATGGAATGTACCCATATAAGTTTAAAAATGGATTATAAAAATGATTGAATGAATTTTATATAAAAAAATGGGCACATTTTATATTAAAAAGGGGGTACATTTTTCATATAACAAATTGGTATATTTAAGAATGGGTACATATCATTTTTTTTTATAAAACTTTAATGGGTACAAACTTATTCTAATTTTATTTTTTTATATGTTGGAAATGTTTGAATTGAAAATTAATTAGGAGTTTAATAAGGGTGTGAGTATTAAAATTCTAAATCAACTACTAATTTTTATTATAAAAATTATGTAACTTACATATAATTCATTAATATATTAATGATGGGGACGTTGATCAAAATATAAAAATTAATAAGGTCGTAATCAATAAACGTTAGAAACGAGAGACTGGATACTAATTTTTTCTTAAAGAATAAGTGCTATATATTGTTGGACTTGGAAATTTGCTGCCCCACAGTCAAAGAACTATTACTCCCAGATTTAGATGTTTACTCGCTTAAAGAGAAACAACCATATCAAATTTAAGCAAAGAAGTTTAGAGTTATGAGGTCAAACTAACAACTAAGTGATTGAAAACTAAAAAAAATGAAAGACACATGATAGCAAGATGCTCCTCCAACTATAACTAAGGTGAAGCAATTCTTCGGTAGGCATGTTATATTCCTCGTAAATGGATATCGTAAAGGATGACAACCATACATGTTAGAATTGAGGCAATTCTCCATGGAAATTGAAGCTGAACTTTTATCATTTGAATTTGTTTTGAAACATCCTTTGTTGAAACACAAATCAGTTTGGTTTGAGTGCAAAATTTTCCCACAAATAGTAATATATTCCAATCTCCAATTTTTCACTAAATTATTATGGTTGACCCTGAAGGAAAATTTGTGAAAAACAAGTTCATTTGAGCAACATCAACAACATGCAATTAACAATTCAAGGCGGAATCATGTTTGTATGCACTCAAAAACAAAACTTAACCCATGAAATTCAAAGCCTAGTAGGTAGGTGAACCAAGACTCAACTCAAAACAAAGTGAGTTGAGAAATCTTATACCTTTGTTGATTCCTCTTTGCATAAGCAAAGGCTAATCACCCAAGGAGAGGGCCTTCATTCCTTGCTTCTTAGCTCTATGGATTTCTTGGAGGAGGGGTTGAAAGGATTCTCCAAGTTCCCAAAAATAGAGAACCTCTAAGTCTCCACACCAAGGTGAGCATTGAGGAAGAGATGAGTGACCTAGAGGATAAGATTGCTAGCTAATTTCCTCTAGGGTGGCCGGCCTCTTAGAGAGCAAAGAGAGCTTTGTGTTCTCATCTTTTCTCCAAAAGAAACCCTAAGGATGAAATGGCTATAAAGTTGCCATTATATCACCTCACAATGGAGTGGCAAACTTGCAATAAAGGCAAGTTCACTACCCCTCTCTATATGGACGGTTTTCCCATGCCTTTGAACTGTTTTGGGCTTCTTGAATTTTGGTTGTTAAGTTGTCATACAACTTAAGCTAATGGGCTTGACGATTCGAAGCCCAACACTAACTCAAGGTTTAAAACGAACTTATTCGTTTGATTAATTAACATATTAATTAATCCTAACCATAAATAATTAAACCATTTAATTATCCTTACTCATCTCCGTTGTTTCTTCAATTTCTACCTTACACGGTGTATGATCCATTAGGTTCCTTTTAGCGAGGCAGTGGGCGATTAGAACTCTTTCAAATTGATTGTGAATTGAAACATTCTTTCAATTCTCCCTTTAGTGATTATACACCTTTAGGGCTTCCACAAACCATGAGTGACACCTAGCAGTATGTCATGGCTACCCAAGCTAATTAGAAGAGGTGGATAACCTATTCAGTTTGGGATTGCAATGCAATACGGTTTTTCTCTAATACAATACTCTTGACCACATTGTTTGGTTTGATAGTTTATTCATGTCTACTATCCAATGTGATTCTTTTACTTATATGATTACCTTGAATGTGATTCGGAACAATTTCCTAAATCTCAATCATACTCTGGCCAGATATTCTTAATCATATCATAGAGTATTCTCCCTATAACGGTTTGAAGGTTAGAGATCCCTTGTTGCGCATTCACTTGCCTCCATGGCTAAGTGGCTTAACCCCAACTATGTCGGGGACACCTTCTAACGGAGTGACTTTAACATAGTCAAAGATCAAGGACCTAACCACAAGACAACTATGATGCCTCAGGTCAAAGGACTGCTTTGCATTATCCCAACCATGAGTTCTCATGTGACATGAGTATGAGAACTCCTCGTTGATCGTGTTCAGTGGACTCATTCTCTATTGAGCACCTACATGCTTGTCTTGGTGTCAATCACACTAATGACTCGAGACTAGTCACTCTCCCTAAGAGAAGACATAACACGTACTGATCTTAACGGACTGTCAATGCCCAATTCGCAATCCTATGATCAGGAACGTTTAGGACATGTATACGAAAAAGAGTGGTCTCATGAACCTAACTTCTTTAGATTACACTCTCCTAATTACAAATTCCTTGGACTTATCATTTAAGCATATAACATTTATATGAGATGGCTTTAAACAATAATCATTACCCTTTATATTAAACTAAATTAGTTTAACATATGAAATGTCTGTAAAGTATCATCATATGATTGGTTTTAGGTCACATTTCCAAAAGACCCTTGTTTGACTTTAGATCAAATAACCCACCTTTTAGTGCAAATATATTGTTGTATATTAAAAAATAACTAAGTGATTTTTTTTCCTAATCTTGATTACAAATGGGACAAGAATGATGTCATAATTTATCTGTAGTATTAAGCTTTTTTGGACAAAGCCAAAACAAATTTAATTTCAAGCTGGACATTTAGATTTCAAATTATCTCTGAAGAAAATTATCAGTAATCAGAGCTTTATATTGTTAATTTTAAACAAGTGCTGATTTTACAAAAAAAAAAAAAAAAAAAAAATTCAGGAGAATACTTATCCACCTCTCAAGAATACACAGGTAAATTACTAGCTTTGATTGAATTAATCACATAAAAAATGTAATTGAAACATATATAAAAGATCACGTATAAATACCATTTGTTAAGTGCTTACACAATCTTGAGTTGCAAATATGTTAATATTATTATTATTATTATTTTTTGAAACAATATTATTATTTATTATGACTACCTTGAATGGTTTGCCTATCGAAAATGGAATGATCAGAAAAATAACCATTGCTTGACCCGATGTGTAAGTTTTCTTCCATCTTTAGACCATTTGAACTCAATAATTTGCTTTTGAATTTCAACTCATTTTATTGTACCCAGTAGACTTATTTCCTTCAATATCTTTTTGGTTTTTTAACGATTAGTTTAGGATAAAATTAACGTCGTTGAAATCTATGAAATCGTTAGTGCAAAATACTTAAGTAGTTATTATTTAAATCTTATAGACGAATTCAGCGACATGTGAACTAGCAGTATTGATTCAAACAACATGATAATTAAGAAGAAAATGCTTTGAATGATATGTTTATTCTTCTCAGGCAGAGATATAATATACAATCCTAAGCCTAGTCAAATAGGGAAGAATAATTACAGGAGATTACAAATAAATTTCTCCCATATTACACGGGATCCATCCTAAACTAAAAAAATCCTAAATTATAGGAAACTATACAAGTCAACACTCCTCCTCAAGTTGGTGCATATATGTTACACATGCCCAACTTGTCTAGAAACTTAGAAAACTTTTCACTAGAAACTGCTTTGGTGAGGATGTCAGCTATTTGATCTTTCGTTCTGATCGGAGGCACTTCAATTATTTTACCTTCTAGCTTTTCTTTAATAATGAACTTGTCAACCTCTACATGTTTGGTTCTATCATATTGCACCGGATTATGAGCAATATCGCGAGCAGCCTTATTATCACAAAAAAACTTCATCGGTTGACTATGTTTGACACCTAAATCTTGTAGTAGTAGTAGTAGTAGTAATTTAAGCCATAAAATCTCACAAATACCAAAGGCCATACTTCTGTATTCTCCTTCTGCACTCGACCTTGCTACTACTCCATGCTTCTTGCTTTTCTAAGTAACTAGATTTCCACCAACAAAGGTGAAGTAACCTGATGTTGAGCACCTATCATCACTCGAACCGGCCCAGTTAGCATCTGTATAACCTTCAATACTAAAATGACCATTCTTCCTAAACAAAATCCCTTTCATCGGACTTCCTTTCAAATAACTCAATATCCTCATAATTGCATTCATATGTTGTTCTCCTGGATCATGCATATATTGACTAACAACACTCAAGGCATGAGCAAGGTCTGGTTTAGTATGTGCCAAATATATTAATCTTCCCACTAACCGTTGATATTTCCCTTTATCTACTGATACTTGGTTTAAATCAATGCTCAACTTCATTCTTTCTACCAATAGAGTAGTCACAGGTTTGCATGCTGACATGCCAGTTTCTTTAAACAGGTCAAGAATATACTTTCTCTGTGATAGAAAGATTCCTGATTTGCTTCTTAATACCTTAATTTCGAGAAAATATTTCAAAGACCCAAGATCCTTCATCTAGAATTCTATACTTAAATATTTCTGTAAGGCTGCACGCTCATCCGGATCATTACCGATAACTATCATGTCATCCACATATACAATGAATGTTGTAAGCTTTCCGTTCCAACGTTTCAAGAATAGCGTGTGATCACAGTTGCTTTGCTTGTATCCAAATGCTCTCATAGACTTGGTAAATTTACCGAACCACGCTCTTGGAGACTGCTTCAACCCATACAATGATTTTCTAAGCATGCACACCCTTTATCTATGCATATCTAGAACGTTACTCCTTGGTGGGAGTTCCATGAATCTCTTCTGTCAAATCCCCATGCAAGAAGGCATTCTTCACATCGAACTACTGTAATGGCCAATTAAGATTTGCAGTCAAAGACAACAAAACACGAACTGTATTGATCTTGGCCACATGGGCAAATGTATCCATATAATCAATTCCATATTTTTAAGCGTATCATTTTGCTACTAGTCTTGCCTTGAAGCAATCCATCGTCCCATCATCTTTGTACTTCACCGTATAAACTCATTTGTATCTCATAGGTTTCTTGCTGGCTGGCAAGTCTGTGATCTCCCAAATAGCATTCTTCTTCAAAGACTTCAACTTTTCATTCATTGTTGCTTGCTAACGTGGATCAGCTAAAGCCTCATGCACACTGTTAGGAATAGATATAGTAGATAATTGATGCACAAATGCTGACGGGTGACTAGTAGACACATAATTACTTAACGGGTATAACACATCAGACTCAGGGTTGGGCTTACTCATCGGATACCTAGTTTTTCATTTAGGGTTGGCTTCATAAGTAAGTTTAGGAATACCTCGGTTGATGTGATCAAGGAGACGACGTGGTGGCGGTGCATCTGGAATCGAAGATGATTGATTATGGTTATTGGGACTCAAGATCGAATGTGAGATAGTTGGCGACATAGGACTGTCTGGTGGTAAGGAAACTGGCAGTGAGCCATCAAACATTGAGTTATCTAGCGATGTCGACTTGTCCATTTCAAGGTTTTCAACATTGTTTCCATGTGAGTGATCACCACTTGTCTCCAAGACATTACCACTTAGTTCTAATAGGTCACGATCGGGGCAACCAGAAGTTCCACTGCCCCAACAGAGATAAATTTAAGAAGAAGTTGACAAGCTCCTGACTGAACGATTGCGTAATTTCTAGCGTAATGAGACTGTCGACGATGCGCTTCGACGAGACATGACCAACAAAAGCATGTCACCATTCACGGATGAGATCGAGCAGACAAATCCACCTTGCGGATTCACTATGGCTTACTTCACTCCGTACAAGGGAGATGAAGATCTGGATCGACATCTTAAGCACTACCGAAGTACCATGATCATTTTCAAGAACAACGACGTGCTTATGTGCAAAATTTTTGCCACAATTCTACAAGGCGAGGCACAAGACTGGTTTCACACCCTACCGCCGCAATCGATCCGGAGTTTCAATGAACTTTCCTTAGTTTTCACTAAGGAGTACTCGTTTAACAGCTCAATCAAAATGACATCCGACCATCTCTTCAGCATTGTAAAAGACCTTTGGGAGACAATTCGCTACTATGTCAAGAGATTCAAAGTGGAGAAGGCCAAGATTGTTGGCTACAACGAGGACATATCAATGACAACATTTAGAAATGGGTTTCCCACCGAACACCCTTTATTCGGAAAGCTGATCATGGGAGAAAAACTAACCCTAGCAGTTTCGTATGCTTTGGTGGAAAAACACGCACTATGGGATGAGGCTAAGCAGTCTAACAAGAATGAAGTCGGAAAAGAAGCGTATGGAACGATCCCTGACTAGAGAAGACTCAGTGCCCGAAACATTCACTAAGTTCACAGTTCCAATTGGCCAAATTCTCCGCAAACTCAAGAACAAACCTTGGTTTAAACTGCCGTCAGCCATGAAAGGTGATCTTACCAACCTGGATCACACAAAGTATTGCGCATTCCATCAAGGACCAAGCCACACTATTAACGGTTTTTTGAAATGGAAACAATACCTTGAGAAGCTGACAAATGAGGGCTGGCGCAACGAGTATCTTGACAGGTCAACGAAACGGCTTACACAAGCAAGGGAAGTCTCCATCACCCTCATCACCTCGTTAGGGCTTTTCCAAATAAGTTCGAAGTCTCAAGCAGCTTGACGAATAAGGCCTCGCAAGCCGAGGATTATCCAATTTGTTATGCAATTTCTACCTTCCAGCACAGTTGATTTATTTCTTTATTCTCAATGAAGATTTAAGAAGTTATTCATAAGCCTAACTCAACTGCTGTTTACAACAACTGCTCAAAACCTTTTTTGAGTTTGCTTTTCTATGCGAGAGGGTAAACTAATTCTCCGACACGCGTATGGGTAAGCTCTCTAATAGGAGAGAGTAAACTAATTGCTTTCCAGTGTGAGAGGGTAAACTAATTCCCCGACACCCATATGGGTAAGCTCTCTAGTGCTAAAGGATAAAATAATTGCTCTCCAATGTGAGAGGGTAAACTAATTGCTCTCCAGTGCAACAAGGTAAACTAATTCTCCAACACCCATTTGGGTAAGCTCTCCAGTGTGAGAAGGCCACATAGCTTAAAAGATTAAATGCTTGAAGATCAATTAGGAAGCAAATGGTCAGGGGCAGCAGCCCCTTTTGCACTAAACAGTTCACTCTTCCGACACTTCATCTTCAGCAACTCTATCATTAACTGCTCCATCTACGGCAGCTGAGAAATCAAACTCAAGTAGTTTCCTCATTTTTGGCAAGCAGCCTAAACGTGGCAGCCCAAACCATTGCCCATGTCACGCCACTTCCTCAGCCCATGCTGAGCCAATCTTTGGCATCAATCAAGCCGAGCAGCACAAACAATGACCCATGCTACACCACTTTCTTAACCCATGCCAAGCTGACTCTTGGCCCCTGCCATCGATGTGTCGGGCCACCCCGACGGCTGCCCCATTGCAGCACCACCCAAGATGAAGAAAATGATAATTAAGTTTTTCATATATTGGTGTGGCGCGAAGAAGACAAAGAAATCAACAAAATATGATCCTTTGCATGAGCAAGATGTAGAAGATTGCTAGATGAGGGGGAGCAAATATCCTCTAAGCTTTCTCTCTCTTGTAAGGTAGAATAAATCGCTCTTCAAAGTTGATTTAATAATCCACTTAAGGTGGACTTAAATAAGATTTGAGAGAAATTTATTTCCCTTTCTTAGAAGGATCTAATTTCCTATTAAAAAAGGAATCTACATCAAAATAGGAAACGGTCTTAAGTTTCCTAAAGCAAGAAGATCTCTAAACCTGTTGCTCTTTTCTGCGAGCAGCCCAATAGGTGTGGGGGATTTTGTGGAGCAAAAAATAATCACAAGGTGACACATGAATTTTTTATAAAAAGGACAATACTACCCTTAAGGCACATCGAGATCCCTACTCGCGAGCAGCTGGCAATCATCATTTAACCAAGTCAAAAGTGCCTAAAATAGGTAATAATTCAAAAACTATTTCATCCGTCCTCATCAAATCCTCTCCACAAGGTAACCTCCAAATCATTCCTTTTTAATTATATTAATTAGGTAATTAATTGATTTATTATTCAATTATTCCAAATTAGCTATAAATCAAAAACTTAACCCACAAAATCATCCAACTGGCAGGTCCTTCCTCTCCCAAAGGGGCCAGCCACACCCCTATATAAACCCCCTCATTCTCTCCAAAACTCAATTCCAACTTTCTTGCAAAATTCTCTAAATTCTCTAAGCACTTTTCTCTCTAAATTCTAATTTTTGGCATCAGAGGTTCTTTGGCCAAATCCCCTCCCTCATTCATCATGGGCTCGTGAGGCTCTTGGACTTGACCTAAGGTGTTAATTGTTTTGTAAGTGTAATTTTATCTAAGAAAGAGAAGGTAGAAATTTGCATCCACAAAACCTTTTTACTTAAAGGACCATATACTCGTTCTTAGGGGAGGGAACCCAAAGTGGTGCGTAACATGGATGATGCGGTACGCAGGTGAATCATGAGGAAAAACTATACACTCTCGAGTGCAAGGAAAAAAATATTCGAACATGATGGTTGTGATCGGTTTGAATGGTGAACAAGGTGTCAGAAAGGTAAAGACAGACTAAGCCATTGATGCTCAACGCTCCGTAGAGACGTTCAACATTCTTGCATGTCGGTATTGGAAGTTTAGAAAGTGGGTGACAAGAGTTGGACTTCCTTCTCAATTGATTTTTATGGAGAAGTTGTCATGTAGGTTCGTCCTAGGTGGTGAGGAGAAGGTGATTCTTCTTGTCGCAGTAGAATTTTCGATGGGCATTAACAAAGGAAGGGTTGCGGGTGAGAAATGACAAAGACTTGCATACACATTTGAAGAGCTTTAGAGACTTCGTGGATATCCTCGAAAGTATCTGAAAGCCAATAACTCCGTTCGAGAGCTCCGAACCAGATGCCATGAATATCTACTAGATTCATGGGAGATTATCCTTACTACTCACAATTAGTTTTGTAGAGGTTTCAAATTTTTTGGGGTGGCAGAAAGTCATGCGTGACTTTCAACCATCCCAAGAATTTGAATCATTTTGTACATTTTTGTTAATTTTTTTACCACTACAACAAACTATCATATTCATGCTCTTCAGTATATACTGTTTCCCTGCAAATTATAATTCATATTTAAACACTTGTTGTAATTAACGATTTAAAACCTGAATTTAAAGCTATTTGAACAAAAAAGTATATTAATAAAACTCTCTTTGTCAACCAAAAGATGGTGAAATACTACTTAACAAAACAAAAGTCTGTTATTTTTTGTTTAAGCATTACCTATAGGTGATTTTAACATATCTAAATTTTACAAAAAAAAAAATTAAAATATAATTTGAGCAAATAAAAAATTTGCATTTTTTGCAAAGGAACGTGAATTAAAAGTCATGGTTTTTAGTCGGTTTTGCAAATTTGAACATAAATCACCGTTCAAACTGTTTATTTTCACCTTTGCCTCAGTATGAAGTTTTAAAAATTAAAGTGAAACTTTCCATTGAGATTCTTGAGTGTCAAATTGGATTTGACAATTTTATGGGTCTCACTACTATGTTTTTTTTTTAATTTTCGGCTCAAATATTTTTCTAAATATATATATATATATTTGTTGCTCCATGAATTGTAAAACTGCTTCCAAATTCCTTAAAAAGTTTAACTAAGGCCTAGGAATTTTTTTTTTCCAAGAATAAAAAAATTTGCATTTTTGTCAAAAGACATAGGTGTTAGGCGGGCTTGACGCATGCAAAAATAGGTGGACTCAGCTTATGCATAACAAGGCGAATCATGACACACAAAACAAGGCAGGCTCTGCTAATAGAAAATAAGACGAGCTTTTGGCATGCAAAACGAGGCGAGCTCGCTCACGAAAAACGAGCGGGATACGTCGCATAAATTAAGGTTAGCCTTGCGCATGGAAAACAAGGCTAGCTCCGTGCATGCCAAAATGATGAAGGCTCTGTGGACGTAAAAAGGTGCGGGCTTCTGGCACGCAAAATGATGCAACACCTCACATGCAGAACGAGGTGAGCATAGGCACACATGACAAGGCGGACTCTGCGCATGCAAAACGAGGCGAATTCGGGGGTGCTCAGAAAATGAGTCGGGCTCCACACACGAAAAAATATAATTTGAAGAATATGAATATGATAGTTTGTTGTAGTGATAAGAGAAATGCAATAAAAATTAACAAAAATGATTCAAATTCTTGGGGGTGCCAAAAAGTCATGCGATGACTTTCTGCCACCCTCGAGAATTTGAACCATTTTGTACATTTTTGTTAATTTTTCTTATCACTACAACAAACTATCATATTCATGTTCTTCAAAATATATTTTTTCGTGTAAAACGAGGCTGGCTCCATGCACGCTAAAATGATGCGGGCTCTGTAAACACAAAATGGGGTGGGCTTTTGGCACGCAAAACAATGCAAACACCTCACATGCAGAACAAGGCAAACACAGACACACATGATGAGGCGGACTATGCGCTCCCAGACCAAGGTGAACTCCCATGTGCTTAAAAAACGAGTCGGGCTCCACGCATAGAAAAATATATTTTGAAGAACATTAATATGATAGTTTATTGTAGTGGTAAGAGAAATAAAATAAAAATTAACAAAAATGTATCAAAATGATTCAAATTCTTTGGGGTGCCACCCACAATAATTTGAATTATATTGTACAATTTTGTTAATTTTTCTTACCACTACAACAAACTATCATATTCATGCTCTTCAAAATATATTTTTCCCTACAAAATCTATTATAATTCGTATTTAAACACTTGTAATTAACAATTTAAAACTTAAATTTAAAGATATTTGAACAGAAAAGTATATTAATAGAAATCTCTTTGAAAACCAAAAGAGGGTGAAAGACTATTTAACAAAACAAAATTTTGCTATTTTTTATTTAAGCCTCAACTATAAGTGATTTTAACATCTCTATTTTTTACAAAAAAAAAATTAAAAAAATATACACTAAATATACATTTTAATATCTCTATAGTGTCACTTTTTTATTTTTACTTTTCGACTTAAATATTCTACTAAATATACACTTGTTGCTCAATCAATTGTAAATTCGTTTCCAAATACATTATAAAAATTTCTTTAATGCCCACGAAAAATATTTCAAAATAATAATTTTTTTTCTTTATTTACAAAAAAATGGATTAACGGTCATTGTTTAATCAGCAAGCAACCAAAAGGTCAAGGGTCTCTAAACGATCGACAAATTCTAAGTTCAAATTGATTGTCATACGTTAAATAACCTGCACTGGCTTACTTGCTTAACTTTATAAAGGCAACATCCTACAGGTTTCTCTTCTATTTTCTAAGAAAAAGAAAACGATGGCCAACCTTTCACCTAACCGAATCAAAATTAACGGCTGTATCTAAACTTCGAATATTTGAAAGACGGAAGTATATAACAAGATTCGACAAATTGTAGTTTACGTGCAATTTCTCAACCATTTATTTAAAAATAACTGTAAAATGTCTATGTGCTTCCAGTGATGGTACTTTGTAAACGTACAGAAGAAAATGTACCGCTGGTAACTTGTTAACTAAGAGTAGGACTAGTATTACCGATTTGGTCCGGGTGAATCACAATTCCACGAACCTGTCGTGACCGGCTGCTTCGGCGTGAAGTTGGAGCCGAGGAAGACATTGGTTCGACATGAGGTGGTATTGGAGCTTCGGGTGAGTGGCCAGATATGCAGAGGGCACCGGAATCATCTTGCTCCCAGTAAACTTCTACCATAGTCCCTCTCGGATTTTCTGCAGAAGCTGTCCCTGGAATCCCCACAAACCTAGCTCCTACAGGTACCTGCCAAATCGTTGAAATACAATAAGCGTAAAACAGGAAGACATGAACTTATGCCGGATTTTATTGTCGTTGCCAGTGTATCTTGCTACAGAGTACTACAAAGGGAGTGAAATTGTGCGTACCTCGATATAGGCTCCGGATGTTAAAGTGAGAGGGACCAACCTCCCCTCAGCTGTGGCAGTTTCTAGCTCTGCCTGCCTCGCAATATTCAAGAAAACTTCTTCAAGAGTTGTTAGACCAAGTTGGATGTCTGATATACCGAATTCACTTTCTCTGTCTTGTAGCTCCGCAAAAAAATTCTGCAGAAGATTAAAATCCAAAGGAATAAGAACAGTGGCAAAACTGCGGACTCCAGACTCCGTAACTGAGACTCTTCTGTTAAGAACAAGTCACTTCTGTTAAGTCATTCATAGTAGTTTCATTTAATCGAGTATATACAAGAAAGCAGAAAGTGAAATGATTACCTTCAAAAGCCCCTCTTTGTCATGAGGAATAACAAAAGTCAGAAAGGCCTTGTTCTCTTCTTTTGGTAAAACATCCAAATGCTGTCGAAACTTTTCCCTTGTTAGAAATTAACCTTTCTATGTGTAAAAAAAGTTTTAAATCATTTTCACAAATTAACATACATCTTTAAAGAACTCCTTCACAGCCTCATGGTGAGGTGTAGTAACTGCATCAATGTTTGGAGAACTTTGTCCATTGGTGCTTCCAGTGAAGCTCACATTAGCAATAAAACCAGTCCCAAACCGAGACTTAAGCCTGATTGAAGTTCCAATGCAACGGAGCCTACCCTTCGCCATTATTCCTATACGGTCACTTAAAATGTCAGCCTCTTCCATCGAGTGAGTGGTAAGGACAATTGCACGCCCTTTTTTCGCATCCTCTATGATGTCCCACACATGCCTTCTTGTTATTGGATCCATACCAGTTGTCTGCATATCATAAACTTAATCGTATAAATGTCATGTCTCTAGATGAACTTTTTGTCGTTGACATAGGCTGATAGTTGGTCATTTAGTATAAGGGTTGATTTTAGGCATGCACCTTAAATAAAGGTCTGATTATTATATAAGTTTAATATGAGGCTTATTGTCTAATTAGCTTAATTCTGGGTTAAATCTTCAGAGCAGATTTATGTCCTGGTGTCCTGTGTAAACACCAATGTATTCTAATCTCTGAACTTTATTTTCAAATATAATGGGGAAAAAATTCTAATTTCCATACCGGTTCATCTAAAATGACTAACTTTGGATCACCAATGAGGGCTATCGCAAAGCTCAGGCGACGTTTCATTCCTCCACTGTAACTCCCAGCTCTCATTTTGGCTGACTCAGTGAGCCTCACCTCTGCCAACGACTTCTTAGCAACCTACATATCAGAAGGAGCATTCATCTTTAGTATACCAAGAGTTCAAACATTATCGAAGAAGGCATGTGAAATACTGGGAAGAATTACTCCTTTAATTAGCATAGCACATACTGATTTGATTGAAGATGGGGGTAAGCCCTTGATACTAGCAAACAGGTGGAGGTGCTCTTTGCCAGATAATGCATCCCATAGAATATCGAACTACAACCATAGACAACATAAGGATTTTAAGTCTAAATATTTCATTGAGTTGTAGCAACACGACGAAAACTATGTAATTTGCATTTTTTTTTTTTAAATTGTGTGTGTTTGTGTAAGGAGGGAGAGCAGTTCACCTGCGGACAAACTCCTATCATTTTTCTAATTTTTGCCATGCCAACCGAGCTTCGAGCAGAATATCCATAAATCAATGCTGTTATCAAGACAGTTTATTGTTTTATCAATGAATTCATCCCAGAATTGCTCTATCAATAAACTAAAACAAAGAAGGAATAATATTACCATCTCCGCCTGTCACTGGTGTGATTCCAGTTAGACAATTGATTGCCGTGGTTTTCCCAGCTCCATTTGGTCCAAGTAAACAAAATAACTGATCCTTGGAAAAGTTTACCCATAAACCCTGAAGGTTATTCAAAAGATATCCATTGTTACTACATTATTTAATTGAAAAAAAAACTGGACAGATACATTGTGTCTGCAATATATTGTTTGTCTCGAGCGTTATAATACGAATGATGGCTGATGAAAATCGTGAAATATCCCAAAGTTTAGCTCAGAAGGCCATTCCTCTAGGCAACTAAAGTGATGCAAGGTGTCCCTTCAATATCTTAACTTTTTTCCAAATACAAAAAGTCAGAAAAGGTTTACCTTGAGGGCATGGTAAGATGAAGTCCTCTTGCAACTACAGCAACCAATTTTGGTGGTTCCTGGATATGTCTTTACAAGGCCACGTATCTGAACAGCAACGTTTGGATCTACTATGCCCTCCCTAGTTTGCTGCTTTACAATGTTCTCCTCTTCAAGGACATCTTCATCATCTGCAGTAAGTTGCTCCTGTGATGGAACTGAACCTATGCAACTGCAAATGCTGCCCTCTATGAAAGATAGGAAAAACATCATCATAAATATCATCTAACAACACAAACTCAAGCAAAACCTGAATTTCCAGTGTTATTTACCTTTCGCTTTGTTTCCACCTTTCCCAAACCAGTACCAAGGATTTAAAAAGTAAAACACCGATTTTCTCACACCAGATATGTTGGGGATGATATTATCGAAGTAGATAGCCAGTACAAACCAGAGGACAAACGTGACCACCAGCCATGTGTATATGTCATTCTATCAAAGTTTAAATGAAAGTATTAGTTATTAGAAATAATCAAAAGACTTATAAACTATTGTATATGTTGGAGTTTGAGGATCAATGTGTTTTCATACAATTGTTATAACACATTCATCATCATTTGGTGCACACTTTGTTCTTCTACTCCAGCTAATCCCAACATCTTGAGGAGTGGATGTTGCACCAGCTAGTAACTGTAGAGCTTTGGCAAGAAGATTAGGAGGAAAAAATGACCAGATGATTCGGTAGGTCTTGGAGATACTATTAGTATATGGAAATCCGAACGCTGTAACAAGCTGCAAGGAAAAATTGCTATCAGTACCATTAAACTAACAACCCGTAATACAAAATCTTGAACTGAGGAATCTTACCTGGGTCATAAAACCAACAATAAATATAGAGAACCCCACAGTTGTTGATGACGATGATTTGCTTATGAAGGCTGACAACATAAAGGCGAAACCAAGCTGGCATGAAATGTTAGAATGGATGGATTAGAGGTTATTATAAGGATGGCTTCCTTAAAAACATTAATCAGCAAGTACAATAATGAATCAAAACAAGTATTTACAAGAAACAGTCTTACCATATTGAGTTGGAAAAGAAAGAAGACAAGGAACAAGACCAGAAAACTGTTGTTAAGGAAAAAATCAAACTGAAACATCATTCCGAAGAGAACGATGAAAAGTGATGAAAGAAGCGTAATAATTCCCTCCCACGTGAGCCATGAGAACCAGTATGCAGTATCATAGAGACCCATCATTGTCATTGCCTGTTGGGCAAAACAAAATAAAACATTATAACTAATTGATAATGCAAAAGAACAACACTGTGGTAATACTTAAACGGTTAAACCCATTTAACTGGACAGAATCACACGCATTAACATAAAGCTGCTTAGATCCACACCTGTCTAAGCTTTAGTTCTTTCTCTGTGATCAAAGAAGTCATTTGAAACACAAAACCAAACATGGCAGTTGCAAGAAAAAAGGTCGGTCCTACTGTGTCCAATGCAGAAAAAAGCTCCATTGCAGGGTGTGCAAATTCCTTGAACGCAACAAACCAGCTAAAATTTGGATCTGAACAAGTCATTATATGAGAGCTAAGGTCAATCTTAAAATCATGCAAGTAAGGCTTTCTGCAAACAATAAAGAACTATGAGAAACAAAACCTACTACCTCCAATCAGAGACCGAGCAATTTCACGCTCAGCAGCAATCTGGAGCGGAATTTGAAATTTGAAAGTGGGATCTTCATATTGCCCTCGTTTTGCAACAGGAGTAGAATTAGTCTGTATGCCATAGCTGATAACAGTGGCGTTTCTTTCCACAAAATGCAAAGCTCCTGGGCAGTGCATAGGATTACTATACAGCCATGCATCCACTTCAGCTGTTGTCCTAAACGATTTGACCTTCACAAATAAATGGCACGACAAGAGTTACCATCTGATATTTTCATATTCAGACTTTCTTATGCTAAATTTGGATTTTCAAGGATCCTGCGACAAAAACAACGTACTAACACCATACCAATCACCACTCTGTTTAGACAACAAAAGATGCAAAACGAACAAAACATAACACAAACTCTCTGAACCCGCCTACAAAGATAAGCATAAAGCAAAAAGGATTAAGATTCCAAATTTCCATTCAATTTATCAACCACCAAACCTAAAATTTTTTATTTTTCATATTATAATTTTGAAAAGTTTCTTTGCAGTACATATAACCCAAGGAAAAAAAAAAGGTTCCACTTAACTCATACATTTCAGAAATGAATATTTCAGCAGCATCATATAATTTCGTACAATTTTCACATTCAATGAAAAATTATAAAATGCGCACGAATAAGCAAAAACAATAACGCTACTACAATTGTTATCTGTCAAAAGTTTGGTCCTTGAAGTGTTTCTCGCTAATATTATCAGTTGTCTTGGCGCTACATAGATGACTTTGAATTTCATTTATTTATAAATCTGGTATGTGCACTCATAAATCAAACAAATTTGGCAACTCCATTAAATTAAACAAATTAATATGCCCATAGTCAAAATCTCAAGACCCAATTAAACTCTGACACAACTAACGTGGCAAAGAAATATCAAATTTTTATCATTTCCACAATTAAAATTAGAAACTAAAAAAAGAAAAGCAAAAATAGCTGCAACAATTTTCTCTCCCATTTTCTCGCTAGCCAAACACAAGACAAGGCAATGAAAATTCAAACTACTCCTTACCTTACCCGACGGAATTGGCCTACCGGGATTATTATCCCTAATAGCGCCGACGATTCTCTGAATTCTCGCGCTGTCGCTTCCGCTCCAGACGAAGTCAAAGCACGGCATCTTAATGTAGTACTTGTCCTCGCACGGCAGGATCGGCGGGGTGGCCAGGGCAGGAGGATTGACGACGCTCTCAAACGCCGTGGAGGAGGCGTTGCGCGCGTCGATCGCCTTCTGGATGCAGAAGATGAGGAAGATGAAGAAGAAGGAGGAGAAAAGCTGGAGAAATGTGGCCCTCTTGTTCCGCCATGAGAGGAGGAGGTTCTTCCTGAACAGAGCCTTGAATTGCTGGTGCAGCAGCGGAAACCCGCTCCGCAAATTCATGGTTTCCTGAGAGCTTTTGCGGTGAATATTTTGAATTTTGAATTTTGATAGTTTCGTGAGGTGGGGGTTTTATAGTGCTTTTCCAGTGGACTCGCGGCCTTTTGTTAAAGAAGGCGCGGTTACGCGTCGAGTTCCGGGAGGGGTAGGTGGAAATGGAATACCTGAATTGGCCTTTGGTTTTTTTTTTTATTTGACGGATTTGCCACTGGATTTTGAGCTTCTGCTCGGACAAGAACTAGACTTGCCGCCCAATTTTTTATATTTTGCGTGACATTTATTTGACGGAGTCCGGATCTATTACGTGGGAATTCTAAGAATTTTCACATCTCAATTATTCATTACGTATTGTGTGGTCAATTTCGTTAAGTATTATTTATATTTAATTTAAAGTAATAAAAATTAAATAATTTTTAACGATATAATATACGATAAACTATTGAGATGTAGAGATCTAGGGATCCCCACATAATGGATCAGGAGGGATCCCTTTCCTGGTAAAAGAAGCCTGAGATTTTTATTTTTATTTTTAAAGTTTTTAAAGGAAGCCTGAGAAATGTTGGTGATATTTCGTGTTATTTATTTAACTTTGAAAAGTTGACCTTGCTTATTTTTTTGTTTTAATTTTTCAATTAGTAGGGTCGTTATTCTCTGGGGTAATCAAATAATTAGGGGTTAACTACTTAATATTGCACCCTGATTTCTTCATTTGCAAGTTACAAGCTGTTTGGGTTTGGGAAATGAAGTTTAAGATTACTAAAAAATTTAAAACAACATGATATATTTTTTAAAATTTGTGAATTTTCTTATTTGTTTAATTTAAAAGAACAATAGATTTGAATATAGAATTTGTTATTTTTAAACTCCTACTCATAGAAATTTAGAAATGACACATATTTACATAAAATTTAAACTTGAGAATTAGAGATCTCAAATTCTAATTTTTTTTTTTCATGAAAATTTTAAATTTCTATGTTTATGAATCCAGACAAGCTCATTGATGTATAACAATGTATAAATTTTGACTTTTGTTAAAATTGTAATTTTATTTTCTTTATCCAAACATAGTATTACGGTTTTAAGTTTGTCTCACCAACAAATACTCTTTGGTTTTTCACTCATAGTTCGATATTTTTGTTTGTTACATAAATAAAGTAATCCTCTCGTTTGAATTTCAATGTTTGATTAAAATATCATAGATGATTTTTTCTTTTTTTTACAAAATAATGATTAAATTCGTATCAAAATCTCGCCCATAAGATAGTACTCTTTTTCTCGATACAGCATTAATATAGGATCTTGTTGTAATGTCCTCTTATCATACTTGTGTTAGTAAACAACTGCTTATAGTGTATAATGATAAATCTAAATAATACACTATAATCTCATTCTGTTTGTTACTGACCAATGTTCTCTTATGTTGCCAAATGAATACTTATATTATTAGACAGCAAATCTAAACAACACACCCTAACTCGAGTAAACTTGTTAAATGATATCCTCATTTCATGGTTTGATTATATAACTAGTTAAAACTCATTCCAAGGGAAAATGCCATAGAGATTAATGTTTTAGACCAGTTTCTATAGATCACATAATGTGGCAGTTGATGGTTGAACTTCATTTTTAATGACATAAAGAAGAAATCCAACCATTAATCGTCATATCATGTGATTTATAAAAAAAACCATTTAAAAAATTATCTTTCTAACAAAATCAAATCTTCTTTATTTAAAATAAGTGTGATTCCATTCATTAACTGACATGTATTTATAAACTTAACTTTTTTTAACTGTATTATCATAAATTTAATATATATATTAGTCAATTATGAAGCTACGAGATCACAGACATTTTGAATACATAAATTTTTATCTCCTCTCTACCGTCGACCCATTTTAAGTGGTGCTAAGATAGTCAAAACCCATTAATAATGTAACAAAAAATGGGTAACGTGTAGGTTGGCCTCACGTTTCCCAAAACAATATAGAATCGCAGTTGGTTTTCAATTCACATGATATGGCACTATGGCAACCACTCATTCAATATAAAAATGCGCAAAAGTGTTACGTCCCATTGATTCCATAATCTGTTGGAAATTTAATTTTTCGGTTGCTTGCACTTTAAGTAACAAAGGATAGCAGCATGTATTACGAATTCTCTGCCCTCCCACTTCTTATACACTCTCATTTCATCTTATTTTTTACGGTCACGGTTAAACCACGTCAACATTCTATATTAATTTTTTTTATAAAGATAATAAGACAAAAAGTAATAGTAATATAAAATATTAACATGGCTTAACCGTAACCACACAAATAAAAAAAAAAAAAGTATATGGAAAGTGGGAGGGCAGAGAATCCTCCTCTATATATTATATACCAAATAGCATCCACTAAGCTTACTCGAATTTTATTTTGGAAATGACTGTTTTGTCCCTGCCATTCAAAATTTTAGTTAAGCCCATTCAACGGTCGTGAAAAATGTCTAACATGGTAGAAATTTTCATGATATCACCATCATTCATTATTCAACTTTTCACTTAACTATATTATTTGCGTATAAGATTTGTTCAGATGCATATTGATCAGTGTTAGAAACTTAGAGGTTAAGCTGTTTCGAGTCAATGACGAAAATTATATGGTTAATAAAAAAAACTTATCTCCTCTAAGCTTTGTCGCGATCGTTGGATCTATCTATAACGACTCATAAGAAAAGACCTACAATGATTTAGTATATTTTCTTACATTTGAGTCCAAAAGTGATAAAAAGTTAACGTTAGAGTATATGTGTGTTTTGAAGGAAAAACATCGGGATCAAACTTAAAATGTTATTATTCTTGTTGGAATACAATTTATCTTCTTATTGTTGGAGCGAGCTTCATTTTTACACTCAAATGTTATATTAAAGTCAAAATATTTTTTAACTTGACTTAAAATATATATGAGTTTTAACTTCCTTATGCATTTAAGCCAATCTTTATGCCAAACACAATCAACGCATAATTGTTTTTCTTTAAGAATTTATCTTTTTTGCCAAATAATTTAAGTAAAATTCTCAAAAAGGACTTACATACATATATGACGCCATTTATGCAAGCATAGCATGAATAATGGTTGTCATTTGTTGCAATTACAAGTAAACAAAATGAACCTCAACATAATTACGTTTAAAACAATCCCAAATTAAGGCTCAAACAAAAGAGGCATGAAAGTGACCACAATCTTGATAAAAGATGAATTGAAATCAACAAAAAAAAATGAGAAGAAAATAAATATTCAAAAGTAGATGAAATCTTATATCTTGTCCCAATGAGGGTTACAATCATACAACACAACACGTACCCAATCCAATTAAGATCGTATATGTCAAGAAGAAAAATACCAGATGCACCTCTTTTATTCTTTGCCTTTTCAAGTAGCTGATGACATCTTCCAAAATTTGCCTAGCCATGAGTATCTAGGCAGACACGACGAAAGAGCTAGAGAAGAATAACTCAATTCTTCAAACCTTTAAAATTTTGTATTCAAATCTCAAATTAAAGGGATTTGTGGAGTTGAAAGTTTGCCATGTTCGTAAATCCTCCAATTGTGTGGCTCATAGATTAGCCATGTTGGTTATAATGTCGAATTTTCCTAATTATTGGTATGAGGAGCATTCGGATTTAATCTACGACGCACTCCTTGATGATTGTATGCTTTTCTAAGTCTTTGAATAAATATGCTACTGTTTCTTCTTCTTGAAAAAAAAGAAGGGGATATTAGGTACCGTTTGGTACGTGAGACGGAACGGAACGGGATGAGGCATTCCGTCCCACGTTTGGTGCGCCTAAAACGGGTGGAACAAGCTGTTCCACGGGACGCGTTTTAGGTAAATTTTCGTTCCGCCTCACCCCCTGGAACGACTCATTCCACATCTGTGGAACACAAAATTATAACCTCTCTATCTCCTTCTTCTTCCTCCTCGTTTCCATCCGAGGGCATCTTTGCTCCCTCTCTGTTCCGTCCTATCCTGTCCCGTCCCGTCCCTTCCCATTCCGTTTCATCCCGTCTGCATAGCAAACGGTACCTTAGGGAACAGAAAAGGAAATGAAATCCTTTACATATAAATTAACTATCTGTTTGGACCCGATTTTACATTATCGGCCTAAGTGATCGTGACCGTTGGATAAACAGGATGTTAGATTGAAGATGATTTTTAATTATTATTAAGGAATAATATTGTGGTTTTAATCATAATATTATCTCTTAATATATATTAGATTATCCAAGCCTAAGATTAACCGTATCCAACTGGTTGTTTTGAAGATAAGTGATGAGGCAAATCATTTTTCCGACTTGGAAGTATAGTTCAAACGGATTTGAGATGTTTGGTACAACTCACACGGCAATACAACTACGGTTAGATTAAAATTCATTTAAAACCAATACGTGTATTGGATAAAGGTGAAATGGTGCGGTAGAGGCCACCGATTTGCGAATGGCAGAGAAGGATCAGTCTATCAGGATCAGGATCATCTATTGGATAAAGGTGATTTGATGGTGATTAAGGACAGTTTGTGATAAGGGTTTGCAATTGATTTGCAAATGGATGAGACAAACAATACGTGGAAGTTTAAATGCACATGCGCATGTGAAACAACTCAATGATAATTTCGAATGCATCTCAAGGATAATTTCGAATGCATCTCAAGGATAATTTCGAATGCATGCAGAACTCCACGTGGAATAATGGGATAAAAGTGATTTAGCATATTGGTATAGGCTTTTGCATTATGGGCCAGCATGTGGTTGATGGATATTTGGGATAATTCTAGAGGTTTAGTCTCGGTTGGTTTCTAGGAAATCATCAAGGCCACGGGATCATGCATACTTGAGGGAATATTCTTATTATTTCGGAACTTACGACAGCAATTCTAGGGTTACTGGTGAATTATAAATAAAGGGGGAAGTGCACCATTCAAGGACCTCTAACTCAATACAAAAATCTACCCTGCGCAAACTCTCGCTCTACTCGAAGCCTCTCAACACCCCTAAGATTTTTAGTTTCTTTTTCTACCTTCACATCTTTAGTTTGGATAAACAGCATTGTGAAAGTAACTGGTGATATCTTCGGTTTGGATAAACTACACTATCGCCGTAGAACCAGCCGATCTCGAAGCACCTTTAGTTTGGATAAACAGCACTGCGTCGAGGCCGACTGGTTATCTATCCAAGTCTCAGTCAACAAGGGTTTTCGAATCTTTATTGGCAGAGGTCATCTCATTAGCATTTTCGGCGAAGTGGGGTGTTACCAGGTTACTACGTTCGGCACATTGAAAGCCGAATTTGATATTGAACTTCACAGAGATAGCAGCCTTGTCTTCAAGCTTTAGAATCCAAAAGTCGAGATGTGATCCTTTCTTGGCCGCAATCGCAAGACGTAGAAGTTAGCAAAGCACATCAACGCAACGCATCAACGCACGCCCCACACACAACTGAAGGACGTAGTTAGCTTATTAATTACGCGGCCTGCGCGCCACATAGACTAAGTAGTTTTTAAGATCAACATTATCCTAAACAGAATCAAGAATAGAAAAGGAAATGAATAAATGTGTTTCTAAAAAGAAAGAAAATCTGACGCAGAAATTGATTAATCTTAAAAATTTGTCATATACAAAAGTCAACAGACTTCAACAAAAAATTGAAAACTAATAATGTTTCAGTAAAAAAAACATTAGTGGATAAGGACCAAATCCTAATTTTTCCTAAAAAAGAAATACAAATAAAACATTTGGTTGTATCCCTATAGCAATAAAATCATACTACTTGAACCATATTTATTATTAAATACTTTACTATCACATTCTTAATAAATAATCATTTGGCTATATCTTATATATCTTGCTTCCGACCTCATTTACTTTTAGCAAATAAGACACTTTGATGCTAGCTCGGCCTCTGAATATGTCGATGTGTGCAATAGGATAAGACATTGGAATATTACCTGACCCAAAAAGAACAAAATTGACAAGTTTAACCAGATAAATTCCTCTAAGTATGATTATTAGTAAAGTACAAACCCTTTCAAGTAGTGTAATAATCATTAGGGTAAATTACAAAAAACTACCTCAACTATGGGTGTCACGACACTTTCATACCTCATCTTTAAAACGTGACAATGTCATACTGCATCTTACGAATTTGTGACAATATCATACCTCTGTCAATTTTTCTGTTAAGTGCTGACGTGGCAAGATATGAGGACCACTCACTAATACAGCTGGATTAAAAAATAATTAAATATATTTTTAATAATATAAAAATAAAAAAAATTAATTTTTTTTATTTTTATATTAAATCAATCTCTCTCTCTCTCTCTCTCTCTTCTCTCTCCTTCTTTTTCTTCTTCTTCTGAGCCGAAATTTCACTTTTTTTCTCTCTCTCTCTTCTTCTTCTTCTTCTTCTGGGCCGAAATTTCACTTTTTTTTTCTCTCTTCTCTCTCTCTCTCTCTCTCTCTCTCTCTCTCTCTCTCTCTCTCTCTCTCTCTCTCTCTCTCTCTCTCTTCTCTCTCCTTCTTCTTCTTCTTCTTCTTCTTCTTCTGGGCCGAACTGATTTCACACTTTTTTTTTTCGTTCTTCTTCTCTCTCTCTCTCTCTCTCGCCTCTCTCTTTTCTCTCTCCTTCTTCTTCTTCTTCTTCTTCTTCTTATTCTTCTAGGTCGAACTGATTACACACTTTTTTTTTTGTTCTTCTTCTCTCTCTCTCTCTCGCCTCTCTCTCTTCTCTCTCCTTCTTCTTCTTCTTCTTCTTCTGGGCCGAACTGATTTCACTTTTTTTTCTTTTTTTTTGTTTCTGGGTTGCAGGTAGCGAGAAAGGGGGAAGAAGATGAAGATGGGGAGGAGAGATGAGTGCGCGTTGGGTTTGGGGGGGGAGAACTGGGTTGAGGTGGGGGGGGGGGGTGGGGGGTTGCACAAAAGGGGAACGGGAAGGGGTCGGGGTGGTTGGGGGGGAGATTGGTATGGGTTCTGGGCAGAGAATAGAGAGAGGCGAGAGAGGGAGAGAGAGAGAGAGAAAGGGAGAGAGAGAAAGATTTAATATAAAAATAAAAAAAATTAATTTTTTTAATTTTTAATTATTAAAAATATATTTAATTATTTTTTAATCCAGCTGTATTAGTGAGTGGTCCTCATATCTTGCCACGTCAGCACTTAACAGAAAAACTAACAGAAAAATTGACGGAGGTATGACATCGTCACAAATTCGTAAGATGCGGTATGACATTGTCACGTTTTAAAGATGAGGTATGAAAGTGTCGTGACACCAATAGTTGAGGTAGTTTTTTGTCATTTACTCTAATCATTAGTGTAGTCAGCCTAAAAGGAAATGCCAACCGCACAAAAATCCGACGAACATCCCCTAACTTTTGAAGGCAAAACGGACACTGGGTTGATATTTTTTAGCTTATGTTTGCTAACCTTTGTGTTTTCAGTATTCGGTTTTTACTTTTTTTTTTTTAACTAAAAATTTGTTTTGTAACTTTCAATTTTTATATGGGTAAATTACAAAAAACTACCTCGACTATTGGGTCAAAAACAGTTTCATACCTCATTTTTAAAAAGTTTCAATGTCATATCTTTACTTACAAATTTGTTTCAATGTCATACCTCCCGTCAGTTGACTGTAAATTTCTTAGTTAAATGCTGATGTGGCGTGTGACATGGCATACTTTTAATAAAAAAATTATTAAAAACTTTAAAAAGTATTTAAAATATTAATTATATATATATATATATTTAAAAAAATTGTAGCTCTTGCCTGCAACCTGAGAAGAAGGAAGAAGAAGAAGAAAAAAAAGGGTAGGGTAGCGCCTGCAACTCGAGGAGAAGAAGAAGAAGAAGGAGGAAGAGGAGAAGAAGAAGAAGAAGAAGAAGAAGAAGAAGAAGAAGGAAAAAGAGGGTAGCGCCTGCAACACGAGGAGGAGAGGAAGAAGGAGGAGGAGGAGGAGGAGGAGGAGGAGGAAAAAGAAGAAGAAGAAGAAGAAGGAGGAAGAAGAAGAAAAAAAAAAAAGAGAAAAGGATAGCGCCTGCAACCCGAGGAGGAGGAGGAGGAGGAGGAAGAAGAAGAAGAAGAAGGAAGAAAAAAAAAAAGGGTAGGGTAGCGCCTGCAACCCGAGGAGAAGAAGAAGAAGAAGAAGAAGAAGAAAAAAAGTAGTGCCGAAGAAGAAGAAAAAAAAAACGAAAAAAAAACTTTTAAAAAATTAATATTTAAATATTTTTTTAATTAAAAAGTATGCCACATCACACGCCACGTCAGCATTTAACTGAGGAATTGACAGTCAACTGACAGGAGGTATGCCATTGAAACTTTTTAAAGATGAGGTATGAAACTGTTTTCGACCCAATAGTTGAGGTAGTTTTTTGTAATTTATCCTTTTTATATTTATTGAGTTATAAGTATCTCATACCCTGAAAGGTTTTTTTTTTTTTTTTTTTTTTTTTTTTGTTTTGTTTGTTTTTGTTTTGCAGGTAGCTGTGATTGTGAATTTGGAGATGGAACAACAATTAAACTTCAAGAACTGCTAAATACAATAGTTCGTACCCGTATTTGTACAAACTCAAGCGGCACCAACTCCGTTTTGAGCAATATGTTTGATGTTTTGGTTGTGTACGTGCAATACAATTAAAGGGTTTTTGAACATTAGTCCTTGCAAAAGATTAAAATTAAAAAAAACTAGTGCTAGATTAAATATTCAATTTAATCCCTTGAATGTACTTTTATCAAAATTTGCATTCAATTTTTGTTATTTAATGTGTATTTTTATTTAATCTCTCCACATTAAATTTTAATTTTATTAATATGCACATATTTAGTTTTTCAATTATAAATGAACGTAAAATGAGAAAATATTAAAAGAAATTTGTGATACAAAATATATAAATACATAAGTGCAGAGAAATGACTGTGCCGAAATATATAAAATTGACTTTTTTGTACCGAAATATTTGTACCTACATGATTGTATTGAAATATATTATAATGAACCTAAATGTATTATATTGAATTAATGTACCTAGATGTCAATAATGAAATGTATGTACCAAAATGTACGTACTGAAATGTTAATACCGAAATATATGTACCAAAATGTACATACCTAAATGTCAATACCGAAATATATGTACCAAAATGTATATACCTAAATGTCAATATTGAAATGTATGTACTTAAATGTCAATACCGAAATGTATAAACCAAAATGTATGTATCTGAATGTCAATACCGAAATGTATGTATCAAAATGTACGTACCTAAATATATGTACCGAAATATAATATATTGAATTAATGTACCTAAAAGTCAATACTCAAATATGTGTACCAAAATGTACTTAAGGAAATGCATTATATTGACCAAAATGCATTATATTAAATCAATGTACCTATATGTTTGTACCGATGAATATATCGAAATATTCAAATGTATTAATGTATCTAAATGTAGAACATAGAAAATTGTTATCGGAATATATATTATAAAAAATTAATTGCCTAAATGTAGACACTAAAATATATTATGATGAATGAAATAAAAATTAAATTTAAATGTAATTAATACATTAAAATAAAAATAAAAATAAAACGTCAAAATATAACTAATAAATTATATGATTAAATGTACTAGGGACTAAAATTGGATTTTAATCTTACATAAAGTTATAGTCTAAAACTTATCTTTTTTAAGGATTAAAATGAAGTTTTCTATATTATTTTCTTCCTTTGAGAACCTGTTTTTACTTTTTGTTCCCATTTTATCCTCATTTCTTTCATTTTTCTTCATTTATATATGTCTAATATTACAAAATGAAAGGTAAAAATAAAAAACGAAAAGATTATTAACGGGAACGAAATTCGCACCTTCCTTTTAGATTAAGGATGGAACATCTGCTGAAAGACTAGTTGTGTAAACAAACCCTACATTGTTATTATGACAGTTTATCAAGGCTAATTATCATACCTTAGCTTTAATTTTGCTCACTTATTATAAGACTATAAGTCTGTTTGATAATATTCAACATGATTGGCAGTACTGAACGCGTTTTTCATCTTTTTTTCAATAATTCTATGTTTACTTTGTGATATTCCAGTTGGTTTAGATGTGAATGTAGAAGAAGTTATGAAAACAATCTGAGAGTCCTGTAGAAAATCAATTAGGTTTTAATTGATAGATTAGAAGGACGATGTGCAACTCAAACTTATATGCAAGAGTACAAACTAAACTAGGTAATTACAAGTTGACTTACGAAACCAGAAACTAAATAATACAAAGATGCTTTCCTATATATGTACTGTATGACCAAATCCTCATCCTTGATTCTTGCAATCTTTAACACTCCCCCTCAAGTTGGAGTGTATGTTGATTACACTCAACTTGCTAAGAAGATTTTCAAACTGGTGCCTTGGTAAATAAATCTGCCAATTGTTGTAGAGTTCGTACATGGGTAGTTTTGACAACACCTTCTTGTTTCTTTTCTAGAACCAAATGGCAATCGATCTCGATATGTTTCGTCCGTTCATGGAACAGGGGATTGGATGCAATATGAAGTGCAGCTTGATTATCACAAAACAAAGTAACTGGTTGTGAATGATTGACATGTAGATCATTAAGCACATTCCTCAACCAAGTTATCTCACAACATGTAGATGCCATAGCTTTATATTCTGCATCCGCTGTTGATCTTGCTACTGTGGTTTGCTTCTTTGTTCTCCAAGATATCAGTGAGTCTCCAAACATAATGCAATAGCTCGAGATTGACCTTCTTGTATCTTCGTATTTTGCCCAATTAGCGTAGCAATATGCTCTCAACTGAAGTGAGCTTGTTAAGTAAAGCATGATACCTTGCCCTGGTGTCCCCTTTATCTCAAAACTTGGTGTGCCGCATCTAAATGTGGTAGCCTAGGCTTGTCCATGAATTGACTCAAAACATGGACAGAATAAACAAGGTATGGCCGTGTTATGGTCATATAAATTAGACGGCCAACAAGTCTTCTATATGTGGATGGGTCTTCTAGTAACTCACCATTTGTCTGCGTGAGTGTCAAGTTTTGATCCATAGGGAATCGAGCCAATCTTGCTCCAAGAAAACCAGTGTCTTCCAATATATCCAATATATCTAAGGCATACTTTCGTTGTGATAATGATATGCCTTGAGATGACCTTGCAACTTCAATGCCCAGAAAATACTTTAACTTTCCTAGGTCTTTGAGTTTGAATTTGCTAGCCAAGAATTTTTTTGTATGCTCAATAAATGGTAAATCATTGCCTGCCAATATCACATCATCCACATACACAAGGATAGCAATGAGACTGGTGCCCTTGGATCCGGTGAACAAGGAATAATCCGTATTGGACTGTTGGTAACCTGCAGCCTTGAGCGCAGAAGACAACTTAAGGAACCACTGTCTTGAGGCCTATTTAAGTCCATAAAGAGATTTTTGAAGCTTGCATATGTGTGTCTCTCCCTTTCGTCCGTAGCTAGGTGGGAGTCTCATATAAACATCTTCAAGTAAGTCTCCATGGAGAAAGGTATTGTTGACATTAAGTTGATACAAATGCCAACACTTAGCAGCAGCAACAGCAAGTAGTAACCGAACCGTGACCAACTTAGCAACGGGAGCAAAGGTCTCTTGGTAATCGAGACTTTCAACCTGTGTATACTCTTTTGCGACCAAACGTACCTTGTAGCACTCTACAGAACCATCTGGATTAAGTTTGATTTTATAAACCCATTTGCATCCGATAGGTTTTTTCTCGGGAAGAAGGTGCTGGAGAGTCTAGGTATTGTTGGCTTCAAGAGCATGAACCTCATCTCTCATGGCTTGGCACCATTTAGGATCCTAAATAGCCTGTAAGTAACTTTAAGGTTCTTTGACAAGAGAAAGAGACGGGATAAAGGCACGGTGGGTGGGATACAAATGAGCATATGTTAAGGAGTGAGAGAAAGGCTGATAAGTGCTACCTTTATGTGATCCAACGTTAGAAGCCGATGATTGGTTGGGACGAAAAGGCAGGTTGACGTCAACATGAAATTGTTGCAGGTATGAAGGTGGTCGAGTGGTTCGTGTGGAAGAGCGACGAGATGGTTGTGTCGGCATGTGTGGTACGATGTCATTTAAAGAAAGAATGCGGTTGATGGTGGGTGAGGCAAGTGGAGACATTGGATCAGGTTCGTGGACAGGAAGGTTAGGGAGTTCTTTTATGGTGTTGGTTGGAAGTGGATCATTTGGCGGATGGCTTTCTATGGTGTTGGTTGGGAAATGATCATTTGGCAGATAAAAAAAAAGATCATTTATGGAATATGGGTAGTGGAAGGTTGGTTGTGTGTTTGTATCAGAGTGTGGTGCAAAAGATGGAGTAAAAGGGAATGTAGTTTCACGAAATAGCACATCACGGGAGACATAAATTTTCCGGGTGTAAAGATCATAGACTTTGTACTCTTTCTTGCCATATGGGTAACCAAGAAATATGCATGGTGTGGACCTGGCATCAAATTTTGACGGATGTTGTGCGTGTGTGGATGCAAAGCATAAGCAACCAAAAACTTTCAAATGGGAGTATTTAGGTGGTTTGTGAAACGAAAGTTCGTAAGGGGTTTTACCATGCAAGACTGGAGTGGGTGTGCGATTTATGAGATAGACTGCAGTAAGAATGGCTTCTCCCCAGAAAGTGGTAGGTAATTTTGCTTAAATGAGTAGTGCCCTGGAAATATTGAGGAGGTAACGATGTTTGCGCTCAGCCACCCCATTTTGTTGTGGATTTGCAACACATGTTGTTTCATGAAAAATGCCCTTGGTTGAGTAGAATTCAGCGAGATTAAATTCTGGACCATTGTCATTCCTAATCGTCTTCACATTGTGAAAAAACTGATTTTTAACAAGATTGATAAAACTGATTTTTAACAAGATTGATAAAACTGATCAAATAATGGTGTGTGTCGGATTTGTGCTTCATTAAGTAAATCCAAGTGCAACAAGTGTAATCATCAACAATGGTGAGAAAATACTGTGCTCCAGTAAGTGAAGCAACATGAAACCCCATATCCAAAAAAAATAGGGAGTTTTAACGAAAAGCCCGCGGTACTGTTCACTTTAACGAAAAACCACATTTTTACACTAAAAAGTCAAACCTGGTACTATTCACTTTACTCTTTATTTTGTCCTTATCGTTAAAACTCAAAGTTTTCAAGCCCTTTTCATTAGTTTTCCTAAAAAAATATCCATATGTAGCAGCTCAAAAGGCATAATAGTTGAAATTTCACTTAAAGGAAATGAAGATCGCATTTTTTTGGCTAGAGGACGCACAAAACAATTATGGGAAACACAAGAACTAATGTCATTATTAGGAAGTGAAGTATGTTGAAGGGCTTGGTCAGAGAGGTGGCCTAGATGTTGATGCCAAATGTGTGATGAAGTTTTCTAGACAACATGACAGGTTGACAAGATGGGTCACCTGCTGGTGTAATCCAAGAAGTATAAGCCTTCTCGTTCAGTTCCTGTCCCAATCATCTTCCCCGAACGAAGGTCCTGAATCACACAAAAGTAACTTAGAAAAATGGTGATGCACAAGGACTGATATGCTTTTACTGATAGAGATTAGATTGAGTTGGAATGTTGGAATGCAAAGGACATCATGTAAAACAAAATCTGTGGAAAATTTCATGGTTCCTATGTGTGTCACAGTGGCATAAGAACCATTGGGCAATTGTATTGTCTTATTTCTAACCGGCACAAAAGAGGTCAACAAAGTATGTGAGGAAATGATGTGGTCTGTGGCACCACTATCCAGGATCCATGACGACTGCTAACCATGAGAAGTGAAAGAAAATGCTTTACCTAAGAGATCATTAAGAGATGAAGTTTTACCAACATTGTTCGCCTTGGCTTTGTTGTTGTTGAGCATGGTCATGATTTGTTTGCATTGATCAAGCGTAAAAGGAAAAGAATTTATCAATTCTTGCCTGTTAAGATTGTTGGACATGTTGTTACCTCTTGGTTGCTCCTGCTTAGAATGAATTCTTTGTTGCTCTGGATCTGCCCTTTTAAGCTTTCGACAATAATTTATCGTATGACCCTTCCAACCACAATAATCACATTTTAAATGGGCACAACAATCGTCAGTGGTGTGATTGTTTTTGTTACAGTGAGCACACTTTACATTAGCATTCTTCTTGATAGAATCTGGTCCTTTTGCGGCAAATGCAGCAGCCTATTGAACCGGTGTCTTTCTGGCAGTGGTGTTGTGCTGCTTTTCATGGCACAGCACAAGTGAATATACTTTGTTGACGGGGGAAGTGGATTCATCAATAGAATTTGATTCTTCACTGCACTGAATGCCTCATTAAGCCTCATGAGAAACTCACTGGCCTTTTGGTTTTGCTGGAATGCCAACACATGTTGCAAAGTATTGTAGTCGCAAATAGGTATGCTGATTGCCGCATCTCTTTCATCCCACAACACCTTGAGTTTGGTGAAGTAGGAACGTACGGTTATTGTTCCCTAGACACAATCATGAATTGCACTCTCAATATGGTACAGTTGCATATTGTTTGTTTGGGAACAACGTTCTTTCAAATCTTCCCAAACTTGGTATGCAAGGTCATAGTAAATGACACTCGACAGAATTTCTGGAGATATTGAATTCACCAACCATGTTTTAACTAAGCTGTTACACCGATTCCATTGATGCAAGTCTGTTGCAGCAACCTTTTTTTTCTGGTTTCTTGAAAGTTCCATCAACAAAACTAAGCTTGTTTTTGGCTTTCAATGCACTAATCATTGCCCTGCTCCATGTGTTGTAGTTTTCTGGAGAAAACGCGGCTGAGGAGCATCATCCCTAGCTGATCAGAATGATGCAGTAAGGATGGTTGACATCGAATGCGGTTGCCTCCGTTGAACCAGAGGCTTGAGTATATTGTTGGTCTTTGCCATGGTGGGCGGCTAGGGTTTGATATTTCCTTCGGTCCCAACATTATTGTTCTGATACCATGTAGAAACCCAATTAGGTTTTAATTGATAGATTAGAAGGAGGATGTACAACTCAAACTTATATGCAAGAGTACAAACTAAACTAGGTAAATACACGTTGACTTATGAAACCAGAAACTAATAATACAAAGATGCTTTCCTATATATGTACTGTATGACTAAATCCTCATCCTTGATTCTTGCAATCTTCAACACTTATATCTAACTTGTGTGTGGGCGAGGAAGAGATAGAGTGAGTGGCCAAAAATATACCAACTTAGAGTGATTCTTGAAGTTGTATATTTAATCAAGGACCCCATAATTTGCTAAAACTGTAGTATTAAGCAGTCTCTTTTATCTTTTAACTGCGTTGGCCAAGTACAACGTTCATATCCTGTGTACATACAGGACATGTACGCAATGGCGGATCCAGGATTTTAACTTAGGGTGGTCCCAATATAAAAGCTCCAAAAAAAAAACCAAGACGAAAATATCATTGAACAAATAAATGGCAAACTACAATTTTCATTCATAATTTTTGTGCTAAACAAGCTAGAAATGTTAAATTTGTCCACAACAGGATCTCATACTTTCAAAACGTGTCATGATAGTTTCATTGTCAATACAAGAAAAAACATCTTTCTCAATGTAAACAACTAAGCTATCATTTAACCATTGATCCCCCATTTTGTTGCAGAGTGGACTCTTGATGATATTCATGGCAGAAAATGCTCTCTGCACTGAAGTAGTAACAACAGGTAAAACCAAAGCCAATTCAATAAGTAAATACACATATTGAAATACTCGATGCAACCTTTTTTCCACCATTTTCTGAGCAAGATCACTAATGCTTTGCAACTGAGAAAAGTCACTTCTCGAACACATGGAATGAATATAAATATCGAGTTGATCTTCAAGTGCCAATAGGTCTTGCTTCGTAAAATCTTGAGGGTACAATTGAGCAAGGCGAATTAGCTTTTCTTTGTCAAAAGCTGCAAAAGAATCATTTGGACTCAAACTAACTAAACAAATGAGCAATTCGGTACTTGTTTCATTGAAGCGATCATTTAACTCTGTAAGTTGGGAATCAATGACAACAAAAAAGAGCTCTACTTTGTAACGATGACGGTTGGTCTTTTTGTGAGTATTACGGCGCGACCTCCCATGAGCTACATATGCTTCATCCATGTTAATAACCTCAATATGATGTTGGACACAAAATGACAATACCTTGTCAACCAAAAGGTCTCATCATTCCTCATGTAGAGTAGTTGTTCTTTACATGTGTTGACTAAAGCCATTGTATTCACAATCTCTTGATCATCCTTTTGTAATGCTTGTGATAAATCATTCGTGATTCCCAATATAGATTTCATCAAAAATAGGAGAAACACAAACTCAAAAGATTGTATGTCTTTCAATAACCTATTTGCTTCAGCCACACTATCATTGGTATTATCATCAACAATCATTTCAAGCACATTGATCACGGATGAGAACATAGCAATCAAACTAATCAAAGTACCATAATGTGAATTCCATCTTGTAGCACCGGCACGTTTGAGACTAGTTTCTTGATTTAAGCCTCGTCCTGTCATAAGAGAATCATTTTCAAGAGCTTTTATAAGTTCTTTTTATTGCATCTCTCTAAGTGCATCACGAAGCTTACATGAAGCTCCAGTATGATTTACCACATTATTAGCCAATAGGAAGAATGTGTTAACATCAACATTATCCTTTGCTACGGCAACAAGAGCTAATTGAAGTTGATGAGCAAAGCAATGAACATAGAATGCATAAGGTTGATCATTCAAAATCTTTGTCTTTAGTCCATTGAACTCACCTTTCATATTACTAGCACCATCGTAACCTTGCCCTCGTAAATTGGAGAAGCTCAACTCATTGAAATGAATGAAGGCATCAATAGACTCCTTTAATGTGTTTGAAGTGGTGTCGGGAACATGTTGAACTCCTACAAACCTTTCAATGACTTTCCCATTTTTGTCCACATAACGCAAAACCACTGCCATTTGCTCCTTTATAGAAACATCACGTGCCTCATCAACCAATAGAGAAAAGAACCTAGCATTCTTCATTTCACTTATGATAGTTTTAATGGTGTCAATAGAACACGAATGAACAAGATCTTTTTGAATTGAATGAGCTATTAGCTTGAGATTTCCCGGAGCTTTATCTAACACAACGACCTTTATTTTCTCATCATGATCCGCTAGGAATTGCAAGAGCTCCAAATAGTTACCTTTATTGTTTGAAATGTTACTTTCATCATGACCACGAAATGAGAGACCTTGTCACAACAAAAACTTAGTGCAATTAATTGACGCATTCAAGCAAGTGCGATAAACCATACGAGCTTCTTCTGACTGTTTGACCACAACTGTTTCAATATGTGTCTTTTGATTCATTAGATTACCAGCAGCTTCAACAACTTTATTGTGAAAGCTACCAACCATTCCCACATGTTTTTCAAAACAAGCTCTTGCGTGCTTCCAATTTTGAAAGCCTACCTCAGTAAAGACGTCACTGCCTGATTGTTCAAAGTTGACTTTGAATAGATAGCAATAAAAGCAAAATGCAGCATCTTTAGATATACTATATTCCAACCAATGAAATTCCTTCAACCAATTATAACGAACCGTCGCTTTTTATTCGAATGCAAAGTGAATGGAAAATCATGATCTTTAGCTCTAAAAGGCTCCATCAATATATATGCTCTTCGGACCTCATCTCGAATATCTGGAGGATAATCCTTCATTGGAATTCTCTTTCCAGGGTCTCTCTCAAGATTATCCAAATCAACTTTTAACTAATTTTGAAGTGGAGTGGAATTACCCCCAATTGGGGTAGAACTACTTGGAGTTGGAGGGGAACTGTTCGGAATAGGATTGGAACTATCCAAGTTTGGAGATGAACTATTTGAAATATGATTGTCCGAACTAATCGATGATGATTTTCGCTTGTAATATTGTTCCATACTTCTAATTTCTACACATATCAATTAATAAAAAAATCTATATCAATTGATGAAACAAAACAAATATTATATGAAAAAGGAGAAATCATATTCATTTATAAATTTATAATTAGGTCCGTGCTTGTGAGATTCTAATATTATGAGTGTCAAAGACAAAGAGAGTGCAATAGCTGTAACATCTCATATGACCAAACTACTTATCTTCTGCATATAGCAAAAATGCAGACACAAGGCAATGACTAGAGAGGTGAACAAAAACATACCTTGCACTTGCGAGAAACGCATAGATTGTAGAATATATAGTTTACAGCTTCCAAAGGCAAATGCTGCAGCTTAATCAACTCACTATACTCTACGAAATAGTCCCTGCAATTCACAATACATTACACAAAAACATATGAGATGAATATAATAGAATAGAACTTGCTTAAATTTAAGTTCTCATTTTGAATTGGAGTGTACAACTAATTGATAACAACTAGAAAAATATATCAGTAGCTATGCAAAAATAACACTACCCTTATCAATATCGATGTCTTTACTTTTCACTAGGGAGATAATAAGAAAAAGGCACAACATTCATCAATAATGCCGTACTATTTGTCAAAGAATTGTTCTACATTGTTGGTTTTGCTTTGTGCAAAGAAAAAAGCTTTAAATGTGTAAATCTATATCTGAAATTTCTGATGTCAGGACTCAAGATAAAAAATATCAAGTAAACTGCCCATAAAAGGCAGTAACTTTACTAATCATAAACTCTTTCATGCTCTGCAAGGTTCAAGAGGCATATCAGAAACCATGCTTTGGAGGAGATCAATAAAAACTACTGGAGGTGGAACAGTTTGAGTTGAGCTCAATAAAAACTACTGGAGGTGATGGAAACCATGCTTTGGAAGAGATCAACCTCAATAAACAGGCATAAAAATACGATTCCACATAAAACAAACAAAATAACACGAATATAGTCCTGAAAAATGAAGATGACAGAATACACCTCATTCGTACTAAGTTTATCCACATTGATTTCAAACTGAAAAACAAGACGAAATCATGAATCGCTAGAATAGTGCATTCAAGGAGGAGTCTCACATGGGTCCAATTAACCAGACTTTATACCAAGTAAAAAAAGAACAAATATAGCCCCACTGGTTCAACATGCTTCAGTCCTAGCATTAGTTTGGATAGATAGCTTTATTTTTACATTGAATGGTTTCTCCCTTAGAACTTTTACATTTTCTTTCTACAATTCTTGTAATTGCAAATCCATATGCAAATGGAGAAACTACTTCCTCAAATAAAATTCCTTCGCCAAAAATATCATCATCATGAATGCAACTCTTGAAAAGATTACTATGTCGGTAGTTGATATTCCATTTTTTTAGCAAAATACTTGGTCCTCCTAATCAGATGTGATTTGTGACCCTCCAAACAGAATGGATTGAAAGGCATGGATTGCGAATCTAAGAAAGGGCAGTTTCTGGAGAATGGAATTCCAAAATTGAGTAAACTCTCCTCTATGAGGCCACAACTGAGACGTCTCCAATTGGTTGCTCTTTCAACTAAGGGGACATTTTCTCCATTTGAATGAATGAAATTCTAGCACAGTTACATAAATAAACATGATAACTGAGGAACTACCAGTGTCCTATATAAGATGCCACTCCAATGCTATAAAAGGAAAAAAAGCTATATTCATCGTGCAATTGTTAACACTGCTTTATAGTTTTGTGCATTCAACTTTCTTGGTGGATTTAACTTATAAACTATAAAGACAAGAATTGAAATGTGATAAGCAAAATACATTGTGGCATCACCGCAATTGCAGCACTTTTGAAGAAAGCAAAAACAAGGCAAGAAATTCAATAACTTTCACAAAATTCGAACTAGAACCAACGACAAAATCACACTAAATTCAAACTAAAAAAGCCGAAAACTTGTAATCATGATGCATTGCAGTAATGTAAAGAGCGGCAACATTAAGCGTGCCCCGAACACTATTGAAAAGTTTGGAAAGGAAATAAGTAACAGAGTGACCAGACAAAAATTTCGATATATGTATACATTTCAAGACCATGACTCATGAGCAAGGAAACAGAACGGCACATACCTTAAGTTTAGACTACGGCTTTTAGTAGCTAATTGATGTCCAAGTTCACTCCTCAACTCGGAGATAGAATCTGCATTGACAGCGTACAAGCATAAAAGATAAGATTGTGCATAAACACACACACACACACACACACACACACACAGCAGCAGCAGCAGTCCAATAGAATGCAGAAAAGAAGTATACTAATAATACCAGGCAATTTCATAAGACTGACTGAGAGCTTCGTCTATTAATTTCTGCTTTTCCGATAAGCTCGCCATTCCTTCACTAATCAAAGACTCCAAATCCAAAGAAAGCAGCTGCTCATTCAAACCAAAAATCAATAAAGCACACAACTTTTCAGTAATTTCAAATCCATCAATTAATGAAGCAAGCAAATTTGAAATTGCCTGTTGGAACAAAGATGGGTTCAGCCCGACGTCGTACTGAAGGTTCAAATCTTTGAAACCACTACCGAAAGCTTTTCTGATCACTAAACATACAAATCGACAAAATAATCACAACCCATTACTCACAATCACAAATAAAATGAACAAGCATTTTCTGTTTACGAAAACACCTTCCGTCAACTCGTCGACTCGTCCATCGGTGCTGAATGAGCTGATCATGATCGTGTTCGTGTGACGGTGCTGCGTGAGGGTTCTGATTGCAACGACAGGATTAGGTAAAGTGAAGGAGCTGATTGCTTAACCAGCAGCTGATCGTGTGAGGTTCCCACGTGAGTGACGTTCAAATTTTTTTAATGACTTGGCTCAAAACGACATCGTTTTGGCCAAGTCATTTTGGAAAAAAATTTGGCTCTTCTTCTTCTTCTTCTTGAAACGCAGACAGTGCAGCAACCATGGCTGCTTCTTCTCCATCACTGCCCAAACTAGGGTGGTCCTTGAAGATCCTCACAGCCATTTTTCCGAGCTTCGGGTGGTCCTGGGACCACCTTGGTCCCGGGACCACCTTGGTCCCTTAGTAGATCCACCACTGCATGTAGGCGTGGTTTCCTACATATGTATGGATTAATGAGAATAGAAGGGGAATGTGTTCATACATTCATCATCACAGTAGATAATACCTACACGTCGTATTTATTAATTTGTAATACACACAATTGATGAAAATAAGTAGACAAAAAAAGTGATACTACATATTATTTAGGGTTATCATATTTTAATGTTGACTAATAGTTACTAGGTTTTCTGTAAGAGGTTTATTTAAGTATTCAACAAGTCTCTTACAATTTATTGAAAAAAATAGAATCCAAAATGAAAGTGATCTATTTTCTGTTTCTGTGAGTCGCAACCTAGGCGGGTCTAGGCGGGCTCCTTGCCTGCACGAGTTGAAACTGCAAACGGCACAAACAAAAAAAAAACTAAGTGAAATAAACCCATTTTATTTCTCTAAGAAAAAAATTACATAAATTTACATTTTTACATAAGTAAAAAAAAAAATATTACAGGAGGGAATATAGATTTTCTGTTGACTAGATTGTGAACACCAAAGTGATACTTTTAGAAGTGCTAAATGATGTTTTACAGTTAGGTTATGTATTTAGCTTTAAGATGTACCAACTATTCTAATTAATTATAGGAAAAATTGTACTTTGCACTTTAAAGATTTGATGTTTGAAATACATTAATTCATGTAGTTTTAAGAATAGAAAAATAAGACTATTAAAGTTATGAATCGTTACACCATTAACTCTTCCGTTAGGTTAACCTTTTGGTAAAGAATTATTTTCTGATGTCCAAAAATTTGGGATCCACTTGTTTAGAACAAATCAGATCTAAACAGACAGGGTATTTTTGATGTTCCAATTTTCCAACAAAAATGTGCTCCGATTCGTACGGTCCTACTCTCAGTCGAGGAATGGCTGCAGCCTTAAAAGAAGATCTGCAAGTGAGCATATTGTTCATTTATTCATAAACAATAAGCTTTTGGGATCCCTCGAAACAGAAACCAAATTTTTGTGATGCGTTCCTCCAACTGTAACGATTTCAGCTTTGAATTCCCTCGCTCCTTCGAAACAACTTTCTCTAGTCTCTTAACCGTAACAAAACACAATTTCTTTGTAAACAGCTCCAAAACTGCCGCTTTCGAACTCATCCTTTTAGTGTTGCATCTTCAAGCTGAGTGTATGAAAATGACTGTAAAGTGAACTCTTCAGCCAATCGCACTTCGGTATACCCAAACGAAAATGGATTCTCTCCAAATTCATTTTCCCTAATCCATTAAGTTTGAGGATCCGGGCCATTAAAATTTGATCAAATGGCTACAAACAGGAATCCACTTTAAAAATTATAATAACTTTAACCGTTGAATCAAATTTCAATGGTTCAAATCTCCGAACTTAGTGGATTAGGTGGAAGAGATCTGGAGAGGATCCCTTTCCTACCCAAACAGCTTATTGTACCTTTTTTTTTCGGTGCACATATGCAATAGTGGGGTCTCCTAAATTACCTTGGCAATATTGGAGCACATTATTATTGAAACAAAACAATATCCTCACTAGTTCTGATTTGGTCTTCACTAATGATCCCTCAATTTTTTTCATGTCAGCATATAACCAAACAGCCTAACATAAGGGTCGATGCTGCAACAATTTGTAATTTTTGGGGGGTTCAGTTTGCTATTGTCAAACTGCGGAGACAAGTATGTGTTAATTAAATATTGAGGGTGCGTTTGTTGTATTGGACTATCTCAAACTGAACTAACTTTAAGGACTAAGCTGGACTGGCTTGGCTTGGACTAAACAGGATAAGAATAGTGAAGTGTTTGGTACAATACCGGAATAAACTATAGACTAAAACATTTTAGAACTCAAATTGTTTTTTTTTTAATCCACACTTGCTTTACAAAAGAAAAACTAAAAACTAATAAAATAAATAAATAATTAAAGATCAAATCCAGTAGAACACCACCCTTTTATCGTTTCTCTCCTCCAAAATTGACGAAACCGGAATTTGACAATTTGTTCCATCTTCTTCAATCTTTATCTGGGCAGTGCTTTTTTAGCCCTCCCGTGCGTCGACCCACTCACCCATCAGAAATAGGACACAGTTGTCAAGCTACCACGGCAGAGCTTCAACAAGAGCTTTGAAATTTTTTATCGAAATTTCTTGATTGCATCCAATGGGCATAACATCAGCATGGAAAAAAGGACAGCCAGATGGTTCTTCTTCAATTCAAGAGAAATAATTATCAATTTTTAAAGCAAATTGACCATGTTCATGGGCAGTTATAATTACCAAGTTTATCCTTCAATTCCCATGTCGATCTGAGAGAGAGAGAGAGAGAGAGAGAGAGAGAGAGAGAGAGAGAGAGAGAGAGAGAGAGAGAGAGAGAGAGAGAGAGGAGACCTGTTCTGGAAGCTCACCGGAGGATCAATAGCTTTGACGAAGAACAACGGTTCGCTCCCACCAATTCAAGCGAAGGAGACGATGAGGGAAGCAGCGTATTGAGGTTCTTAGCAATCCCATGTGTTTGGGTCAGACTAATTAGGATGACTTAACGAGGCCGGTAGTCCATGCGAGTTTGGTCTAGTCCCATTTAACTTAGTCCATAGCCATGCCAAACATGGGTTATTAGTCTTAGCTAGTCCAATCCCAGCTAAGGAGGTCAAACAAACGAGCCTTGAGGGTACAAAGTATAAATAGCTAGGCCTTGCTAAAAATAATCTTTGACATGTACATCAAATTTCATCCTATGATATGAAAATATAATACAAAATTGTAGTCATTCTAGCATTATTCTCTAGATGTACATATTGCGGATGCAATGTACAATATGAAAAATTTAAAAGCATACTACACACTACTACAAAAGGGCCTTATAATGTCGGTAACTTGTGTCGGTTTAATATAATATAGTGGCGGATTAGACAGTTCCGACATTTACTAAACATAACGTCGGATTTAATCGACACAGATTTTAATATTTTAAATACTAGTGTCGTTTTTAAACCGACGTAAAGATTTAGTGTTGCTTTTAAACCGACATAAATAATAGAAACAAATAATTATAATGAAAGTAGCTAACAAATAAATAATAGAAACAAATAATTATAATGAAAGTAGCTAACAAATAAATAATAGAAACAAATAATTCTAATGAAAGTAGCTAACAAATAATTATAATGAAAGTAGCTAACAATTAAATAATACAAACAAATAAATAATATATTATTACCTGATCCACTAAATTTTCCCCACTTCAAAGATTACCACTAGGTTGTGCCAAGGCATCTCTCCACACACTAAATGATTGGCTAAGTAATTTCCAACGACTAGACATCGATTATTTAGTTCTTTGCCCACCCATTTTCTCAAGATAAACAGTATGAATAAGACTCCACATTTCTCGCAACTGCATCTCATTACCCGTAAGTGAATCATGAGTAACTTGAACCTAGCTAGTACACAACACCAAGGTATTAAATATCGATGATATCGGAAATATCGATAGTCAAAAAACACGGAAATTTCGATGGAAATATCGGGATATTATCGATATCGATAAAAATTGAATAAAAACCAAGGAAATTGTAAGAAAAACTTGGAAATTTTTATTGAAACTTTGCAGGATGTTTATTTAGTCAATTATCTATTAGTTATCACAAAAAATTGAAAGGAATTGCATTGCATGATTGATTTAACTGATTTAAGTTGATTATATAGCGAGCTAGCAAACATTGTGAGTGTAGAAAATATGTAAATATTTTAGTATATTTTCACAAAAACATAAGTGATATGGTGGTCAAGGTGTTGAATGAGTAAAATGGGAGGGGTTCAAATCCCTTTGGTGTTTTTTTAAATATAGAAATTTAAAAAACATGGAAATTTCGATGGAAATATCGATGACATCGGAAATATCGGTAGTCCAAAAACACGGAAATTTCGATGGAAATATCGGGATATTATGGATATTTAATACCTTGCACAACACAACATCTTCAAGAGCGTCCAATTCGTACCTGCTTGAGTAGTCATTTTGTTGGAAAAAAAATTGGATTCAAACTTTGAGAGAAAGATAGGAATGTGGTTGAAAGTAGTTGAGAAAATATGAAATTGTGGTGTAAGGTAGAAGATAATGAGAAGGTATTTATAGAAAAGTAAAATCTTTTTTTTTATTTATAATTTTTCATAATTTTTTTTTGGATTTTTAAGAATTTTTTACATTAAAAAAAATTATTCACCTAATTAATCTTTGCCGTTGGATTTAAAAAAAAATTTGAATTCCAACACTCTAGATTGTGCCACGTGGTACAACGGTAACATTTCAGAATTTTAAATTGTTTTTTTTTTAATTTACAAAGCCTAATAACGTGGATCGTTGATCTTAAATCAAACGGATGAAATTAAATGAGATTTTTTATAGTTGGAAATCCAACAGTTCATAAAATATGGCCGTTGCAATTCAACGGACATGGGGAAGCCACGTGGCCTCCCCAACGGTAACATTTCAAAATGGGCGCCGCGGGCCCTAGCCCTTTTTTATGTCCGAAGACGCGCGCCCACGCGCTCGTGAAACGCATGCGCTTGACACAGCCCTCGGGCCTAGCCTGTCACTCGGGCTCCCCAACGCTGGACCCTATCCCCCCAGCAATTTGGTACTGTTTGGAGGCCTGGCTCCCAAGCAACCTCCCCCGCTGGAGGTGCTCTAAGTATGAGCGAAACCTTAAAGGCAATTCTGTTAACTAGGTCTATTTTAGTACACGTGGCATCCCTTTTTGAGGACAGTGAAATTGGGTTACCATATCATGAGAAGAAGTGAAAGAGTATATCACGCCTAAAGAATTACTTAATATGTAAGTGAAAAAAATAAATTCTAAAGAATTACTTACAGTATACGTATAAGATCATAATTATAACGCAACAAATTAGAAATTAATCTATTAGGTTAGACTACAAATATGTGTGTATGAGATGCATCCTATATTTGAACAATTAGATTTGCATGGCTGAATTTTAATATCCTCAATTTAGCTATTCAAAAACAGGTATATTATTATAAAATAAAAAACCTAAAACTGTATCCCCTGTCTCAAACTTAAATAATTGAGTAATGTTAGGGATGCCAAATTTGCAAACAAAATGATGTGATTGTAGATGATTGGATTATTAATTAAGTATAGATTAGTGTACTTATTTCTTATTGGTAACACACAATTTGATTTAAAAATTTGGTCTTCTTAACATTATTCTAAATAATTTAAACATAATAATCTATGAATGACATTATTTAATTTCACCCACCAAATTATAACCTTCTCATTATTCAAGAAGATATATACAATTATAACATAATAATCTGCCAAGAAATACACATGACAGTGCCCGTGCTACCCGCACAGGCTGCAGTGCAATTGGTCATTTCGCCAGTATTGGGCACGGCGGCTAAGAAATCCTTCTACGGGGCTAGGGTGGTAACCTAGGGTTAGGGTTTAAACTGGGAACGAGGAACAAAGGGAAAATAATGCAGGTGAATCCGTATATGAATCAATATCATGCTCACTCTAAACAATATATTCTAGGGAATTTTAACGAAAAGCTCCCGGTACTGTTCACTTTAACGAAAAACCACATTTTTACACTAAAAAGTCAATCCTGGCACTATTCACTTTACCCTTTATTTTGTCCTTATCATTAAAACTCAAAGTTTTCAAGCTCTTTTCATTAGTTTTCCTTATATTCTAATACATATAATTTGTGAATCTGTGATTAATTAACAAAATAACTCCCGCTTAACAAACTTGCCATATTTTTCTTAACTACTAGCAGAAATGCAGCTACACCCAGATTTAACGTATTTCCTGACCTGAAAACGCATCGTCCTCCAAACTATAGTACTGTGCACTAGTATCGCCCCCAACTAGACTTGTAAACGGGTTAGGTTTATCGGGTTTGGATCGGGTTCAATGCTATCCGTTAAGCTAACGGGTCATCCAAACCCAACCCGTTAATCTAATAGGTCATCCGTTTCACCCGTTTCTTTCTTCTTTTTTTTGTTTTTTTTGTTTTTTTTTGTTTTTTTTGCATTCCAATACAATTACACATTAACTGCAAGGATGTATAAAAGGGTGCTGACGACAAGGAGTTGCGACTTGGATTTCTCCTCCGTCTGGTTCTGGAACTCTTCTTGGAGGCTCTCGAGGTCCTCTCTACAAGTGAGAAATCTCAAAGCATGTTTCTCTTCCAACCATGGATTTATTGCTTCCCTTTAAAGCATCTTTCTTTGCAAGTGAGGACAACTTTTTAGCCACCTCTTCCTCACCCGTGCTTTCTTTAATTGCTACAGTAGGAAATTTCAAAGGCTTGTTTGGACAATCTTTGAAGAAAGAGTTTGTTACCATGAACCTAAACACCTGCAGGAGGTGGCTTCTATCTCTCCTAATTTCTGCACTAAGCAAGATGGAGAGGAGGGTTGACCTGCGGATCACAGAGCGGGAGGTGCGGCGCAGGAGGAATTGGAGCGGCTCGAGGGAGGAGATTTCTTGGAAGAGATGGTGGAGGGAGCGGAGGACCCAAAGTGACCCAAAGCGGCTCAAGGGAGCATTCCAATATAATTTATAACGGGTCTAACGGGTGCTACCGGATTGACTCAAAGTGATTCGTTATTTAACGGGTTCACCCGTTAGCGACCCAACTTGTTAAGCATCCACCCAAATACTAATATTAACGGATCAGGTCGGGTCCAAAATGCCAGGTCTACCCCCAACGTCAAAAAGATTTGTCAAACGTGACCCTACCTCTTTTTTTTTTTTCTTTTTTTTTTCAATCAAAAAAGAGAGGGCCAACATGAACAACTAACTAGGAACTAATCAAAGTCTACTTATTTCATGACATGGAGGTGTCCGAAGGACATGGCAGCCCAAATACATAATCAAACCAAGTGACGCAATGCATTCAACAAAATTGCCCTTCTCTGTGTTGAGCTCTAAGGCCTCGTTTGATAGAGATGATTAACTTGGAGAAGACTGTTTACTATATTGAAGGCATTTTGAAGCGAGAAATGGATGACAAGTTTCTTATTTTGTCCAAGTTGAAGATTACTCATGAAAAAATTTTGTCCCCTTTAACCTACCATTTTTATGGGAACTAGGAGGGATATATTTTCTCCATGAGCAACCTTAAACCAGGACAAAATATGAAGGTTCTCATCAATTTCTTCATTTAAAATGCCTTCAATGTAATGAATAGTTCTATCCAAGTTAGTCCTCCCTATCAAAGGAGGCCTAAAAGTACCCCGTTCATTAGAAGCTTAAAGGATGAGGAACATCAAAGCTAGACTAATCGAGCAAAATTGCTAGCATCTAATAATATATACCAGATAAAGGATGAAGGGCAATATATAGCTAGACTCATTTAACAAAGCCAAATCAACCTTAGCTAGAATTAAACTCAATTAGAAGGGAGCTTCTTGCATTTTCTTTAATGAATACAAGTATATATATTAGACCCTAATACTGTCACTACTACGATATAGGCTATCATCGGCAGAGCTAAAACCGACAATAATTACATTTTCTGTCGGAAAATTGGCAAAAATCCGACATAAAACAATGTAATGTCAGATTGGAATAGCGACACATTTGCTAGCATCACTAAAGGGCTTCAGTGCCGGTTTGTACGCTTAATCCTCCACTAAGTAGCGTCGGTTGAAAGCGACACTGAATATAACGTCGGTTTCAAGCGACGTAAAGTAATAAAATAAACAATATGATATTCAACCCATTGTTGCTTTAAAGAGACGCAAACTAATAAAATAAGTATATAATATTAACCATAGTGTCGCATTAGAGCGACGTTATATAATAAAATAAGTATATATTATTAAACATAGTGTCGCATTAAAGCGACGTTATATAATAAAATAACTATATAATAATAACCCTTGTGTCGCATTAAACCGACGTTATATAATAAAATAACTATATGATATTAATCCTAGTGTCGCATTAAACCGACGTTAGATAATAAAATAACTATATAATATTAACCCTAGTGTCGCATTAAACCGACGTTAAAGAAAGTAAAACTAAAAAACAACGTTAAACCAACGTAAGTTAACACTTAATAAAATAAACATTTCCAATTAATTATCCAAAACATTCATAAAAAAACTTAACAAAAAAAAAATAGTATCAAACAGTACAAATATTTTACAACTAACATTCTTCATAATATACAAAAACTTATCCGTCATGACAAACATTAAATCCGACATCATAAACATAACAAACAAAAATACAAAGTATAATACAATCAAAGTGTCATATTTATCCGACAAGAAAGCGAACCAAATACACTACTCAACCACATTTGACCTTGAATGTGGCCCATAATCTTCTCTTCCTTGAGTTCCTTCACTTCCTTGAACACCTTGAGTTCCTTCTTGTCCTAGAGATCCCCCATTTGATCCAAAAACCCCGGCAAAGTCCACATCAAATCCAACACCTGCTTCCAATCTTGCACCCGCAAGCATTTGAGAAAACTCCCCAGGTGGAACTTCAGGACAAAATCCACCAGCAGCAGCAATCTCGGGTCGATATACTGGCATTTGATAAGAAGGCTGCTGCATATATGACATGGGGTGATGCTGCATATATGGCATGGGAGGCTGCTGCATAAGCATTGAATACATATGATATGGCCCCTGCTGATTATGGCCAACATATGGATATGCATGAGGAGGTTGACTTTGACCCGATCGTTGAGGAGGTTGACTCTGACCCGAGTGTTAGGTTCCCGGGCTATTCGGCGGTTGCGGCTGAAAGCTTTGCATAAACATTGCAAACAACTGATTCTGCTGCAGGTCATATTGTTCAATCTTACCCTCTAAGTCCTTAATCCGTTTATCACTTTTTTCCTCCTTCGTTCTCAACTGATTATTTTCAGTCAACAGCACTACCATTACGCTCTTAGATGACCTCCTAGAGGAATTTGATGTAGAAGATGAAGAAGATGCATAGGACACCATATCAGGAGTCACTCTATGACCATATCCTCCAACTTTATTATGAGTCTCTGAACCCATTGTATCAACATAAACACGAGTTCTTAGTTCTTCACTATTCTCTTGGCCCGACTCAAGCAAAGTTTGCAGACTGCTCTCCATTGTTGCCTTGCATTACAGTTTTTAAAAAAAATTCAAACAATTGTTAAACAGTTAAATAAGCTATAGATAAAAAAAAATTAATAACAACGAAACACTAAAACGAAAAAATCAATTACCCCAATGCGCTCCAATGATTCATCAACCCAACTCTTATCTCTTCGCGTATGACACTCACGAAAAAAAGTTATGGGATCTGCCTCTTTCCAGTGCGTCTTCCGCTTCATCAAAAAAAAAATTTCATACAAACAAATTTTAGAAAACCTCATATTAAAAATAAATTTTTTAACATACACATAATATTCAAACAAATAACATTTTTTCAAAATGTACAATCCATACATATTCTTCCCACCTTCTTGCAAAGGATTTGGTTCCAGTAGTATGGTTCATCGTTTTCATTTGCCTATTAATTTTATTTTTTTCTGCAATCTCCTGGAAAAAAAAATTAGACAATTTTAAAGTGATAATGAAATAAATCATAACAATTACCCTTGTTTTTTCACTATTCCAGTGATCCACCAATTGAAGCCACTATTCGGGATTCACTTGAGGTGGAGGGCGGATGCGCTCCTCCGCTGCTCGGTTAGTGTAATACTCTTTTGTTAACTTATTTCTATACTCCTTGTGCGCATGCTCCGCACACTTAAGCATCATAAAACGGATCACGGGCATTTTTACTATATCTTCATCTTCAAAAAAAATATTTCCCTACATCCCCAAAAATAACCAAGCTAATCAATTATTATTTCAATCATTACATGTTCTATTTTCATATAAAAATATAAACATATATACCTTTATTCTGTTCCAGAAACGTTCCTTCGTTTGTTCATCAATCTTACGCCAACCACTCACCATCAGTAGCGTCAGAATAGCGACCTATTGCGTCGGATTAAATCGACGCTACGTCTGATAGACCTCAATTCAGCACCCTGCTACACTTTGACTGACGCGCCGACTGACATAAGTGTCAGTAGCTTCGGAATAATGAAATTTATGTCGAAATAGGGTCACATTGCGTCGGTTTAAACCGACCCCATTTCCGCCGCTGACATTAAAAATATCTTCCCGTTCACAAAAAAGTGGGAAATTTCCCACCCAAATATATTTAAACTAAACCGACGCATATGACCTATTGCGTTGGCTAAAACCGACAGTAAACATGCAAAAAAAAAATCCAATGTTATAAAATTAGCAGTTTTATTATCTCATATAATATTTTAACTTATATAAAAATTAAACCCAAATTTATATAAAAAATAAAAATTAACCCAAAGTTAAAAAATTAAACCCAAATTTATATATAAAAAAAAATAAACCCAAAGTTAAAAAAATAAACCCAAATTTAACTTATATATGATACTTAATGAAAAACAGAAATATAATTTTTTGATAAGATATCATCACACACAAATTGAAACATCCTCTAATTAATTCATAAAATAACTACTATGATTATTTCATGTCATCATTTGTTAGCTCGTCGTCCGCATTGGCATGATTAACGAACCCGGTAGGCAACGGTAATGATTCAAGAAAATGAGTCTCTTCCACGCCAACCCTTGTATGGAAATTTTCATTATCAAGAATTCGATCATCCAAGTTAGGTATGGCATAATCATCAATTGCATCACCATCTTCTAATATGTCAAACAAATCTCTCGACTGGGTTCGAACAACTACATGCCAATCTTTTTCAATTGTGTCCTCCACGTAAAATTCTTGTAATGCTTGTGATGCTAATATGAAAGGATCATCTTTAAATCCCAATTGATTGAGATTCACCATAGTAAACCCATATTGATCGGTCTTCATTCATCGTGGAGTTTCACTATTAACCCATTCACACTTAAATAACATCACAGCTCGACCCCTATCTCCTGCCTCAGTAGGACCACAATATTTAACCTCAAACATTTCTACAACTCTACCATAACAATTTACTTGCCCAATTGCTCCAGGAACATTTGCAGGTACAAAAAAACCACAATTCTGATTCTTATGCCTATCATCCACAGATTTTATACGAAATCTAAACCCATGAACAATGTGACTTTTATATATACTCACAATCCTACTAGGATAATTAGCTAGCCAATACAAGTTTTGAGATATCAACGTGTCATTAGCATGACATCTTGAATTCATCTGTAATAAGTATAAAGGTAAAAATTGACATAATAACTATAAACATGTTATAATTAAAATGCAAAACAATAAATAAATAACGTGATTGTTATACTCACATGTTGCTTGAACCATTATGGAAATTCTTTCTTGCTTAGCTCCTTAATTTGTCTCATAGTTAACCTTTCTCGACGATATTTAGTTTTCAAGAATTCCTCGTGTTGCCTAGACAATTATGTCCAAATTTAGATAATTAATTTTTCAAAGTTAAGAAAACCAATAAAACATTAAGATGTATGATTAAACGTTTTTACCTTCTAAATGGGCTAACTTCATCACAATTATTTAGAATGTATTTATGGCACTGATCAAGAACATCTAGATCGAGCTCCACATTTTCTCGTGAACCCATATAACATCCTTTTGAGTCAAAAATTGATAACCCACCAGATACCCCACGTCCAATACCATCTTCATTTCGGCCTCTATGGGTACGACGAGACTCAATGTCTCTAAGATACATGGAACAGAAGGACAAACACTCATCAACCAAATATGCTTCAGCAATGAAACCTTCAGGACGACCTTTATTATGAACATAGCGCTTCAGTGTTTGCAAACACCTACAATTATAAAACGAAATATAAATTATTATAATTATTAATTAAAGTTATGACTACAATTGTAAAAAAAATTATAAAAATTTATTACAACCATCTATATTGAACAGGCCCTGCAAGAGCTGCTTCATTTGCCAAGTGAACTGGGAGGTGCACCATTATATCAAAAAATGCAGGAGGGAATATTTTTTCAATTTGACATAATGTCAAGGTAATTCTAGAATTCAGTTGCTTGAATCCTTCCTCAGACTGCTTCTTACTACACAACTGTCTGAAAATTGCACTCAACTCTAATAATACCATAGTAACAGCTTTGGGCAAAACCGGGCGTATTGCAAGCAGGAGTAACTGCTGCATTAAAACATGGCAATCATGACTTTTCAACCCATGTATTTTTCGTTCATTCACGTGCACACCCCGTGACAAATTTGATGAATATCCATCGAGGACCCGAATAATAGACAAGACTTTGCAAAACGCAGTTTTTTCTTCTCTGTTCAGCGTGAACAATGCTGGAGGTTGAAATATTCTATTTCCTTCTCTACGTGGGTGTTGGCTACGTCTTATGTTCAAGAATTCAAGATCTGCACGTGCAGCCAATCCATCTTTAGACTTTTCTATATCTAGCAATGTTCCCACCACACTATCACATATATTCTCCTCGATATGCATAACATCAAGATTATGTCTAATCAACAGATGCCTCCAATAAGGTAGTTCATAAAAAATAGATTTCTTCTTCCACTGACTGTTACTACTTGTACTGCTCGAAGTTCTTCTTCTGCGTTGCCCAACTAAAGCATCTTTGTTTGGTTTTCCAAAAGTAAATCTCAATGTAGAAAGTTCTTCGAGACATTGTAAACCAGTCCACTGCCTTGGTGCACTACGATGCTCTCGGCGACCATTAAAAGTTATAGTTTGCCTTCGAAACCTATAATTATCTTCAAGAAAGCGTCGATGCCCCATATAACAAATCTTACAACTCACCGGCAAGTAAATAGATTCTTTATCATGCATGCAATGTGGACAGGCTTTATAGTCATGCGTACTCCATCCTGACAACATTCCATAAGCTGGAAAATCACTTATAGTCCATAAAACAGCAGCCTTCATCGTAAAACTTTGGTTGGAATACGTATCATAAGTGGGAGTGCCCACTTCCCATAACTCATTCAGCTCGTCAATCAATGGACGCATGTATACATCAATCTCTTTACCAGGACTGCGTGGTCCTGGTATTAACAGAGACAACAACAAATTTGGTTGCTTCATGCACATCCAAGGCGGCAAATTGTAAACAGAAAGCACCACAGGCCATGTGCTATAGTCATTCCTCATTTTCCTAAAAGGATTAAATCCATCACTGGCCAACCCTAATCAGACATTTCGAATTTCTGACACAAAATCCGGATATAAACTATCCAAATGCTTCCATGCTGGAGAATCTGAAGGATGTCTCATAAACTCATCCTTAGGACATTCAGTTGCGTGCCACCTGATATGTTCAACCATATGCTTCGACATAAAAAATCGTTTTAATCGGGTTTTAAAGGAAAATGCCACATAACCTTAGTTGTAATCTTTTTTCTCGAGCTATCCTCTGTGTTGGTAATTTTATATCTTGATTTGCCACAAACCGATCACACAGTCAAATCTGAAGCATCTTTCCAATAGATCATGCAATCATTGGGACATGCATCAATTTTCACATACGTCAGACCCAAGTCATTTATAAGTTTTTTTTGCCTTATAACATGATTCAGGCAAATAATCCCCTTCAGACAACATTCTTTTAATTAACTCCAATAAAGTGGTGAAGATTTCGTCTGGCATTCCCGCTAAACACTTGATCTGATACAATCTGACAACTGCTTCCAATTTCTTAAATTCCTAACCTGGCCACAAATCTTTATCTGCCTCTTCAAGCAACCTAAAAAAAGTCTCCACCTCTTCTAGACGCTCTTCCCCAATAGGGGGTTCAGTAAACGGCCCAACACCTTCTTCTGTTAATGGTTGGACAAATACATCATTAAGAAAATCATGCACGCCAGTCACCTCATCTCCTGTTTCTTCTTCTCCAATTGCCACATTTTGCTCTCCAATGTTTTGCTCGTCATGATGTCGCCAGCAAGCGTTTTTATACTCTTTATCCATATCATACAATATAAGATGTTCAACGATAGTGTTCCTCACAAAAGTATATCGATTACAACATCTTTTGCAAGGACATCTAAACTTATCAGGACCAACACCATTTGAAACTGCTTGATCCAAAAATAAATTAATTCCAGCTGTATACGCTTCAAAATTTCGAGGTATCGTCAACCAACTCTTGTCCATGTTTTACCACTTTGCAAGGCAAAATATTATGTTCACACTAAAATGGCTACAATCTTTCAATCCCTATCATGTAGGCATAACTATTAGAATTTTCAATTTCTATCTTTCAACTCTCGAACTCTATCACGATTGTAGTCTTTCAATTTTCAACACCTATTGTCACATCCCGGCCCGGGTGACGCCACCTCCCGGGCCCGCTCCACCACCGTAGCACGATATTGTCCGCTTTGGGCCCCGACCGCGCCCTCACGGTTTTGTTTCTGGGAACTCACGAGCAACTTCCCAGGAGGTCACCCATCCTGGGATTGCTCTAGCCCCCTTCTCGCTTAACTTCGGAGTTCCTACGGAACCCGAAGCCAGTGAGCTCCCAAAAGGCCTCGTGCTAAGTAGGGATGGGAATATACATTTAAGGATCGCTCCCCTGGGCGATGTGGGATGTCACAATCCACCCCCCTTAGGGGCCCGACGTCCTCGTCGGCACACCACGACCAGGGTTAGGCTCTGATACCAATTGTCACATCCCGGCCCGGGTGACGCCACCTCCCGGGCCCGCTCCACCACCGTAGCACGATATTGTCCGCTTTGGGCCCCGACCGCGCCCTCACGGTTTTGTTTCTGGGAACTCACGAGCAACTTCCCAGGAGGTCACCCATCCTGGGATTGCTCTAGCCCCCTTCTCGCTTAACTTCGGAGTTCCTACGGAACCCGAAGCCAGTGAGCTCCCAAAAGGCCTCGTGCTAAGTAGGGATGGGAATATACATTTAAGGATCGCTCCCCTGGGCGATGTGGGATGTCACACCTATTGTAGTAAAAACAAATTAATATAACAACAAAAAGTTATCAAAATTATACTCATCTAATCCATTCTAGTTAATAACAACCTAAAAGTTAACAAAGTTATCAAAATAACAACAAAAACAAATTAAAATAGCAATTTCACATAAATGCTAATAAATATTATTCATTTTCACTACTAATTATTAAAATTTTATATTATATTTAATATTGTTATATTCACATAAATGCTAATAAATATTATTCATTTTCATTTTCTCATAACAATTCAAGTGACAAAATTAATTAATTCAACTAAATATTTATTAATTTAACAAAAATAGTAGAAATTTATCTAAGTACTTAAACTAGAACTTTTAAATAAATAAACTTGTGTATTAAACAATTTTAAAATTAAAGAATGTAGTGAAAAAAACCTGGATTATAGAAGAATTCTGTCGTCGATCAATTCTTTATGTACTCAACCAGCTCAAATAATTTCCTACAAAAATAAATTGTAATTAAAAATTAATCATAAAAAGAGAAAATAAAAATATTAGAAGTAAAAAAAACTTACTGTTGTGAATAAAGAACAAATGAAGTAGGAAGTACAAATAAAACGAGTGCAAGAGAGAAACACGGGAGGGTTTGTGAATTGGAAGAAAGAATAAGAAAAATACAGGAGAGGAAGAAGAAAACATGGGGCAGAGTATATAAAGACAATCCATCTGTCGCTTACAACCGACACTGGGTTTCAAAATATTTTAAAAAACTAAAATCTATGTCGCTCAAAACCGAAGCAGGCTTAAAAAAATTAAAAAATATTAAAATATTAAAATCTGTGTCGGCTAAAAGCGACACTAGTATTTAAAATATTAAAATCTGTGTCGGTTAAAAGTGACACTACATATTTACGTCGGTTTAAAAGAGACACTATTATTTAAAATATTAAAATCTGTAGGATTATAATTATTTATTCTCCCGCGTTGTGTAGGAACTTCAAGCACAAGCTTGGTATGGTGCCAAAAGGAAAAGCAAAAACAAAACATTCACCCGGTAGGAATGTTGGAATATTATCAAATATTATCCTAAATTTAGAGTTGTGCATGTCAGTCTAGAAGTTTTTATGAACAACACCCTTCTACACTCCACACCTGATCATACCTCGCATGATCATGATGAAGATGATGCAGAAGAAGTGCTCGAACGCCCCCCTTTGAACTAGCGTTGGGGTCGACCCGTTTTCCAATTAGGCCTCAAGGTAAGAAGGCTTCAAAGAGAAAAGGTAATGCTTCCAAGAATGATTATGCAAAGTATATGGAAGACCTTGCCCACCAAGGTGAATTGAATTTGGCCTGGGAAATGGCTAAATTTGAGGCTGATAAGGCTAGAGAGGATGCAAAAGTTGCAGCTCTTGAGAAAAATTTTGAAGTTGATGAGAGAGAAAGAGAACTATTTCGGCAAGAAAGGGAACATAGAAGAGAAGAAAGAATGGCTCAACGAGATCATGACATTATGAAGGAGCCTTTAGAAGGGAAGTCTCCAAACTCTAAATATTTTTGGAATTCAGAGAAAGCAGACGTGGTGCGAATGAGGGGTGCAAGAGAAGCGAGAGCAAGAGGAGATGGTCTTAGCACGACAACAAAAGATCATCCTAGCACAACAACAAAAGATCATCCTAGCACCATAAATTGGTTAGGTGATGATTATCCATTCACGAACCCATAATTTTCCAATCATTTTGTTTGTAATCGGAGCCCATAATTTTCCAATCAATTCGGGTTGTAATTTCTTATTCATTGAATAGAATACTTTATGTTGTTTCCAATCTATTAAATTTAGTACTTTATTTAAACTAAGAGTATATTTATTTAATTTGGTAATTTATTGAATTTAGTACTTTAATTTGGTAATTTATTGAATTTAGTACTTTATGTTGTTTCCAATTTATTGAATTTAGTACTTTATTCAAAACACATTTAAACACACCAAATAAAATGACATCAACATACCAAAAAAACTAAAAAAAACTCACTAAATGAACTAAAAAAACACACCACGTAAAATTAAATAAACACACCAAATAAAAACAAACACTAATGAACTTAAGTATATTTAGCACCCCTCATTTCCCACTGGTGCTCTATCAAGTCAATTTGGCGGGCATTTTGCATATATGGCCTTTGAAGTGCATTATATCGTTGAATGACCCTATCATTGTACCGTCCATCCCTTTGTAATGGCTCATGTTGCACGGGTTCTTCGGTGGCGTCATGAGTATAATATATTTGTGTTCTGGAATTGTTCATCATGTCTGGCTCATATTCATCAACGGCATCATAATTGGACTCATCTTCCACAACATGTTGTGAAGAATGATGCACGTCATAATGATGGATCAAAGCGACTCTACATCAAACATTCTGGTAGCACCTCTAACAATAGCCCAGCGAGCTTGGAGTATACCAAAACAACGCTCAACATCCTTCCTGCATCCTTCTTGACAGCTTGCAAAGTATTTTTCCTTTACACTTCGTGGACGTGGCACTGTTTTGACAAACGATTCCCACCTCGGGTAAATGTCGTCTGCTAGGTAGTATGGCTCGTCGTACATATGTTCGTTGACCCAGTATGTGACTTTTGGTGCCTTTCCTTGGAGGACTTCATCGAACACTGGGGATTGGGCAAGGACATTGAGATCATTTTGAGCTCCTTGAACCCCGAAAAATGCGTGCCAAATCCATGTATCAAAAAATGCCACCGCCTCCAAAATGATACTTTTTTATCCTTTTCTATCCCCATAAGCGCCATGCCATGCACTTGGACAGTTTTTCCAAGTCCAGTGCATACAATCAATGCTTTCAATCATCCCTGGAAAACATTGCATCTCGCCCTTCTTCAGAAGCCTTTGCAAGTCCATATGAGTAGGTCTCCGGAGGTACTCTGCGTTGTAGATAGATTCGATTGTCGAGCAAAACCTCATTAGGGACTCAAGAATGGTTGATTTTCTCATCCTCGTTATCTTGTCCATTTGGTCTGCAGCTGCTCCATATGCAAGCATTCGCAAGGTAGCAATAATTTTTTGCTCATGCAGGATACCCATAGCACCAAAAGCATTCGGTTTTTGCACAAAGTAAGAATCATGGTTGCAAACAATGCTCATGATTTTGTTGAACAAATGTTGTTCCATTCTAAAACGACGTTGGAAGTACGTATCAGGGAATGCACTGTTACGGAAAAAATAATAGTCCAAGAGTTTTTGACCTCGCCATTGCCTGTTTCTATCAATGTTTATAGCACGGTTAGGCCTGCAGATCTAAGCCACAGCTTGGATAACTCGATAGAAATGTGATGCTCCTGCCATTCTTGACTCGTCATCTCTCCGTCTACGCTCGTCATCCTCTTCCATCTCATTTTGGGCCCAATCCCCAGCATTGAACATTCATTCTGATTGGTTAAACAATTCTTCCTCTTCTTGATTGGTTAAACAATTCTTCCTCTTCTTGATCGATTTCCCACATCATCTTTGAAGAAGAAGAAGAAGACATTGTAAGAAGGAAGCAGAAACTATGAATAATGATAGGAATTTTGGTGAAGAATGAAGCAGAAGCTATGAATAATGATATGGATTTTGGTGAAGAAGGAAGCAGAAACTATGAATAATGATAGAAATCTTGAGAAAATTAGTGCGAGATTTCTGAGGATGGATGGTGGATTATATGGAGGATTCAAAAAGGATTAGGTTGTAGATAATTCCACGTGGCATGTCGTCATTTGTTAAAAATCTGGTAGAAATCTATCCTCAAAGATTGTAATCGGATTGTGATACGTGGCACGACGTGATTGGTTAAAAATCTTATCGGAAATCCATCACCAATAATTGTCTTTTCGGATAATGACACGTGGCGCAACGAGAACGATTAAAAATCTTATCAGAAATCCATCACCAATAATTGTTTTTGCGAATAATGACACGTGACACAACGAGAACAATTAAAAATCTTATCCGAAATTACAAATAAAATTATTTTGAATTATTTTATAGATAAAAAATACAAATATTTTATTGCTATTGGTTTTTCGGATAATGACATGTGTCCCAATGAGAACGATTAAAAATCATCTGAAATTACAAATAAATTTATTATGTATTATTTTATAAATATAAAAATACTAATATTTTATTACCAATCAATGTAAGAATTGAGATGCAAAAAGCAATTGCCAAGACAATTACTATTTATTAAAAGCAGTTACTGTTTACTAAGTGAATTAAATAATGAATAACTTGAGGAGAAGACTCCTACACTAGAGTTGTTCTTAACCCTCATTTCGTGTGGCAGGTTGAGCAGTAAATGTAAAAGTTCATGTCTCCCTAGAAATCAAACTCAGCAGTGTGCCCTCCACGCCTCTCAGGGTAGCCTCACGTAAACCAAGGCATTGTGCCACCTTCTATCAACAGAGTTGCTGGGCTTAGCAAGCCAAATAAAGCGCAAATACAGGATTCCACGAGCCCACAAGGGCTATCGGACAACAACCTCTTCAAGAGATAATGATCCATATAATGATGGCCCAGGCATAGGTCATCTTGCTATTAAAAGTTACTTTTTAACAAGACTCTTTGATTGGTGTCACTCGTCACGTCTCTCATAGTCATATTTTGTGGACTAAATTAGCGGGATAACATATGATTCAAACCAAATACTTAGAGAGCGCCACGCGTGCCCTAATGAATCATCCTCAAACCCATGTCAAACTCTATATAACAGCATGTTTATTTTCATGTGAAGGTAATTATACCTTAACTAAGAGGATCTCCGATAAATATGGACTCCCACTACTATTTTTGAATACTCATTTAAGGACTTAAAGAGAATCGCCCTAAAGAAATATTGACTACAATGGGAGAGTTCTTCTAGTGGAATCCCTAAATTTGAAGTTTTAATGATTTTATGTGATAATTTGATCCGGAACTTTATTTATTTATTTATGTTTTGAATTAATTTAACATTACTTTCTCATAAAATATTTTTGTGAACTTTTTAAGAACAAAAAGATTCAAATTCTGACATCAAATTTTTTTTTCTCAAAAAAAAAAACTAGAATTACTTCATTATTAAATTATATCCTTGCTAATTGATTAGGTACGTAGTTGGGCACATAATGAAAGAAAAAACTAGAGATCATATATTAATTAAAAGGAAAGATGGCATAGTTTATTATTAAATAAACGCAATACATTGATTCAATACCTAATGAAAAAACATTAACTTAATACTTAGTTTAAAATACATTGAATCTCAACGTTAAAATACATCAACTCCATCCGAGTTCAAATTCTGGCCACTGAACTCCAATTGCACAACAGCAATAAAGGTGGTGGGTTCTGATGCATTTGGTGAGTCCCTATAGTTTAGAGACTCACTTTTCAGTCCATTTGTGATTCATTTTGTCTTTATATTTGCTTTATACCTATTTTATATGGAAGTTGTCCCTATTTATGAACTCCACTAAAGATGCTCTAAGAAATCCATAGTTGATAATTCATTTTCGTATAGTCAAGTTTAACCTAGACATCAGAGAGCCTTTGACTCACACCGCAATAGTGTGACAAGGTCTCACTTATCTTTTCTTCCTAGGTTGCAAGAATACCATAGTGAATTGCATGCTTGTGTAAAATTCGTTCCCCACATGTAAAGAAGAAAGAATTTTTATAGACTTGTTTTTTTTTTCTTTGAAAACTTTTTAGAGACATGGATTAATGAGTAAAAAAATATTGTCTGTACCTTGCAACTAATGTATTTCCACCATATAAATTTCTTAATCAAAATCATTTATTTATTTTTCAGTTAATGATAATATCTATAAATATAATCAAATCGGTGATAGTTTAGGCATCCATATTTATCTTATTTAATAAAGTCTATGATAGTCACTTACCTTTGGGTTTGATATCAAGGGTTGAGATTGAAACGCTAAAACCTTATTCATTTATTTTTCACTCTTAATATCAAATCTAATGGCAATCATCTTCATTTATAAGTGAGAGATTTTAGGTTCGATTTTGTCAAAAGCAAATTTGAAGCACATTATTGCTAGCCCATTGTGAGACTTAACCTACTCCTCCACATTCTTAGTGTAGATAATATCGTATGTTCAACAAAAATATATCAAATCTAATAGTGAGTGATCATACATTTCTTGGTTATCTGGCAACAGAACATCTATCTTATGATTAGCTGATAATTTTATAACTTTGCATTAGGCTTCATTCTGTAATGGACTGGCCCATATGCAAGCCGCTCCTTATTGTTTTCAATTACTGCCATGTCTTCATCCTTGAAAGTCAAGGACGCTTCAATGCCATCGCCATCTCTTGTATCCATGAACTTAATTACATTCTTCATTTCCGAGTTGTTGATAAATTCCATGATGGTTTTCCCCATCCGAAATCTGCTGCATAAAAGGGCACCCTGAACGTACTGCTGCACCCATAACTCTCCATATCATCCCTATTGATGAGGTTCCCAAACCTTTGAACATTTCAAATGCATTGTCCGCACTAACTCCAGTACCATATTTTTCTTTAAATTCCTTAGTGCTTTTAACCAGTTCAGCAACCAAGCTTTGAAGATCATTATCATCGGCCGCTACTTGAGGACGACGATCACTAATATCTGATTTTTTTTTTTTTTTCTTTGCCATACACAACCCCACTAGATTTCCCATTAAATTTTTCTCCGCCAAGGGTGGTCGCAGTATTTCCCGCATATTCACTGATTGTCACTACATGGATTGCTTTATAAGACCCGAGTTTGATCTTAATGCTTCTATTGCGCATTTCCAAATGAGGGCGGGCATAACTTCAACACACGTAGGGTTTGGCACGCTGGAGCTAGCAGCTTCGGACTTGAGAGCAGCAATCTTTGAGGCACCAAACACAAATCTCTCTGTGTTACACTTCTCTTTAACGTATTTTGTGGCAGGGTGAGGTGCGCTGTTGAGAATGAATCCTCAAATTGCCAATTGGTTTTATGGTAGAACCTCAACTTTATTCAGTTAGGAAATCTAGTGGTGGAAAGAGAGAAGCTGGAGCAGAAAATATTTCTGCAGCAGGAAGCTTCACCACCGGGTGATGATCAGCAACATCACCACTGACGACTGATTGACTCGCTTAGCATTGGCGAATTGCAACCCAAATTTTATGGTCCATTTGAGTCTGGTTTGACGAATGTGCTCACTGTAATGCATCGGCCAATACGGCTATACCCACAGCCATAAGAGTACATTGAGGAATATCCTCTCGGTATAAGAACTAAACAATATCATCCTAGCATTCTACATTATCTTGGACTCTTGTTTAACACTAGTATTAGAGGGCTTGTGCCTTCAGCTTGTGGTGACGTCATATGATCAGTGTGAAGGAGTTGTTTAATTGGTCCAAGATGATCTGGTTTGTCCAAAATCTTTGATACGGGACAGTTGGCCTAGGCCTCAAGAAACACAGCCCCACGGTTGTTGCAACAGATTGAACCATTGGTTTTGAATTGTCCTACCCAGGGATAGAAGTGAGCTAGGGTAAAACTCTTTGATATGGCAAAAGTTACAGAGTGTGAATGTCAAGAACACTCAACTTGCCAAGAAGATAAAGACATGTCTCCTGCCCAAGTTGCTTAGTAAAAATGTCGGTTGTTGCCTAGTTGAAACATAAGTTGCTGTCATCTCTCCTTACTGAATTCGTCACGTACAATAAGGCAATCAATATCTATATCTTGGTGTGTTCATGAAACACTGGATTCATTTCCAAAGCAGTTGGGATAATGTTGGTTTGGATGTGATTGTTTTTGTACGAGACTTCTTTCAGCGTAACATGCGTGATTTTTGTTCTTCCCATACATAGAGTCATCACTGAACAAAAGTTAGCTACAGTTTCACCTTTCACCTTATCAAATACTAGCCTAACATTAGACAAAACTCAATGCCAATCCAATCCAATCCTAACCTGACTAATTTAAAGTACCAAATCTGATCCAAGCCGGACCACCAAACGTACCCTGAGACCATAACGTTGAAAGTCGATTAGCAGGGTTTATTGTGGTTAAATGCCAACAGGGTTTATTGTGGTTAAATCCTAATTGGTCCAGTCACTCAGTACTACGGTCTGGTGTTATTCCTCTTCACTCTGAAGTGAGATGTCTTAGGTTCGAATCTAGTGAATGGCAAATTCGATACCAAATTAGGATGTTCATTGTGTGGCTTAGCCGAACTCTTTCACTGTGAGGCTAAGCACACCACTTTTTCGAATGTAAATAATATCGTTTGTTTAAAAAAATAAAAAAAATAAAGAGGTATCCAAAAGAAAAGATGGTAGCTACCAACTTAAATCTCCTTATTTCTTAAAGAATGGATTGCGTCTCTTTTTCTCACACAATCATGCATAATGTACAACATACACATGCAGATTTTAGCAAAATTAAGAAATCCAACTGCCTTTCCACCTTTTGTTTTCCATTTTATAATGTTGCATAATGATCGAAGTAATTCATTGTTTAGGTCTATCACTAAATCACATTACACAGAGATCATGAGAATAAACCTCTCAAATTATATTGGGAAATCAGTACAATTTTGATTCATTAAAATTAATATTTTCAAACGTTTAGTTAACATTTTAATGCGAATGACTTCTTCCTATACCAATTCCTTCGTTCCTATACTAATTTCAGATGGTTTGTTTCCAATTGTTGCACAAATCAAACATGGGTCGTATCAAAGAAAACAGACCAAACATATGGGAAAGGAAATACAATGATATTTCTTGATTTACTTTTCCAACTTACCAAATATAGGAAATGAATTCATTTCTCATCCCCTTGAAACATATGGAAATCGTTCTCCCATCAATTCATTTCCACAAACCAAAAGGGAATAAATCCACTAGGAGGCACACATAATAACACAAATTTCTATCATAATTCAAGCTAACAAGTAATATATATTCTGAAATCACAATAACATGACATTAAGATCATAAATTCAGTAAAACCGAACTATTATAAACTAATTACAATTAACTTATATATGTAAAAAAAAAAATCGGCGGAGCATTCGATTCCTGACTACAAAGCAACTTAGAATTTTCACTAGGACTAATCGTTGACCAATTAAAGATTATTAAACAAAAAGTTGCTCGAGTCCTATTTGAACAATTGAACCCCAGCAGTTATCTTCCCCAACCAACAATAATTTTTTATCCCCATTTTACCCCAGCTGATGAATTACAGCAAAATTATCGGCTACTCAAACATACTAATCTAGACACAACTCATAATTGGAGGGGATAATCATCAGAGATTTCAGCCAAACCCCTAAAAGTCACAAAATAATCTCCATATCATATCTTAATTAATTTCCACTAATTAATCGGGGCGATTATTTTACTTCCAAAAAAACAAACCAAAAACAAAAGCAGCCAGAATTCAGAGAAAATCAATTAGGGTTTTGAAACTTTTTGATAGGGTCTCAATCATAGAGTTTGTTATACAACCAGCTTCTCTAGTGAGAACCCTAATCGAATACAAAAGGGAAACTCAACCCTTCTTTCAGTTTAGCTGGAAAAAAAAATTGGATTGATTTTCTTATTCTTCATGAAAGACTTCCAAGAGAAAAACAAGCACCTAAAAGAAGATCATGAAGAAGAAGAAAATCAAGAAATCGTGGATCATGATGATGTGCATTCGCAAGAGACTGAAGAACAAGTTCCGGTAAGTGACGATGATGATCATAAGGGTAAACAAGTATTGCTAGACAGTGACGTTGTTCATCATCGAAGCGGAGATCGGGTTTGTGAGCAATGTGGGAAGATATTTCAAAATGGAAAAGCTTTAGGAGGTCACAGAAAAGTGCACCTTAATCAATCTCTTCTTCCCAAGAAGAACAAAGCATTGTTTAAGCCGAAGAAGAAACATGTTGCTTCCAATGAAGGCGGCAGCAGCAGTGAAGTCTCGTGCTATGTTTGTAAAAAGGATTTTCCATCAATCAAATCCTTGCACGGACACATGAGACTCCACCGCGAAAGAGATTGGAAAGGTGTGAGACCTCCGGGGGCTGTTCAGCCTCCTTCGGAAGAGAGCAAATATTCTTCGTACGAAACTGACTCCAGTGATGATGGTGATAGTAGTTTTTCCGATCACACCATAGAGACAGACAACGATGCAGCAAATTTTTTAGTAAACTGGATGAAGATCGAACAAAGACGCAGGATTGCTAACCAAAGAGATCCTAATGGTGAAGACAAAGTTGGTGAATTCGGAGGGAAGAAGCTAATAGAAGAGTCACCAGTTGGATACAAAGGTAACCCTTCATCCAAGAACATCAAATTTGATGGTAGAAGTAGTAAGAAAATTACCATGGAGGGAAGTAAAAGTTTTGGAGGTACAAAACCCAAAAAATATATCGGCTTGCTTGATCAAACCCTCAACCAGATTTCAAGCAAGCCTCAAGAGTTTAGATTCAGAAGATCAGATGCAACGATGAGTGACGTGAACAAAACGGGGTTCAGTAGTAAGTATGCAGCTGACCAAGTTAGTGAATCTCCATCAGAGAAGGCAATAGAAGAGTCACCTCGTGGATACAAAGGCAATACTCCATTGAAGATCAAGCTGAAACTTGATGGTAGAAGTAATAAAACTTTGGAAAAAAGTAGTTCTGGGAGTGTGTCTTTTGTGTCGAATAAGTTAAGTGTTGGAGGTAAAGAAAAGGTTTCTGTGGAAGAAGATGACGATGATGAGAATGCTGATGAGATTAGTTGGAAGGTGAAGTCGAAGAAGGTGATGATGAAGGCAGTTTCGAAAACAGGTAAAAAGCCCATCAAAAACACGGCTTTACTCGACCAAGCCCGCTACCAGATTCCACGAAGAACTCAAGAATTTGGTGCTGCTTATGCTGAAGGGGGAAACTACAATGGCTCTAGTGCTACCAGTAATCAAGTAATTGAAAGAGCAGAAGAAGCTGAAGCAGTGGAGCAGGAGACCAAACAGTTTGTATGCAACATCTGCCCCTGCAAGTTCTCAACAGGTCAGGCTCTGGGAGGCCACAAGAGAGGTCACAACTATAGAATGCCAGTGGAAAATGCTCCGGGGACAGAAGTAGCACCGGTGGATGAAGAAGACTGTGAGATCAGTATAGCTCCTGAAAAACTAGACTTGGATCTCAATCAACTTCCTTACGAATCGAACGATGAGTGAAGTGGGGGGAACTGCTTGACTTGCTTGTTGATACTCGCATTTTATGAATTTCAGGAGAGGTTTTAACTCCTCCAAGTAATTTGACTGATAGTTTAATTTGTTTCTCATAGAAAAAAAAAAGAATCAATAAATTATTGTTTGTCATTTGTTTCTCAGAGAGAAGTGATTTTCACACTCCCCTTTTCTCGTTGTAGACTCCTTCCCCTTGTTTCTTTTTCTCGTTCTATACTCCATCCCCTTGTTTCTAGCCTTATAATTGATTAACTCAAAGGAGAATTAACGCATATAAACAAGGGAGAAGCGCAGGAGAAACTGGGAGTACGAAAATCCCTACGGTTCCCCAAATGAAATTGATGAAAATTGCACAAGTTTGTTGCAGAATTTCTCAGTAAATAAACTTATCAGTTGTAAATGTGGCATGTGTTTTGGAATGCAACCAAATTATGAATGTGGTGCATCCACCATTCTTGACGCACAATTCTTTCGAAAGGTAACAGAATTTCCATGCTGGGTATTCCTTTCTTTGATAATTTATCCGGGCATGCTACATGTAAGTGTGCTATACATTCTGTCATGTTTATGCTGCAAAATCAGCAGGAAAACAATTCCAATCCGGGCATGTCACATACAATTTCTGCAGCACAACCGGCACAGTGTAATACGAAACAGGTGAGGCCTACTGTTATGCGATGGATGCACATGATTGTTGTTGAACGCAGCACACGTATAAAGAATTTGCTCCATGTCAACGGAAGTCCATGGATTTAAGCTGAAAGTTGAGCTCTCTGCCCGCTATAAATTTCTTCACTTTCAGGTAATAATCTCTGGTCAAAATCTTCTAGACTCTTCACCAAAGTTGGCCTCCCCAGTTCCTGGTTCTGCAGCATGGAATAGCAGTCGTTAAGAACTGATGATGTATCAGTGGTTTGGAAGTAAGTCAACAGATAGCAGATATTGACTTGTACTGCAAGGTTCAATTTCAAAATACAACAGAAGTTTGCAATTTGTCAAGCACAGAAGACTGGGAATGCGCGGAAATAACCAGACTGTCACAGAAGAACCACACTCGAAACAAAGCTGATAGATTTCACTAAATACCAACTGAATGACTCTTTTTTCTGGTAAATTAATTTGAATGACTGGAAACAATGAGTAAGAAGACACTAAAATGAAATGATTAGACGTTGCGCCAGTCTATTACTTATGATCTTCAATTTGTGTGACCGACACCAGTTCGAAATTACAAGGTTGACATTACTCCAATTTGCTTAGATGCCCCAGAATCCCAAATTGAAACTATTAGTAAATTACAGGGAATAAAAGTATACTTTGGCTTATGAAAATGTGATTTTCTATCACTAAAACATGGATAAGTTGATCATAATCCGTAAGCAGGCTTCATTTTTTTAGTTACCTTTGGATAGGTAATGAGATATAGAAAGAAATGCATTGTCATTGACCATGGGAAACATCTATTGAATGAGTTGTCTAGAACCTTCGTACCTCTGAGTTTCTATGTCGTTCACTTTCACGTATCTGTTCAACTGTCATTCCAAACCATTCATCGATCCAAGAAAAACAATTCCGATGGCTTTCTAGGAAAAGAGCCCTTTCACCCTATAAAAAGTATCCCAGTTATAATAACAGTTGAAAGTATAATAGAATAAAATGAACTAAAACTTCACATACATGTGAAACTGAAAACCAATATAAACTTAAAATTTCACTCCACTTAGAATATTTCTTAGAAAATAAGAAAGCGAATATTTGATAATAGAGAAAAGAAGAAGTGCAGAAGAGGACAAGGTGACCTCAACCACAGTTTACTAGCTTTTTAGAGGATATCAATCTTCTGATACTTCCACTGGAGTTTGAATGCTTTACTCACATCATATGTATGTTGTTCTAAAGCCAATCAGATAGAGATGAATATTTCATCAAGAAAGTTGATTTGGTATAGTTCCAAACCAATGAAAAGGACATAATGTAAGTTTCTAGAAATGTCTGTGACGAGGGACATATAGAAAATTGACAAGTGGAAAATCGGACATGATACATAACCAATGGTTGCTACTGGTCAAGGTTAATTTTCAGGTCTCGTTGTTTCCTCCATATCATTATTTTTTATTTCCAACAAAAGTAAATATTGCCTCATTCTGCTGCAAAACAACCCCGAACTATAAAAAGTAATTAACTGCTTCTAACTTATTGGTTGTCTTTTTCATACAAAACCAAACTGATGCTGCTATTTGCGTAGCTATTGTATTATAGAAGACGTTCATCATAACCAAAAGACGTATAACAAAAATAACAAATGATAACGTTCAAAATCTAAGAGAGCCTACCAATAGCAAAGCTTGTTCAAGTTTATTGCCAAAACCCCAATATGGTGCATCAATGGTGACCAGTTTGTAGGCTGTCATAACTGGATCTGACTTATCCTGTAATTTAAAAGTAATAATTAACAGGTTGAAAGCTAGATAGAGAAGTTTCTAAGATAAATATAATCAGAGTGCAATATCTTATCCATCTCATAAATAAATATTCAAGCACAAAGTAATACACAATAAGATTAAGCTACTGGTAGGGCATATTCCAACCTGCCATCCCTCTAAAAGTGGACCACGTCCAGTTTTCGCTGATGTAAATTGGGATAAGTCCGTGTTGTTAGTGCCAACTATGTAACTCCAGTAATCTCTTGCTGATGAAGCAATATCAACAATTTCCACCTCCCTAGTTGCTAATTGTGCTTTGCTTAGACCATGAACCTAGGTTGTAGTTAACGAAGTATCAAGGAGGATGATGAAGCCATTAAATTACAAATTTCGGGCTACAAAAAGAGTTGCAAAATAAAAGAACAGAAAACTTTTCTAGAAACCTACATTATCCGAATGGCCCTTGTCAGCTCTGTGAACAGTTTCGACGGTCAGCTGAAACTTGGTGAAGTATGGGCACTGCAAAATCCCAAAACAAGATCATGCTTCTGATTTAAAAAAAAATGTCCAAGAAGAGATGAAGTATCAATTGTTTTCAGGGATGGACAAGAAAATTTACCTTGATTACTGTGCCATTGGCCATACATTTGCAGTCAACCAAAATCCCCATTAGAATAAGTTCGAAGTGTGTTAAAAAACAAGGTATACAAAAATTGACTTAAGGAACGGTTGGAAAACCTGTTTTGCATCTTGGGTATGCGTTCCAGGCTTCCTCTTGCATGATGAGAGCTTCTGCTGGTGCAAAAGCGGTCAGCCAACCAGGAGATTTGCTGGAACAAGAAAATGAATGAATAAGTAACCTTGGAATGCATAACATACACGTCTAATTGAAACGGCATTAACAGATAATCCACTTCACCGAAAAAAGAGAGTAAACAAACAGTGAGGCCACCATATAGGTAGGAACATAGGTGGTACAATGCTGTGGTAAAATCAGGACCAAAATACATTATTTTCCAACTGAAGAAACAAACTTCAAGTCTTCAACATCATCAAATAAACAATTTAGCGACGGAAACTTAAACTGACAAATTTGAACCGGTTTTACCTTTGTAGACGATAAATTTTAGAACTGTAGTGACCCTTTCCAAATACATCATCTTCAAAGGGTCTACTCTCTACTATTTCCACCCCTTCGGTACTGGTCGTGTTCTGTTTCTGCATCTTCATGACCATGTACGTCTGGGCTACACGATACTGCAGTTCAAGTTCAAATATGTGGTTAACAATCACTCCACAGTTCTATTACAAATGAAAATTAAACAAAACTAATCGCTTCGCTAAAATTTTAGTAGAACACAGAATCATGAAATCTTGAATTACATTTACCTCTTCCAATGACACGGGCATGACAATACGACTTCACGCAAGTCCCCAGTTGAAAAGACAAGAGTTAAGCAAACCTCAAAAGAAAGGGGACTTAGTTTTTGTATTGCAAAAGTTCTAAAAATTTACCAGAAAAATGAAAGATAAAATCTTTAAGTAGCATTCAGTTCTAATTAGCTAAATATGTAAAGAACAATAAGAATAAGGGCGGCCCCAAGCTAACAAGGCTCCCACTTTGCGAGGGACATAAACCCCTATGAATAACAGCAAAGATTGGAACTTTGCCTACCTGTTCATTGTTCTTCATTTACCAAACTAACCCTTAATTTGTAACAGATTAACACATTTAAACACCCTTAATTTGCTCAGTTTTGTCTTAAAAATCTACACTAGAACATAAATGAAATTCAAATGGCATTTTCTCAGCAAACAGATAAAATGGTAAATAATTCAAGCACATAATTCAGAAAACATAATTAAATCAAAATAAAAAGGATACAATTCCTTCATCAGAACCATTTTCCACCGACTGAAATCTTCAAATATTCCACCAAATTTGTGATCCTCAGCTCCAAACGTGGCACAAAACAGACAGAACCCAGAACGCAGAAGCAGAATTTGAACCCAGAAAGCAGAAGCAGAAGCAGAATTTTGTGAGAAGTCAGAGGAGGATTGTTTGAGCAAAGCAGGATTGGGGAAGATATCTTTCTGGTTTTGCCAAGTGCAGGGAAATTTTATTTTGCTTATTTCTACCGTTGGCTTTGCAATAAAAAGGCACGTCACCAACTCAACCCCCAGCGCATTTTAGCATGAGTCGACCAGGGAAGCGGAGTCAATGAACGTCGGAGGACTAAACGGCAGTCCCCTTTTGACTTTCCCGAGGTTCTAGACACGCGTTTTGCAGTCAAACGGTGTCGTTTCCGTTCGTAAGAAAATAGAAAGGGCATATTTTTGACATTGAATTTTGAGAGATTATATTCACACACTCCAAATTACTTCTTCCACATTTTTTTAATTTTTTAATATTTTTCTATCAAGTATTAATGGTGTGTAGAAAATATTAAAAAATTAAAAAGGTATGAGAGAAGTAATTTGAGGTGTGTGAATATAATCTCTCTAAATTTTTAGCCAAAATGGTCCTGAGAAATAGAAGTGATTTTTAAAATTGTTTACTATTAATCATTTTGATCATTCGATAAAAAATAAAAATCTAAATGACAAAATTATTCTTAATATAATAAATAATGGGTCAAAATGATTTGACACAAATTGAGGATACTTTTATCATTTTATTCTTATTTTATAGAAATTTTTTACAAAATGACCAAAATGATTTATTGTGATAATTTCAAAGACCAATTCTATCGATTTCAAATCTTATGAACCAAAGTAAGGCGTTATGCAAATCTCAAAGACTATTTTAATTAAAAAAAAAGCGTTTGACATTTGATTTTTTTTTTTTAATTGAATATTTTATTTTATATTGTTTGCTTGACAATGACACCACATTGCATCGTTCAAGTCGGCAGTATTTTCTCTTTTATTTTTTATTTTTTAGGATTTTCTTTTCTTTAAGTAATGTGATTAGAGGGGGAACGGCAACCACAACAAGGAAGCATTTGCTTTAATTTTGTTGTTTATATTATCGCTATTTATCCGGCAGTGTTGTCACATGGCTATTTGTCTCCGGCTATAATATATAGATCTATTTGTGCATCATCTCAAAATTCGGTTTAATATGTTGATGAATCGAATTTTTGTGTGAGTACGTTTGCGATTTCTTCTTCATTTGTTTAGACTGCACTATGAGAATCCATTAGCTCCAATTTTGATTGTTTGTCCTCAACAAATGATCATCCTCCAAGGGAAGGGAAATATTTCCATTGATTTAAGGAGATTATTCATTTGATTATCAATTTTGTTGGGTAAGTCGTAAGAGGAGATTTAGAGGTGGGCACGGTCTAATTTGAATTGGTTTGAAATTTGAACTGCATGAAAGTAAATAACTAATAGCATACCAGTTTTGTTCAAATTTCAAGAAATTAAGATGAGAAATTAGTACAAACTCGATTATTGTGGTGCTATTTGGATCATTCTAAGATAAAATAAATAGATCTCGCAATTTATAGATATAACTTAGGATATAAGTTCAGAGGAAATGTTGGATTTTCATCATCGTGCATGAGCATACAAACAATTTTTTTTGTAAAGATTTAAGAGACGAATATTTAAAGGTGCCACTTTGGTCACATCAACTCAAATCCGCCCTTACTCAACTTGATTTTAAACCCACTTAGACAAGTTAGAATTGAGTATTAAGTTACGTTGAATTGATGCCTTCCTGATCCATGTCCAACGCGATTTCTGACACAAATTATCCCTTGAACATATTATGCATCTCGCTTCAAAATATATAAACATATATAAGTGATGCATATCTTTGGAGATGATAACACTTTAAGTTTGTGGCTATTTTTCATTTGAAAAATTAACAATTTTGTCGTTTTAAGCTTGCTTTGGTTGAAGCTTTGTAGTTTGATTGTATTTTTGCAACGGTCTAACTTGAACCGGTTTGGAAGCTGTTTGGTTCCACTTTTTATTGTATATTGATTTGTGGAATTGAACTTTAAGTTTTACATGATTTTACGAAATTGAATTTTAACTAATTTTAACGTTATTTGGTTTACCTTTTTTTTAAAAAAAGAAGTAAATTGTCATTTAACTGTTTGAATGTAACTTAAGTTGAATTCCTTCAACAAATTAAAACGCTAGTTTACTTTTTGAAAATTTTTGAAAATAAAAAGTTAAAAGATTTATCTTGATAAGAAAGCTAAGAAACACCCGAACTCGAGTGAATTGAACTCAATTTAAACTCGAGCTCGAAAAAACCTAAACGCATTGTGAAGGTTGGTTTAGAGGCTGGGTTGACTTTCCAACCTAGGTTGCACTCCAAATGTTAAATACCATGTTGTCCATGGCAAAAATGAAACCCCAAAACTAAAGTACGAAAGTCAAATAAACACCAATAACTTCTGGGGTCAAATTTGTAATGATCAGTTGCATTACTTTGGGGCGGAAACAAAAACCCGTCAGACCCCCAACGCCGCCACCACCTCCACTGTGACGGTTGCCAAAGGTAAACTCTTTCCCTTCTGTACGTTCTTAATCTTCACGAATCCTATCGGCAATCTCTCTTTCCACCATATAATATGTATATATTAGCTTCAAAAGTATATGCTCTGAAATTGGCAATGTCTCTTCGCATTTTTTGAGTACTTCCATAACTGTCGTTATAGCTTCAAAAGTTTGATTTTATGGTGTGTCGTATTGCCCCATAAATTGTAGCCATTTGGGTTTCTGGAACTTGTATGAAGTTTATAGTCTGCAAGATACTAAACCCTAATCAAGTGACAAACATTTATGCTTGAACAGGTGGAGATTATTGTATTTATGATGGAGCGTTGCTATGCATTTCGACTTTCGGATATGTAATTTTGCTAGATTGTTTTTTTAAAGCAATTTAGCTTTAGAATTTGACAGTTTAAATTCTTGAACATAATGCTTTACACACACAATCATAATAACATAATGTTTCGTCGACCAAGATGCAGAACGAAGAGGGCTTTATCACCGAGCTTTACATTCCTAGGAAATGGTATTCAATCTGGTGTAATGAATACTCTGTGATCTGTATCATTGTTTGTTTTTGGGATATTGACTGGGCGACCAACAGGTTGATTACATCAAAGGACCACGCCTCCGTTCAGATTAACGTTGGTCATCTGGACGAACATGCCATCTACACCGGCCAGTTCTCTGCTTTCGCTCTATGTGGTTACGTCTAGGGATGGGCAAAATGCTCACGGGTATGAGTAACTGCGGTGATCCGTCTATTTAAAACTTACGGTTATGGTTATGGACAACTGTTTAGATAAATAACGTGAAATTTAAATAGACGGTTATGAGTATTATCCGCAATTATAAATAAATACCCATTTAACCGTTTATTTTAATAAATGTAAGATTAAAAAAACATTAGTTTCTACCTAAGTTTAGTATCTCGAGACATAACTGGTTATAAACGGGCCATATATATATATATGTGTGTGTGTGTGTGTGTGTTTGTGTGTGTGCGCGCCTCACTTGAATGAAAAATATAGTTGATATGAACGGGCCTATGTTTAATATATGTAATTGAACGTGCTAAAGCATTAGAGTGTTCGACAATTTTGTTCTGTAGTATTTTGGAGCTTTGAATGATCTAGTATTCAAGATAATGATTACCTTGAGCCTTTAGAAGCATGTTATTGTTGGCTAATGCATACCTATATATATTAATTTAAGGGAGTTTTAATGAAACATTTTTAGTACTGTTCACTTTTAATGTTAAAACACTGTTACTCTAAAAAGTCATTCCTTGTACTATTCATTTACAATACATTTTTGTCATTTTGGTTAAAACTCAAAATTTTCAAACATTTTTCATTAGTTTTCCTTTAATTTAATTGGCCTTGAATTTTCAATAAATATTTGACCCAAAAATTAGAAACACGATTAAATGGCCTGGATCTTTCTAAATAAAAATCCAAATATTTATCAAGTTAGCTTATTAGCAGACTGATGCATAGTTGTATACTAGCAGTATGGCCCGCGCTTTGCTGCAGGGTTACTAACCGTATAAATAAAAAAACATATTTCGAAGCTATAAGAGATTATTAAAGAAGGTTCGTGTGTATTTACATTGAAAGATGATTGAGTTTTTTAAGGAATTTTTACACGAAGAGCATAAATTGGGTGAATGAAGCTCTTGGAATCCTTTGAATAACCTGTGAGTGATTGATAGTATAACAAAAATTTTAAAAAAAAAGAGTGTTAGAGTATTATATATGAAACTGTATTATTAGAACCACTTTATGGAAAGTTGTAGTGCTAAGATATACACACAAAAAAAAGTAAAAACTATTTAGTTTGAAAGATATGAACGATTCAGCTTGCATAAAATGTAAGGAGTGATTGAGAAAATGGAGCACTAAATTAACTGTCAACCTTTCATAATAGTAAATTATTGTTCTTTCTTAAGATTCCAAATAATTGGATACACAATCCTTTTATAGCTTTATATGTGGATATTTGACCCTCATCAGTCTTATATACTCCCCTCGTGGCCATGAGACTTTTTGATGAGTGCATTAGATAGAAGGGCAAGCCTTGAGTATTCAGAAGTTTTTCAATTTCTCAGTTTGCTCTAGAACTCATGATATGCCGATTATAGTTAAAGATGAATGAACAAAATAAAAAAGATTGGTAAAGGAAAACTGAAATAGAAAAACGAAGAAAGAAAACCATAAATGGAACCCCATAAAGAGAGTGAGAGAGTTAAACCCAAAAGCTTAGCCCAATCTTATTAGCATACCATTTGAGCATATTAAGAAAAATATGAAATTTGCACCCCCATTTGACCATATTAAGGATAGAGGGCACTCACATCGTCGCAATAGTAGTATTCTTTGGTATGCTTTTCTTCAAAACTGCCATAAAAAAACCCATAAAGCATAAAAATTTAGAAACTCAAAAGAAAAGGTTTGAAATTGGCATTAGAAACACATAATGTAGAGAGGGAAAGCAAACTGAATTATTATGCCCTTTATTCCCAACTTCATCAAAGTTAATTTCTCACTTTCTTTAATGAAAATGAACTGTATTTCTTCCCATCTATTTGTTTAAATCAAATATAGCCATAATTACTCGAAATCGTAAAACCAAATAGCTCTTGATATCATACTCGAGTAAATAATATAATTAATTGTTATTATGTCTTGAAATTATCAATAATACCGGAGAACTCACCAGAAAACCAAACCCTTTTTGGGTATTCTCCCTTCCCCTTGGCACCATATTTCTATTTTAACAACATCATTTATGTACCACAAATCCACATTTTAAGTTTCAATTTTCAGATTAGAAATCAAAACTCAAACTGTAATATAAGATAACACCCACCAAGCTGAATATTTGAAGATTTTGCTATGCACAAACCCAAGTTCATTTGAGTCAACACAAATTGAGATAAAAAAAAACATGCAAAATCAAGATAAAACTCACATGAAATTGTTGTAGGATGCACTTGAGTGTGATTTGTAGCAATGTTCGTCCCTCTGCACAATTTTTAACTTGCTCTCATTAAATTTAAACAATCTTTTGATTAAGCTACAAGTACTACAATTAGAATGAGAAGCAAAATTCCAAATATTACCGAAGAGCAAGCAATTTTGTGGTAAAATTGAGAAAGGAAAAATATCCAAATGAATAAAAACTATCAATTTGAGAGAAACAAATTTAAAAATTGCAAAAGAAATGTTAACTTGGCTTTGTTTTATTAGTCAAACATCCGCAGACTGTTCATATACATCCAAGCTCCCCAGATATATTATAAAAATTCAAAAATTTGATGGACTCAAATTTTCTTCAATCTCACTGAGCATAAAAAATCCAACAAATGAGTATGCATGTTTGTTTATGAATGTATACATCTGTTTATACATGTACTGTGACGACCCGTCCCGATATAATTAATTATTAATTGTGAAATGACGGAATTACCCATTCGGGGTTATGTACGTGTGTATGTGTGGAGATTTTAGGACCACACACACACACCACCCTCACCCTCACTCTCCCGTCACTTTCCCTGTCTTTTCTCTCTCTCTCCTCTCATGATCTCTCTCTCCCGTTGCCTAGCACACGGCACACACCCACAACCCAGATCAAAAACTCGTAGATCGACCAAACAAATTATATATTCAGACTCGTGGAGGCCATACGAACTCAACCATACTATTTTCAGGTAAGAACTACGACGATTTCACGTCCAAAATTCAAGTTTTGTAAATGGCACTATTCATCAACTTTTTTTACGTTGCGTTTTAGGAAAATCTAAAATCACAGCGACCTTTGTGAGGTCCCAAGGAGGCTCGGAGTGGTGCATTGGAAGCGTTTGGACGTCGGGATCACGTAGAACGGAGATGGCCGGATTCTTGGAGATTTCCCGACGAGTTTCTCGTTAGTTTTCGAGATTTTTGAAGGTATAGACTTGTAGTACTCTTAATTTAGAGCATGTAGGAAGAAAAATGGGACAAAATGGTTGAGAAACGAGTGAGATATCGCACACGGAAGTTTTTCCGGTCACCGGAAAAACCAGTCCGGCGAGAACAAGAGGACAGGGGCGAGTAACCTTTACTCGCGCGCGTAGGCCCGTGCTTGTCCTGGCGCGTGGGGGCGCGTGGGGGCGCGTGCAACATCAAACAAATTTTCTAAAAATACCACGACGTCCGTGACGTCGTGTAGATCGCGTTAGTATATTTACATGTCATTTTTGGAGCTATGTGCGAGAAGTTATTTCCGTTTTAGTGCGTAGGTGCTTAAATAACGTTTATTCAATAATTTCTCATATAGGTGAAACGTATTTTGAGGACGAGCGTAGCCAAGCTAGACGTGGGGGCTACGATCCAGCTATTTATCAGTGAGTGGGCAGTATTATTTCCGTATAACCTATATATATTTAATGATTTCCCAGAATTGCTTTTTAAATGGAAAAATACGTTTTTCGACTTGCATAATGACTTGATTTTGATGCATGAGTATTTAATTATACATTTCATGCATATGTTGGTGCCGAGGACGCCAGGTAAGTACCAGGTAGGTACATGCATAGTTGAGAACGAATATGATGAGATATGATGTGAAATGATGAGATATCATGAATTGTTAGCTCATAGACCTGCACATACTGTTAGTGCTCACGCCCAGAGATAGGGGCACAGTCTTTCACGTGTCGTTCACCTCCCGCACCGCATGCTCGCCTTGGATCCAAGTTAGGTGCACAGTCTTGTCGTATAGACCACTTTTGAGTGGGTACGACATGTAGGTGACCCGCGTTTATTCGCACAGTCTTCACGTGATTGTAGCACTAGAGCATTTATTATTGATACAACGCTGTTAATGATGATGATATGATGATGATATTGATGTATGTGCAGTGTATATATATATGATGATGAGATAGAGAGATGTTATGAGCTATATTACAGCCGAGGGCTGAGATGATATATAATAGCGATATATTATTATGATAATGCATAGTATGGCATTGTTGATGAGATTCAGATGGCCTTGAAATGCATTGCACAGCATATAATTGAGATACTTTGAAAATGTTTTATGCTGAGAAAGATTGAGATATATATGTACGTATTATTTTCTGGGAATTATACAGGTTTTACGGAGAGGGGCTAAAATTTTGAGAAAAGAATGATTTTGAAAAGGATTTGTTTTTGCTGACCCACTCCCTTTGTTTTTCGCCCCTCCAGGTTCTAGATAGCTTGAATTTCCGAGTTGGGCACATCGAGGATCCTTCGGCCTTTCTGACAGATTTGACATATGTAGGGCACCGATGGTGTAAATAACTCTTTTATTCATGCTTGACTGCAGTCGACCTAGTATGCTCTGAATATGTATAAGTACTGTAATACTTCTAGCACACATTCATTTCTAGGTTGCTAGACTTCGGTTTTAATTTATTCGTACTTCGTCATCGATCTTCGCTTCCGCACAGCGCACATGGCTACGTCACACTCACGTGACGGCCAGCATGCCCTACTTTCGGGTACGGGTGTGTCATGTACTGGTACTACATGGGGTGATAAAATTGGGAAATGCTAGTGTGTGTTTGCACCTTTGCACCTGTGAGTGTGCACGGTGCACATGTAGTAATCTTTTGTGCTGCAGTTAAGTAAACCCTCTAGCTCATACCTTTGACCTATATACAAAGGGAATCGAGATTTGAAATTCCTTTTCTGTTCAAATGAGAAAATCCAATCTTATGCCTTCAGCTATAGGCTCCATTAGTTTTCTCTTTAAGTGACTCCCATTCTAATAACTGGTTTGATTTTCAAACAAATGGTCATTTCCTTGTGCAGACGTATGGTTATATAACTACTACAACATTTACCGTCTGGGTTTAATTTGAATTACCTAATCAGTAGCCAGGCATGCAGGTTTAAACATAAAATATGTATGTACTTATGTCTAGTACAATGAATCTGGTACCTACTTACTTAGTTTCAGTATGTGCCATTTGTTTAACCTCAAATATAAAATTCAAAGTTAAAGTTGTACATGAAGGATGTTTTCAAAAGTTGTACTTTAAATTTTAATCATCAACATATGCATTCATAGATGAGTTGACATTCCATTGTTAATGGTTGTCCTCATACCGAAATGCTAAATATAACAGAAACTGGTAAAATGATCATTTTCTTCCTCTCTGAAAGTAAATTACTAGCTACTTTTAAAAATCTCACTGCAAGGAACACAAAAAGAAAGAACTGAACCTAACGTAGTTAGTTATTTATATAATTCATAATATTAGACTGAACCTAATGAGCTATATCGTATGGGAGAGAGTTTGTTTTTGAACTTCCCTTTGAACGTCTGTATCTTGAAAATGTATGCATACTGTCATCCAGAGGCTTATGCTACTCATCATACATTAGGATAGAGTTTGTTATCAGACTATATTTATAATTAGAATTTCGATGTACACCTGATTAACTGAAATAGAACAACTAAATCACTTGATAAACCCTAACCACTCAAAAGATCTAATACCTGAAAAAGAAGCTTATCGTTGGGATTGCAAATCCTCAGCACAGAAGTCTTCAAACGCTGCAAACAAAAGCACAAAGAAGAAAAGTCACAGTCTGCCAAAAGAGAAATAAATAAATAAACATCCTTGTGCACAATCGAAGACTGCAAACAAAATAGCTAAAAAACAAAGGTAAAATTTGAACACGAAACCTATTATATAGAGCACAATTTAACAATGACGTAAACCTAGATTTGCAATGGTGTAAACCTAGATTTCAAAGCAACAAAAACTGAAGGTTGAAACGGAAAACAACAACAAAAAAGCACAACGAAAGAGGAGAAAAAAACTCACAAACCCATATTTGGAAGCAAGAAAACTCGAAGTTTGAAAGGGAAGTTAGCAACTACAGAGAAACATAACCAAATAAGAGAAAAAACTGAACAAAAGTGAGAAATACAACAGAATAGGCAACTCATTACAATCTACATAAATTAAAAATAAAAATTAATATAAAGCTCAACCAAAACATACCCAAACTGAATACGATTTGTCTGACGATTACTTGAATACACAGATCACCCAAAATTGAGCGAAAATTTGGGAACAAAATCAATCCAATTGTAATAACAATCAGAAAACTAAAAAACAAATCTATGGGCAAGACAACCAAAAAACAAATCTATTGGCAAGACAATAAAAAATGAAATCAAACTGCAAAGCAAAACTAAAAAATTTAGAAATCAATCCCCTTAATACGTACCAGTTAACAAAACGACAAAAAAAACGAAATCGATACTGTTCGCACCCAAAAACAGAGAAGAATAGTGAACAACTATTCCAAAAATCAAAGATCGTATCTGCCCGGAGATAATTTTGTGAAACCAAAAGGAAGAAATTTGTAGAAAACAGGGTGCACAACGATGAAGGCGCAGGAAAACCCAGATAAAGAAACCAGAAACTAGAAAGCCAAAAGGTAAAGCGAAACAGATGAATCGAAAGAGAGAAAGAAATGATGCAAGACGCGTGGGCTGGATGGGTAGAATTGAGAATTCACTGCACACATATGGAAAAATCACGGCAAAAGGCAAGAAAATCCAAGGACATAATCGTCATTTCACTGTTCACAAACAGTGAAAAATAGTGTCAGCCGAACCGAGTTTTAGTATATGTATATATATAGAAGAATATTAATTAACCTACAACCATGCATGATTCTTGTAATAGATTGACCATCAAATAATTGGGAGACATCACATATATTCATAAATAATATCACCGTTAATACAAAAATGCATGTTAAATGCATTTATAACAGTGTTTAATTGTTAGAAAGAAAAATATTTATGACATGCCTATTTTATGCAGTTGTCTAATTCTACTCTGCATTTACACACTGGTTTCGTTATATGCCAGTTAATTCAGACGCAATTACGAAGACTGTTAGTTTCGCTTCTGAGTTTTTGTCTCGCTTTTTATTCTTCAGGGAGATGCTGACGGTGATTTAGACCGACTGTGGCAGAAGAAGAAAATTGAAGCCAAACAAAACTGGAAAGAGATTAACCGTGTTTCTTCTATGGATTTGTGTTCTTGAGAATGGAAGTGTTGAATTTAGTGAACTAATCCATTTTGTTGAGTATTCTTTGCCTTTAGTTGGCAACTGTTTTGAAATATTCCCATTGCTAATGCATGATGATTTAAAAATTTGTGTTTTAAATGATGCATGAACGTCGGACCAAAAAAGGTCTGTGGATGGAGATGGACTCCCGTGTAACATGTTGTACATACCCCTCTCAATTTACTTCGTCGCATGATCATCGTCTGACTATTCATGCGATTAACGAGATACAGAGATAGACAAGTTTATTGTCTACAACATTAGATAGTAAAGTTTTTCTCCAGTGAATGACCACAACTCTTCGATGTAGTATTTCAACGTATGGCAAAGATTTAAATACGTGGTTTACATACTAGGGTTTTATGATTAATAAATTTGTATCTCTTGAATTGCGTTGCAGTTTATGGTTTACTGTTAAAAATTTGTGTTACACTCCACCCCTTCATTTTATTTTAAAATAGTTTTTAGTTCTTATTTGGTGAGCCCAAGGGGCCCACCACCTGATTTTGTCCCCCCTTTCCCGTACTCATTCTCCTCATTTCCCGTACTCACTCACCTCTCTCTCTTTCTATCTCAGCTCTCTCCCTTATCTCTCCCTCTTGACTCTCTGCAACTCTCTTTCCCTCTTCCCCAAACTCACACACAACAACCACCACCATCGCCTTGACCTCCCCGTCGTGACCCGGACCTTCAGGGTGGTCATCCTCATTCCCCTTTCATGGAATAGTGACACCGTCACTGTTAAAAGTATGCTCCGATGAACCCCTACGTAGGAGAGTTTTGAAATCACTCTAAAACTTTCCCTTTTTATCCTCATAATTCATTCATGATCGTATCTATGTGTTTTAATCGTCGAAACTACAAAGAAACACGTCGGGGAGACTTCCCCAGATTCCGGCGAGGAACCCTCCACTTTCGAGGAAATTTTTGGCCAAACTACGGCGATTTGGCCGGCTTGCAAGGTATCAATCTCTTCGTCTCATCGAGTACTACAACTTTCCTTTTTATTTCACCCAATTTCGTTGAGTATTGAAGAAGTTATACTCATTTGAACCTTACCCAGTTTCTGGCGAGTCCGACGGCTTTCGAGGCATTTTACAGTGAAACCACTGCAAGTTAGATGTTGTATGAGGTATCATTCTCTTTGTCTCTTCAAGAACTACAACTTTCATTTTTGTTTCACTTGATTTTGTCGAGTATTGACAAAGTTATGGCCGTTTTAAGTTTGTGTAGCATTTCGGCCGAATTCCGGCCTTCTCCTTTCAATTGGGTCCGGCGACCCATACTTTGAACTCAAGCCGGGCTTTCAAGCCCAAAACCAATCAAAACAAGCCCTTTGGGCCGAGTGGAACTCGGGTCTCAGGCCCGCTAAGCCTAACCCGACCATTTCTTTTTTTCTTTGTTTTCTTTTGTTTAAATCCAAAAACCCTTGGGCTGGGCTTTCAAACCCAGGCCCGTGTGTGTGTGCAACCCAGGGCTTTTAGCACTTTTGAACCTAGAGAGGGCCTAAGACCCGTGAAATCCCCAACCCTTTTTCATATAAACCTAAACCCAACCCAATTCCCTAAAGCACTAAACCCTAAACCCAACCCACCTAAAAGTTTAAGCCTAAACCTCTTAAAGCCCTTTTACCTAAAACCCATCAGCCAACCCAAATGGAATATTCTGTTAGGAAATATTCATGTAATATTCTCCTGTTGACTTTTCAGAAAATTAACCGGGACCATTTTTAGGGTAATTCGACGTCCTGAACCCGTTTTTGAAGTCCGTTTTCTCATATTCAATTGTTATAATAGAGTTTTATTAATTGTACCCTTTATGTGCTTAGGGGCAATTAATTGTGGCATTTTTATCTTCGCTGGTAGCGCGGCTTTCGACGGCGAAGTACTGTGAGTGGACCCCTTCTAAAAATGCATGTTTTAATAGTAGAAATGCATACATGAGAAGCATGATTTAATGATTACGTTTTGTGAAACGTTTTATGAGATGATATGCTTACTGAGGCTACTTTGAATTATTACTATTTTTCTTATAACCCGTATTCTTTATATAATATCTGCTGGATGATATGATATTTAAAATATGTTTCGAACATCTCTTTATAGTATAGATGATATATGACTTTATACTATGAAGTTGCTTTTCAATATATATATATATATATATATATATATATATATATATATATATATGTTCGATGGTTTTGTATTACCTAGTGGTCCCAATTTCCGCTACGGGATGAAGGGATAGATTCTGGTCCATCCCGGGCGATGGTTATGGTGTTGGCATAGGGCTTGAAGTGGTTTTCCTCTGGCTATTAGCACAGGGACGGGGAGATGACATAGAGCCTAGAGGTATTTTTCCTCTGACTGTATGCTCAGGGACATGGAGATGGCATAAGGCTTGGAGGGATATGTGGACATTTTTCACTAGTGATTATTATATATGAGAAATGATTTGAGACATGGTACAACATGCTAGGTTTCAGAGAACCTATTTTATTTATCATGCTATATGAGTTTTCATAAAACCTGGGGGTTAGTATGTTGTTAACTGTTTTATTATATGTATATCAAATTGGTCCATTCATGTTTGTTTTGCGCCCCCTTCAGGGCTTAGATTTGAGGCATACAATCCCGGCATCAAGGCACTTCCGCATCGGCATATTCGAGTCCTCTCAGTGTAGGACTCACTTCATTTGGTCTTTATTATTTTATATCATTTCTTTTTTATTATTTTAATTAGTTGTATACTCTGAATACGTTCCTTAAATGCCTATTTAATGTTCTATTAAATTCTTATTTCTCGTTCTCATGCATTCTAAATGGCTTTCGTCACCCCTTAGGTGTCGGCCAGCACGTAGCCATCCCGATATCCCCTAGGACATCGGTATCAGGGCGTGTCAATTTGAATGATGAAATGGTTTATATTTTGCCATCTCTCTGTCATACGGCATGTCACTATAGAGGAGAAAATCTAAATCTGTCTTGTAACGATTGTATCTTCTGCTCTACCTCTTAATCTTAACACGTTTATCATGTGATTATGATGTACTTTACTTTTTGTGACTAATTCTCATCATTGTTAAGCCTTTTCTCCACGTCTTCCTAATTGCACAGAGTAACAACAAGATACAACAACTTTCATTAATTGTTTTTCCCAATTGGTTACAATTTTCTATTTATCCTCTAACTATCAGCTATATTGAAATACTCATCAACCAGGAACACAGAACAACCATCATTGAACATCAGTTAAAGATTCTCAATCTCAGAAAACTTCATCTTCAGATCATGATAGATTTCCTAGGTTGCATCTTCTTTGGAGTGGTTTTGCCATTGAACCAAAATCTCTGTCACAACAGCATTACCTCTCTTGATCATTCATCGATCCAAAATTGCAACCGGTACATCCTGCAAAATTCCAGCCTCTGTAATCACTGGTAAAGATATGGTCGCTTGAACTTGAGGTCCTAAATGTTTCTTCAAGCAAGAAACATGAAATACAGTATGCAACTTAGTATTCTTTGGAAGTTGCAGTTTATAAGCCACTGATCTAATCTTGGAAATTATCTGATAAAGACCATAAAACTTAGGCTGGAGTTTATGGAAGGAATGTGATGTCAATGATTTGAGTTGATAGGGAATCAACCTCAAATAAACCCAATCTCATGCTGCAAATTCCCTTTCAGTCCAATGCTTGTCTACTTGCACTTTCATCCGACATTGAGCTGCTTCTATATTAGACTTGAGCAGAGACATCATCTTATTTATTTCTTGTAAAGCTTGATCCAGTGAATTCACCTTAGTAGTGTCACTCTCATATGTAGTTATTGCGGGAGGTGCTTGCCCATACAAAATCTCATAGGGAGTCATCTTAGTAAAAGAGTGGAAAATTGTATTACAGCTGTACTTGGCCTAAGACAGCCACATTGCCCACTTTCGAGGTTGAAGACTACAAAAACACCTGAGATATGTTTCCAAACATCTGTTGAGGACCTCGGTTTGCCCATCTGTTTGAGGATGGTATCCTGAACTAAAGCACAATGCAGATCCTTGCAAGTGAAAAAACTTTTTCCAAAACTTACTCATGAAAACTAGATCTCTATCACTGATTATTGATTGAGGCATACCATGCAATTTAAAGATGTGATCAATAATGAGTTGAGCCACTAGGCTGTGTATGGGTGAGCTAATGCTACGAAGTGAGCATATTTAGAAAATTTGTCAACCACCACCTATATTACTGTCTTACCCTTGCAGTTAGGTAACCTTACAATAAAATCCATTGATATATCAACCCATGCTCTTGTTGGGACTGGTAAAGGTTATAGTAGGCTAGTTTGAGACAATGTCTCGTACTTATTCACCTGACACACTAAGCAAGAAACCACTTTATCCTTGATGTCCTTCTTCATCCATTCCTAGTAGAATGATCAAGTGATTCTCATGTGTGTCTTTAGGAATCCTTCGTGACCTGCCAAAGGGCTCGAATGAAGCTCATTAAATATCTTGTCTCTCCAAGAGCTAGTAGGGCTGAGGACAATTCTTCCTTTATACTTAAGGAACCCATTAGCAAACTGAAATCTATTAGTGGCAAGAGGTGATGCATCAGATTCTTTACCAACCACCAAGGCTTTCTTCTGAAGCACCCAAGTGTCTGTTTCAAGATGTCGTCGAAGATCATCCATCCAACTCGAATAGAGATAAGAGATTGCAACTAATTAGGCCATTTCGACTAACTGTGGATGAGAAGAATCCATGTTGAGAGGAGATCGAGACAAGGCATCTGCAGCTTGGTTGTCTTTGCCTTGATTGAATTGAATTTCATATTCAAACCCCATCAACTTGGTCACCCATTTCTGTTGGAAAGGGGTATGTGATCTCCCTTGAAGAAAGTGTTTTAAACTATGGTGATCTGTGAGTATGATGAAGTGGTTTCCCACCAAATAGGATTGCCATTTATGGATGGCATGGATAATAGCAAGCATTTCTTGTTCATGGGCTGACAAGGTTTGATTCCTTGAACATAAGGCTTTGCTAGTGAAGACAATTGGCCTCTCGTCTTATTAAAGCACAACACCAATCCCAATACTCGAGGTATCAGTTTTAATGATGAAGAACTTATGAAAGTTGGGCAATGCAAGCACTTGTGGAGAGAGCATTGTTTTCTTCAATGTATTGAACGATGTAGTTGCTTTCTTCAATGGCCCCACGATTTTCCCAAAATCACAGATAAACTTTCTGTAATAATCGGTTAACCCCAAAAACCTTCTCAAGGCTTTGACAGTGGTTGGAATTGGCCATTTGGAGATTGCATCCAACTTGATGGGATCTGCAGCAACCTCATTTTCAGAAACAACATGCCCTAGATACTCTACCTAAGATTTCCTGAATGCACATTTTGATTGCTTCACAAATAAAATGTGATGCTGTAATGTTTCAAAGACCGTTTTCGAATGTGACAAATGTAGGGACTAAGATGAGTTGTATACCAAGATGTCATCAAAGAAAACTAAGATGAATTTCCTAAGATAAGGATGAAAAATGTCATTCATAAGACATTGAAAAATGGCAAGGCGTTAGTCAAACCAAAGGTCATTACTAAGAACTCGTAATGTCCATTGTGTGTTCGAAATGCAACCTTCTCGATATCATCAGGATGCATGCGGATCTGATAGTATCCAGCCCTCAAATCCAACTTCGAAAAATATTTAGCACCAAACAATTCATCTAATAGCTCATCTATAAGAGAAATAAGAAATCGATCCTTCACGGTGATATCATTGAGCCCTCGGTAGTCTATAAACATACGCCACGTACCATCTTTTTTCCTTACCAAAATCACTGGGGAAGAGTAGGGGTTGTTGCTAACCCTAATAAACCTCGACTGCAACAACTCATTCACACATCTGTATAGTCTGTTGTTAGGAAGCTTACTCCCTTGCAATAATGGAACCTTGTGATCGTGGTGTCTGTGAGGTGGTAAAGTAGTAGGTGTCGCAAAGACAGCTCCAAATTCAGTTAAAAGTTGCTGCTGTTGAAAGGCTTGAGTTGCTCAAAGGTTATCTAAATTAGCAGTCACAAATTCAGGTTCCAAACTATTCATGTTAGCATTGTCTATCTCCAATTGACATAAAACTACCTCAACAGTAGTTTCTTGTTGCAGAAGCTTGCTCATTTGTAAGGCTTGTCCTCTAGTTGATTAGTAGGTGTTTCTGGGCTAGCAATGCAATAAGTAGCCTCTTCTTTCTGGAGCTGCATATACAATTTCTTGAAATCCCATAAAATTGGCCCAAGGGTTCTCAGACACTGTACTCCAAGAACAACATCGTAGCCTCCTAGACGAATAACATACAAATCTGTCAAGCAAGAATAATCCAGAATTTTCACAGATGTTTGCACCAAGGTACCTTGAGTGGATACCTTACCTCCATCAGTTATTTTCACATTAAAAGTGTGCCCCGTATCTAGACTACCCTTGACCTGCTTAACCAATCCATAATTCACAAAATTATGTGAGCTACTTGAATCAATTAAGATGGTGACATGACAATTTTTCACAAACCAAGTGACTTTCATAGTCTTAATAGAAGGTGGCCCAGGAGTACCAAACAATGCGCATGCTGTAATTTCTAATTCTTCATTGGTATCCACTTCATCCATACAAGAGTCAGAATCTTGAACATCAATTAAAAGTAATTGTTTTTTTCTCACGGGTATGTCCCACGAAATATTTCTCCTTACAATGGAAACACAAGTCATTCTTCCTATAAAAATTTACCTCTTAAGGAGTTAAAATTCTCACACCAAGAAGTCTAGGTTTATTTTCTTGCAGAGCATTGGAATTCAACATTTGTTAAGGTGCACGAAAAATAGATTGAACTGTTAAAGTTTTGGAGAAAGATTTCCCCTTTAAATCTGATAACTTTTGCATCCACTTGCTGCGCAATGGCTGAAGCTTCCAATACATCCTTAGGCTTCAAGATCTTGATGTCGTGTCTGAGTTCTAGTTTCAAACCCCCTATAAAGCAAGATTTGAGAAGAGCTGGACTGATTTCTCTTGTTCGATTAGCTAATCGCCGGAATTCGACCACATAATCACAGAGGGCAAACTCAAAATAGTGTTCCGTTCTATAAATCCAACCCAATGGGTCATCACCCTCCATGAATATTGGAAATTCCATCTTCAAGAATGGTTGTCGTGGCTACTGGTTGCAATTCTGCCCAAAATCATGGCGGTCGTTCGTATTCCCCCTATCCCAAAATTGATTGTCGCCGAGAGTAGCTTTTGAAGATTCACCTATTGACCCACCATTGCAGCGTGCCATAAAGGATTGAAGCTGATTAAGGATTGAATCTTGTGTTTGCAGCTGATGAAGAATCGAATTCTGCTGATGAAGAATTGAATTATGGGTGGACTTGAATTCTTCCTGCGAAGCATTGAAACTTTTTTGAGTTGCTTGAACTTCATCGATCTTGGATTTGAGGTTCGAAACCCTTGGCTCCATGGTTATTCGCGATGCTTGCCGCGTCATATAACAGGAAGGATTGAGGGGATGAACAACTGGCTCGATACCAATTGTTAATCCCTTTCTCTACGTCTTCCTAATTGCACAGAGAGTAACAACAAGATACAATAACTTTCATTAACTATTTTTCCCAATTGGTTACAATTCGTTATTTATCCTTTAACTATCAGCTAACTACTAACAACCCTTTACACATGTCTTCATCTTATTAAGCCACTTGGCAGTATCCTATCAATCATGTGATTTCGATGTACTTGTCTTTCCTTATGAATAATAGCCGTTATGTAAAAGACTTTACTTTCTATTTCCAGTTTGAGCTTGGATACCAAATTCCAAACCGTCCATAAGCAACTCTTGTATATATAAAGTTTTTAGAATATTTACTTATTAAAGTTATTGTTTAAGTTTATGATGACACGTCAACTCTTTCGTCCATTTATATTGCAACACATGAATTACTTAACGATTTGGTCGCACTTTGTCAAATGGGTAATTGTTGGGTGTCTAGCGTCTAATTATGGGCCGATTCTTGGACAAAGCCCAATTCCAATTAAAGTTTAAAAGCAAAACAATGGCATTTGATATGATTTTACAAAACAAAAACCCTAAAATCTCAGGCGTCGCCACACTGTCCCGTTGCATTGTCATTCCTCACCAGCAAACAAACAAATACTCCAAAACTCCGCAGTCACTGTATCAGACTTCCACTAGCACAACGAAACTGGATATCCTCTAAACGGAACGCCCCCTCCTCCCAAAACCCTAATTCCTCAATCTCTCTCTCTCTCTCTCTCTCTCTCTCTCTCTCTCTCTCTCTCTAACCTCTGAGCCTCCGCCGTGACAGCTTCTATTTCCGGCAATAGAAGAAATGGACCGTTGCCTCAGCCACAGCGAGCCTCTCTCCCCGAAGCTTTCAATCTTCGGCAACTCCAAGCCTTATTCGTCGAAACCAAACGGCCTCCGCTTCGTCCTCTACTCCAAGAAGCTCGAAGCGCGAAACGCTGCCGTTCCTTCTCTGCGCCTCCGATCATTTCCGTCGCAGCTCGCCACTTTCACTAACCGTACGAGTTGTCGCCGAGTCAACTCGGTCCGGTGCGATTCGGTTGATGACGGGGCTGCTGCGTCGAAAGATGGGGCGCCGCCGAAGCTGGGGAAGAGGACGGACATTAAGAAGATTATGATTCTCGGAGCCGGGCCGATTGTGATAGGGCAAGCTTGCGAGTTCGATTACTCTGGGACTCAGGCGTGCAAGGCGCTGAAGGAGGATGGATACGAAGTCGTTTTGATCAATTCCAACCCAGCCACGATCATGACTGACCCGGACTTGGCCGACAAGACTTACATTACGCCGATGACGCCCGAGCTGGTCGAGCAGGTTCTCGAGAAGGAGCGGCCCGACGCTCTATTGCCAACTATGGGCGGCCAGACGGCACTGAATTTGGCTGTGGCGCTGGCCGAGAGCGGGGCTCTGGCTAAATACGGAGTGGAATTGATTGGGGCAAAGCTAGAGGCTATAAAAAAAGCAGAGGACCGGGACTTGTTCAAGCAGGCCATGCAGAACATTGGTGTGAAAACCCCGCCATCAGGGATTGCCACGACGCTGGAGGAATGTATCGAAATTTCAAATGAAATTGGAGAGTTTCCACTCATTATTAGGCCAGCGTTTACTTTGGGAGGGACTGGAGGTGGCATTGCTTATAACAGAGAAGAATTTGAGGACATTTGTAAGGCAGGGATTGCTGCGAGTGTGACGTCTCAGGTTTTGGTGGAGAAGTCGTTGTTGGGATGGAAGGAGTATGAGCTTGAGGTGATGAGGGACTTGGCTGACAATGTGGTGATTATATGCTCCATTGAGAACATCGACCCAATGGGGGTTCATACCGGGGACTCTATCACTGTGGCGCCAGCTCAAACTTTGACGGATAAGGAGTATCAGCGGCTGAGGGACTATTCCATTGCTATCATAAGGGAGATTGGAGTGGAATGTGGCGGTTCCAATGTGCAGTTTGCGGTTAATCCCGTTGATGGTGAGGTTATGGTGATTGAAATGAACCCGAGGGTATCTCGTTCCTCGGCTTTGGCATCCAAAGCTACTGGCTTTCCCATTGCAAAAATGGCTGCCAAGTTGTCAGTAGGCTATTCATTGGATCAGATACCTAATGACATTACAAAGAAGACCCCGGCTAGCTTTGAGCCTTCCATAGATTATGTAGTAACCAAGGCAAGTGCTTTTTCATTACCCTTTACACAGTACTCTAATTAGAAACTGATTAAACACGTTGTGCTTTATACTTGTTTAGTCACATCACATGTTAGCGATGATGCAATGGTTAGACCTTAGATGTGGTCATGAGGCTTAAGCTTTTTTATTCAAATGTTAGATAATCATTGTTCATTTCATTGATAGAAATACATTTCTGTTTATCCATGCATTTTAGACCTGGTTTGTATGCCATTTCTTACTTGTTCACGTTGTATTGAATTGTACAGATTCCCAGGTTTGCATTTGAAAAATTTCCAGGTTCACAACCAATTTTGACTACACAAATGAAATCTGTTGGTGAGTCAATGGCGCTGGGCCGCACGTTTCAAGAGTCGTTTCAGAAAGCAGTTCGATCTTTGGAATGTGGTTTCTCTGGATGGGGCTGTGCTAAAATTAAGGAGCTTGACTGGGATTGGGAACAATTGAAGTATAACCTCCGAGTCCCTAACCCAGAGCGTATCCATGCCATATATGCTGCAATGAAGAGGGGTATGAAGGTCGATGATATTCATGAGTTGAGTTTCATTGACAAATGGTTCCTCACACAGCTTAAGGAGCTGGTAGGTGTGGAGCAATACCTTCTGGCAAGAAACTTGTCTGATTTAACAAAGGATGAGTTCTACGAAGTGAAAAAAAGAGGTTTCAGTGACAAACAGATAGCTTTTGCCACTAAATCCTCTGAAAAAGACGTCAGGTTGAAGAGACTATCACTAGGTGTTGCTCCATCATATAAGCGGGTGGATACTTGTGCTGCAGAGTTTGAGGCCAATACACCTTACATGTACTCGTCCTATGACCATGAGTGTGAATCAGCTCCCACCCAAAGTAAGAAGGTTTTGATTTTAGGTGGAGGACCAAATCGAATCGGTCAAGGGATCGAGTTTGACTACTGTTGTTGCCATACGTCCTTTGCACTTCAGGTTTGTCTCTGATATGTTTATTGCCCACTTGCCTATGTTTTCCTTTTCAACTCCCTCTCCTACCACTACCACACCCTTTTCATTCCTGAACCTTAGTTCCTAAGCAACACATAGATATTTGAACTTATAATTACTAGGCTGCATTAGCTGAATGCAATTGGTTTTAGATGTATTAGTTATAATAGTGATAGATCCTACTCATGAATCATGCATTATTTTTAGGGCAGTAGGATCGCAGAATTAGGCAGTTACAAATTGAGCAGTCAGACCTTTTTTGTCTTCAAAAGTACAATTGGATTGCTCTAGCAAGATGCCAATGGGATTTAGACTTGGGGGCGGTGAGTGTGATACACTTCATTTTCAGTGGCAGTTGATAAGAAATCTGGAGTTGCAATATCATGTATCTGTTATCTAATATAGTTCTATTAAATTTGGTGCGTATGTTTCATCAATGAACTTAATGGAAGAAGGAATTCTTCCTGTGTGATTAATGCACATACATGCGAACATAGTTATACATTGGCCGCCGCCGTTACGTATATTTGTCCTGTGCAATCATAGGTTCCAATCTAAAAGTTTACCTGCTATTTGTATAATTTGATGAATATCTATGCATTTAAGACATGTAAATTGCTTAAATCCTCTATTGATATGCTTGCTTCTCCCTTCTCTTCTACAGAAAGCAGGATATGAGACAATTATGATGAATTCAAATCCTGAAACGGTATCCACAGATTATGACACAAGTGACCGTCTATATTTTGAGCCACTGACTGTCGAAGATGTGCTGAATATAATTGATCTGGAAAGACCTGATGGCATCATTGTGCAGTTTGGAGGTCAAACACCGCTGAAGCTGTCTCTTCCTATTCAGCAGTATCTAGACGAGAACAAGCCTGAATGTGCAAGTGGGAACGGACATGTACGCATTTGGGGTACTTCACCGGCTTCCATAGACGATGCTGAGGACAGGGAAAAGTTCAATACAATCCTTAATGAGTTAAAGATTGAACAACCAAAAGGAGGTATTGCCAAGAGCGAAGCTGATGCAGTTGCCATCGCTAAGGACATCGGGTACCCAGTTGTTGTCCGGCCTTCGTATGTATTGGGTGGCCGAGCCATGGAGATTGTATATAGCGACGAAAAACTTGCAACATACCTCGAAAATGCTGTTGAAGTGGATCCAGAGCGCCCTGTGTTGATTGACAAGTATCTATCTGATGCCATTGAGATTGATGTCGATGCACTTGCCGACTCTCAGGGGAACGTTGTCATTGGTGGGATAATGGAGCACATTGAACAGGCTGGAGTCCATTCTGGTGACTCTGCTTGCTCGATTCCAACAAAAACCATCCCTGCTTCTTGCTTGGACACAATTAGAACATGGACTGCAAAATTGGCTAAGAGGCTGAATGTATGTGGGCTGATGAACTGTCAGTATGCAATTACCTTGTCTGGAGACGTTTTCTTACTTGAGGCAAACCCTCGTGCTTCTCGTACTGTCCCTTTTGTGTCCAAGGCGATTGGGCATCCATTGGCTAAATATGCTTCTCTTGTCATGTCTGGGAAGTCTCTTCATGATCTAAATTTCACAAAAGAGGTCATTCCTGCACATGTATCAGTAAAGGAAGCTGTTCTTCCATTTGAGAAGTTCCCGGGATGTGATGTGTTGCTGGGGCCTGAGATGCGTAGCACTGGGGAGGTGATGGGTATTGATTACGAGTTTCCCATTGCATTCGCCAAGGCTCAGATTTCTGCAGGGCAGAAGCTGCCACTTACTGGCACTGTGTTCCTCAGCTTAAATGATTTGACCAAACCTCATCTTGAAAAGATTGCCAAAGCCTTTTTGGCACTTGGATTTAAGATTGTTTCAACTTCTGGGACAGCTCATATTCTTGAGCTAGCAAAACTTCCAGTGGAACGAGTGCTGAAACTTCATGAAGGACGGCCTCATGCTGCTGATATGGTTGCTAATGGCCAAATCCAGTTAATGGTGATCACAAGTTCGGGTGATGCACTTGATCAGATTGATGGACGGCAACTGAGGAGGTTGGGCCTTGCTTACAAGATTCCAGTAATAACAACCATTGCTGGAGCTTTGTCAACTGCAGAAGCAATAAAGAGCTTGAAGTCTAGCACTATTAAGATGATTGCACTGCAGGACTTCTTTGAGGATGAGAACAAAGCTGGGAGTGATAAAACATTGCAGTCAGTCACTTCCTCCCTCTGAGCTGACCCAGATTGTCCGGTAACCAGTTGGGCTTCCTCATCATCTCTTTTTATTTTTTCTCAAGTATATGTATCCTCTAATGTTGTTATGGACAGGTTGTCGTTGAGTTAATATTTTTACCAAAATTTTCCCAAATCCAATTTTTTTCCCCCTCCCCTTATGTGGAAGCTTTAATTGCAAATTTTGGATAGCTATAATGTGGGATTTTAAGGCATTGGTGTGTGTATCGTAGATTAGTTCGATGGTGGTACAGTAATGGTCTGTTTGTAGGGTAGCTATTCTGTGCTGTATGTTATCTAGCTCGGACATATACTTTTTCAAACTGCTCTATAGCGTAGCAAAATCATCAGAAAGCTTCTGCATTAATGATAGAGTGAATATTCTGATGTACCAAATCTACATCATGCTTCAGATATATTCAAACTTCTACTTGTTTCTGTAGCTTCATTATATCTAGAAATGGTAGTTAGCAGCCATAGTTTTCAGGAATTCAGTTTTTGGACATATCATATTGGTGTTTCTGCGGAGATTTACCATTACCCTGGCCCCCGATCAGCTACCACATCACTTCTAACATTTTACGCTCTTGGTGTGGCACATAACATTTTCTTTGGTCACTGGTGTGTTAACTGACCTTGGTCATTTTTGGAATTCTCTTGAGCTAGTAAAACTTGGTATAAGTGTAGCAGCTGAATTTGTTTTTCATTTATATCTGATTGAGCATTTCGGTCATGAACCTAGTTGATAAACAAGACATGGGTGTTTCTGTTTTAAAGGAGTTAAAACACATCTAGACAGACTACCTTTACCTAGAACTTTTCCAATTTCCAAATGTAATGATTGTGGTGGTTTTTTTCTTTGTTTTCGCCAAAAAAAATCTCTCTTTATCTGTTATTTGTCCGCTTATGTTATAACACATTTATTGCTGCCATGTCCTCAGCCCATGTGTTGGGGTATTACTTTCCACGCGCAGAAATTTCCTGTTTCTGGCCTAGATACGTTTCCATCATTACCATTAGTCTTTCCCAACCCAAAGTGACCGGAACTAGATGACCCGATCGGCCATTTTCCCAGCGTTGTCAATTGATATTGAATTTAGGCATTAGTCTTTCCCAACCCAAGGTGACCGGAACTAGATGACCCGATCGGCCATTTTCCCAGCGTTGTCCATTGATATTGAATTTAGGCATTAGTCTTTCCCAACCCAAGGTGACCGGAACTAGATGACCCGATCGGCCATTTTCCCGGCGTTGTCAATTGATATTGAATTTAGGTGGTCCGGGAAAGGAGTCTAATGCCATAGGCTGTTGGTTATGTTTGCACTTAGAAATGCGTCGAATTCTTCACTCCTTTTTCCATTTCCGGTGTGCGAATTCATGGCCTTAATTTTCTTGGTTGTGTGATTGCTGAAGTGATTGTTTGATATTAATATTTAACGGTTCAGAGACTTTAGCTGCATTGGAATACTTTGTATTTGTATCCTTGTGTACACTGCGGTCAAGCCCAACCGAACCTACTTCAACTGAGTTATTGTTAATTGCGACATTCTCCAAAGACTTTGAGGACACCAGACATAGTTTTTGAAAAGGCATTTCACTTACTACCACGTTATTTTCAATCAATTCTTTAACTCCATTTCTTAGTGATGGGCGCTGTCTTGATTGGTTCGGTTTTGCCCAAAAAAGCGCGGCCAAATCAATTATAATATATAACGGTTTTGGTTATGTTCGGTTTTTCAAAACTCAAACCTAATTTTTCTTTCACAGTATGAATAATGAGTGCGGTTTTTAATTTTTTTGAACAAACGGTATTATCTATACTAAAAAAAAAAAGGTAAAACTAAGCTTTACAATGAGTTAGTAATAATATAGTTTAAATTTGCATTTGACAAGAAGCAAACTTAAGATCTCTATCTTACAAATAAATAGAAATATCATTAAACTGTAGTACTAAGTACTGAATTAAAGATAGAATATAACTTGCTTATGTCATTTTCGCCAAAGGGCCGAAATGACAGGCCCATCAAGGCTTCAAATCTTTTGTAACAGAAATAAGTACCAAATAAATGCCACCCTCTAGTATTTTGACACGTAGAAATTTATTTTCATGCCTATTTGACTTGGAATATTTCAAAATATATCGAAAGAAGTTCTCGTAAATTATGGAGCCATAGAAATATAGAATACCAATACTAAAAACTGGAAGTAACAAAGAAAAGATATATCTATAGGTTTGTGAGGTATAGTACTGCCTGTATATTCTATATATGGCCATATCACAAGTTTTTAATGGCTTATTTAGAGGTGCTTGCAGATAAGAGGTCGCGATTGCTTGCTTTCAAAGGTAAGATACAAATTAGTGTTGGTAAGTGAATGAACCTGTGAATTTTTCGTGGCAAGCATTCTTGAGGTTTTTATTCCAATTCAGGCAAAGGAAGGATACACTGGAGTGTTTCCTCGTGCTTCTCCTTTTGGCAAGATTCTAAAAGACGCTAGGCGCTAGTCGGGTTGCGGGATAGGGCCTAGCGCCTAGGCGGCTAGGCAGGGTCTAGGCAACCTCCTAGGCAGACTAGGTGGATTTAAGTAAATCCATTATATTGTGTGTAAATAAGTGTCTATTTATACTTAAAATATATATAATATCATCATAAAGTAAAAAATAGAATGACATATGTATTATGAATTATTGGAACATAATGAAAACATGGGGAACAAGCATATAGTGTGTGCTCATTTAAGTATTCAACAAGTTTCTTACAATTTATAAAAAAAATTAAACGCAAATTGAAAAGTTATCTATTTTCTGTCTAAATGAGTCGCAACCTAGGCATGTGTCTAGACGGGTCTGGGCTGGCTAGGTGGGTGCCTAGGCGGTCCAGGCAGGTGTCTCAACTAGTATAGGCGGCATTTCTTAATTTTCAAACGCCTAGCATTAATCAGGACGTTGACCAGCCGCCCTCTTGTTAGAAGTTCACTCTACTTCTGGCCGGAAGTACTTGTTCCTTTCACCAACCAATCTTTGGATTCAAAAATCGTATGTATATAAGCATAGAAAGCATACCGTTTTGATATGGTAGTTGAAAAGGAGGAGAAATTTTTCAATGTGCCGAAACACGAGATGGTACATCATATGTCATTATACAATTGGAGAAAAGATTTTTTTTTTCCACTTTGTATTTCGTGCACAATAAAAAATAAAAAATAAAAACCACTCTTGAGAGAAGGTGTATAATGGGTGCCACGTTATCCATCTATTCTTCTATATGAAATGGTAGGCAATGCAATATAAATAATTTTATTTTGAGTAAATTGTAACAATTGTCCCTTATTTTTAATCAAATTAGAGTAATGGTTCTTCAACTAAAAATCCATTACCATTGGTCCCTCAATTCATCAAAATGTGTAGCTATGGTCCTTTTTGTTAATTTCGTTAGAATTTTGTCAAAATAAGTTATGTTGGAAGGGTCATTGCTACAATTGGGGTCTCTCAACTTATCAAAACGTGTAGCTATGATCCTTGTCGTCAACTTCATTAGAATTTTGTCAAAATGAGTTATGTTGGAATGATCATTGCTACATTTGAGTTAAAGTTGAAGAACTATTGATTCAATTGGGTTAAAGTTTATGGACCATTTCTCCAGTTTGATTAAAATTGAGGAACCAATGGTAATGAATTTTTAGTTGAGAGACCATAACTGCATGTTTTGATGAATTAAGGGACCAACAATAATGAATTTTTAGTTAAAGGACCTTTGTTCCAATTGAGTTCAAGTTACGGGACTATTGCTACAATTTACCCTTTTATTTCGTAAAAGTGTGACTGATTTTAGTTCGGAATTTAAAATCAGTGGGTCTCCCAGTGGCAGGCTGTGCATATTAATGAGGTTTACAAAGTTTCGATTGTCTCTCAACTGAAAATTTAAGACTGTTTTTGGTCAAGTCTCAAGAGTATTTTGGTCATGGTCTAAATTTGTATTGTACACATGGCGTAAATGCAATGAGAAATTTTTGGGTGCCCTACCTTCAAGGGCACGGCAACCTAACCATGCAAACCCTACCCATGGAATGTTCATGGATGAAATTAATCTGGGTCGTCGGATGTTGTCAAAGAACCCCCAACATAATTAATGTGTTCATGATGAAATTGCATTTAAGAAGTATGCAACCTAATTAAAATAATTCAATGTACAAAGAGCAATGAAAATGAGGCTTAATTGAATGGCCAAATTACCAATGCCGTGTAGCACAAGTGCACTAAGGAGATTCTTCTTACGACAGAAGAAAGAATGCTTTCAATTCTATATTATTCTTCTCATAAAGTGGTATTGATATACAACCCTAATCTAATCAAATAAAGAAAAAATTATTACAGGAGATTACACAGGGAATATACCCAGATTACAAGAGATCCATCCTAAACTAGGAAACTCTAAATTAGGGAAACTATACAAGTCAACACTCCCCCTCAAGTTGGTGCATTTATATTACACATGCCCAACTTGTCTGGAAACTTGGAGAACTTTTCACTAGAAACTGCTTTGGTGAGGATGTCAGCAATTTGGTCTTCTGTTATGATTGGAGGCACTTCAATTATTTTACTTTCTAGCTTTTCTTTAATAAAAAATCTGTCAACCTCTACATGCTTGGTTCTATCATGTTGTACCGGATTCTGAGCAATATCACGAGCAGCCTTATTATCACAAAACAACTACATCGGTTGACTATGCTTAACCCCCAAATCATGTAATAGTAGTTTAAGCCATAAGATCTCACAACTACCAAGAGCCATACTTCAGTATTCTGCTTTTGCACTTGACGTCGCCACTACTCCCTGCTTCTTGCTTCTCCAAGTAACCAGATTTCCCCCAACAAAGGTAAAGTAACCAGATGTTGAGCGCCTATCATCACTTGAACCAGCCCAATCAGCATCCGTATACCCCTCAACCCCGAAATGACCTTTCTTTTTTAATAAAATCCCTTTCCTAGAACTTCCTTTCAAATAGCTCAATATTCTCATAACTGCATCCATATGTTGTTCCCTTGGATTATGCACGTATTGACTAACGACACTCAAGGCATGAACAAGGTCCGGTCTAGTATGTGCCAATTACATTAATCTTCCCACTAGTCGTTGATACCTTCCTTTGTCAACTGACACTTGATTTACATCAATACTCAGCTTTGTCCCTTCTACCAACAGAATAGTTACGGGTTTGCATGCCGACATACTAGTTTCTTTTAACAAATCAAGAATATGCTTTCTTTGTGACATAAAGATTCCTGACTTACTTCTTGATACCTCAAACCCAAGAAAATATTTTAGACACCCAAGATCCTTCATCTCGAATTCTGTAGATAAATACTTTTGCAAGGCCGCACGTTCATCTGGATCATTACCGGTAACTACCATATCATCCACGTAGAAAATGAGTGCTGTAAGCTTTCCGTACCGACGTTTCAAGAACAGTGTGTGATCACAATTACTTTGCTTATATCCAAACGCTCTAATAGACTTGGTAAATCTCCCAAACCACTCTCGGGGACTGTTTCAATCCATACAATGATTTTCGAAGCCTACATACCTTTTGTCTATGCATATCCTGAACGTTACTTCCTGGTGGGAGTTCCATGTATATCTCCTCAATCAGATCTCCATGTAAAAAGGCATTTTTTACATCGAATTATTGTAACGGCCAATCTAAATTTGCTGCCAAAGATAATAACACACGGACCATATTGATTTTCACCACTGGTGCGAAGGTATCAGTATAGTCAATCCCATACTTTTGTGTGTACCCCTTTGCCACCAACCTCACCTTGAAACGATCCACTGTTACATCTACTTTGTATTTCACAGTATAGACCCATTTGCAGCCCACAGGCTTCTTGCCAATTGGCAAATCGGTTACTTCCCAGGTAGCATTCTTCTTCAATGATCTCAATTCCTCATTCATTGCTTCTTTCCAGCGAGACTCCGCTAGGGCTTCCTGCACACTGTTAAGAATAGATACAGTAGATAATTGAAATACAAATGATTTATTTGATTCCGATAGGTGACGAGTGGACACATAATTGTTTAATGGATATATCACCCTCGAGTCCGAGTGTGGTTCATTCACATGATATTTCTGTTTACATTTAGGGTCAGCTTCATAAGTGGGTTTAGGAATACCTCGATTAATTCTCTCTGGAAGGCGAGGAAGTGGTGGAGCAGACTGAGCGGAAGGCGATTGGTTATGAGTATTATTGGAGACCATGTCCCTGACATCAAATAATTCTGGTAAGCTTTGCTCTAATTCGGTGTGTGAAACCAGACGCCCAGATTCCATGGGCCGTTGACAGTGCAAATTAGGCACCACGCCCTGTTGTTGAGAAACCAATGGATTGGACTGGTGGGCTGTTATTTGACGCCCTAGCCTAGAAGCATCTGGCGCTGCTTGTGAGAATACAGGCTGAATTGTTCCAAGTCCACCAGAATGAAGACTTCCCTGCTGCACTAATGGCCCATCTTGCTGGTCCAACAACCCAGCATGCATTGGCTGCTTTGATGGCCCATCTCGCTGGTCGTGCAGCTCAGCATGCGCTGGCTGTTGGTGTTCTTGTTGTTCATGCAGCCCCGTTGGCTGCGTTTCATCCGTAGAATAATCAAAGGCTCGAACTTCAACATCTCGCATCTCCCCCTGAAGTGAGAACCTGGAAGAACTATAGTACATCTCATGTTCATGGAAAACGACATCCATGGTGACGAATTTTTTTTTCGTTGGAAGGTGATAGCAGCGGTATCCCTTTTAGGTAGTGGCATAGCCTACAAAGACACAACGAAGAACACGAGGCTCAAGTTTGTTTTGTCGTTGAGGCAGGTGGAGATGAACAAAGACAACACATCCCAACACTTGATGAGACAAGTTAGGTACCGGTGGACAATTTTTGTGAGTCATGAGTGCCTGAAACGGTGTTTGGAAGTCGATAGTGCGAGATAGGAGACGATTAATAAGATATGTAGCAGATGTAAGTGCTTCACCCCCAAAAATGCAAAGGAAGTCGTGCCATGAGAAGGGAGGCACGAACCACTTCTAACAATTGCCCCTTTTTTCGCTTTGCTACCCTATTCTGCTGAGGAGTGTAAGGACACGTAGTCTGATGAACAATACCGTGCATATCAAGGAAGGACCGAAGTTAACATACTCTCCTCTATTGTCACTTCGAAGAACTTGGATATTCGTGTTGTACTGCACGGCAACCATTTTATGGAATTTTTGAAAGGCCAAACTAACTTCACTTTTCGACTTCAACAAACTAACCCAAGTCATTCTGGTACAGTTGTCAATAAAAGTAACAACCCAGTGAGCTTCACCCAAAGTAGCAATTTTTAGATGTGCCCCACACATCCGAATGCACAATCATAAAAGGAACTGAACTTTTATTCAAACTTGGAGAAAAATAAGTTCGATGGCTTTTGGCCATTTCACAAACATCACACTTAAACTGAGAAACATCATTCTTAACAAACAGACTAGGAAATAACTTATACAAGTAACCAAATGAAGCATGCCCAAGATGATGGTGCCACAACCATATGTTTAACACTTTATTAGTCTCCCCACAAGAACTAGCAACAGAAAGAGCTTGAGTCAGCAAGCTAGAACTATTTGACGTCAACTCCAAGTAATATAGCTTCCCTCGTTTAATACCATAACCAATCGTCTTCTGCGTCCGGATGTCCTTGAAAACACAAAAATAAGGCCAAAAAATAACCAAACAGTGTAAGGTAAGGGTTATTTGGGCAACGGATAACAAATTATAATTTAAAGATGGAACCACAAGAACAGTATCAGAAAGGGAAACAGTGCCTTCCCCGACAATTGGAGCGACATTACCATTAGCCACACTAACCATTGTTTGAGTAGAGGTTTCTAATGATGGACCCTGTCTAGAATCACAAGTCATATGTTCCGTAGCACCGGAATCAATTATCCATTTATTATTCTAAACAATAGTGCAACTATTAAGTTCCTTACCATCATTACCTACCGTAGCAATCATAGCTGATGCTTTGTCCATTATATGATCTGCATCATTCTTAGTTTCCGCAACAGAGACACGATATTTATTGCATCGTGGATCACGTGTCTTATCCTAATTCTCAAGATATCCAATCAACTCAAAACAGCAGCTATTGGAATGGCCTATTAGACCACAATGTGGACATTTACCTCGAATGGCGATCTCGACTTGTTTGGTTGGTTCAGGTTTATCCTGGACGATATTCTAACCCAGTTCGGTCGGATTGAGAAGACGGTCCACGAGCCTTGGCTGCCATAGCAACATGCTCTTGCATGTCTCCTTCCATCTTCATAGCCTTTTCTATCTGCTTCGCGACGAACATATGCATAAGCAGCCTGGAGCCTCAGCAAGGGATCCTTGCGCAATACCTCTCCACGCACTGGATCAAACCCATCGTCTAGACCACTAAGAAACAAATAGACCCTTTGTCTTTCAGTCACCTTTTGAAATGTTTTGATATCCTTTTCACACTCCATGGCCACTTTATTAAAGTGATCTAACTCCTGAAAAATCTCAGTTAGCTCCCCAAAATAAATAGCCAATGATCTGCCATTTTGACGAAGATGCGATGCTTTCTGATTCAATGTGTAAATTCTAGCCTCATCATTCTCATCAAAATAAGTAGGTTTAAGCGAATCCCAAATTTCTTTTGAAGTAGACAATCGAATGTACCGCATCATAATTTCTGGCTTCATCGATGATAACAACCAACTCTTAATTCTTTGATCCTCGGAGAACCAGTCATCATATTTAGGATCATCCTCTTTGGGTGCCTTGATAGACCCACGAAGATATCCTATCTTTTTTCTTCCAGCAATATGAATTTGAATAAGAGGAGCCCACAAATCATAGTTCTTCTCATCCAGTACCATACCAATATTGAAACTCAAGTTGTCTGACTGTACCATAATTGGAATAGCAGCTTTCACATCCTGATCAGCCATATAGCCTACTGTCGGCAAGAATTGGGCAACAAACAAACGTGCTAAATAATCAGCAAAAGCTGACACACTACGAACAACAATGAAATTGTTGTTGTTGGTCTTGCCATGAAGAAAGAATGCTTTCAATTCTATATTATTCTTCTCATAAAGAGGTATTGATATAAAACCCTAATCTAATCAAATAAGGAAAAAATTATTACAGGATATTACATAGGGAATATACCCAGATTACAAGAGATCCATCCTAAACTAGGAAACTCTAAATTAGGGAAATTATACAAGTCAACAACGACCACCATGACTAATCTAATGGAGTACATTTTCACCTTGACAAATGTGTTTCTAACTCTAATTAAGGGTGTGGATTTAAAGCCACATAGCAGTACTGAGTACTACAGGTGTTTTAGTCGACGTAACAGTACTAACTGTTATAAGTGTTTTAGCTGTTTGATTTTATTTTCATATTCATTAAATCTTTTATTTTTAATCTCACTCATTCATTTTCTGTCTAATTCATCATGTACATAATATTGAAGAAAAACTATTAATTAAGTAGGACATTTTGTTTTTGAAAGAGAACTATAGCTTTATTAAAATAGAATTATGTGAAGTCTATACTTTTAGGTTTGGCTTTCCTTGTCAACATTATAATTGTACCACATGTTCAATCTAGCTTTAAACTTTTCTCTATTTATGGGCTGTGTCTACTGGGAAGAAATGTTCAAGAATGTGGCATAGCTCACTTCAAAAGGTTTGTTCATGCATATACATTTCACGCTTACATTTCTGTTTCATTCTGACTAGCTTAGTTGTCTAGTCAGTCGTGCATGCGAATTTCTAGCAAATTGGGCATGCAATTTAAGACCTGCCCATATAGGTTAATTGATAGCTTTTTGGAAAATGTTTATTTTTCACCCTTGATCTTTTCAGATTGTTTTGAAGCTTGACACGTGTCCTATAAGTTGAAAAGCGAACCAAAGCTTTTGGGGTTAAGATCCCTAGTTGGTTCATTTATTTTTTTGGGGGTTTTCAAATTATATTCCTAGAGAGAGAAAGAGAGAAAAAGGCATTAAGGCTTCACCATCCTCTTTGTTCTTCATTTATGAAACACTAATTGCAAAACCTTTTTTCATGCATTAAATGTAAGATCCCACATCGCCCAGGGGTGAGGATCCTGTAAGCCTTATATGTACATTCTCACCTCCAATTAGTACGAGGCATTTTGGGAGCTCACTGGCTTCCGAGTTTCGATGAACTCCGAAGTTAAGTGAGTTCGCACGAGAGCAATTCCAGGATAGGTGACCCACTGGGAAGTTCTCGTGTAAGTTCTCGTGTAAGTTCTCAGAAATAAAACCGTGAGAGTGTGGTAGGGGCTCAAAGCGGATAATATCGTGCTACGGCGGAGTCGAACCCGGGCTAAGATGTGACAATTTGGTATCAGAGCCACTCCTTAGTCGAAAATGTGCCAACGAGGACGTCGGGCCCCTAAGGGGGTGGATTGTAAGATCTCACATCGCTGGTGAGGATATTGTAAACCTTATATGTACATGCTTGGCTTCAGGTTCCATCGGAACTCCAAAGTTAAACAAGTTCACGCGAGATCAATTCCAAGATGGGTGACCCACTTGGGAAGTTCTCGTATGAATTCCCAGAAACAAAACAGTGAGGGTGTGGTAGATGCCCAAAGCAGACAATATCGTGCTATGGCAGAGTCGAACCCAAGAAGTGGTGGTCGGGGCCCAAAGCGGACAATATCGTGCTACGGCGGAGCCAAGTCTGGGGTGTGCCAACGAGGACATTGGGCCCCTAATGGGGGTGGATTGTAAGATCCCACATTGCCCAGAGGTGAGGATTCTGCAAACCTTATATGTACATGCCTGACTTCGGGTTCCATCGGAACTCTAAAGTTAAGCGAGTTCACACGAGATCAATTCCAAGATGGGTGACCCACTAGGAAGTTCTCATGTGAATTCCCAGCAACAAAACCGTGATGGTGTGGTAGGGGCCCAAAGCGGACAATATCGTGCTATGGCGGAGTCGAGCCCGGGTCAGGATGTAACATTAAACACCCAATCAATTGAAGAATAGGGTTGCATTGTCTTTAGTTTTGCATTAAATTTTTGGTCAAGTGTTTCTAGTTTCAAATCTTTAAAACTGACCAATTTTAGGATTCTCGCCAATTTCTTCCTTCAACTGTTTAATTGGAGAAATTGACTATACATTTGAATCCAGATCTGCATATCATTGTCATATCATCATATGCATAGCTTATGTGTTGGTTTCGGTGTCACAAGATGAAGAGCTCAGGAAGAGCTGTCATTTCCTGAAAACCAAAGGAATCCATCTTGTGTACGGCAAGGTTGTTCAAAGGTAAAGCTACTCCATAGACTAGATTTAGGAATTGAGCTTTACGTGGTACTTTGTAAGAATCTTGTTTATACTAGTGGATTGGACTTAGTAGAGAGTCTCCAGTTTTTCAATCCTGATGTGAGTTTTTTCGACAAAAAATATCTTCTGTTCAAAGTTATTTATGTTATGTTACATATCTCACATACATATACATGTTACATGTTATCTCTTGTCCATTTAATTGTATGTGTTCACAATCATGTTCATTTGACACATTAATAACTTAGAACGATTTAAGGCTTTACTGATTAGGATAGCTTATGGTAATTGAAATTGGTTATTAAATCCTTGATTAGTGACCAACAAATATGTCTTAGTTGAGTAGCGAGCTTGACTTGTCAGTATATGAGATTATTATTTTTATATATAGAATATTCCGCCTTGTACCAATTTCAAATTCAATTACATATAAGAATCTTGGAGTAAGACTTCCCCATAAAGTCATAAAGGTCCTCAAACCAAACCAAATCATCGCTAGCAGAAAGACCAAAACTTTGCAAGGTGATCTATAACACTATTACAACTTCGTGGGACATAAGCAAAATTACGAGAAATGCTAAGGGAAGCAAAATTAAGAGAAATGCTAAGAAAACTCTTTTATAAGTGAGACTCTTTATGAACTCTACTACCTTACAATTTAACGTCATTCTTATGCAAACATTATAAAAAAAAAATTATCAAAAACATAAAGTAACAAAGAATTTATAAAAAAATCTTTTGAAAAAGTCACCTTATAAACTAATACTCGCCATAATGGCAGCAAGAGCTTGATGGGATAAGCACTCGATTTATAACTTGTTTTCAAACATTTTATCGAAAATTAGCATCAATACCATTATACCATAACAAATTAATTTGTAAGGAAAAAACACAGATGACACTTTACATAAATATGTCTCATTTGATAACATGCATGCATCTTTTTAATAAAAATGAGACTCACATGTATTGATGAATTTTACATTTATCAAGGATAATACAAATAGTTTATAAGTGTAGCTCTCCTTTTAAATTAGTTTAAAAGATATTCTAGGAGGTAAGCAGTTGAACAGGTCGCCACCACTCCACTTCAAGTCCCACCACCAAATTGGGGTAGAGGTGACAGTGGGCTCCGATCGGGTCGGCCATCATCGGATAGATTGAAGAGGACTGTCTTTAATTCCTCATCCACTTTACTGTAATTGCATCGATTAAATTTGAATTTGGAGAGGAAAATTGAAGGAAGATGGAAACAAAATCATGGGAACAGGCTGGTCGTCGGTGATTTCAATGGGTTTTACTGTGGTCAGTGGCGATGGTTGTAGTCTGATGGCGAAGCTGGCGGTGCTCTATTACGCCTGTGACTCATCTGCGAAAGAGGGATCGAGAGAAGCAAAGAGATAGAGGAGACAGAAAGTGGCCCCAATTTTACTTGCAATTGGAGTTAGCCGGTTTCCCGTATTCCCAAGTTCTTAACTTTTGCTAACCGTTCGATTGGACAAGAGTCAATCCAAGCGTTCGATTGAGACCAGCCGAGGCGTTTTTTCCGATGGCCTATCAAGAAAACGAGAGATTTTTTTCAGACCATAGTAAGAAATAGTACACTACGTGTTCCTATATAAGTGGTGAGATATATATTAAAAGATTAATAAAATAAATTTTAATTTTTACTATTTATATAAAAACACGTGGTGTCCTGTCAGAGATGAGATTTTCTGCACTCATTTTTGCATGTAGCCCCTCTGTGTCTTTACTTTTTGGCTGAGAATTTAGTTTATTTTTTTTATTTAATTATTTTCAAAGTAACATTAATTATGTTTAATTCAAAAAATAAAAATATAAGTGCGTAAAAATTGGTGCAGAAAATCTTAACTCGTGCTAAACTTCCAAGAAAACACCTCTGCCTAGAAGAAGTGGGCTATAGCCTATAAGCCAATCTAAGTGCTTGAGGTGACAGCCTAGACGTTTGAATTATTACTATTATTTTTTAAAACAGTCCAAACCCAAAGTGACAACATTTTGGGCAATTTAAAAAAAAATTCATGCTAATTTTATGTTTTTAACTTAATTTCTATTGGTTTATTATATGATGTAAATTAGAGAAATAATAGCCAAATATTTGATTGTTTTGTGCCATGTCACTTAATGGAAGTCAAAACAATCTTTATGAAATTGAGATTTGAGAGAGAGTTATGGATGCGGAGAGGATTGCTTTCCGCTCTGTCATTGAGCCACCGGAACAAAAAGCATTGAGTTTTCATATTGCTTCTTACATATAACAGTTTGGTTTACATAATTATCATTTTGAGGGATAAATACTTGCTCTTGTTATTCAGTGTATGTATCTTATATGTTGCGTAGCATGCATGCTGATGTAGTGTATCAAATTTACACAAATTATATTTTGTGCAAAATATAATTTAATATATCAGCTCGTCTCGCATTGTATCAGACGCGACACTTTTTTCATTTTTAAAATTATGGCAATCAAAATGATATCCTTAAACTCCTCTCGTACATTTGACAAAATTATGTAGTAGCTAGCATGCGTCCATTATCTTAGCAGAAGAAAACGATTTGCCAATGATCAACACTGAATATTCATTGTTTCATAAATTTATGGGAGGAAAAATCGAACCTGCTTACGTTTACAGTTTGCATGGGCTTAATGCCAGCTTAATATGAACTCAATTGTTTCCATCCGGACTTTGTCTGAACTCATTGTTTCCATCCGGACTTTGTGTGGCAGTGCAGATGGCTAGCAAACTATGTAAAAGTACATGTTGGAATATGTTAAGGTCCACACGCATAAGAATCTTGAAGAGAAAAAAAATACAGGGTTAGTGGGTGCGGTGAACGAGATGGAGATGGAGATGGATGAAAGGAAACACAAGTCCAACTGCTTCCACTGCAAAGAGAAAATTTTAATTGCGACCGAAACACGAATGGTAGGTTATATGTCTTTATGCAAGTGGTGAAAAAAATTTAATTTTTAAGTTATTAATATTTTAACACACACAACACACCATTTATATAACGACACGTGGTATACACCTCGTTTGACGGTCACACTAAAAAATCTCTCTCAAAGTAGAAGTTAAGAACTGGCAGACTGATGAGTCACTTAAATATTAATTAATTAAGAACCGTAAAAAGAATCTAATTATTGGTTAAGAAACGAATTATGCTAACTTAAAATGACTATTCATATCTCGTAGATGAAGAGATCACAATCGTCAATGGCAGCTTAAGACTTTAGATTGCCAGGGTTTTTCTCACTTCATGCGTGCAACGAGCTGACCGGCTCCCTACCAACCATACCCAACCCAATCTCTATTCCTTTCTTCAAACTTAAATAATGCCCTTTCCTAAAGAGACATTTTATCAACCAACTTACTCCTTTTTTATTGGAATTATAATTGTGCGTATATCCGCTTAAAATTAATGTGAAAAAAAAAATTATTGGGATATAGTGTTGAGTTTTCATTCATACGTTCTAAGATCAAAACTTTTCTCTACTCTAAATTATTATAATAGTTTCGAATCATCCCCTTTCTGTAATAATAATAATAATAATAATAATAAGAGTTATTGGGATAAGTTGATTACAATGTGGATTCACTGCGTCATATACTGATTATATTAGTGATTACTTCTCTTACACTAACGAAACTTAAGCAAGACTCAAACGTTACTCGTGTTTACGGGCAAGAATCAAGAAACACACACATTACTTACAGATTTTTGAGGTTTATGAGCACTTAATTAGCTACATCGGGATACTTGGGTCATTCTCAACGAGATGAGTAGGTCATTAGGCGGTGGTTAGAGTAGAAAGCTAGCACTGTCTCAGTGTATTCATCAGGCACAATCACTCACCAAATAAACTATACTTTTTAAAACTCGTTTATCTTCATCTGTGCCACATGTCACCCTGGAAAAAGCTAAATGATAATTAGTTCAAGTGTGGACCACCTCGATATAGGTTTTGGTTAACTACAATTTGTAATTTTATGTGCTAGACCAGAAAGGAAAAACTGCAGGTTTTGTAATAAGCTTCTTCCCTCTTTCTCATATATAGTTTTTAGTGAAAGTTGAAAGCAAACTTATACGTGACAGGTTTACTGTTATATAACGTTATAATTTAATAATACATTGTTATGTTGAAAAAAACTTATGCATAGTAATGTATCATTGGATAGAGGATATTATTTGATGGTGAACCCATTTCTTGTAAGCCTTTTTTGTGAAAGTCATGTTGTATGGTAGAATATTGTGAATCGCCTAGCCAGTGTTTATCATGTCAAATCAAAAACTATATATCACTACCATCCAAACCTATTTACTGTTACAGTAAATATGACTTATTTGTGTATTGTATAATTTTCTTTGAAAACACAGTACCATATCGTATATACGACTGAAGTCCAAGAAAATGGGAGGAGCAGAAAGAGTGGGGGGACCGAGTTTTCCCATTAGAAAAGTTGAACTTGAAAAGGTAGGCAATAATCAAAGAATTTGTTAAGATAGAACAAAAATTCAAAAATTCATGTGAGACTATTTTGGCTAAGGAGAAAATCCTTCCATCGGAGAGAAGACCTTGATTTAGACCTTGATATATATAGTTCCTCTACAAATTACTCGTCTTAAGTAAATTCCAATATTTCTATATCTGTGAGAATTTGATCTCTGACATCTAAGTTTAACATTCATCTCACGTCTCTTACTTGTTTTTTAATCGCCGGCCATCTACTTATGCAAGTAAAAACATGAAAAAATCGAAGCCATTGAAGATCAGACATCAATTTAACCTTAAATATGTACATTCATCCACAAACTACACTTCTTAATAAATTTCCAAAATTTTTGTCTCCGTGAGAATTTTATTTATGACGTTTGAGTTTAAAGCCCGTTCCCCCTCCTCTTACGTGTTCCTTAAAATTGATTGCTCGACCAGGTAAAGAAAAGTAGATATTAAAGCTAAAATTCTAGAAACACTAGCTAGCATGTGAAAACAACGGCCGTCAGCAAGAAGAGAGGCCAATCCTAGTCCAGGAGATGGCTTTAGAAATAAAAAGTCTCTTTTTTATTTTTAGTACAAAGAAATACTGACACAAGGGAGGGGAGAGTTTAGCTAAGTCGCACAATATGCAACTTAATTTGGTATCGAATTCGCCATCTATGAAATTTGAACCTTAGACTTCTCACTCACAAATGACGAGGAATGTCACCAAACCGTAGTACTGAGTGACAAATAAATGGCCTCTTTGCTTCTTCTTTTTTTTTCTTCTATTTTTGTTGACATGATTCTCATTTTGTATTAATTCTTAATCTTAATTTGTTCTGTAACCATTTGACAAAACCCAACCGCCCAATATTTTAATTAACAAAAAAATAAAGTAAAATTTGATTCACTTTATTACTAAACAATTTTAGCACTAAAGAAGGCTTTTGGTGCTTAGCACTGAAGATTTAGTGTGCAAATGCAAAAAATACAAGATCAATTTTAAGTTATTTATTTCTTAAAATACTAATATGTCTGAAGGACTTTGGAGGTTATTGAATTGTTTGTATGCGGCAAATTTTTATTTTTAAACTTTAAACTGGTACCACAGTAAAATGGGGTTTTTTTTAGAGTAACTCCACCACTAAAAAATGAGTTGGCCCAAAGTTCATTTAATCTACTCAAATAAATAGTAACTAACTCTAATAAATAATAATTGTCCTAAGTACAAAAGGCTAGCACATTTGTTAGGAGTGTAAGCGCGCTTTGAGAGAGTGAGATTTTCAAACTTGCACACGAGTATTTTTCTCCAAATAATCCAAAAGCAAACAAAAAGTAGGGTTTACTTTTTGCACTGTTAGATTTATGTTCAATTACAATCTCATACAACATATAAATGATATTGATTTCATATATTTATTTATCACTTTATTTCAATGTTTATTAAACAATTTATTAAATCGATTGTTAAACGATGACGTGACAAATATAAAATTCACATTTTTAATGACGTAGCACCCAAACCTAACTTCTTGATTAGAAATCAAAATTTGATTCTATCTTTATATTGGCTGTAGAAGCCGCAGCCTAATTAAATACAATAATATTCAGCAGCTGACGTCATATGTATCTCATTACCCAGCTTCACTTTACCTATTTATACCCTCGCTTTGCGCTTCAAGCAAACCCCACCCCACCTTAGCCCACCTCTCTCTCTCTCTCTCTCTCTCTCTCTCAGCATATACCAAGTCCAAACCAAAGCTTCACGCTTGAGCTGCAATGGAGTGCAGTACTGAAACAATGAACACAAATTACACAACCACTTCATCAACTATGTCTCAATCCCCTCCTCCTTCTTCTTCACCATCGTCTCCTCCAACCCCAACTCCCATTCCATCTCCACCAGTTGTTTTAAGTCCTTGCGCTGCATGCAAGATCTTGAGGAGAAGATGCGCAGACAAGTGCGTTTTGGCCCCTTACTTTCCTCCCTCTGAGCCTGTCAAGTTTACTATAGCTCATCGTGTCTTTGGGGCAAGCAATATCATCAAGTTCTTACAGGTACTTTTCTTCATCATGTCCAAAAACAAGGGTAGTGGTCCAAGTAGGTCTAAGACCTTGGGATTTGAAATGTTTTCAAAATACGTAAGGGTTCAAACTCTCGTTTTACTGTGTAAATTTAGAGAGAAAATTATTCTTATTTAGATGTGTAATTTATATTTACAATCCGACAACATAAATATAAATATATTATATGTAGTTCATTTTTTATGGAATACTATTATGTTTGTTTGCATCCATATTTGAAAAGTCTAGGGGTTGTTCACAGACATACATAGACACTAAAAATAAATACGCAGACGTACCAAATCTTTAGGCCTAATACTGCTTTATCAGGAAAATCAACTACTCTGACTAAATTATTCTGATAACAACCTAACAAGGAAGAAAAAACAGCCAAAAGTGAGAATTTCCCAATTAACAACAAATCAATAGTCTATTTCTCGCTATTCTTCTAAAGTTTAGAGGTGTAGGAAACCTTTAACATATGACAAGTAAATCCAAGGGGTTGTGTTTTTATGAGATCCGGCTGCTCTTATACAAGTTTTTCTTTATGAGGTGGATCGTGTATTGTCCCACATTATCATGAATCTCACCTCGTACCAGAGAGTTGAGAAAAAAAGTTTTTTATTTATTAAATTTGAGGATACCCCATTTTTAATTGCAAACATATGTATAAACTAAAAGGAGCATGCAATTTTTTTAACAGGAACTTCCAGAATCTCAAAGAGCCGATGCAGTGAGCAGCATGGTTTATGAGGCAAGTGCAAGAATTAGAGACCCAGTTTATGGGTGTGCTGGAGCAATCTGCCACCTGCAGAAGCAAGTGAATGAGCTGCAGGCACAACTGGCCAAGGCACAGGCTGAGCTTGTCAACATGCAATGCCAGCAAGCCAACCTTGTGGCTCTGATTTGCATGGAAATGTCGCACCCTAATTCCGAGCAAGGATCTCCTCCACAATCACTTGATCACAACTTCATCGCCACCAATCCTCACGGCGGCAACCAGACCAACTTAGGCTTCCTTGATGATTCCACCACTCTAGGCTCATTGTGGGAACCACTTTGGACATGAATATCTAGAGAAAAAAATAATATTAATAATTATATATCCATAGCAACAAAAAAAAAGTTTCTATGAATCTAATGAAATTCTCCCAAGGAGAAGTTGAAGAAATTCTCCCAAGGAGAAGTTGAAGGATAATAATAATTAATTAATTGGGTAGCTCTAGTAGGAATTAAGTAGTGGAGAGATCCAGAGTGTTTGAACAAAAGGGAGGGAAATCTTAAGTTGGGATTGATCTAATCACTTTTGTTTAAGCTTTCTGGAGGCAAAGTAGCTAGGTGGGTCCTTTGCTTTTAGTCCATATGTAATCTTTTCCGTATTGGATGAAAGGGCTGTGATATCTACACACCCCATTTTACTTCTCACACACTCTTCTAATTTTCGGCCGTTAGATCGGATGAATTGAAGAAGATTAATGGACGAAAATTAACAAGAAGTGTGAGAAGTAATTTGGAGTGTGTGGATAGCACACCCCAAATGAAATTATGTTTTAAGTTCATTTGTATGCTGATCTTATTAGTGAATTTAAGTTTTAACCAACTTTTCGGTCACCTACTATAATCACTTCAAATTTGATGCTTTCGAGGTTTGACCATCTTTCTCTATAGCAACCTTTAAGCCCACAAACCTTGTTTTGCAACTGTAAACACTACTGCAAAAAACACTTTGCAAGACAAAATAAGTTTGTTGCGCAAAGTACAATTTTGTCGCACAAAATCTTGTACAACAAAAGTTTGGTCGCACATAGTTTGTCTCTCAAAACTCGTGAAGCTAGAGTTTGCGCTACGAAGATTAACGTCGAGCAAAACTTTGCGCGACGAAATATTTTAAGTTTTAAAATTTTTTAATTAAAATAAATAAATTTAATATTTTGCACGACGAAATATTTTGTCGCGCCAGGTTTTTAACTTTTTGTTTTATTATTTCTCTTATATTAATTGTTTACGCAACGAAATATTTGGTAGCGCAAGACTTTTCGAATTTTTACTTTTTAATTTAATTTAAGTATATGATTTTATTTTTTTAATTACTTTAATTTAAATTGACATATTCAAAATAAAATTATATATGAAAAATAGTGATCAAATTATCCAATATATATAATCTATTCAAAATGTACACATAAATTAACAAAGTACAATAATAAAATCCTAATACAAGTCTATTGTGGTGGTAGTGTCGGGGGCATATGTTTTGATAGCGTCCTAATCCTCAACTTTAACCGTCAAAGTCTTGACGATTCCCTACAACAACAAAAATATAGTCAAATAACAAAAAAATAACAAAAAATTGGCATAATCTCCCCTAAAATTGGTATACCCCAAACTCCACTCCTCATCCTATACTCGACCCCAAACCCCGCACCAAACTCAAAACTAACTCCAAATATCCATATTAATGAAAAAAAAATTAAAATTTGGAGAGAATATACCTTTTGGCAAGATTGAGAGTGAGTGAGAATGAAAGGGAGGAGTGAGTGACACACCCCGACCCGGGAAGGTCAAAGCATGCTAGCCATCATTGTGAAGTGATGTAACTATAGGGGTAAGTGACATAAAAAGTGAATAAATTTAAATCAGACTAAAACTAATTCAAATAAAAGATAGTGATAGAGTGCGCATTCGTAAGGGTGACCCACTATAGTTATTCAAAGCTTAAGACAGAACGACTACCGAAGAGTAGTCAAGCAACTAAAGTACACTTATTACACAACGATGATAAGTTCATACATCAAAAGCCGAAGCTAAAGTCAGAAACTGCCAAGATTCCTCGAATGCCACGAAGGAACAGCTATCTAGGTCCTGGAGAGGGCGAAAAACAAAGTTGAGTGGGTCAGCAAAACAATACTTATACGAAAACCTTTAGTTTCGAATATACTAACCCCTCGCTATAAAACAAGTATAGTTTCCTTTGAAAAGAACATGTTGTGTAAGTGAGTACGTATCCATAATACCATAGTCAATATATTGATGATAATGTACGCCAAGTTATGATAAGATCAATGCCACAGTAATATAAACATGTGATAATCAAGTATAATCAATTGCTCATCATCTAGGCTAGCACACGAGTCGGAGTTGCCTAATTCAACTTGTACGACAAGACTGGGTGTAATAATACGCTATAATACTACAATCACGTGAAGATTGGTGCTAAGCACGGTCACATATAAGTCGAAACTACCTAGTGCAGTCTATACGACAAGACTGACACCTAAACTTGGATCTAAGGTAAGCGAACGGTGCAGATGTGAACATACATGTGAAAGATTGGCCCTTGCCCTGGGCGGAGTACCAACACCGGGGTGCAACAAGATGAGTATGTATACAAATATGTATGAATGTCATGACAAATATATCCCAACCATGTAGCAGCATTTGTGACAATTATATCGCAATTATCAACTACTTGGCAATATATATGTAAAGTATTGTATTTATGCAATTCTGGAAACTATAAATACGTATATATATAAACAACTGCCCACTCACAAGTACGTCGCTGGGTTGTAGTCCTTGAGCCAAGCCTGGCCTCGTACGTCCTCGAGATACGTTTCCCCTATATGTGAAATAACTAATATTGAATTAATTAAGGCACATATACATAAACCTAAATAAAATCCCCATAGTTTGCTCAAACTTAGGGTTTAAATATAACATCGTGACCTACTCGACGCCACATTCATCCCCAAAATTTTAAAATAATTTTTGGACAGCTCATGAGCCCCCATGCGTCGGCAATGGCACGGCCAAACGCGCCCCCACGTGCATGCACGTGCTGTCAGCGTGACTGACACCGTTAGGAATATTCCTCATAATATTCCATTAAAAGCTAACAGAAGTTAACGGCGTTACCTGATGCTGTTAGGAATATTTCGTCAACTCTGACATAATATTCTGTCAGCTTCTCCGATGTTCCTCACTGTCGCCGCTGTCTGCCGCCGTTTGCAACTCAATTTTCGTCAGAAACTGGGAAAAATTTCAATTTAACATAACTTCTTCATTTTTGATCCATTTTTAACCCACTTTATATGGATTTGAAGCTTATGAAGAGGGGAGTCACGATATACATGTTTGGAATCTAAAAATTGGGCGGAGATCATAGGAAAATGCCTCGAAAGTTCCGGCCAAACTGGAACCCTTCGAAACTCGGTAGTTTCAACGTGGTTTCTTCACCAAAGCTTCACTAGGGACTTCGGGGAGTCTAATGGAAGCCTTCAAAGCCCTTAAAGCCTTGTCACTCGATCACAAACTCGCCGAACTCAAAGCACTGAGTTCAGACCTCACGAATTCGACGTTGAAAACTCAACCATTCCGAGTTTTGAAAACATAGTTGTGCTCGTGGAGATAAGATGAACACAATGGGTTGGTTCTTAGGTTCGATCTATGAAGTTTAGGGTTCGTTCAAAGGGTTTGCAGAAAGGGAGAGCATTTCGGAGACAGAGATAAAAGAGAGAGAGAGCTTTACTTTTTCTGATTTTTTTACCTTTCTGATTGGTAACTGAGATGAGAGAAATGATAGGATTTGAGAGTAAATTATGGGAAGTCATTGGTGGATGAAATAATAAGGTGCACGAGTTGGGTAATAAAAGGGTAGATAGGATAGGGTTTTGGATTTCTTACTGTAAAGGAAATCTAACTTTATTCGTAAAAGATATTTCTATGCTAGTAGATATCACGTACAACTCGAAGCAACGCGTGTAATTTAAATTACATAGTGAGAAATAAGCAAAGAATAAAATAGACATGTCCACTTCATTTGCCACTAAGGGCATAATCGTCAATACACATACGCGGAAAGAAATTACATAGGAAAATTAGGGATTGGTCGTCACAGTAAGTGTGAGAGAATTAGAGGAGATAGTGAGAGAGAGATGAGAGAGTAAGCGAGAGTGAGAGACAGTGAAAAGAAAGAAGAAAGATTAAGCGAGATGAGTGAGTGTGAGAGAAAGGGTCGGATCTGGGGAGAGAGAGAAAAAGAAATGAGAGGTAAGAGTAAAGAGAGACATTGAGAAAATGGTGGATGAGTTATTTTGATGTTAAAAGTCGTATCACTTTGCGTGATGAAATATTGGTCGCGCAAAGTCTTAAAAAAAAATTCCCACGTCCCATTTTTGGCAAGAACTTTGGTCGCGCGCGACCAAATGTTAGTCACTCAAAGCTTTGAGCGACGAAAAATTGGTTCTTAAAAAAAAAATTTCGCCTCCCATTTTTAGAGTTTTGCGTGATGAAAAATTGGTTCTTAAAAAAAAAAAATTTAAAAAATTCCTACGTCCCATTTTTGGCTCCCATCCAAATTTAAGGATTATGTGCAACGAAATATTGGTTCGTCATGCAAAATTTATAAAACTAATTTTTGTAAATAATAAAAAAAAATTTTATTTTACAATTTAAAATATAAATAAATTTAAATAAATAATGTTTAGGCGACCAAATGTGTATTCTTTGCTCAAAGAAAATAATAACAAATAAAAAAATAAATTAGTTTAACCATATAAAATATAAAAATAAGTAAATAATGGTTAGGTGACGAAATATTGATATTCATCGCGCAATTTAAAAAAAATAAAAATAAAAACTTATGAAAACAACTATATTTTAAAATTTATAATATAAAATAAAATAAAAAACAAAAATAAATTGGTTTGTGCGATGCGTGTATACAGCTACACTTATATGAATGAACAAAAAAATCACGATTTAACAATTATTTTAACTTTGATTTTGATGATTTTTTACAGCTACACTTCTTGTGACACACCCCGACCCGAAAGTGTGGCATGTTAGCTGTCACGTGAGCGTGACGTAACCATGTGCACAGTGCAGAAGAAAGATTAATGATAGGAAATACAAACGAATTAAAACCAAGCCACTAGCAACCTAATTAAGATAGTGTGCCAGAGCGAGAATTTATAGTGCTTATACAGAACTAGAGCATACTAAGTCAAATGCAGTCAAGCAAGAATAATAAGTTCGAATAACACCAAATGGGTGTCCTACATAAATGAATTCTGTCAGAACATCCGATGAGATCCTCGTATGCCACCAATGAACACTAGCTCCCTAGAACCTGGAGGGGCGAAAAACAAAGTTGAGTGGGTCAGCAAAACAAATCTTTTCAAAATCATTCTTTTTCTCAAAAGTTATAACCCCTCTCCGTAAAACCTGTATAAATTCCCAGAAATAAAGTATATACTCATATATATATATATATATATAAATCTCGAAATCACGCTGGAAAATATGTATGTATGCCATGCCAAAGTATCATAACTGAATGTCCAAATTATAACTCTGTGAATGTGATCAAGTGCCAAATAATCAACTCAGCCATCGGCTGTATATAGCTCATAATAATCTCATCATATCATATAGCTCATAATCAACTCAATCATATCGTAAATCCTGCACATAAATCAATACCATCTCTAGTGGTCTGCTCAACATGGCTGAATATATAATAATATGCTATAGTGCTACAATTACGTGAAGACTGTGCGAATGATTCGCGGGTCACCTACGAGTCGAACCCACTTATAGTGGTCTATACGACAGGACTGTGCACCTAACTTGGATCCAAGGCGAGCATGCGGTGCGGGAGGTGAACATCACGTGAAAGACTATGCCCCTACTTTGGGTGGGAGCACTAATATCAGGGTGCAGGTGTATGAGCTCTCAACACATTTTATCATTCACATCACATCATTTCATTCTCATTATAAACAATAAATAACTTACTTGAGACTTACCTGTGCGTCCGCAGCACCAACATAATTATATGCAATCACTAACGTATAAATAAAATAAATAGATACTTTGCATGGCATTTCAAATCATTTAAACATTAAGTTTCATTTTCTGGGAAAATAGCAATATATAGGTATATACGGAATATAACTGCCCACTCACTGGTAAGTAGCCGGGTCGTAGCCCCCACGCCTAGCCTGGCTACGATTGTCCTCAGAATATGTCTCGCCTATATGAGAATTTACTGAAATAACGTTAAAAAAGTGCTATCACGGTTAACCCGGAGTATTGAGTTTCATAAGTTATCGAAAGAACAACTAAAAATTGGTTTATGTACAAGTGTATCATGTACCCTCTAGCTAATCCATCATCCATTCAAACAACCATATTTTGTGTCTAAATTTGTCTAGTTTATAATTTGTTTATTTTCAAGTTATTCTCATCAAAACCCAATCCGCCTTTTACAATTTATGTCCTTTGATTTGAATCTACTTTATTTGATTTCTTTTGAGTTCTTTGAGTTAATTTAGTTTAGAGTTGGTTAATTTTCATAATTTGAATCTTTTAAATTCAATTCACGTCCTAAAACAACCCTAGAATCTGTTTTAGTTTATTTGTTAGTTTTATTTTGAGTTATTCTAGTTTAGTTGGAATCATTTGAATCTAGTTAAGTGTTTTGATTTTAGATTTGTGTTTTTAAAGTTTTATTTAGTGTTTCTAAGTTTATTTTATATAGATTAGCAATCCCTCCTAATCCCCGGTTTAGAACTATCCCTACTTGCATATATACTACAATTGTCAACAAGAGGGTTTAATTTGTGTGTTTGCATAATCATCACATCATCACACGAGAACTTCCCAATGGATCATCCATCCTGGAATTGCTCTCGCGCGAACTTGCTTAACTTCGGAGTTCTGACAAATTTCGAAGCCAGTGAGCTCCCAAAAAGCCTTGTGCTAATTAGAGGTGGGATCTTACAATCCACCCCCTTAGAAGCCCGACGTCCTCGTCGGCACACTTCAGGTCAGGGAGTGACTCTGATACCAAATTGTCACATCCCGGCCCTGGCTCGACTCCGCCATAGCACGATATTGTCCGCTTTGGGCTCCTACCACACCCTCACGGTTTTGTTTTTGGGAACTCACACCAGAATTTCCCAATGAGTCACCCATCCTAGAATTGCTCTCGCGCGAACTTGATTAACTTCGGAGTTCCGACGAACTCCGAAGCTAGTAAGCTCCCAAAAAGCCTCGTGCTAATTGGAGGTGGGAATGTACATATAAGGCTTACAAGATCCTCACCTATAGGCGATGTGGGATCTTACATTTAATGTTTTAAATTTTTTAATTTTTAAATATTTGCATAAGCCCATACTAACACGTGGCGCCCAGTGGCGAAGCCAGAAATTACCGAGAGGATGGGCGAACTTAAAAAAATGCAAAGTTTTTTTTTTAAAAAGGGCAACAACCAAATTACAATTGTTGCTGCCGAAGTTTAATGCCATGAAAACATGCATAATAAATTATTGTCAATAAAAGTAAATACACGTATCTCAATGTAAATAATCATGCTATCATTTAACCATTGATCCCGGCCATAATAAAACATCGATTGTTGCTAGCTTTTCTTGGCATGATGTGGTCTTTAGGTTGACAATAATCATTTTGAAGAGTGTCTACAAATTGCTTCGCGATAATTAGGTGGATAAGTAAGCATTCGACGTCTATGTCCAAGGTCTACAAGAAGATTAGCTAATAATTCATCCAATTCAATAGCCTCACTTTGTTGCAAACTACCCGGAATATTTGAAGGAGAATTTTAAGCACAGTTTTGTTTTTTTTATAGTATCGTTGCATTACTTAATTGTATCATGGAAAAGAAAAAGAAAAAAAAAACTCTTAAACTTTTAGACTATAGTGATATGACTAATAACTAATCAATCCAACAATTTAATTAATCAATATTAATAATCATACAAATTATTCAATAAACAAAAATTCAATTCAACTAATTAGTATGAATAATCGTATACATTTTTCAATAATTCAATTAATCAATCAATAACAAGAATTCATTTTTTACCCTAAACAATAATTTCGTTGCCATCAATAATCAAAGAATTCTTATCAATAATCAATAACCATATTAATGTATTATCATATGATTCTATACTAGTTAAAGAAAATTTTGTATTGAATAATTAATTAGGGTTTGAAATAATATATAAATTTAGAAAATAAAACATTTACATAAAATTAGGAAGGATGGCTTGGCGGGTGGTGATTGAAGTGGAAGCTAGGAATTGGGGGATTTGTCGTGTTTAGTAAAGTGTGAGAGATGGAAAATTAAAAAGGGATGGATGCCTAATGGGGACCAATGGTCCACATAATATATATATTTTTTTAATGAAGCTGTAAAACTGTGTCGTTTTAGTTAACAAACATATTTTTTTTTATATAAAAGCAAACCCTACGCGCTGCACAGCAGCAAACACCAGAAAGCCACCATACTTCCCAGTTTCCAGCCGAACCAAAGAGGTGCTCTTGGTCTTGTTTTCTGGCGAGCGGAGGGGCGACGGCCACCCCTCGCCCCTATGTAGCTTCGTCACTGGTAGTGCCCAGTCATTGTCCACGTGGGCATCATATCATCAGTGAATAGCTGATTTAACAGTCAGACTAACGAATGTATAAGACTGTCCCAAAATCAACACTTTAAGTATGACTTTGGGACAAAAAAACTTCATGTACCAAATGTTGAATACCACAAAACTTGAGGATAGTAAATTGAGATTTACCCAAAAAAAATATATGGGTTTTTTTATTTCAAACTTTAATTTTTTTTTCTTGGGATAGAAGAGAGTGCTAGACCAATCTTGTGAGAGAGAGAGAGAAAGAATTGTCGGGGTGGGTCCCATATTTTTTCTAATAATATAGATGATTTTATTTTTAATTTATTAATATTAAATTAATAGTTTTATGCAATTGGGCTAGGTAGTGGGTTCCATCTCAAGTTACGCCATCATTTAACAAAAAAATTAACAGATAGACCGATGGAGGTTTGACATTGCAATAAATTCGTAAGACGAGTTATGACATTGTAATTTTTAAAACATAAGGTATGAGATTGTGATTCGACCTATAGTTGAGTTAGTTTTGTGTAATTTACCCTTCAAATCAATTAATTTATTTGATTTAAATTAATATTAATTAAAGAATTAATAAAGATAATTCCTTAATTACTTTTCGCCAAATGTCGACGCGTGTCACTCTTGATGACTTGTCTGGTTTTAATGAGTCATGTGTCACGTGTACAATTTGTGACACACGGCACATGCGTAAGTCCTGCCATGTCGAAATTTTAATGTATTGGTGAATATTTATCACCACAATTTATACGTCTATAACAACTTGGGTCATTATAAATGCAGCGACATGTCTTTTTTGTTGTTCTTGAAGAATAAAAAAGGAGGGGAAATCAAACGCACGACACCAGATGCATAGATAAATACTCATAATCACTTGAATTACAAAATACTCATAATCACTTGAATGACAAGTTCTTTACTGCAATAACATATTTAATCAATTGATGTAATTAGAATTTTGGAATTACTTTAAGTTGGGAAATTTTGTTCTTTTGAACAAAAATTAATTGAAAATTATACATTTATCTGCACTCATTAGTGGTAAATGTAATTACGTGAAGATGGAAATTGGTATCTAAATAAGTTATGCATGGAGAGGAATGATTTTGAAGCATCTGTACCAAGATTATTGTCATGTCTCTAAGGCAATTTGACTCTCTAGAAAAATCCTTGAGAATAGACAGCATTTCAGCATCAGGTCTGTCCTCCATTGGGCAATGTGGTCCTATATATTATGGCTTTCCAATGCAGATTCAACTGAAAATGAAACTTGATGCATCAAACTAACAATATTGTGATATGTATATATGTTTTAGGTTGCTACAATTAACTGATCAAATCTTCTTACTAATAAAGGCGTCTTTGAGTAATATGCAATTTGACCCCACTATTCTTGAGTTTTTCTTTCGATGCTAGGGCCTTTTCAGTTAGGTTTTCTTGTTTTACTTTCTCAATTTTCTTTTTTGTTCTGCAATGTTGCACGACAATCAAGATAAAATTAGAAATTGTCTAGTCGTTTGATTAACGTTGTTAAATTTACGTGCTTAAGTGAATAAAATTGTCACATCTCAATCTCGGCTCCGCCATAACACGATATTGTCCGCTTTGGGCCCCGGTCATGCCCTTACGGTTTTGTTTCTGTGAACTCACAGGAGAACTTTCCAATGGGTCACCAATCTTGGGATTGCTCTCGCCCGAACTCGCTTAACTTTGGAGTTCCAATGAACTCCGAAGCCAATGAGCTCCCAAAAGGCCTCGTGCTATATGAACGTGGGCATGTACATATAAGGCACATCACCTCCTCTCTATTGGTTGATGTGGGAAGTTACAATCCACCCCCCTTAGGGGCCCGACGTCCTCGTCGGCACACTTGCACTACACGGCAGAGTGGCTTTGATACCATTCTGTCACATCCCAGTCTCGGCTTTGCCGCAATACGATATTATTCGCTTTGGGCCCTACCACGCCCTCACGGTTTTGTTTCTGGGAACTCACATGAGAACTTCCCAGTGGGTCACCTATCATGGGATTGCTCTCACTCGAACTTGCTTAACTTCGGAGTTCCAATGAACTCCAAAGCCAGTGAGCTCCTAAAAGGCCTCATTCTATATAGAGGTGGGCATGTACATATAAGACACATCACCCCTTCTCCGTTGGTCAATGTGGGATGTTACAAACATGGTGGAACTGTTAGATGGATAAACAATTTCAGATTTGATTGATTTTTAAGAGTGACAAAAAACGAAATTGTTCGAATCATCACACAACATTATAAAATGAGAAGAGAACCGAAAAAGTAGAAAGAAATGTTGCTATGATGCTATCATACCTCTAAATGATAACATGTTAAAAAAAATAATGCTAGGAAGACAAACTATTTAGATCAAATTTTATAAACTATATAACGTGGTTGTTAATGATTGAATTATTATTTAAGTGTTAATTAAAGTGTTTATATTATATTAAGATATTGATAACACATCACATAATTTACACATTTGATCTAAAAAGTTGATCCACCTACCATTATTCTGAAGAAAAAAAAAATCCTTCAAACACACTTTGCATCCAATATCGCTATAATCAATGATTAGTATGGATCAATCACATATTTACATTTTACGGCCCCAAACTGTGACACTTAGCCAATAATTCACTGGGTGTTGTTCATATTAGTTATTACTGTCTCCCCATATGTTTGTTAAAAAGTCACATCTTCTACACTTTATCATGATGCAGAAGAATTTCTTCCACAGAAAGGGGACCCCCATTGCTGTGGGTCACTGCCGCGTGTCAATGTGCTATTCCCTCGTTGATAGTAATTAGTAAAAATGGTAATCATGGCTTTGACCTCCCCTAATTAAACGCGTTTTTGGACGCATAATTCAACTCATGTGCACCCCACGTGAGCTGATGATGAACCCTAACAAAAATTCTCAGCTGAGCAACAGAAGCAAACCAACCAAAGATTGTCACCCGTCGGCAACCAATTCGATGTTCTATTGGATGTCTTTTTTTCCTCGAGAGACAACATATCTATGTCTCACCCAACATGCCATTATTTTCTATGCTGGAGCGGGAACAAAGTCTGTTTTTTTGACCCAAATTTGTACCTCAATGTAGGGGAATCAAATTAATTAACAAAACCCCAGAGCTACTTAAAATAATGAGTTCCCTAAGTCAATGCTAATCCTTCAAATTGTATTTTTCACTATGATGACAATAATTCTGCTGTACTAGCAATTTGTACGTGGTAAACTTTGTCGCACCCAACAACCAGTGGGGAAAGAAAAAAGAAGAAGAAGATAATAATGGATTTAGTGGTAGATAGGTTACAATTATGTAGTTGACTAGTGGAAGAAGGTAAGGATGGTATACATTCGAGTCGTCTTTGTTGAGAATTTTTTGTGTTTAGAATATTTTGAGTCTTTGTCTTCATTGTCAGTTGTTTTTTAATTGAACGTTCTAATTCTTACATGGTGTAATAGAGAAATGAAAACTAAAATGTGGTTAATTAAAATTGTTACACCCAAAATCCTTGAGCATCATGAGAAAAGAGAAAATGACCGTGCGAGTTATAAGTTGTGTTCATCTATCGTGGCTCATTTTTATGTGCACGATGAAACCCTAGCTATGACACACATGACCTGCAGTTCTATTTATAACTCATCATCTCAAAATTTTAATTATTTGCTCAAGAAATTATAGATTTCATGTGGCACCATCTCTTAAATCTTGATCATAAAAAGAAGAATCTTTATCACTATAGATTATGATGGGTTTAATCAGATCAATCTACATCATTTCCCATTGGCGCCCATGTAGTGGGATTAGGTGTGTACGTATCCGATTTTAAGAGGTCAGATTGCACCAATATTTGAAGTTGGAGACTGATAGAGAAGAATGATCGAACGCATTAATATACAAATCCACATTTAGTTGCTATATTTAGTGATTAACGAAAGGGAAGATTGACAAACGCAAACTAAAAAGATACTGAAAGAGTCAAAATTTGTACAAGTCTTATCCATATCGTTTGAAAATTGCATTGCCTAAACAACTGCTACTGAAGAGAATGTTGCAATGTGGGAAATAACACTTGAAATGCGCATATATATATACATATAATTAATGAATAAAGACCCCAGAAGGAGAGAGCGTCAACAATGCACCAATATTTGTCTTTATATCTCTCGCGAAGTTAACAAATATATAAAAGCTCTAAAGACAAAATATACTTCATTGTCACGAGTGCAAATGCATTCATGTTTCTGTCTGTACACACACATATATATACAATAGTACAAGTAATCCTAAGCCCACAGGTACTTACAAAACTTAGCCTATGAGAATCCTAAGAGGATTCTCTTTTACTATCTCTTTTCCTCTTCTCCCATGCAAAGAGAGGAAAGTGATAGAGACACGAGTAGAAGAAAAAGATAAAGAAATGGCTACGTTGCGCCCGTAACCCGAAAGTTGTACATCTAAAACTCTCCTTTCTATTCTCATTCTCTAGTTTTTTTAGTCTTGTGGTTACACCTTGTCTGCGGTGTGCATGCGCATAGGTAGCCACTATCTGAGTTTTGCAGCCATTTGAGGCTTTTGAGCCTTCTTTTCTCACCTCAGGAGTTAAAGGTGATAAGTGTTCAGACCGGCAAAAAAAAAGGGGTTAGGTGATAAAGTGTAGAGATCCCCGACGTTATTGCAAATTATGTTGATTGCCAAACACCGTATGGCTGGTGGGCGCCGTTGGGATTTGGCCGTCGTTCCATGAGACATAAAAAAGTTGGGGCTTCAGTTTCACCATAAAATTACTTTAAAATATGGAGAGTAACTTAATTTACTTATAAGCTCGTGAAATATCTTTCTCCAATTAATGTGAGATTTTTCTCAATATGTCCTCTTACATATGGCGAATTTTAAACATGATACGTGGACAATACAACGGAATGATGTAAAGAACGTGTGGTCGTTGGGTTTCACACACAGGACAACTTGGTTAGTTATACTTCTCATAACTAAGCTTTCATTTCATGGGATGGTGTTACGACTAATTAAGTTGTGCTATCAACTGTTTGAAACATCGTCATTTTCAAGTCCACTATAGTAGTGGAAAACTTTAAAGTTTGCAGTTTATCTTGAATAGAATCATAGGTTTGTCAAACAAAGATTTTTAACCATTTTTTTATTACAATATAGAAGTTAAAGAATTCAAACTAAATATTTTGCTTCAGACTAAAGGGATAAGATTGATATAAAGGAGTTGATTTCACACTCATTTTAGTTTTTCATAGACTTTATTTATGGCAATGATTGTATAAATCAAAAGAAAACAACGAATATGATTAAACAGAAATATATGAGAAACTAAAAAAGTTGTGTGTTTATTATTTTTTTTACAAAACCGATACAAATCAAGAATTCACGCTAGATTATGGGCGTTCATCTTGCATAACAAGGTACGGCTAACACACCATATATACTAGGGGGGGCGCGGGTTGGGTTGGGTAGGTTTTGGGCCAAAACCAAAACCAAACTGACCTAATCGGTTGGGCCAAAATTGCAAACCGAAACTGACCAAGCTGAGTTTAAAAACAATCATGTCGGTTAACCAACAGTGAAGGGTTGGTTTGAGTCGATTCTCGGTTTATGTGAAGACGAAAATATATAACAATTTTTTGTCCAAAAGCTACACAACATAGCACCACTATGAGTGATTGCTCAAGGGAAAGCACAAATGAAGGAGCGCTACAACAAAATAGCTGTTTGGCGAGGACTTTTATCCTCGTTGAAAGTTGTTGTTTCATCGCTGAAGGGTTTCAACGAGGAACAAAATTCCTCGCTCGTTCCTCGTAATAGGCCTGTCGGGAAATGTGTACAATGAGGAATTTTTTCCTTACAAAAATGATACAGCGAAAGTGGAACGTTTTCTCGTAGTTGTGTTGGAGCGGTGACAAATTCCACGCTAAAAGGGTTGGAATGTGTTCACCAAAACCTTTTGACAACCTAAATATTGACATTCCATAACTTGTGCGAGGATAAAACTCCTCGCAAAAATAATCAAATTCCTCGCTGTAAATATCTTTTGGCGAGAAATTTGTAGGTGAGTTTTCAGCAATGAACATATTATTTCTCACTGCATATCATATGTTGCTAGAATGAATTTTCTTGTTGATAAGTGTCTAGGAGACACTCGTTTCCTCATTGTAACAAGTCTATAGTGAGAACTTTATCGAAGGTAAAATTCCACGCTGTAAGTTAAAGTTAATTCATATTACTCCAAAGCCAAAATAGCTTACAATGATAATTCATAGTCTACAAAATTAGTTAAGCTTAATGTTAACAACTATGAAAGTTCACATTGTTTTCACAAAAAGTTCACAAATTCCAGCAAAACAAAAGGACTACTTATGGAGGTGGTTGTTGCCCTTTCATTATTTTGTGTAGGAGTTCCTCAAATTTCTTTTGGTTCTCCTTCAATTCTTGGATCTCTTGTTTTGCTTCACCAAGCTCTTGTTTTGTTGTCACAAGCTCTTGCTGTTGAGTCTCAAGTTTTTCTTCTAAATGTTTGTCCAACATAGTGTCTTCATGAGAGACCTACTTTAAAGGACCTTTGAAGTACCTAGACTTGTGACCAAGAACCCCTAGAACAATTTCATCATCTGTCAACGTCACTATACCATCTGGAAGAGTTGTTTCATTTTTCATACTTAGCATCTCTTCCTACAAATGAAAAATAAACCATCATGCTTAGCTCATTCATGTACACAAACATAAAATCTATCACATTTGGTTCCTTCATATATATATAATAAACATAAAAGATTCACAGATTCTTCTATCTCAATTTAATCGCAAATGACTTGTCTATAATTATAATTCCTTATGATCAATAATACACCTTTATCAACATAATGACATTATCAAACTCATACAAGCACAAAAAAAGCCCTGCAACTTATCAAGCCTCGAATTACATGTCAGCTCTTGAGCTAAATAAAAGGTAATTGTCAAACAATTATATTTTTTTTCCCCAAGCAAAAACCTTAGTGTGCCAAACTTGAGTCCAAGGAATGACACAAAAGTGATAGGGGACACTAAACACCACAAGTCATGGACATCACCTTTATATTTTCACGTCTTATAAGTGGTGAGACTCTTTTATGTAGGAGAAATAAGCAAGAAACAGTACATGCTTTCAAACGTTTACATGTTATATTATGACATACACATAAACATTGAATACAAACATATACATTGACATAGCAAGACTATAATATACACAACCAGCATGTACATAACTAACTTACCCACTTCAGTTTAGCTCATTCATCTCAACCATTTTTGGTGTTTTTCTGCACAACCCCAAAGTAATCAATTGGACTTAGTTGTTCTCCGATTTGGCTTCCTAATACATGGATCACAAATTAAAGTTAATAACTTATGTTGTGACAGCCCGTCCCGGGATATTTTTAACGGTAAAGTGGATTGACGTTTTTACCCTTGCTCGTGCGTGGACGTGTGTGCGTGTTTTGGGCTATGAATTTGGGCCAATCCATTTTCTTTCCTAAGTTCTTGGACCCAATTAGAAACTTAGATTTTTTTTAGCTTTGATTGGTTGCCAAAGCTGGACATACACACACCCACACGTGAGTGACCTATCGAGGTTCCAATCCATTCTCTTGCTTTTGGGCCAATCCATTCTTTCTCTCTCTCTCTCTTGAATTTTCAACCATTTCCCTTGCTTTTGGTACGGTCACTCACCATATCTCACGATCTAGTCTCATATCGAGGTTCCAAATACCCTATTCATGTTCCTTGTAACCTAACCAACTCATCTATACCATTGGTTTGGCCTGAAAACTTGGAAAACCCTAGAATCCCGAGTGCACAGTTAGGGACACTATTCATGCACTCGTAATTGAGGGGGTTTTAGGAGATTCTAAGATCACAAGGAGTCTTAGAACCTTCTCATGAAGCTCAAAGAGCAAACGTGGTGGTTTTTGGACGTCAGGATCGTGAGTTTGAGCTTTGGCCGATTTCCTTGGTTTTTCTCGGGCGAGATTTCGGCGTTGTTGAGGCTTGAAAGTGGTAAGGTTTTGTTCTACTTGTCGTGGGCTTCATTTTGGTATAAAATTCGCAAATTTTGGTTGAGAAATGGAAGAGAAATGAAGGTTTAAAGTTTTTACAGTTTTCCGGCGACGGCGACAGTCACCGGAGTTCGAAGGTTGAAGACAACAGAATATTCTGTCAGAGTTGACAGAATATTCCTGACGGCTTCAGGTAACGCCGTTAACTTATGTTAGATTTTAACGGAATATTCCTAACTGCCGTTAATTGTTCTGTTAGGGTTAGCCGCGCGTGGGGGCGCGTCTGGTCGTGCTTTTGCCGGTGCATGGCAGCGCGTGGGCCATCGAAAAAAATTTCTAAAAATATAGGGGTGTTCGTGGGATTGAGTAGAGCATATTGGTATATTCAAACACCCTAATTGAGCAATGTATGAGAAGTTATTACCTAATGTTGGTTATGTGCGTTTCAGTGATGGTTTTATAGTTGTTTCGCATATAGGTGAGGCCTATCCGCAGGACGAGCGCAGCCACGCTAGGCTCGGGTGCTATGACCCTTTTACATATCAGTAAGTGGGCTTTTGTTTTCAGTATATATATATAATTGGTATTTTTCCCAGAAATTACGTTTTTAAATGGTTTTATAATTGTAATGCCATGTCAAATATCGTTATTGTTTATTATGATTTATGTTGGTTATGGATTGGCGCCGTGGACGCTTAGGTAAGTCAGGTGAGTATATTGTTAGTGATAGTTGTGATGATGATGAGATTGGTATATAGCTCATATTCCTGCACCCTGGTGTTTGTGCTCCGCCAGAGTAGGGCCTAGCCTTCACGTGATCGTTCACCTCCCATATCGTACGCTCACCTTGGATCCAAAGCAGGTGTTAGCCTGTCGTACAGACCACTATAGGTGGTTCCGACTCGTAGGTGACTTGCAATTCGTCGCACAACCTTCACGTGATCATAACACTGAGTGTAATATTATACACCCAGCTTGTCGTACAAACTACTATAGGTGGTTCCGACTCGTGTGCAGGAAATCGGTTGAGGAGCTATAGATTCAGCCATACAGGTCACGTTAGGTTACTCCAGCTGACGTATTGAGATTGCTGGCATATTGTGATTTGATTTATCTCACCTGCTTGATACTTATTCTGTTTGATTGAGTATTTCGACATGGCGTATTCTGACATGGCATACTTGAGATTTATCGTTTTCCAGCATGATTTTGGAATATGAGTACATATGATATTTTTTGGGAAAGTATACATGTTTTACGGAGAAGGGTTACTACTTTGATATTGAAATGGTTTTCGAAAAAGCTTTGTTTTTGCCCACTCGCGTTTTCTGTTTTGCGCCCCCTCCAGGTTTTAGGTAGCTACGACGTTGGTGGCGAACGAGGCATCAAGGTAGTTCTAACAGAGCGCCATCCATGTAGGATTTTCTGTCTATTGTTTATTTCGTTCTTGTTCATTCTGGACTACACCTAGGATACTTAGACTCTGCTGTGGTGTTTTATCGCTCACTCGTACTTATCTCCTTATTGTAAATTATTCCGTTCGGTTTTAATTCCTTACATTTTCACTCTAGTCCTTCCGCACAACCCACATGGCTACATCATTCGCATGTGACGGCCAGCACATCTTACGTCCTTTAGGTCAAGGTGTGTCACTTATTATCCACCTAGAATCTAGATTAAAATTATGAAAAACACATCTTACAATCTCTTCTTCATGGGCCTTAAAAGATTTTGACCCTCCTTTATGATTGTAAGTCAAATGAGACCTATTAATTGCATTTTTATTTGAGTGTTCCTGCATAGCAAAAAACATTTGGTGACAAGAAGAAGATAAACAGCATACATGATAACCACAATTTAGTTCATTAATATACACGTGTACCTTGAATTGAACACTTGCATAACAATCACAAAGAAAACTCCATTCCTCTTGACTAGTTACATCTTCATGTTTGTTTTGTTTTGCCTCTTCTAGAGTTGGGAAGGAATCAAAATGCTTTTTCAGCTTGTGTCTAAAATCAACAAACCACCTTTGTAATGCATTCTTAATATATATTAACACGAGTTAGTGACATATCAATATCGTACTTGCTCTGCATGGAATTCAATTTATGATAAATCAAATTTAAGAGAGACTTTTACATACTAAATGTAACAAAAATGTGAAATGAAAATATTACTCACAGTTATTCTTTCAACCATCTTATCCACATCCTTCTTTTCTCCATTCCTCCATTGCTTCACATTTAATGGTGCATAGGTCCGAACCACAAAACCAATATCATTCACAAGAAATGAGGAATTCGGATCTGTGGACTTCCCCTTTAGTTTTGTTAGAGTAATTGGTATTTTCAAACCATCAAGCTGCTCTTGCAGTTTATCAGAATTCTTCCCACGGGTCTTTGACCTTTTTTTTTTTTTTTCAATTCACCTAAAACATCATTAATGCAAAATTTATTTTACATATGATACAAGAACCTTTTAAAGAAACAAAGACAATGCAAAACAAGTGGAACAATAAGGCCGAGGACCAAGAAAACTATAAGAATAAAAAATCAATTGAACACATTAATAACATCCTAAAAGAAAATAGCCACATTTTCTTGCTATAAAACAGAACACCTTTTGAGGTTTATATGAATCACTTGCTCTAACTTTTAATCCATTAATGAAAAGATCAAATAGTTAATAACAAGGTTCTAAAAAACGCTAGGCGCTAGTCGGGCGGCAGGCAAGCGCCTAGCGCCTAGGCGGATTTAGGTAAATTTCTTGTAAATAAGTGCATATTGACACCTAAAAAAACACTATACTTGTATAGATAATAAAATAATGATAAAATACAAATTAGGTACACTATTTCTATAAGTATTGGATGAACTTGTAGTAAATCCATCATTTGCAAATTAGATACACCATTTCCATAAGTATACTACCATGAAACCAAAAAAAAACACACAATTAATGAAAAAAATATTTAAAAAAACCTCCTAGGACCGCCTAGGACTGCCTAGGGCCGCCTAGACCGCCTAGGCGCCGCCTAGCCCGCCTAGACCGCCTAGGCGCCGCCTAGCCCGCCTAGGCCCAATCCGATTTTTCCACCCGATTTGCCCAAAATCGCCTCGGTTGCTAGGCGCCCAGCGCCTAGGCCGTTTTTTAGAACACTGGTTAATAAAACACGTCATAGCTCTTACACATATTATATTCAAACACTTAGAGAAGAAAATCACTTCAGTTAAGCAACCTAATATAGATAACATTCAAAATAAAAAGGCATACCATTAACACCTCCCTGAGTATTGACTGATGATATAACAGTAGCAACTGTATTGCTTGAAGGTATCACAGCAACAGCTCTAATTTGTGGATTAGCAGTTGATGCCTCACTTGAAGAGTCACGAGAGATTCGCTTCCTTTTTCCTGCCATAGTGTTATTCTTCGAGAAGAAAAAACTAACAAAATTAAAATATGCAAGTAATTTGAGAAGCTTAACAACATGACAAATTAGTTATATGAATATGGACTATGAATAATTACAATTGATCAAGGGAAACTATTGCACCTTACCCTCAAATGCCATAGACAAAATGCACTTGCATCACATTAGTAACTTCTACAATTGATCAGGGGAAACTATTGCACCTTATTCCTCATTCAAATGTTTCTTTGCAGCCAATATGAATGAGTTTACACCATCAGTGAATGCATCACAAAATCTATGTTTAAGGATCCAACTTCGATCCATTGCTAAGAACTGTTAACAATCAAAACATCATTATTTTTTGCTCCGACCTCATGACCATCCAAAACTAATAAAAGAAAAAAGTATGACCTACGTCTTTAATACCTATCAAATAGGTCCTATATCATGTTTATGATTCTAATTCCAAATATATCATGTTTATGATTCTAATTACCAAAGATCCACATATATTTTACAACTTCAACAACATGAGAGGTTAAAACAATAAAATTAGAAGTCAAGCAACTGACCTAAGAGGAGATAAAGCAAATGGTATACAGTTTCTCAATGCTTTCCAACTAGAAATGATAGTTCTCTCTGCTGCCAACTGAAAAGATATAAGCACAATTAGAATTGAAACTTATAAGAGGTCCTGGTTAAAATAGTTGGGAGATAGAAAGCAAGATACAATCCTGATTTTTGTTTTAAGTTCTGTAATTAATTTTATATTTGTCACAAAGTCTTTTATATATTAAAGTATATGTCACACTTTTGGACTTAAAAGGCACAACACGTATAGTAACTTTCGTTTAATCTTCCTACATAAGCATTTTGCATCAAACATTTTGTTAGTGTTAAATTATAGATGCTTAACCGCGTTTGGATTGTTTCTCTCTGCCGCAGATGTTGGTAGAATGGAAAGATACATCAATTCATGACTTTAGACAAATGGGTAATTTTTTTGTAGGTTAAGTGGTTTAAGCACAAACTTAATATAGATAAGTAAATTAGAAAAAAAAATTGTGAGAAGAATGAATAATGCAAAAGCAGCAGCCTCATCTCCACAAAAGCCCAATTTTGAACACCCATAACTATACCAAATGATGCAAACAAACATGAGATTTGAAGCCCGTTCTGAGTACATTAAAAGCACCTATGATTTGTAGGAAACAGGGTTCTAAGTTGAAAGTTATGCAAGATACAAAATAGGGCTAAGAAACTAGAAACCCTGTATTTGTTGTTGTTTAGCAGCTTCGTGACTCAAGTCTGTACATGGTTTTGACATATCAAAACTCAACAAAATTATGTGAAATCAGATAGGCTTTGATCATGGACATGTCTAGTTTCAAAACACATGATAATGGATCAAAATGAATCTATAAGGACATAGAAATCAAGAGCCAAAGTAGGCTACTTGAAACATAGTTTTTCTTTGCAGAAAACATAAGTTCCCTAACTTAGAACCCAAACTCTTCTAATTATAACTTCAGAATACTTCCATACTATCCCAAAATCATGTCTATAACTTTGATTTCAATTATACTATAAAAAAAAAAAGGCTTACCAGTGCACAAGGCTCCTGCAAGGTCTGGGGGAGGTGAATGTCGGGTTGCCTTACCCCCATTAATGGAGTGGCTGCTCCCAAGTCTTGAACCCGAGACCTACTGCTCATGGGCGAAGGCACTTGCCACCTCTTTAGAAATCAATAACAATTACTAAAATAAAATCATGATTTACCCAATTCAAATTACAGAGCAATCAGAGAATCATATTCCCATATGAAATCTAACTTCACAATAAAACAATGAGAACCCACAAACCATTAACAAGTAACAATCAAGTTTTACCCAATTCAGAACTTCACTGTGGTGGATCATGGATTGCAGTAAAACAATGAAAACCCACATCCATAACCAAGTAAAAATGTGAACTTGTGATGTGGGTAATTCTGATTTCATGAGCAGCATCAAAGAAAGAAATGAAATTAGAGGGAGAAAAGTGAGGGAATGGTAACTTACTGAGTGGAACTGTCAAATCCAAGGAACCGGGTAAGCATTTTCCCTCCTAATTATCCTCTTCTACCTCTTTTTCTTTATTTTTCTTTTCGCATGTTCTCTTCTCCTCCTTTTTCCACCCCCTCCCTTGTACAAGATTCTTCCTTTTTCTTTTCTTTTCTTTTATTAATATTATTCCATAAACCCTTATTGCCCTCATAACACTTAGCAAAATATTGAGTTTTACAAACTTGGGCCGTCTGCAAGAAATATTTTTCTTGCTGAACACTTATGCAACCCAAATACAACATTTCTCGCTATAGGTGTGAATAAAAGGCGCCATATTTGAAACTTTAGGGAAATTATAGCGGGAATGCTATAGCGAGAACCCATTTTCCTCGCTAATATTTTGGTGGGAAGAGAATTTTATTTCCCGCTAAGCCTAGCGCGAGAAGAACAATTTTTCCTCGCTAGCATTATGTACAGCAACAAAACAATTTGCTCGCCGAAAATATTTTTTCCTCTCTGTTTCTTAGAGATGTAAGGAGACCAAATGAGCTCACTTTTTTGCAAGAACTCAAAAATTTTCTCGCCGAAAGCCACTCTACAAAGTGAAAGATAATGTTCTTGCTGAAACGTTTCTCGCTAAAGGACCAATTTGTTGTAGTGAGCCTAAGGAGAGCACCAAAGCAACAATTCTGCATTCTCCAAATGGTCGCCCCTGTTCTTCTCCAAAAGAACTCTTAAACTAATTAGGTTTTATTTTAGTGTGATGGAAATACGGTAACTCATAAATAATTAACCATTTATATTACTACATGTATTATTAATTATGGTTAAATAAAATAAAATAAAATAAAATATATGCGGTGCACCCTAAGAATTTTGAGAACCGATTAAAGTTGGTGCGGTTTGGTTTAACCACCAAAAATTAAAAAACAAACAAAAAAACCAATTCATCGGTGCGGTTCGAGCGGTTCACTTGGTTTTTTTAATGCCCAGCCCCTATATATACAACCACATTTAAAGATATCAATAAACCGTCATTGAAGTTTTCTTTTCTTTAATTTTTCAGTAAAAAAAATTTAAAATCTCTCAAAATCTCAATAGAATACACCTTTTATGTTTTGTTCTAAACTAATGTGGAAAATCAATTGATAAAATGTATAATAATCTGTTGAATTCGACCATGTACACAAGACCTAATGGTGTGAGAAACTTCAAAATAGTGAACCAGTCCAAGCAATATCTGATTTGTATGTATCAATGTATCATATCCATCTGTTAGGTAACTGAAGTTAGAAAACTAACACAAATGGACATAAAATTGAATTTGACCCTCTGGAATTTTCCATGAACAGTTTTTTTCCCACGTTGAATGAAGTGGTGTCACTTGTACCTAGAGTTTGAGGAGGACAAAACTTCCATTAAACCAGACCAACCAACCAACTTGGCCCAAACTAGCTGATTGATCAATTTCGGACATGACGAGATGAGAAATCAATTTATTTTGACGAAATGCACGGGCATCTCCAGTGTAAATGCAGAGCTACCACCACTTTTAACACTATTTGTTACTATTTATGCTCGAAAGTAATTAAAAAAAATAAAGTGTGAATACAACATCCAGCTCAGACTACTAAAATAAGAGGAGGATTCTCTCTCCTCCTAATCTCTATTCCCTTCTCTCCCCCCATATTTAAATAGTTACGGTTTAACCACATCAACATTTTATATTGATTTTTTTTATAGAGACAATAAGATAAAAAGCAATGTGAGAGGAGAGGAGGAAAATGGATGAGAATAGGAGGGAAGAGAATGGAATGAGATAAAAATAAGAGGGAAGATAATTCTACTCTGCTAAAATATATATAGCCTTTACAAATTTCATGAGTTAAAACTAGAGCTTTCCAAGTTTAACTTCTCCCTTCGTAGAGTCGTGATGAAATTGAAAGATGCACTGCAAGGCCACTTATCATCTCTATTCTCAAAAGCCCGTTTCTTTTCCCTAATGAAAGAGAGTTGGGTTATCAGATCCAAGGCCCAAAAGAATACCCAGTAGCAGACCAAGTTTTATGCACAGTAGGCTTTTCCAATATTGTTTGTTTTGACTATTGAGAGTCAATCGTGAAGCAAGTTTCGACCCAAGAAACGAAAAATAATAAAAGGATAAATTACATAGAAATTTTTCAGGTTTGAGGCATATTACAATCTTATACAATATCTTTAAATTATTTCACTTTCATATCTCACGTACTATTTTATTTCAAAATAATACATCCGTTATATTTTTCATCCATTGATCTGTTAAGCGCTGACATGGCTGCCACATTGGTGTCACGTGCCTGTCAAATGTGTGCCACGTGGCAAAAAAAAATAAATTTTAAAAAAAAACCAGAATTTTCAACAAAAAAAAAAAACTTAAAAAACCGTACCCATCTTCCCTCGTTCCAACAAAGAATTATCTTGATTAATTGGAAACAAAGATTGATTAAAACCCTCTTCTGTGTCAGTTTCTTATTAAAATTCAAAGAAACTTTACTCTAGCACTGAGGCAAGTCTACAAGAGGATGAGGAAGGGCCCAAGCAACCCAGAAGAAGAAGAAAAAGAAAAAGAAGAAGAAACCCATCTTCATCTTCCCCGACCCCCCTTCCTTACAACCATCCTTTTCTTCCCCCTCCCGTCTTCCCCAAACCCGCCACACCCATCCTCCACGTCCTCCTCCACACACACCCTCGCACCCACACGCACACCCACTCTCTGCAGTCATCGCACCCACCCTCTTTCCTCCTCTACACACCTCACTCCTTAAATCCATGTCCATTGGAGAAAACAGAATCTGAGGGGAGATGGGTTTTTTTTTTCTTCTTTCCTTTCTAGGTTGTAAGTAGTGGGTGAGAAGCAGGAGGTGAAGGATGGTTGCGTTTTTTTTTTTTTTAGGAGAGGGGGTGAGGGAAGGGTTTGGGTCGTGTTAGGTCTGCCACTTTCTAGGTTTAGGGGTTGCCGGGGATTTCAGCTTTTTTTTTTTCCCTTCTTCTTCTTCTTGAGTTGCAGGTTGGGCTCGCAGGGGGGCGGGATAGGAAGATGGGTGCTGTTGTGGAGGACGTTGGTGCGGGGGTGGGTGGGTCAATTTGTTTTTTTGGTTGAATATCCAGGTATGGGATTTCGGCGGTAAGTGTTGGTGGTTTTTTTTTTGGGGTGGGGGGGGGGTGTCGTGGGTTTTAGTTGGTTTTTTTATTTATTTATTTAGAAGATTTAGGTTTAGAAAAAAAAACATTTATTATTTTTGTCACGTGGCAGCCACATCAGCACAAATGTGGCAGCCACGTCAGTGCTTAATAGATTAATAGATATAAATGTAACGAATGTATTATTTTGAAATAAAATAGGACATGAGGTATGAAAGTGAAATGTTTTAAAGATATTATAATAGACCTCAAACCTGAGAAATTTCTATGTAATTTACCCATAATAAAATCATGAAGCAAAAAACATTTCTTAAATCAAACACAGAGTAAATACGAACATATTGATGACCATTAAAAAATAGTTGGTGGTTTCGTTATGGTAGTTCAAAAGTATTTCAGCCTCTCATCACCATCTTTATGTGATTTACCAGTGGCAAGTGAAGAGAAGACTCACAGAGGCATTTCAACCTCACCTGACAACCATCGTATAATCCACAAACGCCAGAAATGGAATAAAGATTAAATGCGAAGAACCTATATGCATACGTGAAAAGTGAGTAAATGACCTTAAAGTTGCAACATCGAATCTGGATGCAATTGCATACTCAACTAATTATGCAATCAACATATAATTTTTAGAGATATCATCCACATTACTCTTCTTCCCCATCCTATGATAAGCCAATCATTATACTATATCCAAAATTAATTAATATATTTATTTTATATGAAATAAATAAAATTATTTTTTAAATGGAATTAAACTCAAGCGAACATGATTAGATTTACTTGGGTCACACTTCATACAACACATATATAAGATATAACATAGTATCAGTGGCAGATCCAGAATTCAAATGTCGGGTAATCCAATGTAAAAGTTCCAAAAGTTTCAAGATCGACCATCTTTCTAAATATCATAAGTTTTTAATGAATTTAGTTAACATCTCTATTTTCTTTTAAATTTGATTCATATGAATAAATCAAGATTAAGTTCACATGTGCAAAAACCAACAAATGCCCCCAAAATCATAACGCAATAATGAATTTCAAAAGATAATATTGGTTCGAAAAAAGGTTCACATCACAAGTATATACATAAATTTAAATGTTTGAACATCTAATTATAAATTGGGACTTAGGAGCTAAGATTAAAAAACTTACATGAATTTAGAAGACAATTGAATTAGGCGGTGGCACGGCAAGTAGTAGTGGAGAGAGGTGGTGGTGTTGTGATTGGCAGGGTGGGGGATTGGGAAGGTTTCATACTGTGTCTGCTGGAAGGGGATTTGGCGATATTATCTACATTAAAGAGGAGTGGGTGAATTTAGCTATGGACTATCAATAATTTGGTTCAAATTAGCCTTCGCGCGAGAATCGAACTTAAGACCTCTCACTTATAAGTAAAGAGACCACTAGACCGTAGTACTAAGTGAAAAATTAATTTGGGAGTTTTTATTTTTTATTTTTTTAAAGAAACGATATTAACAACACTAAGGGAGAAAATGGGTGGGCTAAGGCTCACAATGAGCTAATTAATTTGGGAGTTAAACCTTTAGAAAGTCAAAAAGAGTTCCCGAGTTTGTAGCCTGTATGAAATAGAGTTTTTTTTTTTTTAACTCTTTTTTAAAATTGCCTGGCTCAAAACACCGTCGATTTGATCAGGTCATTTAAAAAGAAATAGAATTAAAACCTCCTATTGTTCCTCGTTTATAACCTCCTGCCTACACATCCATGGTAAAGGACCTCTCCACCAGCACCGCTCGGCCCGTTGGAAGGTTTCCAATGGTCGATAAGAGGTGTTTCTCCCGAATTTAGAGGGCCTTGGGACTACCCGGTCTCTATGTTGATTCGCTCTTGCGTAGCACCATAGATTTTGAAATTGGGGTGTGATATCCACACGCCCCTTTTTACTTCTCTCACACTTTTTTGGATTTCGGCCGTCAGATCAGATGAATTGAAGAAAATCTAACGGATAGAAAGTAATAGGGGTGTGTGAGAAGTAAAAAGGGGTGTGTGGATAGCACACCCCTTTGAAATTATACCCTAAACACTATCACCACCAAAGCATGCCTAAACCCTTCACCATGAGATATAAAAAAAATTTACAACTCAAAAACCCTAAACCCCTTGGCAATGGCTTGCTTTCCGGAAACAACATTTTAGGCCTCTTTTTAAAATGATTTTATTATGTTGCAGGGTACGTGGGGTGCGCAACTCATGTTAAATACTTGATACTGGATCTCTTTAGTATTACCATTTTTTATAACTATTTTTTAAAATTGCCTAGCTCAAAACGCCGTCGATTTGATTAGGTCATTTAAAAAGAAATAGAATTAAAACCTCGTTTATAACCTCTTGCCTGCACATCCATGGTAAAGGACCTCTCCACCAGCACCGCTCGGCCCGTTGGAAGGTTTCCAATGGTCGATAAGAGGTGTTTCTCCCGAATTTGGAGGGCCTTGGGACTACTCGGGTCTCTATGTTGATTCGCTCTTGCGTAGCACCATAGATTTTGAAATTATACCCTAAACACTATCACCACCAAAGCATGCCTAAACCCTTCACCATGAGATATAAAAAAAAAAAAATTTACAACTCAAAAACCCTAAACCCCTTGGCAATGGCTTGCTTTCCGGAAACAACATTTTAGGCCTCTTTTTAAAATGATTTTATTATGTTGCAGGGTATGTGGGCAACTCATGTTAAATACTTGGTACTGGATCTCTTTAGTATTACCATTTTCGCTTTTGTCATTCGAGAAAGAAGAGTCGAATTTAACACATTTCTACATCAGAAACATAATTCAAAGACAACAAATATTCCCAAAGAGGAACATTTCCATTCTATAATAGAAGTACAACCATGATTGTGGCTAGTGAGGAATGAATAGAAATAGAATGGTGCCACCAAAACATACGATATTTTCAATTATTTTAAACAAATATCTAACCGTTGTCAAGTATAAAACATTCACTATTTCAAATCGGAGCTTTTTTAAGTACTCCGAATAAACCAGAGCTTTTTTAAATACTTCGAAATATAAGATATGTTGAAAATTTTAGCCATTAGATCTTTATTTAACGATTAAAATAGATACCCGGAGCACCTGAAATTCCCTGTATCAACCCACCCACATATACGACTCGACGACACCTGCCTTTACTCTTCCCTCTGCAGTCGATATGGCCACCAGAGTCTCACCCGAAGACGACGACTTATTCGTCTCGGTCTCCGAGTATCGCCGCAAGTTCGTGGAAGCCAAAGGCTTAGAGTCCGACATGGATCTCGCTTTCCAACTCCAACTCCAAGAGGCCCTTGCCGCCTCCCTCACCCTCCAACCCTCCTCCTCCTCCGCCCAATCCCTGGAAAAAGACGCTGTTCCGATCATCCCCGACACTCCAACCGTCGTCTCCATCCAGTCAGACGTACTCGCGAGGCTGGAGCAGGAATTGAAAGACCGCGAGCAGAGCGAGATCGAAAAGCGGAAAGCCAGAGAGGATCTCGAGCGTCGGATTCACGACGATCAGGTCGCGAGGGAGATCATGAGGATTCCGGAGGATGAGTGGGAGGAGTCCGGCGAATTCTTCTCCAAGCCGTTCGGCGAAGGGTCATCCTCGTCGTCAGCGTCGGCGAAGAGCGTCGAGGGCGAGAGCGTATTCAGGCTATACTTCAAGGGTTTGGTGAGCGAGGAAACGGTTGGGAAGGAGAGGGCGGCACTTGCAGGAATTGGGGTGGCGCTGTGCGATCCGAGGGACAATTTGTTGTTCGAGGTCAGGAAACCGCTGATTGGGAGCGGGACGAGCAACAGTTCGGCCCAGTTGAAGGCCTTGATCGAAGGGCTGAATGCTGCTCTTGCTTTGGATTTGAAGCGCCTCACCTTCTTCTGTGAGAATCGCCACATTTTTCAGTTTGTGAGTTGCTCTCTTCTCTTTATCTGCGTCTCCGTTGTGGGTTTTTGATGAAATGTAGTTTTTGTGGTGAATTTTAGGAATTGAATTGTGGGTTTTGCGTTTCAGTAGTGTTCTATCTTAGAACACTAATAAACTTTCAAAATTCGATAACGGAATGTGTAGTATCCATGGTGGACAGGATACTGCACTCGCTCTGAGAAAGTTTAGTTGTGTTTTGTAAGTATTTGCTTAATTAAGCTTCTATACTATATTTGGTTATGGAATTTGACACTGACCTTTATAAAACTTTCACGAAAGAAGAATAAAAGGATGCAACTTGTTATTTTTAATAGTTGCAATGTTCTCGGAATTGTATGTGGGTTGTGTGAATTTCTATTTCCCATCTTGGACAATAGTTTGAACTTTCATTTTTCAGATGCACTTAAGAAATTTGATTGAACAAATTCACTGAGAGATATTTTCTTCGTGTTCTCAGCATTTGCTTAATTAGTCGTCTGTCTTACAATTGATTATGAACTTATGGTTTGAACTTATTAGAGAGAATGGAGTATGTTATGAATTATGATATGACGTAAGCAATGTTGTTTTATTTTTGTCGAAACCAAGAATGTTGGATCAGCTAGTTATCATGCTTGAGTCTCTTTACACCCATAAATGGAGCTTGTTGGCATTTTAAATATGTATTTTACATATGCAGATTACTGGTAAATGGACAGCAAAGCAGCGCAAGGTAGCAGTGCTTGTCAGTCAGGTTAAGAGCCTTCAAGCAAATTTTACAGTTTGCAATCCAAAACTTGTGCCCCGATATGATATTAAATTTGCATTTAAACTAGCAAGAGATGCAATAGATTCTCAATCTCAGACTAACCAGCCTGCACAATCTATCACTTCCAAGAATGTGAATGAGACTTGCGTAATATGTTTGGAAGTTACTGATGTTAACCAAATGTTTTCGGTTGATGGCTGCCTGCATCGATATTGCTTTTCTTGTATGAAACAACATGTAGAGGTGAAGTTGCTTCATGGGATGACTCCTAGATGCCCTCATGAAGACTGTAAGTCTGAACTTACTGCTAATAGTTGTGCAAAATTCTTGACACCCAAACATGTGGAGATTATGTGCCAACGCATAAAGGAAGCTTCAATTCCTGCCACAGAGAAAGTTTATTGCCCGTACCCAAAGTGCTCTGCTTTAATGTCAAAACGTGAGCTTTTACAAGACGTGAAATTGCTGGATGTTGATCTATTATCAGGAGTTCGAAAATGCTTGAAATGTCAGTGCCTTTTTTGTATCAATTGTAAAGTCCCTTGGCACAGAAACAGGACATGCGCCGACTACAAAAGGTTGAATCCTCATCCCCCAGAAGATACAAAGCTAAAGTCTCTTGCCTCAACGAAACTGTGGCGCCAGTGTGTGAAGTGCAACCATATGATTGAACTTGCTGAAGGTTGCTACCACATGACTTGCAGGTATTTACTGTTTACTACCTGTCTTTCCAAGAATATTTTCAGTTAATTAAAAACCTGAGAGAATAAGGTTTGTTGTAAACATTACAATTTGTTGCTGTCTTTGAGATGTTGCAGACAATATTGATGCCATAACTCGAAAATTAAAAGTTCATATCAATGGCTGTTAAATGGAAACTGTTGTATTGTATCGTCATGGAAAATTTGAAAGCTGTTGTATCAAGTTTGCAAGCGACACTATCTATGTCAATCTTATTACTCATCCTAATGCGCTTATCTCTTTTGCAGGTGTGGGCACGAGTTTTGTTATAATTGTGGAGGCGAGTGGAAAGACAAAAAGGCAACATGCTCATGCCCACTATGGGATGAGGGGAATATTTTGTATGATGAAGACGATGAAGATTTTGATTTTGATGAAGAGGATGTGTCAGAGTCAGATTCTGAGGGGTATTATGATTCTGACTCGGTCATAATGTTCTAACATCCCCCTCTCTAAAGAGGCCTTACCTCAAATTTTCTCTGTTCGGAACATATTTTATAATATTTATGTCAATATATTGTGCAAAGAATAAATTGAATTTCTTTATTTTGATTCTCAACTGCTTGTTCACAAGGCTTTTCCATCTCTTAATTATTGTATAGAAAGGAGAACATACAGTGAAAAAGAGCCAGCATTGCCACAATTGAGCTCATAAATAACGTCAGAGGACAGAACGTACAGCTGATGGTTACGGTGGACGCACTAGGATACTGAATATGTTTATAAGGCTTTGTTGTTGTTGTTGTTGTTGTATGTGTGTTTCAGACTGTATCAGCGTTTTAGATCTGCTTTTTTATCGGTATTATGCGTATCGTAATTGAAATCTATTGCAGGTCTATTCACCTAGTTTGCAACTTCTCTTATGTCATTTCGGTAATTATGCTCTTACTGTTATTGCTTTTGCAGACATGCTCCTGGGTTTTGCTATGACTGCGGACAGTCTACGGACTACATGGGAGCATGTTTATGCTCAGTTTTGTTTGAAGATGATATCTTGTTTGACGGAGATAGTGATACTCAAGAGTTGAAAGAAGATGAATATGAAGGTGAAGTGAAGGATGAAAGCCTAGAAGAGGATGTATTTGAAGATGAAAGCGGGGAGGAGGTTCAGGAAGAGAATAATATCTTGCCTATTGAAGATGGTAGAGATCTTGATGAAGAATATGAGGAAGATGAGGAGTGCTTTGACTCTGACTGCGAATGCTATGAAGATGAGGTTCATGAGAAAGAGGTTCGAGAGGACGTTCAGGATGAATGGTTGGAGCAAGGTCCGGAAGATGAGAACTTCTATGCCGAAAATGATACAGATTTTGGTGACGGATATGAGGAAGATGAACAGGAGTACTGTGACTCTGACTGCGACCGCGACTGTGACTGCTACGACTCTAACTCAGATTATTTCTGATAAACAAAAATATGGCTGTTAATCTTTGTACGAAGTAACCTGCAGAAAGGGGAAAAATTGGTGTTTGAAGTATCAACAAATTGTTTCTTTTTGTTCCCAATTGCTTGTCCATGAGGGTTTCTGGTTGACCAGTCTGGTTTGATTTGTTTTAGTACATAAGAGAGGGAGGAAATGGACCAACGGAGATGATGAAATAGAAAAGAATTGGGAGATAAAAGGAAGCTGAATGCATAAAATAGATTTTATTTTGAATGGCTTTTTCAGCCAGTTTTCTTCAATAGTATGTGTCATACAAAACATAAATAACTGCCATTGAAAATAGAAGGTTTAGAGCTCGTTTGGAAGTAATATTAAAATAGCTGACAACGCAACTGGTGAAAATGTTTTTTTTTTTTTGAACAATTTTTTAGAAAAAATGTAAGTGAATGGAATTCAAAATTATTTTTGCTAAAAACGCTTTCAATCATTTTTAAAGTAATTCAACTCCTAAAACACATGTTGCATAGCATTGGAGCCACACCCTTTTTTGTGGTCTCGTTCTTCATAACTTTGATCTCTTTCGTTTCCACTCATCTTAACGTTTCTAGCGTTTATCTATGTATTCTAGTTTTTGAGTTGTTGTTCCCTCAATCGCTAGTACAATGGGTTGCACAATTTTAACTTGTTTAACATTCTAATTAGAGGCATGGTAGGGGGGCCAGAAGCCATTCTACTAAGGTCAACAAAGTCAAGGCCTATCTAAGGGAGGAAACAAAGCCTCGAAACACTTAAACCTCACTCCCAAGGCTCCAAACTTCAAGAATAAAGGTAAAACACCTGAAACCATGGATGCATATATGTGTTATCACTGTGGTTCAAAAGACCATTGGTCCTATTTTGTCTACTAATATCATTTTACCTAAGAAATATTCTAAGAATACCTTGTTTGTAAATCGGGTAATGACCGTAATATTAAAGGATATTATCTCTTTATTTAAATTATATTTTGTAAATCATATAATGTCTGTGAAGCCAAAAAAATTGAAAAAATTCTCTAGCTAACACATGGACTTTGACCGGAGAAGACAAAAATACTCTCATTTAATGGTAAGACCCACATTTGATCCAGGTGCAGTTCAATATACCTGAACCAGAGCAGCTGATTGCAACCTCATCAAGATTTCCTGTTCATGGTAAGAAGAAAAGTCAAAAGATTAAATATATGATTAATTACTAAAAGGGGTGTATTCAATTGAGATTTTGAGAGATTTTAATTCTTTTGATGAATCTAAGGGTATTCAATCAGAATTTTCAGTGATTTTCTGAAATTCAAGATGTATTCAATTAGAATTTTAAGATCGTTTATTAAAATCTTTAGAAATTTGGGTGTATTCAATTGGGATTTTAAAGAAATTTATAACATTTTAGGTGTATTCAATTAGAATTTAGAAATTGATTTTAAAGAATTTGAGAAAGTTGAGGAATTAGAAGGAAATTGAGAGATTTCATAGTGTATTTGAAGCATCCACAAATTGAATACTGAATTTCTAAGGATTTTAATAAACTATCATAAAATCCTGATTGAATACACATTGAATTTCAGATAATCACTTAAATTCCTGATTGAATACTCCTAGATTCATTAAAAGAATTAAAATCCCTCACAATTCCAATTGAATACACCCACCAAAATTTTATATGAAATATTTACAAATCAATTAAACTCCATAAAAATTTATAAATTTATAAATCTATTAAAACAATCACAATCCTAATTAAGGGGTTTAATACGCTTCTAATTGAATAACAACTCAATCATTCAAACAATCACAATCCTAATTAAGGGGGGTGTATTTGACACACCCGTACCCGAAAGTAGGGCGTGCTGGCCGTCACGTGAGTGTGACGTAGCCAAGTGCACAGTGCGGAAGCAAGGATCATTAACGAAGTACGAACTAATTAAAATCAAACTTCTAGCAACCTAGGGAAGATATTGTGCTAGAGTGATAATACAGTACTTATACATAACCAGAGCGTACTAAGTCAAAGTGCAGTCAAGCATGAATAACTAAGTTCAAATACACCAACGGGTGTCCTACATTATAGCAAGTCTGTCAGAACTGCCGAAATGTCCTTGCTAGCCAACTCGGGTACTCAAGCTATCTAGTACCTGGAGGGGCGAAAAACAAAATTGAGTGGATTAGAAAATAATACATACGTATATATCACAACCTTTCTCAGCATAAAACATTATCAATGTATCTCATAATATGCCATGAAATGCGTTTCAATGTCGATCTGAATCTCGTAAGTCATGCCATGCGATGCATTTCAATGCCACTCTGAATCTCGTAAGTCATGCCATGCGATGCATTTCAATAACCATATCACTACTAGATATCAACTCAGCCCTCGGCTGTACATATAGCTCATAACATCTCAATCTTATCATATATATACACTGCACATACATCAATATTCTCATGAGGTCCTCATCATATCACTGTATCAATATAAAAATGCTCTAGTGCTACAATCACGTGAAAACTGTGCGAATGAACGCGGGTCACCTACATGTCGTACCCACTCAAAGGTGGTCTATACGACAAGACTGTGCACCTAACTTAGATCCAAGGCGAGCATGCGGTGCGGGAGGTGAACGACACGTGAAAGACTGTGCCCCTATCTCTGGGCGTGAGCACTAACAATATGTGCAGGTTTATGAGCTAACATATCACATCATATCTCGTCATATCTCATCATATATCGACTGTTCCTTCTCAACTATGCATGTACCTACCTGGTACTTACCTGGCGTCCTCGGCACCAACATATGCATGAAATGTATATATGAATACTCATGCATCAATATCAAGTTATATGCATGTCGATAAAACGTACTTTTCATTTAAAATCTGATTCTGGGAAAATCATTATATATATAGGTTATACGGAAAAATAGCTGCTCGCTCACTGATAGGTCGCTGGGTCGTAGCCCCCACGTCTAGCCTGGCTACGCTCGTCCTCGGAATATGTCTCACCTATATGAGAAATTACTAAAAATACGTTATTTAAGCACATATACGCAACTACGGAAATAACTTCTCATACATAGCTCAATTTTGGCATTAGGATATACCAACGTGACCCACTCGACGTCACGAACACCCAGAAATTTTTAGAATAATTTTTCCAGCCTCCACGCGCCGGCGACGGCACGGACCCTCGCGCGGCCACGTGACATGCACACTGACGGCGTCAGTTAACGCCGTCAGGTATATTCTGGGAATATTCAGTTAACTTTTAACGGCGTCAGTTAATGCCGTTAGAATATTCCGTCAAAACTGACGGAATATTCCCTCGTCTTCTCCGGCGACTGTTCGCCGGAATCTGAAAAATTTTAAATTTGCTATATCTCTCTCATTTTTCAACCATTTTGACCCATTTTTCTTCCTACGTGCTCTAAATTAAGAGTAGGACAAGTCTATACCTTCAAAAACCTCAAAAAGGCCTTAAATCTCGTCGGGGAAAATCTCCAAAACTGGCCACCATCGTACTACACGATCCCGACGTCCAAACACTTCCAACGAACGTCTCCGAGCCTCCTTGGGACCTCACGAAGCTTCCTATAAGCTTAGATTGTCCTAAAAATCAACCAACAAAAAGTTCATGAATAGTGCCAAGATCGGTGCTTGTGATTCAGACGTGAAAACGACGTAGAACTTACCTGAAAATGGTACCACCGTGCTCGTATGGTTTTCAGGAGTCGAATGGTGGTGTTGGTTCGTTCGATCTGTTGAGTTTCGATGGGTTTGTGGGTGTGTCCGTACAAGATGGCGAGAGAGAGAGAGAGAGTGTGTGTGTGTGAGCTTGGGAGTTAGAGAGAGAGTGAGTCTAAGAGAGTGCTAGGTAGCGGGAGACTGACGGGGAGAGGTGAGAGTGTGTAAGGGTCGTGTGGTCCATAAATCTCTTACACAATAATATCTCATAAAACCATTGTTCCAATTATTGAGGGCCACCATCCATTGGTCCTCACACAACACACATGCATACGTACATAACCCTGAAGGGGTAATTCCGTCAATTCGCTACTTACTGAATAAATATATCGGGACGGGTTGTCACAGTATTCAATTGAGAAATTGAGAGATTTGAATGGATTTATAAATCCATGGATTTTTATTGAGTGTAATTGATTTGTAGAGATTCCATATAAAATTTTAATTCAATTCCCTCAAAATCTCTTGGGTAGGAGTGAGATTTGTGGATGCTTAAAATGCACTACAAATTCTCTCCAATTCCCTCTAATTCCTCAACATTTTCAAATTCTAATTGAATACACCTAGAATGTTATAAACTTCTTTAAAATCCTAATCGAATATATCTGGATTTCTAAGGATTTTAATAAACTATCTTAAAATCCTCATTGAATACACATTGAATTTCAGAGAATCACTTAAATTCCTGATTGAATACCCCTATATTCATTAAAAAAAATTAAAATTCATCAAAATCTCAATTGAATACACCCCTAAGGATATTACAAAAATAATCTCAAAATATTATTTATTAAATAATATATTTGAGACAGTATGCTCCTCATCCATGGTACGAATAACTTATTTGGCCAACCGGATGTAGACACATGTAACGATAAACTCTAAAACGAAATTTTGCTACCCGGGTGGTAAATCTGTAATCTTCCGTTTCCCAATGCCTCCTGTTTCCGGTGGTCTCTACCTTCTTTAACAAGTCTCCAATCCTTTCTTTTTCCCTTCCTTTCCCTGTCACTTTCACTCCAAAAAAAAAAAGAAAAAGGCCTTCTCTCAGCAACCTAAAAACAAAAACACCTTTCCCCTCCACCTGCCGATCATGGACGATCGTACGAACGGAGACGACCTCGACACCATTCTCTCCGAACAGCGCGGGGAGCTCATGGCGGCCAAAACCCTAGAGTCCGACCTCGAAATGGCCTTCAAGCTCCAAATGCAGGAAGCCATGACCGCCTCTCTAGCCGTCAAACCCTCGTCGGCTTCGGCTTCGAGTTCGCACAACCTTCTGCCTCCATCGCCGCCCCACGACGGCTCGAATGACGCCGTATTAGAACTGGCCGCCACTCTGATGCTCGAGGACGTCGAGCGGTTCGCTCAGGAGCGCGAGGACCACGAACGCACAGTTTTGGAAATGATGAAGGCGAAGGAGGATCTCAACCGTCGGATTCACGATCAGAAGTTCGCCGTCGACCTCCGCGACGTGCCCGAGGACTACTGGGCCAAGCACGGCGAGTATTACGAGCGCCCGTACTGTACGGGCTTCTCGTCTTCGTCGTCGTCGTCAAAATCTGCTGCGGTGGAGAGTGAGAATTTGAGGCTGTATTGCAAGGGGATGGTGAGCGAGGAAATGATTAGGGATGTGAAGACGGTGGTAGCCGGAGTGGGTGTCGCGATATGCGACCCGATTGACAATGTGATATTCGAGGCGAGGAAGAATCTGGAGGCGGTGGTCGATGGCGTTGGGCTGAGCAATGAGGCGGCGGAGCTCGGGGCCATCGTTGAAGGGCTTGACAAAGCTCTCGCTCTGGACTTGAAAGCTGTGACATTCTTCTGTGACGACTACATGATTTACCAATATGTGAGTTTTAGCATTTAAACAACTAACAATCGCTTTTTTTATTACCAATCTTTTCTATCTTTGAGAATTTAATTTAAAATTTTTGTGCTTTTTGTTTGGAATTATTGGGTGAAAGTTTGTGTCTTTTTGTTGAAGATAATAGTGTTGACTTGTTGCAATCTTTGGTATGAACTAGTGTGTATTTTGGTTTATGGGGCATTGCCACTCCACATCGTGTGGGTTTAGTGGGAAGTGTGACAAGGGTAATTGAAGTGACAAGTTCTAGTCTTAGACCATAGTTGTTGAAACCGGATATCAAACGTAGTGATTTGCTTTGACGGGTATTAGTTAAGTCGTTCGGGACTTAATTTAGCTGCAGAAGCTGCAAGGTCTAATCCCAAACAACTTGATATTTGGGATTTGGTAGATTAAGTTGTTGTTTTGATAAACCTGTCCCCAAGTTTCAAATTGCTATGTTAAACACCTTGCTCTGTTTGCTGCTCTCGTTTGACAAAGCCAAATATTAGTATCAATATGTTAGAGTTTCGCATTACACTATCAGCAATGCCATTCGTGCAGGTAGATGATTTTGTTACTGTAATAAATTTGCTAACTTTTCTTGGTGATGTTTTCTGTCAAAATTTGTTAATTCTGTTAATTAATTATGTATTTTGTTCATTCAAAAGGATTCAAATCTATCTAGAAAACCCAATTTCTGATGTTTTCTCAATTTATTTTTCTTGTTATCCGTAGTATAATCCATGTCTTTGCTATGATCATCATTAATCGTGTTTATTGAATAAAGCATGCTAGCAAAACAGAATATTCTGTTTGGTGCTACTTGCGTAGATGATTGACATCTTATAAATACAGGTCACAAACAGAGTGCATCCTGGGAACAGCAAGGTTGCCACGTTAGTCAATCAAGTGGCTCTTCTACGGAGAAAATTTGAATATTGCATTCCTTCGCTTGTGGCACGGAGTGACATTAAGTTTGCACTTAAACTAGCAAGAGAGGCTATAGTTTCTCAGATTACCTGGCATGCGAAAACTGGCAAAGGAAAGAGTTTGAAGGAGACGTGTGTAATTTGCTTTGAAGAAACTGATGTTGCTGAAATGTTTTCAATCGATGGTTGTTTACACAGGTATTGCTTTTCCTGTATGAAACAACATGTGGAAGTAAAGTTTTTAAATGGGATGGTGGCAGAGTGCCCTCACGAAGGCTGTAAAACTGAGTTGAATATTGATAGCTGTGCAAAATTCTTGGCTCCCAAACTAGTTGAGGCTATTAGCCAAAGAATCAAGGAATCTGCTATTCCTGTTACGGACAAGGTTTATTGCCCAAATCCCAGGTGTTCAGCATTAATGTCTAAAAGCGAGGCCTTGGAATATGCTAAAACTTATTTTGTTGGGGCTGAACAATCTGGAGCCAGGAGATGCATGAAATGTCAGTACTATTTTTGTATCAATTGCAAGGTTCCTTGGCACTTCAATATGAACTGCTATGATTACAAAAGATCACATCCCTATCCCCGTCCAGAAGATCAGTTAATGAACTCTCTAGCTACAAAGAAACGCTGGCGCCAGTGCGTCAAGTGCAACCATATGGTCGAACTCGCTGAAGGTTGTTACCACATAACTTGCAGGTATTACTTCCCTGTTCTGCCTGCTATCTGACTTATCTTTTAGTTGGTATGTTGTTTTGTTATCTTACATAAAATTAACAACTTTTTGAGAGTGGAATGAAACGAGAAAAATATAAATAAAATATATAGATAGTGAACTCAAGATGATCTAATTGCTAGCTAGTTGTGATTACAAGAGCCAATCTATTCGTGTTGGTCTATTTTACATTCTCGTATATTTCCTTTGCTAGCTTCGAACTGTCTTTTCTCTTCTTTTAGACTTTTACCCACGAAAAGAAAAGTTATTGTTTTCTGGGTGCTGCCATTTTTGCTTTACAATAATCCTTGCGGTTTGTCGATGCTTGCATTGTCTTTGTAGATGTGGATATGAGTTTTGCTATACTTGTGGTGCTCAATGGAAGAACAAGAAAGCAACATGTAACTGCCCAATCTGGGACGAGCGTAACATCATTCGTGAACAGCCAAGACAAGCACAGCCAATTATACGTGACCAGCCAAGACAAGCACAGCCAATTATACGTGGACAGCCACGGCAAGCACAGCCAATTATACGTGAACAGCCACGGCAAGCACAGCCAATTATACGTGAACAGCCACGGCAAGCACATCCAATTATACGTGGACAGCCACGGCAAGCACAGCCAATTATCCGTGAACAGCCACAGCAAGCACAGGCAATTAGACGTGAACAGCCAAGGCAAGCACAGGCAATTATACGTGAACAGCCACGGCAAGCAGAACGGCCCTGGCCAGCACAACCAGTTTGGGAACAACCACGACAGGTGTGGCCACCAGTTCGGGAACAACCACGACAGGTGCGGCCACGACGATGATCGTGATTTACCATGGCTTTTATCACATTACAACTGAAAATATTTAGGCTAGTAGAGTCTTCTCTTTTTTCTTTTTTTTGCGTTTTCTTTTCATTTTGTTAATGTTTGGCACATTATACATGGCTTCTCTATCCGTGCACGCTTTACTGTGCGCATTAAGTGAGCATGCCCAAAAGAAATCAATCCAAGCCTTGATGTTTATAGCTTAAACATGAATTTTGAGTTTTAGTACATGTATGATGTCCTTTTTCTTGTGTCCACATCTATTTAATTTGATGAATTATCTAGTTCAATTCAATTCTTGAGACCCAGCTAGAGGTAAACAACATTCTCCTCCAGAATAAAAGTTGCATTCGAACTTTTTTTTTTTAATCTTGACTATACGAGAAAAATTTATTAATATGAAAGAAAAAAGTTACACTTACTAAAAATCTTAATTATTCTTAACAAAATTTAGAGAGATTTTACCGTACCAATTAAATTATAGTTTTATTTGTTTTTCTTATTATTTTATTATTCCTTCTTTAATCTACGTTTAAATATGGTTTGGCAAAAATATAAGTGTTGGTAAATTCACCTCATTGTCCTATCCAAGGTATTAAATATCCATAATATCTCGATATTTCCATCGAAATTTCCGTGTTTTTGGACTACCGATATTTCAGATGTCATCGATATTTCCATCGAAATTTCCGTGTTTTTTATATTTCTATATTTTAAAAAACACCAAGGGGATTCGAACCCCTCCCATTTTACTCCTTCAACACCTTAACCACCATATCACTTATGTTTTTGTAAAAATATGCTAAAATATTTACATATTTTCTACACTCACAATGTTTGCCAGCTCGCTATATAATCAACTTAACATAGTTAAATCCATCATGCAATGAATTTCTTTTCAATTTTTTGTGATAAACTAATAGATAATTGACTAAATAAACATCCTGCAAAGTTTCAATAAAAATTTCCAAGTTTTTCTTACAATTTCCGTGGTTTTTATTCAATTTTATCGATATCGATAATATCTCGATATTTCCATCGAAATTTCCGTGTTTTTGGACTATCGATATTTAATACCTTGGTCCTATCTTTCACTTTTAAATAAACAACTTAATGACATATTTATCCTTTTATACAAGGATTTTGACGGCGGGGGGCATCCATGGCATGTAGGGGTGTGAGGGCTGTGGTGGTAGAATTTAGCCGGTTTCAATCTTGGCAAAATTGTATCTACAAAACAAATAATATTTTTGTTTAAATACCAAAGTCTCATGCGTCCACGGGGCGGAGGATCTCCGATGCCTAAGTCAATAACTCTCAAAATAGTGAGTGTTTAGAGTTTGTATGCATAACAAAAACTTATCAAAATTTGATGGCGATGAGGTATTTATAGGGAGGGTGACCAGCCTAAGTGTAGGGTTTTGTCCTGCACTTGGTGGCTTCCCATTAACCAAGGTTGCATCATTCATATGATGAGTGAGGAAATAGTATTCTCAAGATATTTAATTGAGAATGTATTAAAAATATAATTTAGTAATTAATTAAGAGCTTTAACCAGTCCTTAAACTTCTAGATATGCTTAGCTGCGCTTGAGAATGTTTGCGTGCCTTGCTTATTTAGCAATTTTATCTTCTAAGTCTAAAATATCGATGATATCGGAAATATCGGTAGTCCAAAAACAAGGAAATTTCGATGGAAATATCGGGATATTATCGATATCGATAAAAATTGAATAAAAACTACGGAAATTGTAAGAAAAACTTGGAAATTTTTATTGAAACTTTGCAGGATGTTTATTTAGTCAATTATCTATTAGTTTATCACAAAAAATTGGAAGGAAATGCATTGCATGATGAATTTAACTTATTTAAGTTGATTATATAGCGAGCTGGCAAACATTGTGAGTGTAGAAAATATGTAGTAATTAATGAAAGAAGTTTAAACACACCATAATCATTTATATATAATGAATTAGTACAATATTTTACACTTTATACATTGCATGGTAAGATACATGATTGACTTAGTACCACATAGAGTTCCTATGAGGTTCAAAATTTTCACTATCTTCATTATCTCTATGTGTAGAGTAAGTGTATTGTGAAGAGTAGTCATCAAATGATAAATCCCCAAAATAGTTTTGCATGTAATTGTTAACATGCCACCCATATGGATCCGAGATCGGTTGATGTTGTCGATAAGCAAAATCATTTGAAGATTGAGTCTCGGATTCTTTCCACCCATATAGATCCGAGATTGGTTGACGTTGTCCATATATATAGAAATATGACTACAACTAATTAGTTAGGTGATTGAACGTGGTGAGTAGTTTAAAAGTAGATACTTAAAAATAAATTGTCAAAGATTTATTATCATGTGCAAATTTGTTTCTTGCAAAAAGAATTCAAAACAAAACCATATATATATAAATATTTTAGCATATTTTCATAAAAACATAAGTGATATGGTGGTCAAAGTGTTGAATGAGTAAAATGGGAGGGGTTCAAATTCGGGTTAAGTTTTTCATTTTTTATTTTATTTTATTTTAAATGGTGTGAAATTTAAATCCAGGTGTACAAAAGAGTGACGCAAGGCAGATTTTCAATGCAAGCATCACTGGTGACGTGGTGATACTGTGCACCTAATAATTTCTCCATACGAGAGAATGGTGGGAAAAAATGACGTTTAATTTTCGTTTGTTATGGTGATTGGAATTATAACATAAATGAAAAGATAAGACTAACATAATAATTTTTTGATTGTAAGGTTAAACTTATTTTTTAATGCAGATAATATTTTTTTTGAATAAATAATCATATCAAATTAACAATAATGTGATTTAAATCCTTTTTTTTTTTTTACAAAAATTGAATCTAATTTTTTTTATTTACAAATGAAATAAATACTACTAAATCTAGTAAAAAAATGTTAGTCAATATTAGTACTTACCGCCATGAGATCCCTCCCAACCTTCCATAACAAGTTTCCGCTTTCCCCTTCGTTCCGTTGTCTATCACTTTCACTTCCCCGAATAAAGACTAGCAGCAAAAGAAAAAGAACCACTCTGCCTCCTCCACTGGCCTAACACGGATGATCCTTCGGACGGAGATGACCTCGACACCATCCTCTCTGAGCAGCGCAGAGATCTCATGGCGACTCAAACTCTAGACTCCAACCTCGAAAATAGGCCCATCATGGATGATCTTACCGGAGACGACCTCGAAACCATTCTTTCCGAGCAGCGCAGAGAGCTCATGACGGCCCAAACTCTAGTCTCCGACCTCGAAATGGCCTTCAAGCTCCAAATGCAAGAAGCCATGACCGCCTCTCTCGCCCTCACACCCGCTTCAAGCTCGCACAACACTCTCCACCTCCGTCGCCGTCCCCACGAATGCTCAAACGACGCCGTCTTGGACATAGCCGCCTCTCAAATCCCGACTTCAAGAGAGAGGCAGTTTCCTCAAGCTCTTTGGGAGTTTCGATGGAGTTCATGTAGTCGACATAAACTACATCAATTGTGAATTCGAAATGTGACTTCTTGATGAACACATATGGGCATAGATCATTGTTCACATAACCATGATTTGTCAAATATTCATTCAGATAATTATACCATATTCGTCCAGATTGTTTTAATCTGTAGAATAGTCTCCTCAATTTAATCGAGAGATATTTTGTGGTCTAGAACTATTTGAACTATTCAATGAAAGTATTTCGAAAACTTTCATGTAGATTTCCAAATGTACATATTCAGTCTTTTCATTTTTGTTTTCTATTTATTTCATTATTCCTTCTTTATTCTATATTTAAAAGAAGGTTTGACAAAAAAAAAAAAAATCTAACCCATTGTCCTTTTTTTTAACAAATTATATTTTTTACGTTAAGAGAGAGGAGTGGGCATAGTCTCATAATGAGTTAGTAATAGTTTGGTTCAAATTCACTTTTGGTAAGAATTGAATTTAAGACCTCTCATTTATAAATGAAGATGAATACCACTAGACTGTAATACTAAGTGGCTTTCACACACTTTTAATTAAATAATTTAGTGATATATTTATCGTTTTGTTTTTGTACAAGGACTTTTAGACCTAAATCACTTTATAAATTTATCATAATATTCTTATAAGAACAATATTTGGCTACTCAAAAGATTACTCGAAGTCTATTAAAAAAAAAGACTAGGAGTTTCTACTCAAAATTGCTCGTTGCCAATTTTTAGAATTTCGTATTTGTAATCAGAATAATTCATATCATAAATCACTCTATAAAAATTGTTTATATAAAAAATTAATTAAAATGAAGGTCGATTAGTATTCGAACGGTATAAAAAACAAATGAACGGAATACGTATAAGCATTATGAACCGTCTACGCCACCTCATGTTTTTTGGCACAATATTTTATAATATTAACATGAAAATAATGTTAAATTGTAACGAAAAATTTATAAAGAGTCTCATTTTAATAGAATTTTTTTGATATTGATTTTAGCATTTCATAGGAAGTGAAATTACACCGAGTCTAAAAGAATAAAAATCAGTTTAAAAAGTTAGTCAACATTAGTCAAAAGGAGTTTTGGAAGACACGTGGCTAAACTATGTTGGCTCTCATTTCCCAGGCCTCTTCTGTTTCCTTTAAAAAAAATTATTGTGAACGGAATACGTGATATAGTATTTATGTTATATATGTATTAACGTATTCCGGTCAGTCTGAAAAGTCTTTCCACTCTGCCTACCTTCCCTAACAAGATTCCGCTTCCCCCTTAATTTTTTAGTCTGTCGCTTCCACTCCCCAGTTACAGTTTACAAACCCAGTCTCAGCGGCAAAAGACAAACTACTCTGCCTCCTCCACTGGCCTACCACTCTGCCACCATTCTCTCCGAGCGGCGCAGAGAGCTCATGGCGGCCCAAACTCTAGACTCCGATCACGAAAAGAGGCCGATCCTGGATGATCGTACGGACGGAGACGACCTCGACAATATTCTCTCCGAGCAACGCAGGGAGCTCATGGCGGCCCGAACTCTAGACTCCGACCCCGAAAAGAGGCCGATCATGGATGACCGTACGGACGCAGACGACCTCGACAATATTCTCTCTGAGCAACGCAGAGAGCTCATGGCGGCCCAAACTCTAGACTCCGACCTCGAAATGGCCTTCAAGCTCCAAATGCAGGAAGCCATGACCGCCTCTCTGGCCCTCGTACCCTCTTCGAGCTCGCACAACTCTCCACCTCGGTCGCCGCCTCACGAATGCTCAAACGACGCCGTCTTGGACATAGCCGCCGCTCTGATGCTCGAGGACGTCGAGCGATTCGCTCAGGAGCGGGAGGACCACGAACGCACGGTATTGGAAATGATGAAGGCGAAAGAGGATCTCAGCCGTCGGATTCACGATCAGAAGTTCGCCGTCGAACTCCGCGACTTGCCCGAGGACTATTGGGCCCAGCACGGCGAGTATTACGAGCGCCCGTACTGTACGGACGGCGCGTCATCGTCAAAACCTGCGGTGGTGGTGGAGACTCAGAATTTGAGGCTGTATTGCAAGGGTTTGGTGAGCGAGGAGATGGTAAGGGATGTCAAGTCCGTGGTGGCCGGGGTGGGTGTCGCGATCTGCGACCCGATGGACAATCTGATATTCGAGGCGAGGAAGAATTTGGAGGCGGTGGTTGACGGCGTCGTGCTGAGCAATGAGGCGGCGGAGCTCGAGGCCATCGTTGAAGGGCTTAACAATGCTCTCACTCTTGAGTTGGAAGCTGTGACCTTCTTCTGTGATGACTACATGATTTACCAATATGTGAGTTTTAGCATTTAAACAACTAACAATCGCTTTTTTAATTACCAATCTTTTCTATCTTTGTGAATTTAATTTAAATTTTTTGTGCTTTTTGTTTGGAATTATTGGGTGAAAGTTTGTGTGTTTTGTTAAAGACAATAGTGTTAGACTTTCTTGGCTTGTTGCAATCTTTGGTTGTATGGGGCATTGCCACATTGTGTGGGTTTAGTGAGAAGTGTGACAAAGGTAATTGAATTGACAATTTCTAGTCTTACACTGTAGTTGTTGAACCGGGATATCAATCGTAGTGATTTGCTTTGTCGGTCTTTAGCTAAGTGGTTCGGTTGGGTTAATTGGTTTAAGTGCAAGGTAACAAATGTTGCTCCTTAATTTGTGAAAGTGATTGGGACTGTTAATTTAGCTGCAGAAGCTGCAAGGTCTGATCCTGAGCATCTTGATATTTGGGATTTGGGAGGAGCATTAACAGTTGCTTTGATAAACCCTATCCCGAAGTTTCAAATTGGCGTGTTGAACATTGTGCTCTGTTTGCTGCTCTTGTGTGTTAAAGCCAGTTACTAGTTTCAAATCAATATGTTAGAATTTTATATGTAACTCTCATCAAGGAAGCATATCCAGAAAAACCATGTGCACTGTTTGCTGCTCTTGACATCTTACAATTACAGGTCACAAACAGAGTGCAATCTGGAAATAGCAAGGTTGCAACGTTAGTTAATCAAGTGGCTCTTCTACAGAAAAAATTTGAATATTGCAGCCCTTCTCTTGTGGCTCGTAGTGACATTAAGTTTGCACTTAAGATTGCAAGGGAGGCTATTGTTTCTCAGATCACCTGGCACGCAGAAACTAGTGAAGGAAAGAGTTTGAAGGAGACTTGTGTAATTTGCTTTGAAGAAATTGATGTTGCTGAAATGTTTTCAATCGATGGTTGTCTACACAGGTATTGCTTCTCTTGTATGAAACAACATGTGGAAGTAAAGTTTCTGAATGGGATGGTGGCAAGGTGCCCTCACGAAGGCTGTAAAACTGAGGTGAATATTGATAGCTGCTCAAAATTCTTGGCACCTAAACTAGTCGAGGCTATTAGCCAAAGAATCAAGGAATCTGCTATTCCTGTTACAGACAAGGTTTATTGCCCAAATCCAAAGTGTTCTGCATTAATGTCTAACAACGAGGTCTTAGAATATACCAAAACTTCTTTTGTCGGTGCTGAGCAATCTGGAGCCAGGAGATGCAAGAAATGTCTTTACTATTTTTGTATCAATTGCAAGGTTCCTTGGCACTTCAATATGAACTGCTATGACTATAAGCAATTAAATCCTAATCCCCGCCCAGAAGATCAATTGCTGAACTCACTGGCTGCGAAGAAACACTGGCGCCAGTGCGTCAAGTGCAGCCATATGGTTGAACTCGCTGAAGGTTGTTACCATATAACTTGCAGGTATTTATTCCCTCCTCTCGCCCCCTATCTGACTCATCTTTTAATTGTGTTGTTTTTGTTATCTTACATCATAGTAGCAATTTTTGAGAGGGGAATGCAACCAGAAAATAATAAACAAAATATGTAGTTAGTGTACTCAAGATGATCTAGCTGCTAGCAAGTTGACTACAAGAGCCAATCTATGCGTGCTGATCCGATTTATGGTCTTATATATTTCCTTTACTAGTTGCAAATCGTCTTTTCTTTTCTTTTACCTGCAAATAGAAAAGTTTTCACTTCTTGTTTTCTGGGTGCTGATATTTTTTGCTTTACACCAACCCTTGCGGTTTGTCCATGCTTGCATTGTCTTTGTAGATGTGGATACGAGTTTTGCTATACTTGTGGTGCTGAATGGAAGAACAAGAAAGCAACATGTAATTGTAAAATCTGGGATGAGCATAACATCATACGTGAACAGCCACAACGATGATCAGGATTACCATGACTCGCTCTTGTGAGATTACAACTGAATATTTAGGCTAATAGAGTCATTGTCTTTGTGTTTTCCGTTGTTCTGGTTATTCGGTATGGAAAAATGGTGGTGTAAGAGGAGTGAGAATGGTTTTAGAGGACCAAAATGTGTGATGCTAAACTAAAACGTTGCCCAATTTTTGTAAATGTTCGGCACATTATGTTTTCCTCTTGTATTTAGCGTGCATCCACTCTATATTTTAAGATCTTCAGTTATGTCTTCTGTTCATTAGGCTTACTAGTGGCTCAGAATTGATGCCATTTTGAAGGTAAAAGGGATTATTAGTGGAGGAAACTTTATTTTACCTTTAGTGTGACGAAATTTAGAAAGTTAGGTCCTTTTCTTGCTTCAATAAAGTTAGTAAATTATTTAATTCAATTCAATCCTAGACACCAAATGAGGTCTTGTTGTTAGGATCCCATCTCATTGAGCTTGGCCCGTTTAAGTACAATAAGCCCATTCACATATTTGGGGTTGTAGTTTCCTCAACTTCTATGTATTTAGGTTTCTTTCAACTCATTTGAGAACTTTGAATGAAAATATTGAATGTTTTAGTTGTATCTTTTCTCTCTAGTTCTCCCCCATTTTTCCCTATGGATCCCATCACTCCTATCCTAGAAGTACTCTCTCCTACCATTTAACTTTGACAATTTTGGCATGGTTGAAACCTAAATGTGATGTAATCACCACGGGGTAGATGAATTCCAAGTTCGTATTTCACACGGCACGTTTTGAGTTTGTATCCTAGTGTTTGTCCGGCTGCCGGAAAGGGTGGACTGCGGTGACGAAATTACCAGCTAGATGTGATGTTGGTTGGCTTGCCCTAGTTTTCTGTATCCATTTGTAAATGTTGTTGAAATTATGTAAGATTAATTTAAATGGATTAAAACAAGGGAACATTAGCAAAAAAACAACGGTACTGTTCACTTTAACGAAAAGTCACAAAGTTACACTAAAAAGTCAGTCTTGGTACTATTTACTTTACTCTTTATTTGGTCATTATCGTTAAAATTCAAAGTTTTTAATTCATTTTTATTAATTTTCCTTTAAAACAACCAACTGCGAGCTGGTGGCCTAGTGGTATAGGGCAGATTACGAGGTTTTCTTAAAACAAAAAACTGGAGGTCTCGAGTTCGAAACTCGCTGTTGGGCTGAAAGCCAAACTTGTGGTAAGGGAGAGGTTGAAATGCCTCTGTGAGTCTTTCTAGCCCCCAAAAGAGATGAATAACCATGAGTTTTTTCGGTTCCCGAAAAAGATGGATAACCGTAACTTACCACCAATTGTCCTCATTTTTCAAAAAAGAAAAAAGAAGAAATAACCAACTAACCAAATTAACCAATATTTATGCATCCCAAAAATATAAAGAGAGATTGTCATAATGTATAGCCTGTAGGTGTGATTCTTGATTCTTGATTGCCCAAATCCCAGGTATTGTGCATTAATGTCTAAACACATCGATCTTTTCTCCTAACTTTACGCCACTCAGAATTCTGTGATGCTTCTTTATGCATCTCAGCTTCAACTGCTTCTTCTACTATGGATGCGTTGGCGTATTTAGGATTTGGCTTCCAGATTCTCGTTGACCTCCTTAGTTGTGATTGTGGAGTTAATACTTCCACTTCACTAGGTCTATCTTCTTCTGGTTGTTGATATACACCAATTTGCCAAGGACTCTTAGGCACTTCTTGCTCGACATTGTCACCATCAAGCAATTCCTCGAGCTCTTCTGGACTCGATTGAATTTGGGTAGCTTGGTCTCCCATTTTCTCCTGCAACGTATCTTCAATCTCTTTCGAGTTAGGCAACACTTCATTTTCTGAGCACCACCAAGAAGATGCTTCAGCATCCCATTCTTCCTCCATAGCTAGATATGCTATAGTGTCCCGATCATCTTCACTTTTCTCCTTTGAGCTGGCGACATTACTCTCTGCGGGCTTTTTGAACTAGCAATCCTTTGCCATGTGCCCTTTCTTTCTACAATTATAACACTTGCATTCAAACCTTTTATTATTCTGGGACTGACCACGGTTGCCGTGATACATTGGATCTCCCCCTCGCCGAGAACTCCCCTCATTCCGATGACCTTTCTTTTTGTCACCATTTGTTTTAGATCATCCACCAGCACGTTGCTTAAAGTTGCCTTTTCTTTCAATGTAGAGCGCTTCCTCCTCACCTTTTAACGAGACCCCTTTCATTTGCTTTGCCAATGCTTCATGATCGGCAAGAAAATTCTCAAACTCAACAAGTGATGGTTGGGTCGGCCATTCTTGTACAACGGCAACGAAGCCTCGATATTCGGGTCTCAATCCATGGATAATTATTCTTTTTATCCTGGATTCTACAATGGCAGCACTAGGATCTAACTCAGAAATTTCACGGCAAATAGACTTTACCTTGTGGAAATATTCGGCAATCGTCATGTCTCGTTGGGCCACCGATAACAGCTCATTCTCGAGAAGCTGCAGTCTTGTATTGTTCCTCTTTGAAAAGAGTGTGGCGAAGGTGTCCCACGCTTCTTTTGGTGTCTTAGCCTTCCATATGTGCTCTAACATGTCATCTTCAACTGTGGTTTTTAAGGCGAACATTGCCTTACCTGCCTTGATCTTCCACTTCCGCAAAGTGCCGCTGGTGTCTTCTTCCGACTGTGTAACTTCATTACTGCAGACGACATCCCAAAGATCTTGGCCTTGTAGGTAAGACTTCATACATGTTGCCCACATGTTGTAATTTTTATTGTTCAGCTTCTTGATTCCTCCAACAACTTGAAGATCTCCTATCGTGTCGGCAGAACTTCGATACGCCAAACAAGATTAGCCAACAATCTTACGAAGTACTAAACTTCTCATGATTTTCGAAAGCTTCACTAGAGACGGTCCCCGATCGTACCGCTCTGATACCAATTGTTGGGGAAAAACTTTGGAGTATACAATTCTAACACAAGTGTTGGAGAGACAATACAAGTAAACAAATTACTTGTATTACACACAAAATATTACAACACACAAAACTCTCAAAGACACTTTAGAAGCAATGACACTCACTCACTTTCTAGAAACAAACTCTAGAGCACTCACACTCCTACAAGACTACTCTTACTTCTCACTCTCTCTTGATTGGTTGCTTGCTTGATTTGTTTCTTACACATAGCTTACAACCCCACACATATTTATAGGTGAGCTAAACCGACTTACTAAGTCGGTTAACATGGGCTCAAATTCATTCTAGCCACAAATTATAGTCATCTCAAATTTTACTACACAACAATTTTTCTAGATTATTCTATAGCCTAAGTCGGTGTACTTGGCCCTTTTTTTCAAATTCATGCACCAACAATAGATTGCTAGAATTGTCTAGCATAATCATGCACCGGCCACCTTCAATGTTGCTAGCCAGAATCTTCTAGAACAATTTCATGTATGTTTGAACTAGAGCAATCTAGTTCCTTTGTACCAACTGATCTTAATAGGCTGGTGTTGATCTTTAACAGCAAATGGCTCGGGATCTCCTCAATGGTGAACTTCGTGTCCTCAAATCTGCTTCTGCGTGGCTCAGAAACTACTGCGACACGTTGACTACAACAGATCGCCATAGATGACGATATTGGTTTTGCAAAACCACCAAAGACTCAAGAGAGGTAATATCGTTGGAGACTATTTACACGATCAGACACAGGTACAAGTTATTTACTTTGATATCTCTTTTCAGACAAATGCAACTATGTATATGAATAAGCATTTTTTCAGAGTCATAATTAGTATGAACCAATATGAATAGGTTTTTTTTTAGTTTTTTGGTAAAGTATAACTAAAACAGTTCCTTTCTCAATCCCTTGAGTTAGGAGCTCCTTCACAACTCCGAAGCTGTAGACGTTACCCTTTTCTGTTTGCGAGGATGTTACTGTTAGGACATATACAATTAAATTGGCAACTGCAAAGATGAAATTAAATGGGCAAATATAAAAGTTACAATATTTGATACTAATTCCAAATTCCATGGTTTACTCAAACTACCAAATGCATCTTACTCGTCGACCTTCATTACACGACTAATGAATTATTTCACGAAACACACACTTAAACTGAAGAAGATATATTATCGTCCACCGTAGAAGGTTCTACCCCGTTTCTAATAGTTTGCACTACTCTCTCGAGCACCGCAGCTACCTCGTTCATGAAAGGCCTTTCTTGCCCCCTTGAACTCAAACATTTCTCGACAAGCTTGCTCACTTCTTCGGCTATCTCAAAACTAAACCTGTCTCTTTTTATTTCATCATCGAGAATTTGGTCCAAGCGATTATCGTTCACTGAACGAACAAAGTCGTCTGCTAGGGATCTCTCAGGTCCGTCAGAAGAAACTGCCTCTTGACGTGTTAGTAGCTCCGCTAGAACAACTCCAAAGCTATAGACGTCGCTCTTCTCTGTTAGCACGTGTGATTCAAGATACTCGGGGTCTAAGTATCCCGATGTCCCTGGCAAAGCTGATACTTCATCTTCCATTTCACCTTCATCTTCATCAGGCAATCGTGAAGCTCCAAAACCAGTAACTTTTACAGTGTGAGTTGTATGATGTATTAATGTTTTAATATTCGCCGTCTTCACATCTCGGTGTATGACTGACCTGGAGTGCACGTGTGCTAGAGTTCCTGCAGTTTCCGCTGCTATCTTCATTCGTGATTCCAACGAGAGTTCCGATCTGTTTCTGTGAAGGTGCTCAACAAGAGTCAAAGCATCGGTGCGGTCATAAACCATTATAGGCCATCTTGTCGATAAACAACAACCTACCAGGCTCTCCACATTTGTGTGTCTGATTTCAGAAAGAACAAGTGCCTCGTTAACCAGACGTCGACTGTGGATGAACGGGTCACCAGTAGCACTATACATTTTTATGGCGACAGCTCTTCCATCTAATTCTGTGTGGTAAACTGTTCCGTGGCCTCCTTCGTTTGGATAGTTCAAACAAGCGTAGTTTCTCGTGGCCTCCTTAATTTCTCGTTCCCTAAAATTGGAAAAATAAGGACCATCCAATTTATGTACGAGTCTGCCGTAATTTTTGATGAAATGCTTCCGGAATTTAGTGGCTACACTCTCCATGTTACGGGCCGTCAGAACAAGGACTTCAGTACATTCAAATGATGGATAAGGAGACTCAGCTGTTGTAGGTACTCCATCAGGGAAAGAGGTCAAGAATGGCCAAAGCAGAAGTTCTTCTCCATAGATTTCTAGTGGCCCTTTTTCATTAAAACTTTGATCAGATATATACCCATCCACAACAAAGAGCATTTGAACTGGGTCACCCCTTGCAATTATGTCCCCGTCTTCGAAATCATACTTCTTGGGCCAAAGACGGCTACAAATTTGTTTCAGCACTGATTCCTCCATGTTTTGGAATATTGGCATCTATATTTAACGTTTAAGTAAATTAATTGACAAATTAAAAAATAAAATATAATACATAAGTATATGGTTATAACTAACTCATGAATTTTAAAAAGTTTCCATCCATCATTAATCCCCAACATTTTCATTAAAATCTATGGCCTTCGAACCATTCTTGTGTTTGCTCACTGCAAGAAAATGAATCCATGTAAACGTGAAAGGTGTGACTGTTGCTCGGTTGCAATGATACACGGTGGCTTTAGAGCTATTTAAATTATATTTTGTAGACCACATAACACGATGGTTGATAGTTGATTTTTTATCTGTCAGTGACATTATTGCAACCCCATCAGATCACGTTTTTCCTATTTCTACTGCTCACTTTTTTGTAGCGTTTTTTTTTCTTTCTAGTTTTAAAGAATATCATTTTTGGGTTATTTGGATGATTATAACTACAAAAGTTTACATGCTTCAAGTTACATAAAAATGTATCTAAGAGCATATCTAAATGACTCGTGAAATCTTCCTTTAAAAAGAGAAATTGGTTAAATGATGAAAAAATTTAAGTGAAAAATTTTAGTATAGAATATAGGGATATCGTTGTATTCATCATTTAAAAAAAAAAAAAAACCTAATCAGACGTCCTTATAAACCCCTCGTATCCCTTTAATAGACCCACAATTTTACCTATATAGACCCATCATTGGTTAGTTCATCACTTAAATTTTGTAGAATAATTAGAATAGCTTAACTCCTTTTAAAATTCTTCTATTTGACAGCTTCTTTTTACTTTTGTTTGGTTTTTTTTCTTTTTCCTCTCATGTACGCTCCACTTTTTCTTGGGCAATGTCTGGAGAGAATGTTCAGTATGACCGTTACACGAAATGGTACATCACGTGTCTCTATATAAATAGTGGAATATGTGTGTTAAAAGTTTAATAACTTAAAAATAAAAAGCACTTGACTATTTTAGCCCAGGCCTGAAATGTCTCTCATTAGAACTAATTTTTGTCATTTTAGAGCTAGATTGTTATGTAGCCTAGGTTGGGGTTTGTATAGTATACGTTAGTTATGCCCTAATTAACTACCTAGGAGCTCTAATATCACATGTGCATGCCTGGGATATTGGGATGACGGCTATAAATAAATAAATGCCTCTAATTCTATGTTCAAAATTAAAGCTATGGATTCATGGATTTGAAGGAATTTTACCTTCTTCAACTTAGTCAATGGCATGTAACTTTTGATCTCATTTTGAAAATCCGGAGGAAGACGAGAAACGAGATTATACCAATCAGAAGGAAGAGTATCCCAATAATCATGATCAAGGCTAAGATTTTCCATGATCCGCAACTTCATAGACTTATTCTCCCTTTCAGGAATTCCACCTTTACGCATCCACGAAATCATATGTTGCTCCACCTCCTTTTTCATCATTTTTCTATGTCTAGGCTCCTCTTTTCTTTTAATGTCTGATTGCCCGTATATCTATCAATCCACAACAAAAAAAAGGCTGTTAAAGAGTTTCTCTCTCTTATCCCAATTAATTTTACTATGGATGCTCAATTGTAATATGGGAAATGTGCATTTGATTAAGAGTTTACACTGTCCAAATCGCGTATGTGGAGAGCAAGGGCTTCAACGACACCAATTGCCTTGACAGATTCAGTTGCCAACTGTTCTCTGTAAGGAAAGTCAGAGGAGAATGGCCGACGTAGAAGTTCTTGTCCACATAATTCTCCTACACCTCGTCTCAAATCATCAGAAGATATCTCTTCAACGGATACAACTCCGTCTACAATATAGAACATCTTTTCAAGTATTTCACCCTTTTGAATAATAATGTTGTTGTCAGTGTACCTCACGTGCTCGATCAGTTTCTGACAGATTCTTTTCAACAGATCGTCATCCATCCCTCGAAGCATTGGCACCTGGAATTCAAGTTTTTAACTATAAGAGAGAAAGCAAGAAAACCCATAGGAAGAAATTCTCATTAAACAGATAAAGATACAATCCTCAACAGTTAATTAAATTCTTAATAAAATGATGAAGATAATACTTGGGTACTGCCGTCACTTATTACTACGGTCTAATGGTATTCCCCTACATTTATAAGTGAGAGGTTTTAGGTTTGATTCTCGCCAAAAGCAAATTTTGAACCACATTATTATTAGCTTATTATGAGGCTAAGCCGACCCTTTATCTCTTCGTGTAGATAATATTGTTTCTTCAAAACAAAAAATTACTTGGGTACTACCTGTTCAGTACCCAAAATTTACTGACCTCCTAATAGTGCAATACAATAAAGACAACTGTCCATTTTCCCGTCTCTAAACACACAACCCACTGTACCAATTTACTCACCCTCTTAGTTGCCCACAAAAATCACAACACCTGTAAAAAAAAAAAATTTAACACAAACCTACAATCAAACACCATCTTCTTCCTTCGTTTAAAAAAAAAAAAACACCATCTTCTTCCCTTTAAACCTATAACCAAACACCATCTGTCATGGTTGCCGTCAGCCCCATCCCCTCCTCTAAGCATCTCGCTCCTCGTCATCAACACATGCTTCATAATCAAGATCATTACTCTTAGAATTAATGATTTTTTATGCTTTTAAAGTTAAATTTTGACATGTTACGGGAAAAAAAGGTTAAATTTTGACCGCAACTAAGAGATTAGAGTTTGAAAAAGAGATTTTTGAACTTTAATCCTTCAAGAGTATTAAAATTTAATAAAAATCTGGTGTTAGATTAGATATTGATTTTAGTCCCTTAACGTGTACATAATTCAAATTTATATTATATTTTTGTTTTAATATTTAATAAATATCTTATTTAATGTCATTACATTAAATTTAAATTTATTATTATATACATTTAAATTCATTAATTTGATTTAAATTCCTCTAATTAGTGTACCTAAACGTCAGTATCATAATATATTTACAAATTTAGTGTACCGAAATGTCTATACCTAAATATATTGTAGTAAATTAGTGGCACATAAGAAAATATGTAAAAATATAAGTGTACCGAAAATTCCATACACAACTATATGATACTAAACTAATATACCGAAATGTCAATACCTAAATATATTATACTAAACTAGTGTACCTAAATATCCGTACCTAAACATATTATACTAACTCAGTGTACCGAAATGTTCTTACCTAAATATATTGTAATGAATTAGTGGCACATAAGAAAATATGCAAAAACATAAGTGCACCGAAAAATCTCTACAAAAATATTTTCTTATATAAGATACTCACTATAATGAGAATTAAAACTTATAATATTTTCATAAAATTTAATTTATGAACACCATAAAATTATAAATAAAAAATAGAGACATTGAATACATATTCTGACATTTAATAGAATCTAGGAACTAAAATCAATTTTTAATCTTGTATAAGACATTTTTCTAAACTTCATCTTATTTAGGGATTAAAATCTAGTTTACCACACCTATTCGGTTGGATTTATTGGGTTTTATCAGTGTTGCAGAGGAAGGTGACGATGGAGGAGAGCTATCGGAGGTCTGGAGCGGACTGTGGGCAGAGAAAGCTAGAAGAAGGATGTTTTTTTGGGTGAACTAGAAGAAGGATGTTTGGTATACAGAACCAGGGTGTATGGTTGTGTGAATGGAGACTTGAAAATGGACAGGTGTCTTTGTTCTATTGGAGGTCAGTAAATTATATGTACTGACTGATCAGTATCCAAGATCATCCAAAAGATATAGAGATACCATACACGTTTTATGTGGTTATCAAAGTGAGTAATTAATTAAAAGGTAAATTCAAATGTAAGGAACTTACTTCCTTCAACTTTGCCAAAGGCATGCAATCTGCTATACGGCTTTGAACATCCGAGGGAAGAAGATGGAGAATATTATCCAAATTAATTTTCATATTCTCTTCAAGTGCTTGTTGTACCTTTTCCATTATCCGCAACTTCATATCCTTATTCAACCTGGTGGGGACGCCTCTTTTAAATAACCATAATTCTATATCTCGATCTTTTTCTTCCATCTTCTGTTTGATTAGCATCTTGCGTTTGCGATTCTCTCTTCTTGTAGTTTCAAATTGCATATACATCTATTCAACAAGAAAGAGATTGGTAAGAATTAGATTGTCATATTGGATAACAACTATTTTTCTTTGAAGTTGAATGTCATCAGTATATTGGATTTTCAGTTTAATCTTTTTTACTACATTACAAAAATAGAAATACTACTATTTCAACCCAAATAAAAAAAAAGAATGAAATACTACTACCTTAATAACTATTAGGGGTGGGCACGTTAGGTAGCGGTCTACCGACCAGCCTGACCAACCCAACTGATATAGGTTGGGTTTTAAACGTTAAAAAGTTATTTTTGGGTAAAAACTCGACCATCTGTTTATAAGCGGGTTGAGTTAGGTTGAAATACTATTAATCCGATTGAACTCGACCCTTCCGATTGATAAGACATGCCTTAGGAGAAAAATACCGCAGGAGATTTAGAGACGTCCGTTAGAAGAAGAATGGTCAAAAGAAAATTGGCTTGATTGATTTGCATTTACTACAGCTTTTTCTATATACAAACTACCAGTGTTGAGTTTTTTTTATTTTTTTTTATTTTAAACAAACGATATTATGTATAGTATGGGCTAGCAATAATGTGGTTTAAATTCGTCTTTGGCGAGAATCGAACTTAAAACCTCTCACTTATAAGTAAATTGAAATACCACTAAACCGTATTACTAAGTGACACAAGTGTTGAGTTTTAAAGCCAAATAAGACAAGCAAATAATGACAATAAATTACAATTACAACATATATAAACTGGTACAAGGAGAGGGACTTATGAGATTGAATTTTAATGGCCAAACAATTGTGACATGATTGGTGATATGCTTGTCATTTACAACACCAAATTCAAATGAACAAGATGGAAACTAATTAAGCTCAACTCGTGAAACACACCCAACCTAACCAATCTAAGAATAATTCGGGTGGGTTGGTTTGTCAATTTTCTTAGGTGGCAGTGGGTTTGAAAAATTCCAACCCGAGCCTATTGGAATGGCCAACAAGTTAAAGTCCAACTCAACCAACCCACCCTAATCTACTTTTGGTTCTAATCTTTTGATGGAATACAATATCATGAATGTATGTAAGTATCTTATTGTAGCTATACAATGAAATTCATAATAATATGCACCTAACAAAAGGACCACAATTAAAATCTAACATGCATTACGAGAGCTAAAACTAGAACACAGTCACATGGTGTTACTATCTCATTCAAATTACACACAAATTTGGTTTTTATTAATATATCCTAAAAACCGAGAATATCATATATGTCATCTACTTATATGATAACATGTTGAATAATACATTACGTGGCAAGTGTTCCTGTTACAAGTAAAAATTACTTATACATGGCATTTAGATTTAGGGAAAAAAATCATACTTAACATATAAGTAGTTTAAGAATACTTCACATATATTAGATTAGAGTGGAATTTGATGGATATCAAAATCTTCAAATATCAAGCGTACATAGTTGGGAGTGATTAATAGCACTTAATGATAGACATACGAAAAGTTTTTTAAGCAAACCTGCAAATTTCCGATGAGATATAAAAACAGAAGCAAGCCACTTATAGAAATAAAAGCTGTATAGAGATTCTCCCATACATCAGCACTTGTCTCAAGATTTGAACCAAATGAACTGCAAAAATGAAATTAATGGATCATTATATAAGATATCCAATTTCAAGTTATAAACTAACAAATTTACAACCATTTTTCCAAGCGTTTATTTGGTTCTATAGTCCCTTCTTCCTAAAATTTATCCAAGATAACATATTTGTCTCACAACTTGATTTTTAATCTCCACTAGTCCTTCTACTCAACTCTATTTCGTAGAAGCAATACTTAGGTTCTCGATGTGATTTATACTCTCAACAGAAAGAATTGATATAAATTGTGAACAAATTCAGGGAGCTTAAAAGGTCTAAATTTCTCAACATAGAAAGACAAAAATGTACAAACCTTAAATTTCGCAAACCCCAGCAGAAACATTTCAGTAACTTTTTGAAAAAACTGGTTGATCCTACAACACCATATTTAAGCACAGTAGCAAATATACCAAAATCAAAGAACATTGTGTCTAATGAATTGTCACCAACACTGACAGGGCATAAATCATTTAGAATTGTGGTATTTCTAAAGAAGTGGTGATCATGACAACCAAACATTCTGTTATCACATCCATCATTTTTTTGACATGCAGAATGCCAACAAATCATCATTCGTTGAATAGCAAAAAAGTACCACAGGGCTCCGACTACCTGAAAATTAAACAAACAAACAAACAAACAAAAAGCCTGAAGAAATTATTAATATTTTAGATGCTATGGTTACTTTAAAATAGTAATTTCACGCTCTTTCTAATAAATAAAAGTGAGACCAGGATAATAAGAATTGATTCGACAAAAAAAAGATATATATTGAAACTTACATGACTAGCAATGATGTACATAAAGAAATTGAGTACACCTTTAATCCATATCGGAGTCTCTCTAATCTCTTCTTCAAGATGTATTTTTTGGAGTTCCTTAAATGAGAAGTAGATGCGAAGAACTCGTGGCACATATTGAAACAGAGCGAAAATGTTCATAATAACCATCGTTGTTGTAGTCAAAAATCTCAAGTCACTCATTTTTGAGAAGAAAGTGAGGATTGCCACCTGGATATCATACATTAGTAGTGCCAACAGTAAAAATTGATGGATAAATAATAACGTTGTCTAGAACACAAAAATACTCTCTCTAACAAAGTGTATGTGAGACCCAAATATACATTACATTGTGTGTCAGTTTTGTGCATTTAACACAAAAAAAAATCTGTTTTGGCCGCACACAAAACAGATAGGGAAAACAATTACCTCAAGAAAGAAATTTAAGTTCTTACATGTGGAAGGGGAAGAACAGCTGCAATGTCGGTTAAGATATCATATGACGTCCAGATTGCCTTGGCTATTCCCGAATAGTTCTCAGATCTATAAATTCGAATAAAGATGTCCATTAAATAGAAAAAATCTGTGAGTGATTTTAAAAGAAGAACGACTATCTTCAACTTTGGATCTAACATAAGGCACTTGATGTCATCCTTCAGAATGGGAACGTAGAGGAACAATGGATCCACTAGGACAGAACACAAACACGATAATATAAATATTTTCTTCCAATATTTCTGATCTAAAGACTTGTCAGGTTGTTGAGTTCCCGTTGTCTGCCATATGCAACTTACTTCATCTTCAGGTTGCATAGGTGAGTTTTCCATTCGGGCCTTTGGATTTGAATTTCAGAATTGCTGAACAAAACACAACAAATATAATTAGTAGTTGTCCTAAAAAAGCCAAAATTTCTCAAGAAGTAGTGTCAGAACGCTTATAACCGTCGGATTTGATCTAGTGATTGAAATTTGTACCGTTCATCAAATATGATGATCATAAGTGCTCTGTCACTCCGGTTGCACCGGAAAAAATAAGCATAAAATGGTTGACACAACATTTTGGATGAAAAGGAAAAAACAAGAAAAGAAATTACTCAAATTTATTTTTCTTTTTTTTTCGGCAGTAAAGAGAACAGAATTTTGGAGCTAGAACTCTGGAATTTGGCAGATAGAGTAGAGTAAATCCACTTGGAAACCAAATTTGAGATTTCAAATTTCTATAACTGAAATGTTCAAGTTTAAGTAGAGTAAACGTATAGATGCAGTAGTCCTCGTTTTATAGAAGTGATTTCAAATAAATTAGGTTGAGTTTGGCAATTTTTTAGAATCCTTATTGTCATGTTGTTGCATCAAAATTGAGTTTTAATGACTTTACAAAGTGAAATGATTGCCAACAGCTTTTTCGTCTTTTCCAAATGAGAGTGTCCGCTACTTTCTACTTTGTTTGAAACAAAAGTCATCATGACTTTTACAAAATTGAATGGCTTTCACTCATGGCGTGTTTACCAAACTGGAACGGAATGGCAAGAAACGGATTTGCATTCTTTTCCAGGCATTCAAGCCGTTTACAAACATTTCCGAAATGAAAAACAAGATCATGAATTGGATCCCTAAGGGCCTGTTTGGTATCTTATTTGAAACTTTTTATCATTTCTCAAAATATTTTTTAAGAACATTTCTTGAAAACAATTTTCTTTATGACTCAAAAACTTGATTGGTTTGTGATTTAAAATTTTTAAATCTTACGACTTAAACTTGATTGAATTGGAGTAGAGACGAAAAAAAGTAAAAAAAAAAGGAGAAAGAAAGTAGAAGAGATATATATTTGGAGTGAGGGGAGGAGGGAGAGAAAAGAAATGAGTAAGTTTAAGTTTAAAAACTCTAAAAACTCAATTTTTCTGTTTTTAAGGAATATACTATATTTTTGAGTTAGTCTTGAGTTCAGTTTTTAAAAATAGTCATACCAAACAAGTTTTTAAGACCTAAAACTTGAAAACTGTTTTTGAGTTTAAAAAGTTGGATTCAAGTACACTACCAAACAGACTCTAAATCTCCCGGAATCGGATCCCTTAGATGGAGGTGGTATTTGGATTCCAGGGAGAAGGCTCCTCTAGGAATTCAATACCCCAAACTACCCCTAGATGGATGGGCTTCCAAGACTGAGTTGGTGGAATGGGTTGTCGTTGGCGAAGAACGGATTTGAAACTCGTTCAGTGCCTCATCTGCCAATTGAACAACACTCTAACACCTGCAATTGAAGCTGCAGTGGTGGTGGATCCACTGCTATGGTGGTTGTGGGGTATATTCTAGTGGCTGTGTGGTTGGAGAGAGATGGAGGGAGATGAGAAGTAGATGGAAAAATAGGGGGGTGAAGCTAAAGATAGTTGGGGTATGAGATGGCAACGAGACTGCAGTGCAAGGAAAGGCAAGGTGGGCTATGGAGGCGTAAGGGGATGGATTTGATAATTGGAATGTTTGGAAAGGCAGAGGTGGGTGGAGAAGGGAATTTGATTAAGAAATTTAATTTAATTAAGATATAGAAGAATTTTATTAGATAAACTTAATTTAATTAATTAGTATGAAAATAATTGATTTATGTAAGGGCAATTTAGTAAGTAAACTAGTTTCAATTCCGATTAGAGTGAATTAGTAAACAACTTATATGGACTCCACGTCATTTTTACTTCGATTCCAGACAGTTTAGTAAACAACTCCATCAGGAATATGATTTTGATTCCACCTCATTTCAATTCATCCTCAATCCAATTCCTATCAATCCGATTACAGATTAGTAAACGCGTGTAAAGTCTCCACACAGAACGAGCCATAAATTTAACATTCGTCATACATATTTTAAAAGAAAAATTAATATAAAAAAATTTAAAAACTTTGAGTTTTAATCAAAAGAACAAAAAAATGTTATAAGTAAATAGTGACATGAGTGACTTTTTAGAATATAATTGTTATTTTTCGTTAAAATAAATAGTAACAGAAGGGTTTCGTTAAAATTTTCTATTTAAAATACAAAATTAGAAATTGAAAAGTGTTATATTAGGACAACTATTTAATTAAATTAACTTTTTAAAAAAAAATAATGTGATTGTTGATAATTAAATTATTATTTACGATAATTGAATTATTATTTAAATATTGATTAACAAATATATAAATATAATATGAAAACTATATTAAACCAATTTGCCATCTCTAAGATTATTTTCTAGAATAATTAAGTAACCAAGCAACAACCTAAACACCAAATTAAAACCCTAATCGATCCCACACAAAAAAAAAAAGCACTTTTCCCAAAAGTATAAGCAGGAACCGAGAACCTTTATCCGTGATAATGCTGTAATAAATAAAACCCAAAAAAAGGAATTTCCAGTAGCGTTTCAATTCAAACGAAACAAGTCCGGACGATCCATATAAAAAGAGAAAACTTTTCGGCTTCATAAATAAGCACTTTCACTCTGATCGAAAAATCAAACAAACATTTTGCACATAAGTCAAAAGCCGCCTATGAAACCGATAGAGTCGAATCCAATCAACCAGATCTACTAAATTCAACGGAAACGAAATAAAAATACGCGAAATTGAAATCAGTCCAGAAGCTTCCAGGAAAATGCCTGAAATCAAAGTTCTGAATTCACATCGCAAACGCGTTGACGAAAGTAACGAAATCCAATCAAAGGTGCGAAAGTTGCAAGAAATTGAGGACCTTCTGGGAGAGTTTAAAGGAGCTCTGGCTTGATCAAAGGTGTGAAAGTTGCAGGAAATTGAGGAGGAGGTGGTTGAAGAATGAGAGCGAAAAGCAAGGGAGGGAGAGAGGGAAAGGGGGACGAAAAGAAGAGAGAGAGAGAGAGAGAGAGAGAGAGAGACAGACAGAGAGGCTGACTTTGTGTTCCTTTTCCTTTTCCTTGTCGGCTAGAACTCAGACTAGGAGCGAGTCGAGAGTCCTTTACCAAAGTGACCAAAACCAAAAGAGCTATCGGAGTTTATTTTATCGACGTGGCTGTAAAGATTAGGGTAAAAGATAGTTTATTATCTTGGTTTTTAATATTTAGTACATTAATTTTTTTTATTTCAGAGTCATACTTAAAATGTAAATTTTGGGATAGTTTCATACATCTGTTAGTCAAACTGTTAGTTCTCACGTTAAGTGATGAAGCGGCGCTCATGTGGACAATAACTAGGCACCACGTGTCATTAAAAACATTAAAATAATTAGTTTTAAAAAAATCCCCATCCCTTCTCCCCTCCCCAAAAAAAAAACTCAAATCTGCAACCCAGAAGAAGAAGATTATGTCCTACTGATAAAATTAGATAATAGAGTAATAAAGACAATTTCCCTATGAATCTATGCCCCACTGATATGTAAGATTCCGTCGTGAGAGAGGGTGAGGAAAACTGTTAGGATTATGATGGATGTTGAGATCCATCTTAGATCTACGCTAGTGAACTCTTTTAGTCTGGGAATTCGATTAATGCTTTCTTAGTCAGTAGTCTATATATATTTCGGCACTCTTTTTAGCCTCATACACCTTGTTTAATCATGTAAATTCATTCAATTTTTGCGTACATTAGTTGGTCACACGTCACTGTTCGGTCAGTTGGTTTAAGCAGTGTGTCGAGTTTGATCTCGAACTGTTCAGTCTCATATCACTCGTTCATCCACTCTTTTTACACACAATTTCTTTGGTTAAGACAGTGTAATGTTGAACTACAATGAATTTAATCCAAAACTCGTAAATTTGAGTTGCATGTGGATGCAAGCCGGGTCTAGTTATAACAATGTGTTTGTTTTATATTGCAATTAAACTAATTGATCTAACCATATTCCCTCGATGCTTTTTTTACAGACATCAATTAGCTAAAGAAATGTGCTACATCCGTAATTCAATGTAACACTTGTAAATTAAAGTCGTTTAAAATATCACAATGTGAAACTGTTTGGGCCCAAAGTTACACCATCGCCCCGAGTAATAGAGACCGTTAAGTAAGCGTAGCTCCACACCGTCGGATAAAAGTAAAGATAATTTTGTTATTGTTAAAGAATAATGTTATGGTGTTTTATCATAATTATCTTTTAATAATAATTTATTATGAAGGGTGATATGTATATGCATGGATCTTGCAAGTTTTGGATAATGATGACATTTAAGAAGCCTAGGGAAGCTAGGTCTTTAGGGAGACTAGATCTTTTGAGATGATGATGGGTGTTATCAAATAAAAGGCTAATTTAAAATGGGGAGATATATGCAACGAATTATTTGGAGAAAAACGAACAACATTTTGGGATATGGCATGCAGAACTTGGAATTAGAGTTGCAATTAAACTCTGCAACACCATTTAACCGTGCAAAGCAAGTATTTCAACCCTATAAATAGAAGGCTCAGTGCACAGTTCAGGGGACCTCCAACTCAACACACAAATCTGCCTTGCGTAAATTCTCGCTCTACACGAAAAACCTCTCAACACCCTTGAGATTTTTATTTTCTTTTTTCGTCTTCACATTTTGAGTTTGGATAAACAGCACTGTGAAGGCAACCGGTGATATCTTTAGTTTGGATAAATAGCATTACTGCCGTAGAATCAGCCGACCTCAGAGCACCTTTAGTTTGGATAAACAGCACTGCGTCGAGGCCAACTGATTATCTATCCAAGTCTCGGTCAAGAAGGATTTTCAAATCTTTTTTTGCAGAGGCCATCTCATTAGCATTCTAAGCAAAGTGAAGTGTTATCAGGTTACTACATTCGGCACATTGAAAGCCGAATTTGATATTGAACTTCGTAAAAATAGCAGTCTTGTCTTCAGGCTTTATAATCTAAAGGCCAAGACGTGTTTCTTCCTCGGCCGCAATCTCAAGACGTAGAAGTTAGCAGGGTGCATCAACACAACATCAACACATTTTACTTCCAGACCGAGCTCGGCCGACGAGTTGGCACGCCCCGCACACAACTGGAGGATGTAGTTAACTTATTAATTACTCAGCCTACGCGCCGTGTAGGCTAAGTAGTTTTTAGAGTCAACATTTTGGCATGCCCAGTGGGAACAAGTGATAAAACTACGAAGTTCACATGATATATCAAGATCACAATCAAGATGAGATTCGGCGCCTATTCAAGGAAATTTTCGAGCAACAAAAACTCCTTGACTGGATCCTTGAAGCATATGAAGAAAGGCAAAAATCTTTCTCTCAAATGATAAAGGTGAAAGTTCATCACAGCTTACAAGATCAATGGTTAAATGAAGAAAGAGCTCGATATTATGAGTGGCTCGATAAGAAAATGCATTTTGGGTTTAAATCAATTCTATTTGAAGAATGGTTGGATCAAAAGGTCGGGGGGCAATTTTTCGCTCCGACCGTGACCACAATTCAGCCTAAGAAAATTGTTAACACGGCTGAAGAAAAACCTAGGCCACCTATTGTTTTGGTCGAGACTGAAAGTGTGGTAGGTCTAGAAGAAAAAGTTCAAGTTTCTGAGTCAAAAATCGACTTAGAAAATGATTCTTCAGAGGACTGCTCTAATGACGAACAAGGCCGAGACATGGGTCTAGTAGGAAAAATCACGCCAATCGACATGATTTTTGGTGATAAGGCCGATATGGAGAAATCCCTTTCGGTTAAGTTGTGTGCGGGACGTGCCAACTCGTCGGCTGAGCTCGGCCAGGGAGGAAAATGTGTTGATGTTGCGTTGATGCGCGCTGCTGACTTTTACGTCTTGCAATTGCGACCGAGGAAGGAATATGTCCTGGCCTTTGGATTCTAAAGCCTGAAGACAAGGCTGCTATTTTTACGAAGTTTAATTTCAAATTCGACTTTCAATGTGCCGAATGTAATAACCTGGTAACACCTCACTTGGCCGAGAAGGCTAATGAGATGATCTCTGCAAAAAAAGATTCGAAAATCCTTCTTGACCGAGACTTGGATAGATAATTAGTCAGCCTTGACGCAATGCTGTTTATCCAAACTGAAGGTGCTCCGAGGTCGACTGATTCTACGGCTGTAGTGCTGTTTATCCAAACTGAAGATACCATCGGTTGCCTTCACAGTGTTGTTTATCCAAACTGAAGATGTGAAGATGAAAAAAAAAATCTTAAGAGTGTTGAGAGGTTTCGCGTAGAGCGAGAATTTGCGCAGGACAGATTTGTGTGTTGAGTTGGAGGTCCCCTGAACTGTGCACTGAGCCTTCTATTTATAGGGTTGAAATACTTGCTTTGCACGGTCAGATGATGTTGCAGAGTTTAATTGCAACTCTAATTCTAAGTTCTGCACGCCATATCCCAAAATGTTGTTCACTTTTCTCCAAATAATTCATTGCATATATCTCCCCATTTTAAATTAGCCTTTTATTTGATAACATCCATCATCATCTCAAAAGATCTAGCCTCCCTAAAGACCTAGCTTCCCTAGGCTTCTTAAATGTCATCATTATCCAAAACTTGCAAGATCCATGCATACATCCTAATGCATATCACCCTTCATAATAAATTATTATTAAAAGATAATTATGATAAAACACCATAATATTATCTTTTAATAATAACAAAATTATATTTACTTTTATCCAACGGTGTGGAGCTACGCTTACTCAACGGCCTCTATTACTCGGGCTGATGCTGTAACTTTGGACCCAAACATTACCCTCTAGTTTACTTGAACTTCGGGTTATAAGACGAATATTTAAAAAAATTAACTGTTCGTAAGCCGAATGTTTAAGGAAATTAACGAAGAAACTAGTCTCTTGCGTGTATACACTCGCTGTCGCATTGTTTGGCTCGAACCTTGCACTGACGTTTTCCGTAACTTGACGCTCTTGTTGTCGTCTTTCAGCTACCCTTTCCTGCAAGATTCGTTAAGAATTTCTATTTTTTTTGCCGCCCTAGTTGTCGTCTTTCAGCTACCCTTTCCTGCAAGATTCGTTAAGAATTTCTAATTTTTTTACCGAGTGGTTTGGCTTTATTATTATTATATATTTTTTGCTTTAACTCTTTTTGCACGCCAAAGAAAATAATAAAGAATTGACCCTTTTTTTGTGTTTACAATTAATTTAATTAGATGCTTTACTTTGGTTTTTAAAATTAATTCGGTGTAACCAAAGGTGACTATGACAACAATAAACAAAAAAATGTGGAAGATCTATCGTTTGACAATAATAATAAACAAATAAATGTGGAAAGTCTCGAGTTCGATACATATAGTTAGTGAGTCTGTTTGACTGTGGCCACGAGTAGGATAAAATTTTTCATAACCTCTCCGCATAAGGTAAATAACCGTGACTTACCACCAGTTATCTTTTTAAGAAAACAGAAAAGAAAAAAAAAGTTGAGTATGACTCGATTGGTTTTGGTTATTTTAGGTGACATTTTCTTCCAATTTTTTCCAATTTTTTCGGTCGATATAAACATCATGTAGTACCAACTTATAAATAATATTTATCATACTAATGCAAAATATAGATAGTAAACAATATTTTCAATACGCATCTACAATGTGACGACGATTTTTTTTTCAATCGTGCAAATTACTGGTAGCACAGGTACATCACAAGTTTTGTGTTTTGAATTTTTCACCACGAATAAAGAATAGCTCGATAATTTTTATATTTTTATAAAAGCTAGAGGGTAAGAAATATTAGAGAAGGTTAGTTAAGAAGGAGAATCTCGCCAGTGGCCATTTATTATAGTGGTAGAAAGATGTTATACTCTTACATAAAAGCATGAGTTCTCGTCAATAACTAATCTAAAATTTAACTTACTAACGATATCGCTTGACTAAAAAACATAACTAAATAAATAAAAGTAGAAACTCCGTTTTAAATAAAGATTAAATCATGTTGAATACTTGCAACTTGCACTGATTGCATCTCAAAATTGGGACCCATTACTTCAATTATTCATCAAACAATTCACTTTCCAGCTTTGAAACCATCGAACCTAGGGGTGGGCAAACGGGTATAGGAACCGCGGGTCGGGCGGGTACGGGCCGGTTCCTAATTTTTAAAAAGAGAAACGGGTCGGGCCGGGGCTTTAGAATTTTAGGGGCGGGCTGGGTCCAGAAGAATAAAAAACGAGTACCCGGGGACCCGTTTGGGTAACATCCCAATTTTAAAACATTACTGTCTCACTCTCCGAGGCTTCTCGTGAGTTCTCACTCTCAAGAACTGAGAACATTGTCAGACACCCACCCCCACTTTTCGCACCTACTTGTACTTATCAGCTACAAAAGTCCTACAAGGTCATAATTGCATCAACATATTAAAAAATTAAAAAATTGATCTCTCTCTCTCTTTAAGTTCACCTAGCCGTCCTCTTTCTATTCCCACTTTCTTCTCCGAGTGACCTAGCGTCCTCTTTCTATTCCCACTCCTATCTCTCCTCGCAGACCACCACCGATTCACAACTATCGTCACCCATCACTGCCGTTGCACCATCACCACCCCATCGTCGTCCCTTTCACGGTTCTTCCCCCAACACTCCGCCATTCTTCGTCAGTCACCTCCTCCACCACCCCGTCCTCGACGACATCCCAGATGATTGAGATCCCGAACGTCCTGCAAGAAATTAAAACCCAGAAGCTTTGGGATTTCATCCCGCAAAATAGAGCCGTCTGCTTTAGCGGGATTGGAGTTGGGTTCTCCGCCTCCAAAGGCAAGAAGAAGTTTATGGAAGATACCCACAAGATTGTTTCTTGCTTACAAGGCCAGAAATCAAAGAAAGTAAAAAAAATTGTCCTAATCATTTATGGGTTTTGCTATAAAAAATTTATTTATTCTTTTTGTTTTACTTTATTTTTATGTTAATTTGTATGCATTTTTTTTGGGTGTATGATGGACATGGTGGGAAGAGGGTTGCACATTTGGTCGTAATCTGCTCGGTTCTGTTGTGGATGGTGTGTCGGAGGAGTCGCAACGGTGGCGGGGAGGGGGGATGAGGAGCAAAGGCGGGGTTGTTGGGGGTGTTGATGGGTTACAGTCTGGAGGATTTGCTCAAGGCGTCGGCGGAGATGCTGGGGAAGGGAACGAAGAGGATGACGAAGACCAGATAGGCGTGAATGAAGAATTGGACTCGTGGGGACCCGTAGGAACCGACCCGTTTCAACGGTCCGGGTTAGGTCCGGATCCCATTTTGAAAAATCCAAAACCCGCCCCGCCCCGTTTTATTTACAAACGGGTCCGGTCTGGTTCCTTCAATTTTGGGCCCAGCCCGGCCCGTGCCCACCCCTAATTGAACCTTCAAGTGGCCCACATCACAATGAACTCTCACTTGCCTCTTGCCGGTTGTCACCATTTTCATAAAATAAAATAAAATAAGACTAAAAACACAAAAAATAGAAAGGTGAAAAAGGCCCATATCCTTCCACCTGAAATTAGCCTACCACCAATCCAACTACCAATTCACCTAGAGGTAGGGGTGGGTTCAGTTTAATTCGGTTCTGTTTTTTGTCAAAATCGAAACCGAACCAAAATTTTGATTCGGTTCGATTTCGGTTTCGGTTTTTTCACATCATGGTTAGGTTTAAAAAAAAATAAAGTATACATAGGGTTAATCCTTGTTTGGTTCTTGAGAAATTGGATTTAAAAAGTAATGATATTTTAAATTCTCTTTTTCTCAGTATTATTTATTTAATTATTTGTTTTAGATTTTTTTTCACATCAAGCAAACAAACAAAGTATACATAGGGTTAACCCTTGTTTGGTTCGTTAAAAAATATCAAGGAAAGTCCTAAAATTTTTGAGCAGAATAGATCACTCAAACATTACATGATTATTAATAAAGGGCAAATAAAGCAGTAAAACCCAAATCATAAACAACCATCAAATCTAATAGTATGTTTAGTTTTCTAAGAGAATGCAGTGAAAGTTTCGGTCTTTTATAAAGTCAAGCAACAAAAAATGAAATTTAAAATGTTTAACTCTCTCTCCCTTCAATTTTTACCCAGCAGAGATATGAAAGTAAATGGACTAGAGTGGAGAGAGAGAGAAGTTGTACAAGTAGATCTGATTACCCTGTAATTATTACTCCAAATCACTCATAATTTCAATTCAAACAATAAAAACACAAACAAAGAAGATCATGATTGATCAAGAGACAAATGGAAAGCAACTGCTTTAATGATTAAACAAACAAACCATAAAAAATTAGAAGTAAAATTGGAGTGTGAGAAAAATGAGAAAAGGGTAGTAAGTATTTGGCAACACATTGGGCTTACAAATTGGGTTTAAAAATAATATCCAAAACAAATAATTAAACAAATAAAATTGGGTTTAAAAATAAGGGTTTTTGAACTTTAATCCTTCAATAAGATTAAAATTTTAAAAAAACCTAGTGTTAGATTGAATATTGATTTTTAGTCCCTAATGTGTCCTTAATTCAAAATAATTAATGTGCATTTTATTTAATATCTTCCATTAAATATTTAAATTTATTAATACACAAATTTTAATTTATTTTTTGACCAAAAAAAGAGTTTTTTAATTTATTAATTTTATTTAACATTTTTCAAACTTGAAATACTCAATTAATGTACCTAAATGTTAGTACCGAAATGTGTATATCCAAATATATTATATTGAACTAATATATTTAAATGTTAGTACCGAAATGTATGTACCTAAATATGTGCACCGAAATGTATTAATATTAAATTAATGTACCTAAATGTGTGTACTGAAATGTATGCACCGAAATGTGTGTACCTAAATATATGCACCGAAATGTGTGTACATAAATATATGTACCGAAATGTATGTATCTAAATATATGCTCTCAAATGTATGTATCTAAATATATGCACTGAAATGTATTAATATTAAATTAATGTACCTAAATGTGTGTACCGAAATGTATGCACCGAAATGTATGTACCGAAATGTATGTACCTAAATGTGTGCACCTAAATGTGTGCACCGAAATGTGTGTACCAAAATGTGTGCACCGAAATGTATGCGCCGAAATGTTAGTACCAAAATGTGTGTACCTAAATATATGCACCGAAATGTATTATAATGAATTTAATATACCTAAATGAAGAAGTTACAGTACATCGAAATAGATTGTATAAAAAAAATTAGTTTATCTAAATGTTCACAACAAAAATATATTACAATGAATGAAATGAAAATAAAAATTATAATGAAATAAAATTATACATTAAAAATTAGAAAGAAAAAGATAAATAATTAAAAAATCAAAATATAATTAATAAATGAGGTTATTAATATATCAATGGACTAAAATTAGATTTCGATCTTACTCATGGTTTTAATCAAAAAGTAATCTTTGCCAATGATTAAAATGAAATTTTCTATTAAAAATATTACAAATTGGGTTTAAAAAACAATACCCGAAACAAATAATTAAACAAATAAAATTTAAAAAATATTAATTTAATTAATTCGGTTCGGTTCAGTTTGATTCGGTTTCTAGACCTCTAAAACCGAACCGAACCAAAAGAATTCGGTTCGGTTCGGTTTTTTTTGGTTTCGATTCGGTTTGATTTTCGGTTTTCAGTTTTTTGAACCCACCCCTACCTAGAGGCTCATAATCACCAAAAAAAAATTTGTACTCAACTATTCAATTTGGCCCATACTTGATTCATTACAATGACACTAAAGCACAATTCATACCATTCACTCAACTTGTCTCTTATAACCGTCACACATTCACTCGAAACTCATAATTTCATGATGCACAGTATTACTACTGTCACACAAGCAAGAGATTTGTAATTGAGTTGGTTGAAAGCATTACACATACAATTGTACTCGAAATCTCAATTTCAATTTCCCTTTTCCTCGAAATAAATTATATAAGAATAACATTATCAATATAATATATATATATATATATATATATAGATACACTAAGTTTTTAATGTTTCAAGCTCAATCTTCAACATACATCTACATATCAGTGCAATAATCATACGAAGAGGTTCGTGCATATCCAATGGACTCCCTTTTTTATTCCACAAGGATTAAGATCAAACGAAATATATAAAAATTGCTCAATTAAATCTTGCATATAAATTATTGCAATTGAAACAAATGTGAGGGAGTGATTTAGAAAAAATAATAATAATAATAATAATAATCTTGTATATAAATTATTGCAATTGAAACACGTGAGGGAGTGATTTAGTAAAAAAAAAAATATAAAAATAAACATAACAATTTTTTACCAATCACCACCATTTCATTCAACTCCATTCCAATTTCAAACACACATAGGAAACTTAGTCCATAACCACTTTACATTGCGACGTTACAAGAACACTAACAAGTGTTTAACATTCGGAACAAAGTTAAACCACCTAATTAATTCGTAATCAAACACTAAACTCAGCCCATCGACCATTTCTTGATTGCAAGACATGAAGAACCCGAACAAACCCTAGCCACCGAACCCATAGAGGGTCCTGCCCTGCCTCTAGAGTGCGTAGACCACATCCATAGCGGTCACAATCTTGCGGCGAACATGCTCAGTGTAAGTCACGACGTCTCTGATCACGTTCTCCAAGAAGATCTTAAGCACACTACATGTCTCCTCTTAAATCAAACCGCTTAGTGGACTAACTAATATTAATACCATAAAATCAAATGATGAAAAAAAGAACATAAGATAAAAAGAGATGATGAAAAATAAGCTAGGGTTCTTCTAGGCTTTTAAACATTTTAAGAAGTTTGGGCTTATAAAGGCTTATGTCGACTTAAAATTAGTTTTTTTTTTCTTGAGTGGACTAACTAAAATTTGTACTATAAAGAGACTAAGGACGTACCAAAGGTGACATTCATGGAAAATCTCAACGGAAAGTAAGAAAATTGCGGAGATATGGAGTTAATGGTGATTTTTTTTTAATGAAGAAGGTTACAATATTTCAATCATTGATAAAAGGGCATTACAAATACATATATGAAGAACTTCGTCCCAAAATGGTCCTTGCAAACTAGAACTAAATTTTTTAAAATAAAGCATTGTTAATCACAAAGCAATGAGTAGACATCAAGCACTCGTCTGAACTCATCGAGAACTATGTATGGTGAGCATACACTATCATTATGGTGGTGAGCAAAAATGCTCCATTTTCTAATGAATATGATAAAATGATAAGGAGGAGAGAAAACTCATTTATTATTTTGAGCATAAATAATAGGGATAATGATAAGGAGATTCAATTTTTAAACCAAATAATATGTCATCAATATGAAATAAACATGATAATCAACACTGAAGTAATAATCCAATCATCAACATCCACATCAATTGATTTACAAATTTGATATCCGTAACATTACCAAAAAAATATTATTTATTACCCGTGCACTAAAAACTTGAGTGAAATTGAGTAAATATATAGGATACAACATTAACATAAGCAATTAAAACATGAGTTTGCAAAATATCTTCTTGGGCTATAGTCCACCTAGCTTTGCCACGGTATAACTGTACAAAATACCTTCCTGGGCTACTGCCCACATTAAAACATGAGTTTATAAATAAAATAAACAATTTATATTTCACTCGGTTTTGTTCTCCAACCTTCGGTTTCGGTTGTTTTCAATCTCGGTTCGGTTTTTAACTTTTGTTCTTTTCGGTCACATATCGGCGAACCGTTCGATTTTTTTCGGTTTTTGGGTTTCCGGCCCACCCGTACCCGCGTGGACAGGCCAGTCGAGCGCCAAGCCAACACTCTCCTCTATCTCCCGCACCGCAATGCTACTGGGAGCGCGAAAAATCCGCTGGCGTCAACAGTTCAGCCTCTCCTACACTCCAAGCATCAAGCTCAACTTCCACGCCTTGTCCCAACCCAAGGTATCCCAACAGCCAAACCGAGAATTTCACAATCCGGAAAAAAACCGAAACATCTCAAATTCTTGCTAACAATTCATCATTCTCTACCAGGTCGACGAGTCAGACGACTTCTTGCCATGGCTGGAGCGGAAAGCCGGCGCCGAGATTTCGTCGGCGCTTTCGATTGGGAAATCGGCGAACGGAACGTCTCTGTTTGCTTCAAAGAGCATAACAGCTGGAGACTGCGTTTTGAAGGTTCCGTACAGCGTGGTAAGTTTTAATCCCAAATTATTTAAGATTTCAATCACAGTTTAAATTGTTAATTTATGATTTAAGAGGGTTTCTTTTGGTTGATAATTGCAGCAACTAGCTCCGGATAATCTTGCTACAGAACTGAAAGATTTGTTGAGTGATGGAGTTGGCGATGCTGCAAAGCTTGCCGCTGTCGTTTTGTTTGAGCAGAGAATGGGCTATGTAGATTGCTTTTATAGTTTAATTTACTATGCTGTGGCAAGATTTTTTCTGCGGAGTTTGAGGTTTTTGTTTATGCAGGATTCCGGGTGGGCCCCTTACATTCGCGGGCTTGCTGGCCCGGTGGAGACGCATTGCTTTGCACGGTTAGTGTTATGATATTCATTGAGATAATTAGGGGGGTTATGTTGTTAAACGATCAATTCGGACAGCATGGGTTGAACACGAATGAAACAAGAATTTAACTGATCAATGGTCCCTACATTTAGTTGATTTGTTTGTTTGTACAAATTTCTTGAATGGCAAGAATTCACTGTTTTTGACTTGGATGTTGTTTGTATATTCTTAGATATTTTGGAGCGACGATGAGTTAGAGCTGATTCGCCAAAGCTCTGTATATCAGGAAACAATTAATCAAAGATCTCAAATCAACAAGGAATCTTTCTCAATTAGGACTGTAAGTACTTGATTGTTTTATTCTCTGGTTAATGGTTTTGGGACGTTCATGCGTGAACCTCTACCGTGTATGCGTTTTAAATTTTATATCATTGTCTCTGTTCGGGGTTTAAACTGTTGGTGGCATGTAATTCAGTGTCCCATTATCTTGAATGTTCTGGCAAAATTAATCAACCAGAGTAACCAATCAAATACAACTAGAATAATGTGGCACAAATTCTTTAGAATTTGGAATAGTGGGGCATCTCGTCAGCTTAATAACTTTTTAAACTTAATCAAGTCAATACTTACTTGAGATATGAGATTGTTAATCACTTCTTTGTTATTAACTTCTAGATTCTGATTGTTGTTACGACATATTTTCAAGCTCTCAAGAACTTCCGTCAAATGTCCAAAAGTATCACCTTTACACTATGTTTAGATGAAGAAATTTAAGATTACTAAGGAATTTCAAACTGACGGAATTTTATTTTCTAGGAATTTGTGAATTTTCTTGTTTGATAACCTAAAAGAACAATGAAATTGAATACAGAATTTGTTATTTTTAAACTCTCAATCATATAAATTGAGAAATGACACCTATTTACATGGAATTTAAACTTGGAATTGTGACAACCCGTCCCTAAAAATTATGATTTTTATAATTTTTAATAAGTAAGTTTACGAAAATGCCCTTCGAGACACATACTTCGATTGGTGTTGACCGCCTTGTAGTGGCACGTAAGGTTCGTTTTTCTTGGCATATTCTTGTAGTATTCGTTGCTAAAGACGCGTGGGCGCAAATGGATTCAAATTTGGAGCTATAACAAAGAAGTTATTAATGTTGGAAGCCGAGGGCAAAATTGATACTTTCCCAATTGTTTGGAAAATTCTAGAAAATTTGGAGGGCCAAATGTATGGCCCAGATTAAAAGAAATGGAAATGGACGGTGCAGATGGAAGGGAAATGATGAACATGGGAGAGAAGTGATGGAATAAGGAGAGGAGAGAGAGGAATAGGAACCAATCAGGAAAGAGAGGAATGAGGAGAAAGGAGAGGGGAGAGACACGGGGGATCGGGACCCGGTTCTGGGCAACCCGACCCGATCGATATCCATGGTGTTTTCCGACGGCTTTTCACCCATTTTTCTGGTGAATTGCCTCAAACCACCACCTAGAAACCCCTCCATAACCTCCCTTCCATCCTTTTCATCTCAAATTTGGTGAGATTTGGTCCCCAAAATGGAGAAAACGCACCCGTGGGTGCCGTGAGGAACTTGTTCGAAATCCTCCCAATCCTGAAACCATTTCATCCAATTAACACTACCAAAACACTCATTGGGAACCCAGGAACAAAGCCCAATCCTTTGTTGGAGCATCAGAGTTAATTTGGAGGTCGAATTGGAGCACACCCAAACTTAGGGTTCCGGCGGGTTTTGATGAAATTGGAGGTCTTCAAGGCCAAATTGGACTTGGTTGAAGGTATGAAAGTTGTTCTACTCATTGAGATCTTTAATTCTGAAAATTTTGGTAATTTTTAGTGAAAGTTGAATTTTCTGGCGAGCCAGGGCGGCCGACCGCCACCCTCGGCGGCGCGTGCCTAGAGGGCCGCCAATGATGTTGTTAGGCGTTCTTCAATGCCTTGAATTTAGTTTTGATAATGGATTGACATAGATTGATCGTTAGGACCTAAGTTCATTACGCGGTAATAGGTCAAAGTATGAATCGATGATCCGACCGTTGGATCGTCACCAAACTTTAGTATGTTGTAGTACGTAATATTTGAGGAATGTAGGAATTTACGGATCTTCCCGAATTGGAATTGTAAGTTAGTAAATAAAAATGTTAACTGCCAATTGGTTTTGGCAATTGGCGGAGATCTAACCGTTAGATCGTAACGGAACCTTGGGGTATTGTTCTAGAAGTACAATGTGTATTAATGAAAGTGACGGATCGAAGATTCGTGATGTGGATCTTCCGGATCAAATCCGTATGGATTTGTTTTATGTAAATTGCTTATTCTCTTAGTACCGATTCTGAGACGTGATTTGATATTTGTGCTAGGCGGTGATCATTTGGGATCATTTGGGATATCTCGATAGTCGTGCTAGGGGGCTGTAGCGTGGCCTCCAGGTGAGTGGGCTTCTGTTTTCAGTATATATATATATATATATATATATATATATAGTTGATGTTTTCCCAGAAACTTCATTTTAAATGGTTTAGAATCGAATTGGTTTTATGATTGAAATGCCATGTCGAATGCCATTTATATTTGATTATTATGATTATGATTGTGCTGGTCATGCTTCGGTGCTGTGGACGCTTAGGTAAGTCAGGTGAGTATGCTTGTTAGTGATAGTGATGATGATGAGATTGTGATATAGCTCATATTCCTGCACCTCAGGTGTTTGTGCTCCGCCAGAGTAGGGCCTAGTCTTCACGTGATCGTTCACCTCTCACACCGTACGCTCACCTTGGATCCAAGGCAAGTGCCAACCTGTCGTACAGACCACTATAGGTGGTTTCGACTCGTAAGTGACCCGCAATTCGTCGCACAACCTTCACGTGATCATAGCATTGAGCGTAAGATTATACACCTAGCCTGTTGTACAGACTACTATAGGTGGTTCCGACTTGTGTGCAAGATTCGATTGTGGAGCTATAGATTCTGCTGCACAGGTCACATTAGGTGACTCCGGCTGACGTGTTATTGTTGATGGCATATTGTGACGTAATATATCTCACCTGCTTGATGCTTTAAGCATGATTTAACGTATATAAGTACATACGATATTTTTCTGGGAACCTATACTTGTTGCGTTGATCGGCGGCTTGCAACATCACATCTGGAACGACTTTACAGTGAGGGGTTAGTACTTTTGATATTGAAATGGTTTTGAAAAGCTTTGTTTTTACTCACTCACGTTTTCTGTTTTGCGCTCCTCCTGGTTTAGCTGTTGAGGTTCGTATCGACGATGATTCTTGGTGAATCTCAGGATTGGTGGCTACTTCTGAGGGTATAATTCTTACCCGCTTTACTGTATTTACTTATGCTCTGAAGTCACGTGTGAGATGGGTTCGCTCCCGCTCATGAGCACACTTTGGTGTTTAGGCACTTTTAGGTTTAAATTTATTCACATTTTCCACATCACTACACTTTATAGCTTCGTCACCTTCCAGGTGTTGGCCAGCACATCTCGACTTCGGTGTCCTAGTGGACTTTCTAGCTCGACTTCAATTGTACTTGGCATCCAATTTCATATTTTTTTAATTAGTTATATCTCCATTTATCTATATACCTATTCATTTTGACTTTATATGACTTGCTGGATCTAGATATGATTAGTTGCAGCAGTTGCATATCTTAAAGATCTATAAACTTATTCTCACTTTTTCAAGGTGGATTTTGCAGTTACTTCTCGAGCATGGGGAAGCATGAAGGGTTCTTCCCTGGTAACACATTTATAAAGATTCTGCGTTTTGATTCTCTATCTCACATCTTGATTTGGTTATAGGAGTACAAGAATTTTGTATTCTCCTTATTCAGTGTGCACTCTTATGGAAATTGATTCTTTTTTATGTTTTTATTGCTTTACATTCGTTCAGTTATTGGGGTGCACAACAAATTCATTTCTCTTATGTTACTTATTTCTGCAGTTACGAGCTCCCTTTAAAATTTGTACATATTATCAGGTATACGCGTGAACAGTGTTCTTGATTTTTCATGCCTGTCATTTATCTGGGCAGGTCATTGCTGACCGCAATTATGCTCCTGGTCAACAGGTTAGATACTCTACTTAATTCAGATGGCTTGTTTTCCCTATTTAAAGTTACACGTACCATTTGGAATTTCATTTTTTGTTTTAAAACAACGGATCAAATTTTGTTTTTGTAGACGGCTCATTAACATTTTCACTCATACTATTGTTGGATTCTCATTTCGGTTTGAAATTTTCATGACCTTCTGCTAAACGTCGAGCGATTCGCTCAGGAGCGCGAGGACCACGAACGCACGGTATTGGAAATGATGAAGGCGAAAGACGATCTCAGCCGTCGAACTGTACGGACGGCGCGTCATCGTCAAAACCGGCGGTGGTGGTGGAGACTCAGAATTTGAGGCTGTATTGCAAGGGTTTGGTGAGCGAGGAGATGGTTAGGGATGTCAAGTCCGTGGTGGCCGTGGTGGCCTGAAAGCTTGGAATTATTGGGTGAAAGCTTGTGTTTTGTTGAAGACGGTAGTGTTAGACTTTCTTGGCTTGTTGCAATCTTTGGTTGTATGAACTATTGGGTATTTTGGTATATGGAGTATTGCCACATTGTGTGGGTTTAGTGATAAGTGTGACAAAGGCAACTGAATTGACAATCTCTAGTCTTACACCGTAGTTGTTGAACCAGGATATCAATCGTAGTGATTTGCTTTGTCGGTCTTTAGCTAAGTGGTTCGGTTGCGTTAATTTGTTTAGTGCAAGGTAACAAATGTTGCTCTTTACTTTGTGGAAATTTTTGGGACTGTTAATTTAGGTACAGATATTCAGGATTTGGGAGAATTAACAGTTGTCTTGAGAAACCTATCCCGAAGTTTCAAATTAACAGTTGAACATTTTGCTCTGTTTGCTGCTCGTGTGTTAAGGCCATGTGTTTGATATGATGGTTGTTTTTTGTGTTTATGAATAAAGCATGCGTTAACAGAAAATTCTGATGTGGTGGCACTTACGTAGAAGATTGACATCTTACAATTACAGGTTACAAACAGAGTGCAACCTGGAAATAGCAAGGTTGCAACGTTAGTTAATCAAGTGGCTCTTCTACAGAAAAAATTTGAATATTGCAGCCCTTCTCTTGTGGATCCTAGTGACATTAAGTTTGCACTTAAGATTGCAAGGGAGGCTATTGTTTCTCAGATCACCTGGCACGCAGAAACTAGCGAAGGAAAGAGCTTGAAGGAGACTTGTGTAATTTGCTTTGAAGAAATTGATGTTGCTGAAATGTTTTCAATCGGTGGTTGTCTACACAGGTATTGCTTCTCTTGTATGAAACAACATGCGGAAGTAAAGTTTCTGAATGGGATGGTGGCAAGGTGCCCTCACGAAGGCTGTAAAACTGAGGTGAATATTGATAGCTGCGCAAAATTCTTGGCACCTAAACTAGTCGAGGCTATTAGCCAAAGAATCAAGGAATCTGCTATTCCTGTTACAGACAAGGTTTATTGCCTAAATCCAAAGTGTTGTGCATTAATGTCTAACAACGAGGTCTTAGAATATACCAAACTTCTTTTGTCGGCGCTGTGCAATCTGGAGCCAGGAGATGCAAGAAATGTCTTTACTATTTTTGTATCAATTGCAAGGTTCCTTGGCACTTCAATATGAACTGCTATGACTATAAGCGATTAAATCCTAATCTCCGCCCAGAAGATCAATTGCTGAACTCACTGGCTACGAAGAAACACTGGCGCCAGTGCGTCAGGTGCAGCCATATGGTCGAACTCGCTGAAGGTTGTTACCATATAACTTGCAGGTATTAATTCCCTCCTCGCGCCCCCTATCTGACTCATCTTTTAATTGTGTTGTTTTTGTTATGTTACATCATATTAGCAATTTTTGAGAGGGGAATGCAACCAGAAAATAGTAAACAAAATTTATAGTTAGTGAACTCAAGATGATCTAGCTGCTAGCAAGTTGACTACAAGAGCCAATCTATGCGTGCTGATCTGATTTACGTTCTTATATATACCCTTTACTAGTTGCAAATCGTCTTTTCTCTTCTTTTACCCGCAAATAGAAAAGTTTTCACTTCTTGTTTTCTGGGTGCTGATATTTTTCACTCTACACTAACCCTTGCGGTTTGGCCATGCTTGCATTGTTTTTGTAGATGTGGAAACGAGTTTTGCTATACTTGTGGTGCTGAATGGAAGAACAAGAAAGCAACGTGTAATTGTAAAATCTGGGACGAGCACAACATCATACGTGAACAGCCACAACGATGATCAGGATTACCATGACTCACTCTTGTGAGATTACGACTGAATATTTAGGCTAATAGGGTCGTTGTCTTTGTGTTTTCTGTTGTTTTGGTTATTCGGTATGGAAAAATGGTGGTGTAAGAGGAGTGAGAATGGTTTTAGAGGACCACAATGTGCGATGCTAAACTAAAACGTTGCCCAATTTTTGTAAATGTTTGGCACATTATGTTTTCCTCTTGTATTTAGCGTGCATCCTCTCTATATTTTGAGATCTTCAATTATGTCTTCTGTTCGTTAGGCTTACTAGTGGCCCAGAATTGAAGCCATTTGAAGGTAAAAGGGATTAGTAGTGGAGGAAACTTTATTTTACCTTTAGTGTGACGAAATTTAGGAAGTTACGTCCTTTTCTTGCTTCAATAAAGTTAGTAAATTATTTAATTCAATTCAATCCCAGATACCAAACGAGGTCTCCTTGTTAGGATCCTATTTTATTGGGCTTGGCCCGTTTAAGTACAATAAGCCCATTCACATATTTGGGGTTGTAGTTTCCTCAACTTCTATGTATTTAGATTTCTTCAAACTCATTTGAGAACCTTGAATGAAAATACTCCCCCATTTTCCCCTATGGATCCCATCACTCCTATACCAGTACTTTCTCCTACCATTCAACTTTGACAATTTTGACATGGTTGAACCCTAAATGCGATGTAATCACCACGGGGTAGATAAATTCCAAGTCCGTATTCCACACGGCACATTTGAGTTCGTATCCTGGTGTTTGTTCGGCTGCCAGAAATGGTGGACTGCAGTGACAAAACCACTAGCTGGATGTGATGTTGGTTGGCGTGCCCTAGTTTTCTATATCCATTTGTAAATGTTGTTGAAATTATGTAAAATTAATTTTAAAGGATTAAAACAAGGGAACTTTAACGAAAAGGTACCGGTACTGTTCACTTTAACAACAAGCCACAAATTTACACTAAAAAGTCAATCTTGATATTATTTACTTTATCTTTTATTTGGTCCTTATTGTTAAAACTCAAAATTTTCAATTCTTTTTCATTATTTTCTTTTAAAACAACCAACCAACTACGAGCTGGTGGTTCAGTGGTACAGGGCAGATTACGAGGCTTTCTTAAAGCAAAAAACTGGAGGTCTTGAATTTGAAACCCGATGTTGGTGTGGAAGTCAGACTTGTGGTTAGGGAGAGGCTAAAATGCCTCTGTGAGTCTTTTCAGCCCCCAAAAGAGATGGATAACCATAAGTTTTTCTAGCCCCCGAAAAGGATGGATAACCTTATACGTAGCTTGCCATCAGTTGTCCTCTTTTTTCAAAAAAGAAAAAAGAAGAAACAACCAACCAACCAAATTAACCAACATATATGCATCCCAAAAATATAAAGAGAGATTCTCATAATGTAGCCTGTAGGTGTGATTCTTGATTCTTGATTGCCCAAATCCCAGGTGTTTTGCATTAATGTCTAAAGGCGCGGTCTCTTAGAATATACTAAACTTACTTTGTCGGTGCTGAACAATCTGGAGCCAGGAGATGCATGAAATGTCAGTACTATTTTTGTATCATTTGCAAGGTTCCTTGGCACTTCAATATGAACTGCTATGATTACAAAAGATCACATCCCTGTCCCCGTCCAAAAGATCAGTCGATCTCTAGCTACAAAGAAACGCTGGCGCCAGTGTGTCAAGTATGCAACCATATTGTCGAACTTGCTGAAGGTTGTTACCACAGAACTTGCAGGTATTACATTTCTTTTCTCCCTGTTATCTGACTAATCTTTTATTTTTATTGTATCTTATTGTTTGAACCTGATTTTACAATATTGGCCCGAGCAATCAAAGCCGTTGAATAAGCGGATATTAGACCGTTGGATGATAAAGTGGTTGAAATTGATTTTAGTTATGATTGAGAAATAGTATTGTGATTTTAATCATGATATTATTTCTTAACATTAACTGGGATATTTTAACCTAATATTTAATATATCCAGTTGGTTGTTTTAGTTGATCTAGTCTGTCTTCTGTTCGAAAGAGCTCATCGTATCAAACCTCAGAAGCATGCAATCTCCTACGTGTCCTATTTTTGATACACAAAAATACAAAATGGGTGGTACAAGTCAAATTGACTTGGAACATGGATGGGATTGTTCCATGTGACTTTTCTTGGAATATGTGGATTATTTTATCAATTAGAATTTAGGGGGCGTTTGTTACACCTCCTTAGGAGGGACTAGCTTGGACTGGCTTAAGTAGGATTCTAATTCTATGTTTGGTATGGTATTGGACTACAATTAATGAGACTCGCCTCGACTAGGAGGCGCTGTCTCATTCGCTAAACCACGCTATCTAGTCCCGTGCTTTACCTTGGTATTAAGGGGGACTAAAAAGGAGACGAGGCCGAGATCCAGAGCCAAGCTTTCTTGCTAAACCCCAACACCAATCCCTGGGCTTTGCCTTCTGCTCTGGCGTCACCATGGCCAGGCAATTGGCGGTGCTTGTTCTTCCTTTTTCCCACAAAATTCCGAGACGGCTATCTTTAGGGACGGACAGAAAATTCCCAGAAAATCCATGAGCTTTGCCTTCTTCTTCTACCCATCTCTAAAGGACTCTTTTCTTTGTTTCAGATGAAGCTCAAAGCTTCATTCTGTTTGATCGACACTTTGACCAAATGGCCGGAAAAAAATAATTCAAGAAATACCCAATCAATGGAGTCAGTCAAATTATTGATAGAGATGATGGTTGTATAGATTACAGAGGTCAAAGGAAGAGATGGGAAGGATTTGCGATATGCAGGAATAAAAGGTAGAAAATGAAGATAATGGGGACGAAACCAAACGAGGTAGACAAGGAGGAAGGCGTTTTTTTTTATTAATTATTTTCAAGTCAAAAGTAGAATAGGAGAGATGTTTCCAGAAAACGTAGAGTTTTTTGGGGGGAAAATGAAAAAAATGAATAGTAAAATATTATTGGACAAGCATTAAATAACATAATATTGTATTTGTTAATTATCCTGTTTTTTAGTCTGATACTGCACCAAACGCTTCACTAGGTCAATCCAGCTTAGTCTAGTCTAAGCCAGTCCAGCTTAGTCCCTGAAGCTAGTCCAGTCTGAGACAGTCCGGTGCAACAAACACACCCTTAGAGTTTTGAGTTGGTGAGGGAGTCATCATGCATGCATGTAGTTCTCAGGGATTCAATTGGTGAAAGTGATTTAATGGAATTATGATGGGATAAGTAGTCTGCCACGAATAGGCTTTTGGATGGGTGATGGGATATGTTGCATCTTGTTTGAACCTATGCCACAGATAGATGCCACGGGTCAGCCTTAATTATACGAATTTGAGGTTTAATTGGTTTCTACGAAGTCGTCAAGGTCACAGGGGATCATGTATATCTGAAAGATAATATTCCTATTATTCTGCGATTTATGACGACAATCTTAAGGCTGCTGGTGAGTTATAAATACAGTGCCGCGAACAACATTCAAGGGACCTCCAACTCAAAACACAAATCTGCCGTGCGCAAATTCTCGCTGTGCGTGAAACCTCTCAACACCTTTGATATTTTTATTTTCTTTTTCCACCTTCACATCTTTAGTTTTGATAAACAGCACTGTGAAGGCAACTTGTGACATCTTCAGTTTGGATAAATAGCACTGTTGCGGTAGAATTAGCCGACCTCGGAGCACATTCAGTTTAGATAAATAGCACTGCGTCGAGGCCAACTGGTTATTTATCCAAGTCTCGGTCAAGAAGGATTTTCGAGTCTTTTTTGGCAGAGGTCATCTCATTAGCCTTTTCGGTAAAGTGAGGTGTTACCAGGTTACTATATTCGGCACATTGAAAGCCGAATTTGATATTGAACTTCGTAAAAGTAGCAGCCTTGTCTTCAGGCTTTAGAATCCAAAGGCCAAGACGTGTTCTTTCCTCGGCCATAGTCGCAGAACATAGAAGTCAACAGCACGACCAATGCAACATCAACACATTTTACTCTCTAGCCGAGCTCGGCCGACGAGTTGGCACGCCCCTCACACAACTGAAAGACGTAGTTAGCTTATTAATTACTCGGCCTGCTTGCCGTGTAGGCTAGATAGTTTTTAGAGTCAACACTTACATAAAATTAACAACTTTGTGAGAAAGGACAGAAATGAGAAAAAGATAAAATATATAGACAGTGAACTTGAGATGATCTAAGTGCTGGCAAGTTGTGATAACAAGAGCCAATCTATGCGTGTTGGTTTAATTTACATGCTCATATATTTCCTTTGCTAGCTTCAAACTGTCTTTTCTCTTCTTTTAGACTTTCACACACGAAAAGAAAAGTTATTGTTTTCCGGGTGCTGTTATTTTTGCTTTACAATAATCCTTGCGGTTTGTCGATGCTTGCATTGTCTTTGTAGATGTGGATATGAGTTTTGCTATACTTGTGGTGCTCAGTGGAAGAACAAGAAAGCAACATGTAACTGCCCAATTTGGGACGAGCGTAATATCATACGTGAATATCCAAGACAAGCACAACCAAGGCACGCACATCCATTTATACATGAATAGCCACGGCAAGCATAGCCAATTCAACGTGAACAGCCACGGCAAGTACAGCCAATTATACGTGAACAGCCACGGCAAGCACAGCCAATTATACATGAACAGCCACAACAGGTGCGACCACGACAATGATCATGATTTATATGGCTTGTCAGAATATAACTGAAAATATTTAGGCTAATAGTCTCTCTTTTTTGCGTTTTCTTTTCATTTTGTTAATGTTTGGCACATTAATACATGGGTTTTCTATCCTGCACATATTACTGTACGCATCAAGTGACCATGCCCCAAATGAAATCAAATCCCATCCTTTGATTTTTGTAGCTTAAACATGAGTGGTTGTGATGAGTTGAGGTCGGCCGATGCTTGGCCTGGTCCTAGGACAATTGGCCTTATAAGTTGGAAGATCCAAGCTTAGTTAGCCGGACCAATAGACTTGGTTCAGTCTTACCAGTGGCCCAGGATTTCTGTAAAACGGGCCTATTCAGTCTATCATGTATGAAGAAATGAATGTCAACGTCTGAATTTTGTCCACGTTGAAAGTAAAAGAAGTTGTAAAGGAAACTTATAATTTCAAAGCCCCCCATTCGACCTTCGCCTTTCAATTACAAAATTTCGAAGTTATGTCCATTTCTTACTTCCACATTTATTTAATTTAATGAATTATCTAATTCAATTCAGTTCTAGAGACCCAATGAGATCTACTATCATAGAGGTAAACAACATTCTCCTCGCGAATAAAAGTTGCGTTCAAACTTCATACCACAATGACTCTAATTTGAAAACCATAACAAGTCAATACTCTGAGTCTTTTTTTATTTTATTTTCATATAATAATATATTTATTGTAGGCTTAATTTAGTGAACTATTCTAGAGGGAATAGAGAGAGGGGACCGGTGGCAAGAGACAGAGTTGAGAGATTTAACTGTGAAGTGTGTTGTATTCCACCCCATTGTGCCTTTATTTATAGGGAAGATTAATTCATTACCCTAATAATATTACAACTCTAATAAGATAATATCTAACCCTATATAATCTTATAAAGATATCCCAAACATTTTAGGATTTACACAATCACATTCCTATATTAAATATGAATGCAACACTCCCCCTTAATTGTACTCAAACAAAACATCGCATCAGGTCTTCAACAGATGAAGTAGATTAATTGATGAAGTCGTCGGCACAACGGGCGAATGCAAATTTCGAATTAAAGAAAGTATGCATTGTTAGTAAAACTCACAAAAGCTTGCTATGATAAAACTTAAGGAGTACAAAACCCATAGACTAAGGAGAAAAATGAGAAGTATGCATAATGTCTAAAACAAATGTCATACGGGACGAAAGTAATGCACCTCAAAACCTCGTTAGGTGCCTCATCAAAACCTCGTTAGGTAGCAAAAATCTCGTTAGGTAGCAAAAATCCAGTATACTTTGAGATACTCCCCTTGAGTTAGACATAACTTCTAAATAAGAGAACTATAGCAATTCAACTCAGATAATTTATGCATGCCGATTCTTTGGATGAGTTTATGAAAAGTAGACTTACGCAATGACTTGGTGAAGAGATCGGCCAGGTTGTCTTGGGAACAAAGTTGCTTGACTTCAATGTTCTGATGTTGTTGTTGCTGGTGAGAATAAAAGAACTTCGGCGCAATGTGCTTGGTGTTGCCTCCCTTGATGTATCCCTTCTTTAACTGCTTGATACATGCTGCATTGTTTTCAAAGATCGTCGTAAAAAGGTCAACAACGGTAGAAATACCACTAGTGTTTCGAATATGTTCCACGATTGCTCTCAACTAAAAGCATTCACGCAAGGCTTCATGCAAGGCGATAATCTTAGCATGGTTTGAAGAAGTCACAACTAGCGTTTGCTTGGTAGACCTCCAAGATATTGGGGTGTCTTCAACGGTAAAGACATATCTCGTTTGAGAATGTGTCATGTGTGAATTAGACAAATAACCAACACCTGTGTAACCAACGAGGTGAGAATCAACCCGAGGACCAAGGGAGGCGGTGGCTCATCTAGAAGATTTTGTGGGTGTAGAACAAGCCCAAATTCGTCGTATCCCTGAGGTAGTGAAAACTGTTTATAACACCATTCTAGTGTTTGCGTGTAGGCGCAGTACTGTATCTTCCTAAAAGATTAACAGGGAATGAGATGTCGAGTCTAGTGCATTGAGCCAAGTACAATAAAGCACCAATTGCACCTAGGTATGAAATTTCAGGCTCTAAAATCTCTTCCTCATCCTCCTTGAGACGGAAGGGATCTCGTTTAGCATCTAGAGTCCGAAAGACCATATGAGTACTTGAAGGCTTCGCTTTATCTTCATTAAAACGTCATAGCACCTTCTGGGTGTAGTTTGATTGATATACTAGGATTCCATCCGATCAATGCTCGTTCTCCAAACCGAGACAATATCAAGTTTTGCAAAGATCCTTTACCAGACTTTAAGTGAGCGGCAATTTCTTCAAGCTCTTCAAGAGTTCCGATGAGCTTCATGTCGTCGACATAAACTGCATCGATTGCAAATTCGGAATGTGACTTCTTGATGAACACGCATGGGCATAGATCATTGTTCACATAACCATGACTTGTCAAATATTCACTCAGAAGGTTATACCACATCTGTCTGGATTGTTTCAATCCATAAAGTGATCTTCTCAATCTAATTGAAATGGTGTTCTATGGTCTAAAACTATTTGAACCAGTCAATGGAAGTTCTTTGGGAACTTTCATGTAGATTTTCGTTCCTACATACTCAGTTTTTTCTTCTTTCTTTTCTTTATTATTTTATTATTCCTTCTTTATTCTATGTTTAAAAAAAAAGTTTGACAAAAAAAAAATCTATCCCATTGTCTTATTTTTTTCCACACATTTTTAATTAAAAAATTTAGTGACATATTTATCCTTTTGTACAAGGACTTTTAGACCTAAATCCCTGTATAAAATTATCATAATATTCTTATAAGAACAATAGTTAGTTACTCAAAAGATGACTAGGACTCTATAAAATAAAAAAATAAAAAAAGATGTCTAGAACTATTTAAACTAGTCAATGAAAGTCCTTCAAGAACTTTCATGTAGATTTCCTTATCTACACTACATACTCAAGTCTTTTCTTCGTTGTTTTTATTATTCCATCTTTATTCTATGTTTAAAAAAAGATTTGAAAAAAAAATTGATAAAGCTATCCCATTGTCTTATTTTTTCCACACACTTTTAATTAAAAATTTTAGTGACATATTTATCCTTTTGTACAAGGACTTTTAGACCTAAATCTCTTTATAAATTTATCATAATAATCTTATAAGAACAATATTTGGCTACTCAAAAAATGACTAGGAGTCTATAAAAAAAAGATGACTAGGAGTTTCTACTCAAAATTGCCCATTGCCAATCTATAGACATTTTGTATTTGTAATCAGATTGTTCATATCAAAAATCACCTTATAAAGATTGTCTCTGTAAAAAATTCAATTAAAAATAAGGTTGATTAGTAATCGAACTGTATAAAAAACAAATGAACGAAATAAGTACAAGCATTACGAACAGTCTACACCACATTATGTTTTTTTGTATAATATTTTATAATATTAGCGCGAGAATTTACGTTAAACTGTGATAAATTTTTTATAAAAAATCTAACTTTAAAGAATCTCATTAATATTTCTCTTAGCTTTTCCTTGGAAGTTAAATTACAATATGAGTGGAAAGAAAAACAAGACAATTGTAGAGTAAAGAATAAAAATATGTGTGAAAGGTTAGTCAACATTAGTCCGGTGAATGAAAAATTTCACCCTCCCCACCTACCTTCCCTGACAAGATTCCGCTTCCCCCCTTCATTTTTTGGTTCGACGCTTTCACTCCCCTGATACAAACCCAGTCTCGGCAGCAAAAGAAAAACAACCACTCTGCCACCATTCTCTCCGAGCAGCGCAGAGAGCTCATAGCGGTCACGGAGACGACCTCGACAATATTCTCTCCAAGCAACGCAGAGAGCTCATGGCGGCCCAAACTCTAGACTCCGACCTCGAAATGGCCTTCGAGCTCCAAATGCAGGAAGCCATGACCGCCTCTCTCGCCCTCGTACCCTCTTCGAGCTCGCAAACCTCTCTACTTCCGTCGCCGCCTCACGAATGCTCAAACGACGCCGTCTTGGACATAGCCGCCGCTCTGATGCTCGAGGACGTCGAGCGATTCGCTCAGGAGCGCGAGGACCACGAACGCACGGTATTGGAAATGATGAAGGCGAAAGACGATCTTAGCCGTCGGATTCACGATCAGAAGTTCGCCGTCGAACTCCGCGACGCGCCCGAGGACTATTGGGCCCAGCACGGCGAGTATTACGAGCGTCCGTACTGTACGGACGGCGCCTCATCGTCAAAACCTGCGGTGGTTGTGGAGACTGAGAATTTGAGGCTGTTTTGCAAGGGTTTGGTGACCGAGGAGATGGTTAGGGATGTCAAGTCCGTGGTGGCCGGGGTGGGTGTCGCGATCTGCGACCCGATGGACAATCTGATATTCGAGGCGAGGAAGAATCTGGAGGCGGTGGCTGACGGCGTCGTGCTGAGCAATGAGGCGGCGGAGCTCGAGGCCATCATTGAAGGGCTTAACAATGCTCTCACTCTTGACTTGGAAGCTGTGACCTTTTTCTGTGATGACTACATGATTTACCAATATGTGAGTTTTAGCAATTAAACAATCGCTTTTTAATTGTCAATTTTTTTGTTTTGTGAATTTAATTTAATATTTTTTGTGCTTTTTGTTTGGAATTATTGGGTGAAAGACAGTAGTGTTAGACTTTCTTGGCTTGTTGCAATCTTTGGTTGTATGAACTATTGGGTATTTTGGTATCTGGGGCATTGCCACATTGTGTGGGTTTGGTGAGAGGTGTGACAAAGGTAATTGAATTGACAATTTCTAGTCCTACACTGTAGTTGTTGAACCGGGATATCAATCGTAGTGATTTGCTTTGTCGGTCTTTAACTAAGTGGTTCGGTTGGGTTAATTTGTTTAAGTGCAAGGTAACAAATGTTGCTCTTTACTTTGTTAATTTAGCTACAGAAGCTGCAAGGTCTAATCTCAAGCAACTTGATATTTGGGATTTGGGAGGAGCATTAACAGTTGTTTTGAGACACCTATCCCGAAGTTTCAAATTGGTGCGTTGAACATTTTGCTCTGTTTGCTGCTCGTGTGTTAAAGCCAGTTATTAGTGTCAAATCAATATGTTAGACCTTTATACGTAACTCTCATCAAGGAAGCGTATCCAGAAAACTCATGTGTTTGATATGATGGTTGTTTTTTGTGTTTATGAATAAAGCATGCTTTAACAGAAAATTCCGATGTGGTGGCACTTACGTAGATGATTGACATCTTACAAATACAGGTCACAAACAGAGTGCAACCTGGAAATAGCAAGGTTGCAACGTTAGTTAATCAAGTGGCTCTTCTACGGAAAAAATTTGAATCTTGCAGCCCTTCTCTTGTGGCTCGTAGTGACATTAAGTTTGCACTTAAGATTGCAAGGGAGGCTATTGTTTCTCAGATCACCTGGCACGCAGAAACTAGCAAAGGAAAGAGCTTGAAGGAGACTTGTGTAATTTGCTTTGAAGAAATTGATGTTGCTGAAATGTTTTCAATCGATGGTTGTCTACACAGGTACTGCTTCTCTTGTATGAAACAACATGTGGAAGTAAAGTTTCTGAATGGGATGTTGGCAAGGTGCCCTCACGAAGGCTGTAAAACTGAGGTGAATATTGATAGCTGCGCAAAATTCTTGGCACCTAAACTAGTCGAGGCTATTAGCCAAAGAATCAAGGAATCTGCTATTCCTGTTACAGACAAGGTTTATTGCCCAAATCCAAAGTGTTCTGCATTAATGTCTAACAACGAGGTCTTAGAATATACCAAAACTTCTTTTGTCGGTGCCGAGCAATCTGGAGCCAGGAGATGCAAGAAATGTCTTTACTATTTTTGTATCAATTGCAAGGTTCCTTGGCACTTCAATATGAACTGCTATGACTATAAGCGATTAAATCCTAATCCCTGCTCAGAAGATCAATTGCTGAACTCACTGGCTAAGAAGAAACACTGGCGCCAGTGCGTCAAGTGCAGCCATATGGTCGAACTCGCTGAAGGTTGTTACCACATAACTTGCAGGTATTACTTCCCTCCTCGCGCCTCCTATCTGACTCATCTTTTAATTGTGTTGTTTTTGTTATCTTACGTCATATTAGCAATTTTTGAGAGGGGAATGAAACCAGAAAATAATAAACAAAATATATAGTTAGTGAACTCAAGATGATCTAGCTGCTAGCAAGTTGACTACAAGAGCCAATCTATGCGTGCTGATCTGATTTACGTTCTTATATATTTCTTTTGCTAGTTGCAAACCGTCTTTTCTCTTCTTTTACTCGCAAATAGAAAAGTTTTGACTTGTTTTCTGGGTGCTGATGTTTTTTGCTTTACACCAACCCTTGCGGTTTGTCCATGCTTGCATTGTCTTTGTAGATGTGGATACGAGTTTTGCTATACTTGTGGTGCTGAATGGAAGAACAAGAAAGCAACGTGTAATTGTAAAATCTGGGACGAGCATAACATCATACGTGAACAACCACAACGATGATCAGGATTACTATGACTCACTCTTGTGAGATTACGACTGAATATTTAGGCTATTAGAGTCGTTGTCTTTGTGTTTTCTGTTGTTTTGGTTATTCGGTATGGAAAAATGGTGGTGTAAGAGGAGTGAGAATGGTTTTAGAGGACCAAAATGTGCGATGCTAAACTAAAACGTTGCCCAATTTTTGTAAATGTTTGGCACATTATGTTTTCCTCTTGTATTTAGCGTGCATCCTCTCTATATTTTGAGATCTTGAATTATGTCTTCTGTTCGTTAGGCTTACTAGTGGCCCAGAATTGATGCCAATTTGAAGGTAAAAGGGATTAGTAGTGGAGGAAACTTTATTTTACCTTTAGTGTGACGAAATTTAGGAAGCTGCGTCCTTTTCTGGCTCCAATAAAGTTTGTAAATTATTTAATTCAATTCAATTGTAGACACCGAATGAGATCTCCTTGTTAGAATCCTATCTTATTGGGGTTGGGCCGTTTAAGTACAATAAGCCCAAATAGATATTTGGGATTGTAGTTTCCTCAACTTTTATGTATTTAGGTTTCTTCCTACTCATTTGAGAAACTTGAATGAAAATATTGAATATTTTAGTTGTATCATTTCTCTCTAGTTCTCCCCCTTTTTTCCCTATGGATCCCATCACTCCTATGCTAGTTCTTTCTCCTAGTATTCAACTTTGACAATTTTGGCATGGTTGGACCCTAAATGTGATGTAATCTCCACCGGGTGATCCAGTGTTGGAGATGAATTCCAAGTTCGTATTTCTCATGGCACATTTTGAGTTCGTATTTTGGTGTTTGTTCGGCTGTCGGAAATGGTGGACTGCGGTGACAAAACCACCAGCTGGTCCTTAAAAAAGAAAAAAAAAAACTATATGTGATGTTGGATGGTGTGCCCTAGGTTTTTTTGTATCCATGTGTAAATGTTGTTGAAATTATGTAAAATTAATTTAAATGGATTAAAACAACCAACCAACCAACCACGAGCTGGTGACCTAGTAGTAAATGGTAGATTACGAGGCTTACTTAAAACTAAAAACTGGAAGTTTTGGGTTTGAAACCTGCTGCCAGTGGCGGATGCACTAAGGGGCAAGGGGGGTCAGCTGACCCCCCGAACTTCAGTGAACGTCCATGGACATCTTAGGTGCTGACCCTCCGAACTTCGGTGAATGTCCATGGATGACTTGGGTGCTGCCCCTTTAAAGGTTGGAGTTGCCCTTCATATATGTCATTCAACTACTTGATAAAATGCATTAGAGAGGTGTTGCCCCTTTATAGTCTAGTCCTAATATTATTTATCTCTGGCTTGTTTGTTGGTTGTGATTACAATTGTTGGCAGAAAAAAGAAGAAGAACAAAGTATAAAACTATCCAAAAATGCAAAGTAAATGAAATGGTGATCTCAGAGAATAACAAAGCATCATCATTCTTGGACAAACATATTAATGGGATGCAATGATATCAAACATTGTTAGTGTATTCAAGATAAGTGTGTTTCTTTGTTAAGCGTTTATATGGGAGCAGCCTTGGAACATGTTAGTTACCCACGCAAATGAGGCATTAACAGGTGTGCAATATGCATTTCCAAATGACTTCAGGCCTACCAAGACTCAATGAAATGACAATATGCATGCTATTTTTGTTAAAAAAAATTTGCGCGCTATTCTTACTAACCCTCCTAATATTATTTTCTGGATCCGCCACTGGCTGCTGCTGGTGTGGAAGCTAAACTTGTAGTCAAGTAGAGGCTGAAAGAAAAAAAAAAGAAACAACCAACCAAATTAACCAATATATATGCATCCCAAAAATATAGAGAGAGATTCGCATAATGTAGCTTGTAGGTGTGATTCACTGATTCTTGATTCTTCCAACCTGTATGATGTGGTGTCCATCAATTATTATTATTATTATTATTATTATTATTATTAATTTGATAAGATTAGTAATATTATAGGAGTGAGAGGACCACCAAACCACTAAAATGATTGATTCCACCACCATGCTCTATGAGGTCTTGTTTGCCCAAAAGTTTTGAAAGTGTCATCACTGTCGTGTGCTAGTGCTACTACCACACTTTTTGCTGATTTTTTCAGTGCTCTTCCAGTCTTTATGATTCCACTTATTTGTTGAACAGAATTTAACAAGATTGAAATTTGAGTGTTCTATGATGGACTCTCACTTTTTAGTGACAACTTCAAAGCCACAATATGCTTACTTTATTGCTGAATTTAAAAATATTCAATATTTATATGTTCATCAAACAACGCCAAGAAAATTAGTTTCATTAATTTGAAATAATTCTTTGAAAGATCTCTCTTTATTTATTGTCATCAAATTAAATAAATCAAATAAAATCAACAGCCATAATTATATAAGACCGTGTAAGAGACTAAAAATGGTGTGATAATCAATTCCTCTTCACTTAAGCATAAAATACTTGAGTATCCGTGCAACCAAGAAGAAAATAGATATTTTTATGGTCTGGAAGACTCACAGAAACATTTTTGTTTTACTCTGACTACCATCGTGTGATTTATCAGCGCCTGAAATTGAATTCAGAACGTGCCGTGTAGGATATGAGCATAAAATTTGTCCCAACCATTGAGTTGCCCCGTAGTGGTCAGAAAAGTGTGAATTAGATGAGAGCAATGTTGACATCAGCATTGCCCGAAATATGCCCCAAAGAATTTCGGAAAATACTTGTCATTTCTCCTTGCATGCAACTTAGAATTTGATGTGTGTGCAGAAATTTATTTATTTGTAGTTTCAATAAGTTACTTTTACATGTGACTCGCATATATGCAAATAGACACAATAGTCCAGATTATGGTATATATCTATTATATTACTAGTGACGTCATTCTGTGTCAATTTTTGTTGGAAGAGAATGATAATTCACATTCTCTATCTTAAGCTTTGATTATTAGATTAAAATGATGATTGGTGAGTGATTGTGTTAGTTTGTTTTCCTTTCTATTCAAAAGCTAAAGAAGGAATATTGTGCTAACGCCATTTTCATTATGTCTCACTTTCACACCCGAAGATGGTTATTTTTCGACCAAGACTAAAATTTTTATTTGTAGAAACTCTAAAAAAGATAGTTTCTCCCATGTTGGTCGCACTTGGTGGCCGGCCCTAACCATAGTAATGTTGCATCTTCGATGCAAATTCTCCTTTATTTATTTATTGAGAAAGTACAATATTCATTAAGAATGTCAAAAACCATACAATAGGAAGATAATGCGCACACATGGGTCTCGATAAAAACATTGTCAGAAATTTCAACCCGGTCGAAGGAAAAAAGATTATCCCACACAATTAACTAAAAAACTATCCTCACAAACAAATTACAATGGAATCTATTAATAGGAAACATCTTCAACTAGTACATCCGCAATTAAGTCCGGAAATTCTTCAACTAGTACATGTAATAAACTAAAACATGGTAGTATTTCCTTATCCATTCTTTGACTAAAACAGATTCTTGAGTTGATGTTGTTTACAAATACATAATAAGTTAAATGAACATTATCTGATTTGTGTGGTGTCTTGGTGATCACCAAAATATCAAACTAACCTATTGTCGGCACCATGGACTAAACTCAACAGTCTAAAAATAAGATATTAGTGAGGATCGAACCCGTACAAGAGTGCATAGCATTTTTGTTTTTCGTTATTACAGTAAAGCATCATTTACAATTCAATTGGAGTCTTGATTTCTAAATTAACTTTGGTAAATATTAGTCCTTAAAGTTGTTGAAATATTAATCCACTTATTTACTACTGATTCTTTGTATTACAAACGAGAATGAGTGAGGATCTCGATAATCTTTAAATCACATATGTTCATCGTATATTGTCGAGTAAAAAATTATTGTATTTAATTTTTATTTAAAATAAAATATAAATAATATTTAATAAAAACTAACTGCACCGTTAAAAAAAATAATTAAAAGATTCTCAAGATTTTCTTAATCCGACAAAAATTATCTCTCAACGAGAACGATTGAAACGAATTGTGAAAAGTTGAGCGGTTGAAGTTCGAGCACCAAATTCTAATATTTTCGATGACAGCAAAAAGAGGAATATTTCTAAAAACGTGGCCGCCGCGGGCGCTGAAAGAAACGAGATCATCAGGATCGCGAGGAGAGAGAGATTGTGTGCAGGCAACAAAACGCAGATGATGGTCGTTACCACCCACCAACTGCCACTTCCACTATGTATTATTCTACTGACGCACTGTCAAAACGGATCTCCACCGTTCATCTCTACCTCAGACCCACTGCTGGCCCCACCAGAATTACCAATTCCTCACTGCCCACGACACCAGATCCCAAGCGGTCTGAAAACAACCCACAGAAAATTACAGAAATAAATTCCATCAATAAAAATTGAATAAGGAGTCATTAAATTTGTAAATATTAAATTTATAAATTAAACTATATATAATTAATAAAAAAATAATTATGTTAGTAATAATTTATTTGTCAACTCAAATGTTATTTATTTTATAAAATTTAGTCGCATAACATTATTGCAGTATGACGAGAAGGTAAAACGAAAAGCTTAGGTGAAAAGATTGCTCAAAACAAAAATAAAAAGCAAATAAAAACAGGAGTAAAAATATGAAATTTCCAGAAAACAAAAACGAAAATTCCAGTGCAAGTCTGCAACTGCAAGAAACCAAAAAGGCCACCCACTTTCTTTTTCTCACTCTACTTTTTCTCACCCTTTCGTTTTCAACCTTTCCACCCTCAATTTCTACCCACATTTCCCTTTTTTTCTTAAATTTTTTCTTCAAAAATTACTCTCTCCATTTTTTCTTCCATTTCTTCGTTGACCGCAGTTCTCTGTGATTCAATGTCCGAGCCGGACACTGAACCCGAATTCTACGCGGCCCGGCCCAGGCCGTGGCGACCCAATGATCTTGTAAACGGGGGTGGAAGTAGCACGGGAAGGGCAGTGTATGGCGCCGTTCCGGGTGGCGTGGCTATGGGCCCCAATGCGAGCGAGCCGGTTCCGCCGATGACGCTGGGGGGACTGGTGCGGGAGTTTTCGAAAGCGGCGGCGGAGATGGCGGTGGAGTTCGGGAAGGGGTGCAGGGATATAGTGCGGCAGAGCCTAGGGAATCGGGACTCGGTGTTGCGGAGGAGCTTGGGGAAGGTGAAGGAGTCGTACTTGGGGAAGAGAGTGACGCAGCTTCGCGGGAAATTGCGGTTCGTGAACGAGTATCTGCCGGAGGATAAGGACCCGATTCATGCGTGGTCGGTGATCGTGTTGGTCTCGCTTCTTGCTTTTGCAGGTGCGCGCGTGTGTGTGTTGTGTTTGGTTGCTGAGAAAATTTGGGCGGAGAAAAACGAGTTTTTGCGGTCGTTTATCCGCTGTTTGGTAGCTGAGAAAAATCAGGACTAATAGATTTTTTGTTGGACAAGTTATGCTTGTTATGAGTTTTGAATTTTTATTTCTTTATTTTTTTTTAAGACATGAACAGGAAAATTTTCTTACTCGAGTTTTTGTTGAAATGTTATCTTGTGTTTGGTTGCTGAGAAAATGAAGGAAAACAGGACTTGAAATTTCATTTTGCAATGCTCTAATTTACTGCATGACCTATTTCCTTTCTCGAGAACCAAAGAGAATATTCTGGAAATCCTGGAAATTTTCCGGGAAAATTTTCATAGAACATATGTGGTGTCATTTTCCAATTTCTTAGTAATAATTTGGTCTTTGAAATAAGTACGGATCTTACTGACATGAATTTACCAATTTCCAGTGTTATATGTGAATACCGAAACTACTCCTTCTAGTCCTGCACCGGAGATTAAGAAGATACACATTCATCCACCGAGCGCTGCCCACATAATGCTTCCAGATGGTAGATTCATGGCATACAAGGAGCAAGGTGTTCCAGCTGACAGAGCTAGATTTTCAATCATTGCTCCGCATTCTTTCCTATCATCTCGACTTGCAGGTTGTACATTTTCGGTGTTGAAAACAAAAACATACCGCATCTGCTTTATCGTCCATGTTCTTTATCACATGACTGCATTTTCTTATTTTCGTAACATTCTTATGAAACTTAGGAATTCCTGGACTTAAGGCTTCCCTGTTAGAAGAGTTTGGCGTTCGCTTGTTGACGTATGATCTTCCTGGGTTCGGAGAGAGTGATCCTCATCCCGACAGAAACCTTGAATCTTCAGCAATGGATATGTTGCTCTTAGCCGATGCTGTTGGTGTCAAAGACAAGTTTTGGGTTGTGGGATACTCGAGCGGAAGCATGCATGCTTGGGCAGCACTAAGATACATTCCTGATAGACTTGCGGGTATCAATGTCACTTCTATATGATGTTCCTTGCAAACTTTTCCCAAGTATTGCAAAGGTTTGCAAATTTATGGGCACAAATTTTAAGCTATCGGTGTTTTGATAATTTGTAGTGACCTTTAACTTGCAGGTGCAGCCATGTTTGCTCCAATGGTGAATCCGTATGATTCAATCATGAATAGGGAAGAGAGACGCAGGACCTGGGGGAAGTGGACGCGAAGTAGAAAATTTCTCTACTTTTTGGCTAGGAGGTTTCCTAGATTTCTTTCTTACTTCTATCACAGAAGCTTCTTGTCTGGAAAGCATGGACAAATCGATAAATGGCTGTCATTGTCACTGGGAAAGAGGGTGAGGATCATTAACAACATTTTGTTTACAGATTGAAATAGTTACATATTTTACTACTAAATTTCGATAATTACATCAAATGCATAAGTTTCTCGTATAAGCTGGGGACTGGTCCGGTCTTGAAGGTCTTCTCTTCTAACAATGTAGAAAGAGTTTCATGGTTGATCCCTCACTTGTCATGCTGTAAAATTCATTATCTCTCACTTGTCCACTGCTCAAAATCGAGCATAGTGGCGTTCTAGGATTTGTATAGCCAACCCTACTTAGTAGGATAGGGTGGTGTTGTTATAGATCTGGAATATGATGCATTGGTAATCTGTTAGAAAGTCGGTTTCCGTGTCAATCGAATTTGGTACTTGGTAATTCGGCTCCAATTTCATTGTGTTAAATGAATTCCCACAATGACTGTTGTTTTACCTGTACGAGTTTTCGTTCATTTTTTTTTTTTTGTTCTCCAGGATAAAGCTCTGATGGAGGACCCAATCTATGAAGAATTCTGGCAAAGGGATGTCGAAGAATCAATTAGGCAGGGAATCTCAAAACCCTTTGTGGAGGAAGCTGTTTTGCAAGTGTCAAATTGGGGTTTCAGCCTTGCAGACCTCAAATTGCAGAAGAAAAAACAAGGGAAAGGCGTGCTCAATTGGATCAAGTCCATGCTCAGCTCAGCTCAGGAAGAATACATTGGCTTCCTTGGCCCAATACACATATGGCAGGTCAGAAGCATCTCCGTCATTTACATGTTTGTATGAGCTATTGATACTTTTACTGATATACTTGAAATCTTTTGATAGAAGCTGCGGTAATATGCTGAGTAGACTCGTAGATAACAATGAGATCAGTCATTTGACAGGATTTTTCTAATTGAGTTGCTCTTCCTCATGCTAACATAAGAAAGGTTTGAATTACTACTTGTCCTAAGTTAGTCGAGGGAAGATTTCTGCTACGAGAATGTGAAATTCGTCCAAGGTTCAGATATGTATGGCGTAACATACTCATAGACAGATTTCTGGTGATAGTTGTTTCCTTGTAACCACAACGAATCTCTCGCCGTACAGTGGCTTCATTCAAAATATACAGAGCATTTAGTATTTTTCATCGGAGATATTAATTTTCTGTTAAATTTTGTATTAATCCAGACCATTCTCCTCCAATGTCTGACAGGGGATGGACGATAAGGTGGTCCCACCATCGATGACTGATTTCGTTCACCGGATTTTACCAGGAGCTGCGGTACTTAAGCTTCCATACGAGGGCCATTTCACCTACATCTACTTTTGTGATGAATGCCATAGACAGATATTCACTACACTCTTTGGAACACCACAAGGGCCGCTGAACTTGGTAGCAGAAGTGGATGAAATACCTCTTGAAGGTAATACTGAAGAGCAGGAAGAAGAGGTAACGCTTGGTGATTCTGTTCCGGCACTAGCCGAGGCATGATTGCTCTAGTTTACTTCACAGAGGTACAAAGTATATATCATAGGGTTACTACGTTACTCGTAGAGCTGAAAAAACAAAACAGAAAGGATAGAGAGAAAAGAAAGAAAAGTTAAAAGCATCGTGTTAATTCTCTTGCTCAGAGTTTTGGGATGTTATTAGGGGGTTTCCAGCGGAGTATGTCTTTGGGAGAAACTGTTGGTCAAGAACAAAAATATACAAAGAAATCATATCGTTCTGAATTTCAATCGGGTGCTCAGATTTTCGTTCATTCAGTGCCTCCAAATGATTGATTGTCTTCTTCTGTCATTTCTCCCGCCCGCTCTCACTTCTTGAGCTAACCTAACCGCTTGGGTAATGCACGAATCCTATCGTTATTTCCTGATTAATATGTATGCTGCTTGTGGCTCGTTGGCGCTTGCTCTCAATGTTTTCGATGAAATCCCGCAGGGGAATTGCACTTGGAATGTCATGATACATGGTTTGGCAAATGGGGGGAGCTTAAATTGGCTCGGTCTCTGTTTGATCAGATGCCGGAGCCTACTGTTGTGTCCTGTACTGCTATTATTGATGCGTACTCGCGCATGAATCAGCCCCAGGAGGCTGTTGCTTTGTTTCGGAAAATGGTTGTTAGTGGCCTTCCTAAATCTTTTTATCTTTTTATTGCCCAAAAGCTCTAACCTCTACATATCGCCCACTTTCTAGACTTGCTCAGCGGCAGTCAGCAATCTGTCTTGTCTTGCTAGCCAAAGGAAGTACTTTATCTTAGGAATGGGTTTCCCCTTCCAAATAGCCTGCCACTTCTTTGCTTCCACATCTCTTTGAAGATCTTATTAAACCTGCTCGGACTACACTTCTAGCCATATTTCCGGCTGTTTCGGTTCTTGGGCCTTGTAAGATTTGCCAATCACTTGCTTATCACCAAAAAAATAAACAGAATTTAAACCAAGCCATAAATATGTCTACGAATTTCATATCAGTTCATATGCTCTTCTTTCTCCAACAGATTTCATCATCTTAAAAGAGTAACATAAAAGTTGCCCTATCACTTGATATATTCAACTAATAACACATATCATACGTCACTCGGCGATGCATGAATGAATGGCTACCTGAATTGGACTCGGCAATTTCATCATGGTCTTTTTATAAATGCCAACAAAGTGGATCTACTTTATCTCTGGACAATAAATTAATGATCAACTCCGTAGTTGATGCATTTGCAGAAAAACCCCTCTCCACCATTTCTTCAATAAGCCTCACAGCCGTTGATGTCTCGTTGTTATTGATAAGCCCTTGGATAATTGTGTTGTACGTGCAACCATCTGAAGAACAACCTTTCTCTTCCATTTCCCTTAGCAAGTTTTCCGCTTCCCTTGTTAGCCCCCCATTACATAATCCACGAATCATTATAGTATATGTCTTGACATTAGGTTGAATTCCTTTGGATGATAAATGACGAAAGAGATCCCATGCATATTCAGCTTTTTCAACTCTGCACAAACGTTCAATAAGAATATTACAACTTACAATACCAAAATCCAACTTCTTTCCCTCCATCTCTTCCAACAATTCAACTGCCTTGGGAAATTGTTGGTTTGCACACATGCCATGCAATAAAATAGAATAAGTTTGAATGTCTGGAAGTTGGCCACAAGCTTGCATATGAGAGAACAAGTTTAGTGTATCTTGTGTTCTCCCCATCTTGCAAAGCCCATCAATAAGAGTGCTATAAGTAACCGTATTTGGAAGAACTCCCCTACGAGACATTTTTAGAAAAAGCATATGGGCATCATATACCCTTTTACGCTTACAGTACCCATTTATCAATATGTTATAAGTACGAGCATCAACCATGCAGCCTTTGCTAAGCATTACTTCAAAAACCTTTTTTGCCTTGCCAATTTCTCCTTGCAAACAATAACCATCTACAAGTGAATTGTACGTAATTGTATTGGGTGCAATATCCCTTTGCGTCATCATTTCAATCACTCCTTGCTTCCTGGACCATCCCCTCTTTGCAGAATGTATCAACCAAGACATTGAAGGTACGCACATTTGGAAAGATATGTTTCTCCACCATTTCCTTCAACAATCTTGTAGCTTCTTTCCACTTACCTACTTTGCAAACTCCGTGAATCAAAGAGGTATAGGTAATGACGTTGGGAGCAATGCCCTTACTCGTCATTTCTGAGAAGAGCTTCAGTGCATCAACAACTAGAGTATCCTTGCAAAGACTATCGATGATCGTGCTATAGACAACTACGTCAGGCTTGCAACCTCTTTCTTCCATCTTCTTAAGCAATTGGATTGCTGCACTATTGTTACCTTTCATGCAAAGACCCTAAACTAATGTGCCGAAAGAAACCACATTTGCCTTGCAATTACCACTCTCCAACATTTTATCGAAAAGTGCTGCAGCCTCGGCCTCTCTATTCTTAAGAAGAAAGCCGTTGATTAGAGAGGTGTAGGTCGTGACATCTGGTTCAAAACCTATTTTGAAGAAGTTACCCAAGACTGACAAACTAAACTCCACTTGGTTGAGATGACAAAAGCAATTAATGATAATGGCTAGAGTATAAACATTTGGACAAATTCCGGACACAACCATTTCGTTATTCAAGGAGATGACTGCCGAATAACGTTTCAACTTGGCAAGTTGAGTCAAGATTTGGTTGAAAGGGACAACGGAAGGCAGAGGACGCCTTTGAAGCATTTCGTCAAACACCTTGAGAGCATCCTCAACATTAGCGATGTTCACAGGCTGGTGTTGTTGGGTGTTTCTAGATTCGGGGGATTTAGAAGGTCGAGAGTGAAACAAAGCCAAGTAATTGTTGAAGAAAACAACAACAGAAGAAGACCGAAGAAGACGAGGCAGCATACCTCTGAGTCTGAGTCTGCTGCTGCTGCCATAACCAACCTTCAAAGAAAGAGAAGAAGAAGCAACAACAGCTGTTGTTGCCCGCATCATCTCCAGTGAGTCAGCGAATCCGTGCGCAAATCTTCTTTCCGAAAAACATTTGCTAAGGAAGATTTATGGAGGGAAGAATCTGCTTCAACCTGTTAGCATGATTTTCCTATTTTTGGTGAAAACTGACTCATTCATTGTTCTAAAAGGCTTCGTAAAAGCCACTTAGGATGAGTATATGTATGATATTGCCGTGCTTAAAAAATAAAAATAAAAACTGTTTTTCTGTACTATGAAAATAAGTAGTTATAAAATAAAATAATTAAGTGTTTTATAAATTTTTTTTTTGTAAAAGTATTTTTAATAAAAGAAATTTATTCAAGTGTTTGGTAAATTTGTATATAATACTGTTACGACCATGTTAAATAATTAAAAAAATACAATATTAAATATAATATAATAATTTATTTTAATTTTAGTTATAATTTTTTATTTACAATCCCCCTCTTTAGGATTTTTATTTAAAGAAGTTTAATAAAACATTTTTAACTGTCATTATTTACTATACTTTTAAAAATAACTTTTTGTTAAAAAAAAAATTTTCACCCCATTTTAGTTAGTTTTTTTTTTTTATTTATCTCTTTTTCAATATTCATCCACCCCAGAATCATCTTCATACCAAACCCCGAATCGTCTTCATCCAAACAGCTATCGTCTTCTCCTGTAAAACCCATATCCCCTCGCTTTCCAGTCCCATTTTTTTTTTTCCATAAAGCTTATCGATTTCTTTCAATTTTCTCAAAGCTTTTCGATTTCTTTCAATTTTCTCAAAGCTTTTTAGGGAGAAGGAGAAGGAGAAGGAAATGAGCGGATATGCAGTTTGATGTGCTTTTCAATGAGCGGATATGTAGTCTGAAAGGGGGTTACGGCAGACTAGTTCGGCAAGAAGAAGACGACAAGAATCGGATTAGTCACCTAGGCTTTCCTAAATTTGCAGACAAAGAAGCAAAGCATTTTACAAGGACCCAGATGGCTGAAGCTTCGTTTCTTGCAGCGGAATCGGATGTGAGACTCTCTGATTCAAGGCCTGCGATCTTCAACCCAGCGAAGGAGATGCGAATTTCAACCCAGACGATGAAGAAACTGGAAGGGTATTTTTGAGATGGCTTCACACTTGAAGGATTTTTCTGAAACAGAATATTATCTAGAAAGGGAGTGAGAGTGAGAGAGAAAAAGTCTCGGAATTTGGAATTTTTGGATCTAACTGATTGAAGAGTGGGTTCTGGGAAAAATGGGGAAGACAGCGTGAGAAAGGGGAGGGTAGGATTGGAAAATTGAAAAATTCATTAACTTGTTACTGTTTACCCGTGTTTGCTGAAATAAGCTGATTTGTGGAAGCTCTCTTTTCCAGCTTTGGGCTTTTAGCTTTTTTTCCCCCATAACTTTGAAAAGAATCTGATTTGAGGTGTTTACCAAACTCCTAAAATGTCCAAACTTTTTTTTTCATACCCACTTGTTTTAAGAGATAAGCTAAGTTCTGCTGCCTCGGCCTCTCTCCATCATTTTGTTGAAAAGTTCTGCTGCCTCGGCCTCTCTATTCTTAAGAAGAAAGCTGTTGATTAGAGTGGTGTAGGTCGTGACATCTGGCTCAAAACCTAATTTGAAGAAGTTACCCAAGACTGACAAACTAAACTCCATTTGGTTGAGATGACAAAAGCAATTAATGATAATGGCTAGAGTATAAACATCTGGACGAATTCCGGACACAACCATTTGGTTATTCAAGGAGATGACTGCCGAATAATGTTTCAACTTGGCAAGTTGAGTCAAGATTTGGTTGAAAGGGACAACGGAAGGCAGAGGACGCCTTTGAAGCATTTCGTCGAACACATTGAGAGCATCCTCAACATTACTGATTTTCACTCGCTGGTGCTGTTGGGTGTTTCTTGATTCCGTCGATTGAGAAGCTCGAGAGTGAAACAAACCCAAGTAATTGATGAAGAAAACAACGACAGAAGAAGATTGAACAAGACAAGGCAGCATACCTACGAATCTGAGTCCGAGTCTGCTGCTGCCATAACCAACTTTCGAAGAAGAAGAAGAAGAAGAAGCAGCAGCTGTTGTTTCCCGCATCATCTTCAGTGACTACGTGAGTCAATCCTCCTTTCGAAAAACGTTTGCTGAGGATGATATATGGAGGAAAGAATATGCTTCAACCTGTTAGCGTGATTTTGCTTTTCTTCTTAGTTTGAAAACAATAAGGGTAAAGCTCTCAATCTTCAATATCCCTATTTGACGGGGAAAATTAAAGACAACTACCTAATTAAATAGGGTCAAAATAGTAATATCGTACCATTCACAAATTTAGAAAGTGTATTCAATTAAGAATGTTAGAGATTTTCATAGATTTATAAATTTATTGACTTTATGGAGTTTAACAGATTTGTAAATATTTTATGTAAAATTTTGATTCAATTTCCTCGAAATCTCATGGAAAGAGATGAGATTTGTAGATGCTTAAAATACACAACAAAATTCTCTAATTCTCCCTAATTCATCAACTTTTCCAAATTCTAATTTATTACACCTAAAATGTTATAAACTTCTTTAAAATTCTAATTGAATACACCCCGGATTTATAAAGATTTTAATAAATTATCTTAAAATCTTGATTGAATACACATTGAATTTCAGATAATCACTTAAAATCCTCATCGAATACGCCTAAATTTATTAAAAGAATTAAAATCCTCAAAATCTCAATTGAATACACTTCCTAAATTACCAACCGGACTTGTGAACTTCCTTAATTAAAATCCCTCAAGGCATTTGTTTCAATGGTGAACTTGCTGGAGAGCACTGTTCGGAGCGTACATAGAGAGTTCTATTTTGAGAGAGTCTCATTAGCATTTCACTTGATTTCGGTCAAGCTAATATATATACATTTTTAAAATTAGCTCTGATGGTTTTGTTCATGCTAATGGTATTATGCCAATTGCAACCGCATACAATATTTTTGAAATATTTTAATCACATACCTTTACTTACTATTTTATTTCAACGTTGTACAGCCATTTAGTATTACGGTTTAGTGATATTTCTCTTCATTTATAAGTGAGAAGTCGTAGGTTCAATTCTCGTCAACAACATATTTGAAACACATTATTGATAGTCCATTGTGAGGCTTAACTCACTCTCTACCCGTTAAGTGTACATAATATGTTTATTCAAAAAAAAAAAAAAACGTTTTATAATGCAAGAGCTGTAAAACAGTAAAAATAAAAATAAAAAGGTTAAACAAGCAGTTATCACGTTCAAACACGACTTGGAATTGGGAACTAGTCTTGGACTCTTATCTCCGACCTGGATTGTCACTTAATATGCATATTTGCAGGATTCGTAAAGCAACCAGAGGCAATCTCATGGATTGGTATTCGAGTCATAAATATGTCTACAAATTTCATACTAGTCCATATACTCTGCTTCACCAACCGATTTCATAATATTAAATGATAAATTCAGTTAATAACACATATCATACGTCACTAGGCGATGCATGAATGAATGGCTACTTGAACTGGACTCGATAGTGGAACAACTCCTTCCACCAATGTAGCATTCAAGGGAAGTATGCACCGAAACTTGTCAAAACTAAAACAATGCAAATCAATTTGATCATGGTCTTTCTATTAATGCCAACAAAGTGGCATCTACTCTATCTTTAGACAATAAATTAACGATTAACTACGTAGTTGATGCATCTGCAGAAAAACCCCTCTCCACCATTTCTTGAATAAGCCTCACTCCTATTGATATCTCGTTGTTATTGATAAACCCTCGAATAATTGTGTTGTACGTCCAACCATTTGGAGAACAACCTTTCTCTTCCATTTCTCTAACCAAGTTTTCCGCTTCACATATTAGCCCTCCATTACAAAATCCACTAGTCACTGTATTATACGTCCTGGCATTAGGTTAAATTCCTTTCGATGGTAAGCGACGAAAGAGATCCCACACATATTCAACTTTTTCAGCTCTGCACAAACCATCAATAAGAATATTATAAGTTACAATATCAAAATCCAACTTCGTTCCCTCCATCTCTTTCAACAATTAAACTGCCTTGGGAAATTGTTGGTTTTTACAAAGGCCATCCAGTAAAATATTATACGTTTTAATGTCTGGAAGTTGGCCACAAGCTTGCATTTGAGAGAACAAGTTTAGTGCATCTTGTGTTCTCCCCATCTTGCAAAACTCATCAATAAGAGTGCTATAAGCAACTGTATCTGGAACAACTCCCTTATGAGACATTTCCAAAAAAAGCATTCGGGCATCATCTATCCTTTTACTTTTACAGTAGCCGTTTATCATTATGTTATAACTACAAGTATTCAACCATGCAGCCTTTGCTAAGCATTACTTTAAAAACCTTTTTCGACTCGCCCATTTCTCCTCGCAAACAGTAACCATCCATAAGCGAATTGTATGTAACTGTATTAGGTTTGATATCTCTTTGAATCATCATTTCGACCAGGCTCCTTGCTTCCTGGACCATACCCTTTTTACAATATGTATCAACCAAAACATTGAAGGTGCACACGTCTGGAGAGATTTGTTTACTCACCATTTCATTAAACAATCTTTTAGCTTCTTTCCAATTCTCTACTTTGCAAAATCCATGAATCAACGAGGTATAGGTAATGACGTTGGGAGCAATACCCTTGCTCGTCATTTCTGAGAAGAGGTTCAGTGCATCAACCACTAGAGTATCCTTGCAAAGACTGTCGATGATCGTGCTATAGACAACTATGTCAGGCTTGCAAGCTCCTTCTTCCATCCTCAACACTACTGATTTTCACACGCTGGTATTGTTGAGTGTTTCTGGATTCGGTCGATTTAGAAGCGCGAGAGTGAAACAAGGCCAAATAATTGTTGAAGAAAACTACAACAGAAGAAGATTGAACAAGACAGATAGCATACCCCTGAGTCTAAGTCTGCTGCTGCTGCCGCCATAACCAACCTTCAAAGAAGAAGAAGAAGCAACAGCAGCTGTTGTTGCCCGCATCGCCACCGGTGAGTCAGCGAATCCGTGCGTAAATCCTCTTTCCGAAAAACTTTTGCTGAGGATGATTTGTGGAGGGAAGAATCTACTTCAACTTGTTAGCACGATTTTGTTTTTTTCTATTAGCTTTAATAACGAGTGATTTTCCTATTTTTGGACATAAAAGCCCTTCAACGAGTAAAATAGTAAAATTGAAAAGATTTTTTTTAATTTCAAAAATAAAAAAATAAAAAACAAACAAGTAGTTATCACATCCAAACACGACTAGTTTTTTGTCAGTTATGGTCTAGTTGTATTCTTCTCTACTTGTAAGTGAAAAGTCTTAGGTTTGATTATCGTCAAAGGCAAATTTGAACCACATTATTGTTAATTACTAGCATAAATAAAAAAATGTATATAATATCATTGCCACATTATTTTTATTTTTAGTGTAGATAGTATCGTTTGTTCAAAAATTAAAATTAAAAAACACGACTAGTTTTTCACGCTGCCCAAGGTTGGAATTTGGAACTAGCTTTCGACTCTCTCATATAATTTTTTATCTGAAACCAGCAGTCCCGAGTACAAAAATTGAGGATTTACACAAATAGGTGAATATTTCTCGTATTTGTTAGACATAGAAAACACAAGTCTAATGAGATTAAATCAAACTCGCTCCGACTAACCCCTTGGCTAGAACTTCTTAGCGGGAACTCCCAAATTTGACAGGATTCCTAAGACCATCTTCGAGAGATAGAGGTGTGCCTTCCCCCTCAGAACCCAGGTTCCAATCATCGGTTATGTTGTTTAGATTAACATAGTGTTGATGAATTCTACTTTCCATTTCAAATAAATGAATGTCTAACTAAGGGACCACAAGTACATCGGGTCGGGTGACGCACGAATCGAGTGACATTGTTGAGTATTTTCAATGCTTGGAATGGGGAAAGAATCTGTTGAGAATTTTACAAGCATGGAGAAAGTTGGTCTCAAACTGAATCGAGTGACATGTTGAGTATTTTCAATGCTTGCAGCCATGGAGGATTAATTGATGAGGGGCTGAACTTTGGGAAGATGATTGACGAGTATGAAATTGCACTGGACATCGAGCACTACTGGCGTTTAAAAGACATGCTAGGGAGGGCAGGGAGTACAGAAGCAGCAGAAATGATGGCTTTGGAGATTCCTTCAATAAGAATATTGTAAGTTACAATATTAAATTCCAACTTCTTTCCCTCCATCCCCTTCAATAATCCAACTGCCATAGAGAACAAGTTGGTGGTTTTTACAAAGACCATCCATCAAAATGTTATAAGATTGAACATCTGGAAGTTGGTCACTAGCTTGCATTTGAGAGAACAAGTTTTGCCCATCTTGTGTTCTCCCCATCTTGCAAAACCCATCCATAAGAGTGTTATAAGTAACTGACGGAGAAAAATAAAGACAACTACCTAATAAAATGGGGTCAAAATAATAATATCGTACCATTCACAAATTTATATTACCAACAGGACTTGTGAACTCATTTCAACAACTCAAGGCATTTGTTTTGATGGTGAACTTGCCGGAGAGCACTGTTCGGAGCGTACTTGGAGAGTTCCACTTTAAGAGAGTCTCATTAGTGTTTCACTTGATTCCTGTCATGCTAATATATACATTTTTAAAATTAGCTCTGATGGTTTTGTTCATGCTAATGGTATTATGGTAATGCTGCTGCAGGGTTTGTAATTCGAGACCATAATAGTAATCCAATAAAAAGAAACCTTACATTTTCAAGCCTATACCACCAATGGATATGTCAACTTATGCTTCGAGCTTCAAACCAGCAGGTCTATTGGATCACTCCGAGAGGTAGAACGACCACACTTTCTGGGGTTCACTAGAGTTAAAATGGTTGCAAATTCAAATTAGTCTTCATTCATGGTAGTAATCTGTAAAGATATCCAGATTCTTACAACATCTTATGCTGGTGCTCGTTTTCGGAAAGAAAGGCTTCCTGAGAATACATAGCCGTCGTATCAGGTGTCCCTTCTGCTTTTCACCCAGGAGCTTGTAGTTCCCGCATTTGGATGGCAAAGTCCGCCAGTTTTTGCCTTGTATTGGGATATGAAATTGCAATTGCCTTCTTATTGCACATACATTACCAACAGGACTCGTGAACCTCCACATCAACAACTCAAGGCATTTGTTTCAATGGTGAGCTTGCAATATTTTAGTGCAGAAAGAAAAAAGATTAAGAAAAGATGGAATTCGTATAGTCTTTGATCAGATGTGTATTGTATCTGTTGTTGCAGCAACTGCACAAGTTTAAGAAATGGATTGAGTCCTCCTCCTGCAGCTATCATTTCCTCCATTGCTTCTTTCATCAGACCCATATCCTTTAAAATAAAGTATACATAATTTCCTCAAGATAATTATTACCAAAAAATAAAAGAGAAGTTAAACCAAGCCATAAATATGTCTACGAATTTCATATCAGTAATCAGTCCCGTTACTCTGCCTTTTCAACAGATTTCATAATCTTAAAAGAAGAGTATTATAAAAGTTGCTCTATCACTTGATAGATTCAATTATTAAAACATATCATACATCACTAGCCAATGCATGAATGAATGGCTACCTCAACTGCACTCAGCAGCAGAACAATTCCCTCCTCCAATGTAGCATTCAAGGGAAGGAATCACCGAAACTTGTCAAAACTGAAAAGATGCGGAATCAATTTCATCGCGGTCTTTCTATAAATGCCAACAAAGCGGGATCTACTTTATCTTTAGACAATAAATTAACGATCAACTCTGTAGTTGATGCATCTGCAGAAAAACCCCTCTCCACCATTTCTTGAATAAGCCTCACTCCCGTTGATGTCTCATCGTTATTGATAAACCCTCGGATAATTGTGTTGTACGTCCAACCATTTGGAGAACATCCTTTCTCTTCCATTTCTCTAAGCAAGTTTTCCGCTTCACATATTTGCCCCCCATTACATAATCCACGAATCATTATAGTATATGTCTTGACATTAGGTTGAATTCCTTTTGATGATAAACTACGAAAGAGATCCCATGCATATTCAACTTTTCCAGCTCTGCACAAACCTTCAATAAGAATAGTGCAAGTTACAATACCAAAATTCAACTTCTTTCCCCCCATCTCTTCCAACAATTCAACTGCCTTGGGAAATTGTAGGTTTGCACACATGCCATGCAATAAAATAGAATAAGTTTGAATGTCTGGAAGTTGGCCACAAGCTTGCATTTGAGAGAACAAGTTCAGTGCATCTTGTGTTCTCCCCATCTTGCAAAACCCATCCATAAGAGTGTTATAAGTAATAGTATTTGGAACAACACCCTTATGAGACATTTCCAGAAAAAGCATACGGGCATCATCTATCCGTTTACACTTACAATAGCCGTTTATCATTACGTTATAACCACGAGCATCAACCACGAAGGCCTTGCTAAGCATTACTTCAAAAACCTCTTTTGCCCCGTCCATTTCTCCTCGCAAACAATACCCATCCATAAGTGAATTGTACGTGACTGTACTAGGTTTGATATCTCTTTGAATCATCATCTCAACCACGCTCCTTGCTTCCTGGACCATCCCCTCTTTGCAGAATGTATCAACCAAGACATTGAAGGTACGCACATTTGGAAAGATATGTTTCTCCACCATTTCATTCAACAATCTTGTAGTTTCTTTCCACTTCCCTACTTTGCAAACTCCGTGAATCAAAGAGGTATAGGTAATGACGTTGGGAGCAATGCCGTTACTCATCATTTCTAAAAAGAGGTTCAGTGCATCAACAACTAGAGCATCTTTGCAAAGACTGTCGATGATCGTGTTGTAGACAATTATGTTAGGCATGCAAGCATTTTCTTCCATCTTCTTAAGCAATTGGATTGCTGCAGTGTTGTTACCTTTCAAGCAAAGGCCCTTTACTAGTGTGCCGAAAGTAACCACATCAGGCTTGCAATTACCTCTCTCCATCATTTTGTTGAAAAGTGCTGCTGCCTCGGCCTCTCTATTCTTAAGAAGAAAGCCGTGGATTAGAGTGGTGTAGGTCGTGACATCTGGCTCAAAACCTAATTTGAAGAAGTTACCCAAGACTGACAAACTAAACTCCACTTGGTTGAGATGACAAAAGCAATTAATGATAATGGTTAGAGTATAAACATCTGGACGAATTCCGGACGCAACCATTTGGTTATTCATGGAGATGACTGCCGAATAATGTTTCAACTTGGCAAGTTGAGTCAAAATTTGGTTGAAATGGACAACGGAAGGCAGAGGACGCCTTTGAAGCATTTCGTCCAACACATTGAGAGCATCCTCAACATTACTGATTTTCACAAGCTGGTGTTGTTGAGTGTTTCTAGATTCGGTCGATTTAGAAGGTCGAGAGTGAAACAAAGCCAAGTAATTGTTGAAGAAAACAACAACAGGAGAAGATTGAAGAGGGCAAGGCAGCATACCTCTGGTGTTGCTGCTTCCATAACCAACCTTCAAAGAAGAAGAAGAAGCAGCAATCGTTGCCCGCATCATTTTGAGCATCTCTAAGTCAGCGAGTTGAGAGTTGCTCACAAATCAAAGAGTTGTTGTAAGACTGTTTGTGAGAGTTGAAGAGCATGAATTTCACGTTTTTATCTAGTTCTAGATTAACGCAAATTAAAAATAAATACACAAATCAACGTAAAAAAATGATTCTTTTTTGTTGGGAGAATATAAGCATGAAGAAGAACAAGCCTAACTCTCAAATAATTCAAATTACTACATTTAAACCTGTTTTAGACTATCTTCAACATTTGCATTAAAACTTGAAGGGAAATTTTATTGGAACCCATTCAACCTCTTTCTACACCCAAAATAAAAAATACTTTCTTAAAATTCCTAATTTACCCTTTGATTAAAACTGAGAAAAAGAAATAAACAAAACTGAAATCTCTTTCCACACCTAGTGGTTCTCTTCCACCTCAAACCCCACGGAAGATTCACTGGCGATTCTCCATGGCTAACTTCAATTCAAATTCTTTTAGCATCACAACCGCCTATAATCATGCCATCAGGTGCCAAGAAGCGAAAAGCTGCCAAGAAAAAGAAGGAGCAGGAAACCCACAACGGCACATCCGATCCTCCTCTTCCTCAAGGTGCTTTCTTTGTCTGTTTATTTATCCAATTCATCAACCCCACACTTACCCATCTCTCACTCGATTGTTTCCGAACCCTTTTCAGTTAAATTTTCTTGTTATTTTTTCGATTTGAGTAATTGGGGTTTTACCAGTTTCTTGTTTTCGGTTTGGGTTGGTTGGGATGAATCAAGAAGCTTTGATTTTGTTTGATTTTCCCCCATTTGGGTTGGTGGGTATTTGCGGATGTGATGTGTTTAGCTGTATTCTGGGTGAACAATTTTTGGTTGCATGCTGGTTAGTGAATCTCTCATTTCGTACTCTATGCCCCTCTCCTAAGACATTCCGGCATCAGTGAAGAAGAAGCCGAAAATGGTGGGCAGATACGTGGGTTTATGTTCTTTTAATTTATTTTTACTTTTTAAATAACGTCACGGCAAAATGGAGAGTTTAATGGCAAAAATATTTAAGTTGGGTTTGAAGATAAGATATTTGGGTGTAAATAAAATTTCCCAAACTTAAAATTTGGGTTTTAAAGTTTAAACCCCCTGTTTTAGACCATCTACGATAAGAAAGGACATTATTATGATTTTAGCAAATGAGCAGAGTTGGTGAAAACATTATCAGAGCAAGTCCAGCGATGGGCAATTAGCCCAGCACCCTGTCAATCCAGTCCACCCCTTCAATTTGCCTGGCACCCAGCCCGTGCTGGTCTCTGGGCCAGCCCAAAATGGACAGACCAAGAAGCCGGGCCATTTGATTGGCTCGTGCAGCGCACGCTCGACTGGGGGCAAGTGGCGCGACAACCGGGCAGGCGGTGGGGGTCGCTTGTCGACCCACTTGCGCTCGGCTGGGATGAGCGACGTGGCCCTCTTCTCTACCGTTGGATTTCCAACGGCTAGTTTTTCTAGACCGTTGGATTTCCAACGGTAAAAAAATTTAAAATTTCAGTTTTAAAATGGACCATTCGATCAAAGATCAACGGTCCACGTTTTTTCCTAAAAAAAAAAGGCCCAACGGTCAGATTTATGACCGTTGGCCACGTGGCATGATCTTGTCTATTGGATTTGAATATTTTTCAAATCCAACGGTCCAGATTAATTAAGCACATTAAAATTAATTTAAAATTATAAAAAAATACAGAAAAAATTAAAAAAAAAAATTCTATAAATACCTAACCCTCATCTTCCACTTTACACCACATTTCAATATTTCTACACTTTCTATACTTTCTACATTTTACGTTGTGTGAAAGTTGGGTTCGCACTACTCATGACCCGCTTACGGGTAATGAGATAGATAAGCGAGAAATGTGGAGTAAAATTACGAAATCGTTTTGCGATGTACATGGAAAACACTCCAGAACTAGTCAAGGTCTTCAAGGTCATTGGAAAAAACTCAACGCATCATTTACTTGTTGGAAAAACGGCATCTCTCTTGCTTCCGGTAACCTGCGTAGTGGGACGAGTTTAGCGAATCAGGTAACAATATTTTTATTTAATTTCTTATGTAATTTGTATGTAATTTCTTATGCAATTTTTATTTAATTTGTTATGTCATTTTTATGTAATTTATATGCATTTCACCCGCATCAATATTTTAATTTAATTTCTTATGTAATTTGTATGTAATTTTTATTTAATTTGTTATGTCATTTTTATGTAATTTATATGCATTTCACCCACATCAATATTTTAATCTTTTTAATTTGTGTTACACTCGCATTTTTTAACACTATCTTATCCCACATTTTTATAGACACTACAAGCTCAAGCATTCTACAATTCAAAGAACCATAACACATCATTCAACAAATGGGAATGTTGGGAAATTGTCAAAGATTGCCCTAGATACAAAATTGTCCCAATCAGTCCAGAAGTTGTCATGCACATCGTGGGTCTACATAGTTCGCCAGAACCAGATACGGCCGAACAAGAAGCCAACACATTTGAAGACACGGAAGGGATGTCAGAACAAGTGCCCGAGACCCAACCGACTTGTCATTCCCTCAGACCTCAAGGTAAAAAGGCATCAAAGAAAAAAGGTAGTTCTTCTAAAAATGACTACACTAAATATATGGAGGAACTTGCTCGCCAAGGTGAACTTACCATGGCACGGGAAAAGGCTAGAGATGAGGAGAAAAATGCTGCAATGGCAGCACTACTAGCAGCTACTGAGGCTCGTGATGCGGCGGCTGAGAGACAAAGAGAAATAGTTAATCGAGAGAACGAGCTGGTTAGAGAAACACTTCAGCGAGAAAATGAAATGCTTAGAGAAGAAAGGATGGCTTAAGCAGATCGTGACACTATGAGCAAGTCTTTAATAGGAATGTCTCCGAATTCAAAATATTTTTGGAGCTCAGAAAAAAAAGATGTCATGCGAATGAGGCGTGCAAGAGATGCAGAAACAAGTCAAGGGGGTTCTAGCTACACAAATCATAGCAACCAAGACCCTAGCACCACATATCCTAGCTCCAATGACTTTATATAATTTCGTATTTATTTGTAGTAATTTATTTAAATTCTTATGTAATTTTTATGTTTTTTATTTTTTTCTTTTGAACTGTATTTAATTTCTTATGTTATTTCTTATTTATTGTCAGAACTTTATTTATTTTTATTTAATTTATTATGCAATTTCAATGTGATAATTTATTTATTTTTGTACTTTAGTTAAACACATGAAATAAGATTACATAAACTCACCAAATAAGATTACATAAACTTAAAAAAAAAATACACTAAATAGAATTACATAAACTTAAAAACAAAACACACTACATAGAATTACATAAACTTAAAAAAAAAAACACTAAATAGAATTACATAGACTTAAAAACAAAACGCACTACATAGAATTACATAAACTTTAAAAAAAAATACACTTTATTCTTCAACCACAAGCCTCATTTTAATTTTCTTCACCTTCTTGCAATCCCCACTGGTGCTCAATCAAGTCATTCTGACGGGTTACGTGCCAGTATGGCTCTTGCAAGTGAGTGTACCGTTGAACGATCAATTCATTGTAACGTCCATCCCGTTCCAACGGCTCGTGTTGCACGGGATCTTCGGTATTGTCATGAGCATAGTAGATACGTGTTTGTGAGTTGTTGATCGGATCCGGCTCATATTCATCGACGTCATCATAATCATATTCATCTTCAACAATCATGTTGTGGAGAATAATACAAGTCATCATGATGGATCGAAGAGCCTCGACATCAAACATTCTAGTTGCAGCCCTAACAATCGCCCAACGAGCTTGCAAGATACCAAAACAACGCTCGACATCCTTCCTACACCCTTCTTGACATTTTGCAAAGTGTTTTTCTTTTTCAGTGTGTGGATGCGGCACTGTTTTGACAAATGTATCCCACATTGGGTAAATGCCATCTGCAAGGTAGTATGATCCCTCGTATTGGGTACCATTAACCCAATATGTGCATTTCGGCGATTTTCCTAGCAGCAGGTCGTCGAACATTGGGGATTGGGCAAGGACATTTAGGTCATTCTGAACTCCAGGAACACCAAAAAAAACATGCCAAATCCAGGTATCAAATGAAGCTACCGCTTCCAAAATGATGCTTTTGGCTCCTTTTCTGTCGCCATAAGCTCTTTGCCACGCACTTGGACAGTTTTTCCAAGTCCAGTGCATGCAGTCAATGCTTCCAATCATGCCAGGGAAGCCTCGCATCTCTCCCTTCCTCAAAAGCCTTCGCATGTCCCTTGGCGTGGGTGTCCGAAGGTACTAATTGGTGTAGAGGGCTTCAATTGCAGAGCAAAAGCGCATCAGGGACTCCAGAACAGTTGTTCTTCCCATCCTTGCGATCTCATCCACTTGATCTGCAGATGCTCCATATGCAAGCATTCGCAAGGCGGCCGTAATTTTTTGCTCGGGAAGAAGACCTAGAACATGAAAAGCATCATCTTTTTGCACAAAGTATGGATCATGGTTGCAAATAACACTCATGATTTTGTCGAACAAACCTCGTTGCATTCTAAAACGACGTCTAAAAATATGATCAGGGAATATGCTGTTGGGAATAAAATAATCTTCTAAGAGATTTTTACCTCGTCTTTCCCTTTTTCTATCGAGGTTTGCAGCACGTCTGGGTTTAGCTATCTGCCCCACGGCTTCCATGACACGGCGGGAATGTGAAGCCATCTGCCTTCTATGGTGATCATCCTCATCCACCTCCATGAAGAAAGCCTCATCTCCACCTCCATCTTCCTCGAGATTGGCCAATTCTGCCTGTTGTGCCAACAACTTTTTCTCTTGCTCTTGCAACTGTTTATACACTCTACTTGAAGAAGACATTGTAATAAGAACTCAAGATTTGAAAACGATGACCAATGATTCTGAGCTAAAAAGAAGGATTGAACTTGGTGTGAGGATGGATGTAGAGATGTAGGGTTTATATGGACGAAAAAAGCAAGCATGAGGTACTGGACAATGCCACGTGGCACTACGTGATTGGTTGAAAATCCAATCAAAATCTTGGCTAAATTATTGTAATCCGGAGGTGACACATGGCACTACGTGATTGGTTGAAAATCTTATCGAAATCTTGGCTAAATTATTGTAATCCGGAAGTGACACGTGGCGCATTGGGATTGGTTGGAAGTCTTATCGAAAATCTATCCACAAAATAGTATGTTTCGGATAATGACACGTGTCATTACGAGGTTGTTTGAAAATCTTATTGAAATCTTGGCTAAATTATTGTAAACCGGACGTGACACGTGGCGCGTCAGAATTGGTTAAAAATCTTAACGGAAATCTATTCACAAAATAGTACATTCGGATAATGACACGTGGCGTGACGAGATTCGTTAAAAATCCTATCCGAAATTAAAACTATTTTATTTTTTTATTCTTTTAGAAAAAATTTTAAAATATTATAAATGGGCTGGGTGTCAGCACCTTTTTTTAGGGGTGGAGATGCAGTGGCCTATTACCGTTGATGTCTCGTTGTTATTGATAAACCCTCGGATAATTGTGTTGTACGTACAACCATATGGACAACATCCTTTCTCTTCCATTTCTTTAAGCAAGTTTTCCGCTTCACATATTAGCCCTCCATTACAAAATCCACTAATCATTGTATTATACGTCCTGACATTAGGTTGAATTCCTTTTGATGGTAAGCGACGAAAGAGATCCCACGCATTTTCAACTTTTTCAGCTATGCACAAACCATCAATAAGAATATTATAAGTTACAATATTAAAATCCAATTTCTTTCCCTCCATCTCTTCCAACAATTCAACTGCCTTGGGAAATTGTTTGTTTTTACAAAGGCCTTCCAGTAAAATATTATAGGTTTGAATGTTTGGAAGTTGGCCACAAGCTTGCATTTGAGAGAACAAGTTCAGTGCATCTTGTGTTCTCCCCATCTTGCAAAACCCATCAATAAGAGTGCTATAAGTAACCGTATCTAGAACAACTCCCTTATGAGACATTTCCAGAAAAAGCATTCGGGCATCATCTATCCTTTTACTTTTACAGTAGCCGTTTATCATTATGTTATAACTACAAGTATCAACCATGCAGCCTTTGCTAAGCATTACTTCAAAAACCTTTTTCACCTCGCCCATTTCTTCTCGCAAACAATAACCATCCATAAGCGAATTGTATGTAATTGTATTAGGTTTGATATTTCTTTGAATCATCATTTCGACCAGGCTCCTTGCTTCCTAGACCATACCCTTTTTACAGTATTTATCAACCAAAACACTGAAGGTGCACACGTTTGGAAAGATTTGCTTACTCACCATTTCATTAAACAATCTATTAGCTTCTTTCCAATTCTCTACTTTGTAAAATCCATGAATCAAAGAGGTATAGGTAATGACGTTGGGAGCAATACCCTTACTTGTCATTTCTGAGAAGAGGTTCAGTGCATCAACAACTAGAGTATCCTTGCAAAGACTGTCGATGATCGTGCTATAGACAACTATGTTAGTCTTGCAAACACGACTATTGTTTGTATTCTTCTTCACTTGTAAGTGAGAGGTCTTAATTCTCTTCAAAGACAAATTTGAACCACATTATTGCTAATTACTAGCCCATTTTAAGGCTTAGCTCATTCTTCCACTCCTTTAGTGTAGATTAAAAAAAAAACACGATTAGTTTTTCACGCTGCGCAAGGTTGGAATTTGGAACTAGTCTTCTACTTTTCCATATAATTTTTCTTCTGAAACCGGCAATCTGGAAAACAAAAACTGAGGATTTGCACAAATAGGTGAATATTTTCCGTGTTTAGATTAACAGTGTTGATGAATTCTACTTTCCATTTCAAGTAAATGAATGTCGAACTAAGGGACCACGACATGATTGAATTATGTACAACATTTTGTCCAAACAAGTGCACAAAATGGAACTTCTCACAACATCCGTTGTTGGAAGGAAAGAATGTGACAAACAAGTACATCTGGCCGGGTGATGCACGAATCGAGTGACATTGTTGCGTATTTTCAATGCTTGGAATAGGGAAAGAATCTGTTGAGAATTTTACAAGCATGGAGAAAGTTGGTCTCAAACCGAATCGAGTGACGTTGTTGAGTATTTTAAATGCTTGCAGCCATGGAGGATTAATTGATGAGGGGCTGAACTTTGGGAAGATGATCGACGAGTATGAAATTGCACTAGACATCAAGCACTACTGGATAGCTGCACTGAAGGTGCATATGTTTGGAAAGATTTGTTTACTCACCATATCCTTTAAAAAAATAAAAGAGAAGTTAAACCAAGCCATAAATATGTCTACGAATTTCAAATCAGTCCCATTACTCTGCTTTTTCAACAGTTTCATAATCTTAAAAGAAGAGTATCATAAAAGTTGCTCTATCACTTGATAGATTCAATTAATAACACATATCATACATCACTAGCCAATGCACGAATGAATGGCTACCTGAACTGCACTCAGCAGCAGAACAACTCCCTCCAATGTACCATTCAAGAGAAGGAAGCACCGAAACTTGTCAAAACTGAAAAGATGCAAACCAATTTCATCACGGTCTTTCTATAAATGCCAACAAAGCAGGATCTACTTTATCTTTAGATAATAAATTAACGACCAACTCCGTAGTTGATGCATCTGCAGAAAAACCCCTCTCCACCATTTCTTGAATAAGCCTCACCGCTGTTGATGTCTCGTTGCTATTGATAAACCCTCGGATAATTGTGTTGTACAAGCAACCATCTGGACAACAACCTTTCTCTTCCATTTCTCTGAGCAAGTTTTCTGCTTCACTTGCTAGTCCCCGGTTACAAAATCCACTAATCATTATGGTATATGTCCTGACATTAGGTTGAATTCCCTTTGATGATAAACTACGATAGAGATCCCATGCATATTTAACTTTTTCAGCTTTGCACAATCCTTCAATAAGAATATTGTAAGTTACAATATCAAAATCCAACTTCTTTCCCTCCATCTCTTCCAACAATTCAACTGCCTTGGGAAATTGTTGGTTTGCACACATGCCATGCAATAAAATAGAATAAGTTTGAATGTTCGGAAGTTGGCCACAAGCTTGCATTTGAGAGAACAAATTCAGTGCATCTTGTGTTCTCCCCATCTTGCAAAACCCATCAATAAGAGTGCTATAAGTAACCGTATCTGGAACAACTCCCTTATGAGACATTTCCAGAAAAAGCATCTGGGCATCATCTATCCTTTTATGCTTACAATAGCCGTTTATCAATATGTTATAACTACATGCATTAACCACGCAACCTTTGCTAAGCATCACTTCAAAAACAATTTTCGCCTCGTTCATTTCTCCTCGCAAACAGTAACCATCTATGAGCGAATTGTATGTAATTGTATCGGGTGCTATATCCCTTTGCATCATCACTTCAACCACGCTCCTTGCTTCCTGGACCATCCCCTCTTTGCAGAATGTATCAACCAAGACACTGAAGGTGTGCACATTTGGAAAGATTTGTTTACTCACCATTTCATTCAACAATCTTATAGCTTCTTTCCAATTTCCTAATTTGCAAACTCCATGAATCAAAGAAGTATAGGTAATGACATTTGGGGCAATACCCTTACTCGTCATTTCTGATAAGAGGTTCAGTGCATCAACAACTAGAGTATCTTTGCAAAGACTGTCGATGATCGTGCTATAGACAATTACATTGGGCATGCAAGCATTTTCTTCCATCTTCTTAAGCAATTGGATAGCTGCATTGTTGTTACCTTTCAAGCAAAGGCCCTTTACTAGTGTGCCGAAAGTAACCACATTAGGCTTGCAATTACCTCTCTCCATCATTTTGTTAAAAAGTGCTGCTGCCTCAGTCTCTCTATCCTCAAGAAGAAAGCCGTTGATTAGAGTGGTGAAGATTGTGACATTCGGTTCAAAACCAAATTTGAAGAATTTTCCCAAGATGGACAAGCTAAACCCCATTTGGTGCATATGGCAAAAGCAATTAATGATAATGTTTAGAGTATAAACATTGGGACGAATTCCGGACATAACCATTTGGTTATTCAAGGAGATGACTGTGGAGTAATGTTTCAACTTGGCAAGTTGACCCAACACTTGAGTGAAAGGGATAACGGAAGGGAGAGGACGCCTTTGAAGCATTTCGTCGAAAACATTGAGAGCATCCTCAACATTACTGATTTTCACAAGCTGGTGTTGTTGAGTGTTTCTAGATTCGGTCGATTTAGAAGCTCGAGTAAAAAAACTACACCTCAAGTAATTGTTGAAGAAAACAACAATAGGAGAAGATTGAAGAAGGCAAGGCGGCATACCTCTGGTGCTGCTGCTTCCATAACCAACCTTCAAAGAAGAAGAAGCAGCAATCGTTGCCCGCATCATCTCCAGCATCTCTAAGTCAGCGAGTTGAGAGTTCTCACAAATCAAAGAGTTGTTGTAAGACTGTTCGTGGGAGTTGAAAAATTTTGATTCTTTTTTGTTGGGAGAATATAAGCATGAACAAGAACATTTGCATTAAAACTTAATATTTAAGTTTTATACCCCCTCTTTTAGACCATCGACAATAAGAATGGACATTATTATGATTTTAACAAATGAGCAGAGCTGGTGAAAACATTATCATGATTTTAGGCTTGGACTGAATTATATTTCTTTGAATCTATATATAAAATGAGCAAAGTGAATAAGATATTTAATAAAATAAATAAACAGTTCGGTCTGATTCTGAGGTTCTACCAAGATGAAAACCGAAATGGATATGAACGGTTCAGTCTGGTTCTTGAACATAAGTTGATGTTTTATTTTTTGTCAACATGGTTTTTTCCGGTTTATTATGTCGTTGTTGAATTCGGTTCCATGATTTTTATGTCCACTCCTACAATTATATATAGAAATAAGAGCCCGCATTTCATATGACACATCTTGGATTCAATTTTTAGCGCTGGTGAGTCATATGATGGTGGTCAGGAGAGGCTGAAATGCCTCCGGCCTCCAAAAGAATGGACTATTGTGACAAAGCTACCAAATGGTCAGCTTTTTTTTTTTGTTTTCTACATTAAAATTGAACAATTTTTTTTTTAACAAACGATATTATCTACACTAAGAGTGGGGGAGTAGTCAAAGTCTCACAATGGGTTAGTCATATTTATGTGGTTCAAATCTATGACATCTCAATTATAAGTAAAGTTGAATATCACTAGACTGTAGAATTAAGTGACAATTGAAGACGTTATTAGATGTAAAAATGAGAATACTAAGCATGAAAGTTTTACATGCTTAAAGTCGTGAAACAAGTCAGCAATGAAGAGCACCTGTATTCAACAATTGTCCGTGTCTAAATTATGTGTGTTGCAAACTTCACCGTCGTTCTTTACTTAAAATACATAGGGGTGTGCTATCCACACACATCATTTTACTTCTCACACACCCCTTGATAATTTATGTATGTTGATCTTCTTTAATTCATCTGATCTGACGGCCAAAAATTAAAAAGGTGTGTGAGAAGTAAAATAGAGTGTATGGATAACACACCCCAACCTGACATATAGCACCAAGTCAGGTGTCAAATTTACAAATTAATTAGGTAATAGTGCACTAAAAATCTGAAGGCAAACTGAAAATTACCACAAAACGATAATATAATAAGGCGTCAAGTTAGGCAAAATAGTACAAAACATGAAGAATTAAGATTACCATTGAAAAAAAAACCCAACCAATATGACTAAGATAGTGGTTGACAAACTCAAAATTTTCCTTCAAACATGCATAGAAGCAGGCCTTTCAAAATACATCACAATAGCATATTATTGCTAAAATTTCTAACCCTAATGAAAAGTAAAATTAATAAACAAAATAAATTACAGCTTACCAGAAAAAAATAAACGCGTGCAATGGTTGAGGAAAGAAATGCAAAACCTGAACGGGCAAACGGAAACATTTGGTATTTCACTCTCTCATTTTTTTTCTCTTCCTTCTTCCTCTTCCAGCAAACTTTCTTATAATTGTATGTAACCATTTCTTAAAGTCTTACAATTGTAGGGTTTTGCACAAAAAGAAAGAGGAGATGCTGACGTTTGGTGGGTTGCTCTTATTAATTTTTTGGGTAAATTACATTTTATCTCTTCATACATTTTATCTCTTCATGCTGACCCATATCTATTATTATTATTATTATTATTATTATCATGGTTCTAAAAAATGTACCCATATTTTGGGTTTGAAGAATTTACCAAACATTTTATGGTACAGTAACTTTTGGTTAATATTGATGAATGTACTATATATATGTACACAATATGTTCTATAATATGTGTGTGTGCATACTGTGACATCCCACATCGCCCAATGGAGTGATCTTTAAATGTATATTCTTATCCCTACCTAGCACAAGGCCTTTTGAGAGCTCACTGGTTTCGGGTTCCTTCAGAACTCCGAAGTTAAGCGAGTAGCGCACGAAAACACTCCCATGATGGATGACCCACTGGAAAGTTCTCGTGTGAGTTCCCAGAAACAAAACCGTGAGAGCGTAATCGGGGCCCAAAAAGGACAATATCGTGCTACGATGGTGGAGTGGGCCCGGGATGTGGTGGACCTCGGACCGGGATGTGACAATTGGTATCAGAGCCTATCCCTGGCCAGAAGTGTGCCGACGAGGACGTCGGGCCCCTAAGGGGGGTGGATTGTGACATCCCACATCGCCCAGAGGAGTGATCCTTAAATGTATATTCACATCCCTACCTAGCATGAGCCCTTTTGAGAGCTCACTAGTTTCGGGTTCCTTCGGAACTCCGAAGTTAAGCGAGTATCGCGCGGGAGCACTCCCATGATGGGTGACCCACTGGGAAGTTCTCGCGTGAGTTCTCAGAAACAAAACCGTGAGGGCGTAATCGGGATCCAAAGCAGAGAATATCGTGCTACGGCGGTAGAGCGGGCCCGACATGTGGCAAAACATGATTTTCTACATTGGCAACAGTGTCTCATCAAGACGTTTGGGTTTTTTTTTTTTTTTTTTTTACATTTAGTTTCTTAAGTTTTTGGGCAATGATAAAAAACAAGTTTCGTATGGCCATATTGCGAACGTAACGTATACCCCCTACAAATATTGGCCGTTTCAATTTACATGACCCTGCAAATAGAGCACCACAAGCATTGCCAAAAAAATTAAACAAAAGTTAAAAATAAATCGTCGCCTGAGAGGTTCGAACTCTCGCGGGGGATCCCCATGCACTTAGCAAGCACACGCCTTAACCACTCGGCCAAAGCGACGATTGATGACGTAGGAGGATACTCATATTTTTTAATTAACTATTTAATTAAACAAAAATAAAAAATAAATTGCCGCTTGAGATGTGAGGTTGACATTTGATGGGTTTCACTTATTAATTTTTCGAATATATTACATTTTATTCCCTCAAGTTTGTGGTCAATTGCAACTGCATATAATATTTTTGAAACATTTTAATCACATACCTTTACCTACTATTTCATTTCAACGTTGTATAGCCACTTAGTGCTACAGTTTAGTGGTATTTTTCTTCACTTGTAAGTGAATTTGAAATACATTATTGCTAGCTCATTGTGAGGCTTAACTCACTCCCCACCCGTTAAGTGTACATAATATCGTTTATTCAAAAAAAAAAGGAAAAACATTTTATAATGCAAGAGCTGTAAACTAGTGAAATTTAAAAAAATAAAAATAAAAAGGTTATACAGTCAGCTATCACGTTCAAACACGACTAGTTATTCAGGCTGAGCAAGGTTGGAATTGGGAACTAGTCTTGCACTCTTATTTTCGACCTGGATTGTCACTTAATACGCATATTTGCAGGATTTGTAAAGCAAGCAGAGGCAATCTCATGGATTGGTATTCGAGTCATTAATATGTCTACAAATTTCATGCTAGTCCATATACTCTGCTTTTCACCAACAGATTTCATAATCTTAATTGATAAATTCAGTTAATAACACATATCATACGTCACTAGAATAAGTTTGAATGTCTGGAAGTTGGCCACAAGCTTGCATTTGAGAGAACAAGTTCCGTGCATCTTGCAAAACCCATCAATAAGAGTGCTATAAGTAACCGTATCTGGAACAACCCTTGGGCTAAAAGCCAAATTTTTTAGCCCGAAAAATTTAGCTTTTAGCTCAGAAACAGTTTTTCTGCTCCAACCATTTCTAGCCTAAAATTTTAGCCCGGAATTATTAAAGAATAAACTTAGGCTATTTTTTTTTCTTAAATTAAATTTAAAAAAAAAAATAAATATGTAGACTATCGTAAATTAATTTTATGAACATTTAATCAAAAAAAATTTAAATTTCGATAAATATTTTCATTCAGTTTGGTGGAGCCCACACCAATTTCTGGGCTAAATTCTAGGGGGAATCTGGCCTTAGTTTAGCATTTAGCCCGAATTTTCCCCTTGGGTTGGAGTGAGTTTGGGGGGAAATTTTGGGAGTAATTTGGCTTTTAGCCCAGGGTTGGAGATGGTCTTACGAGACATTTCCAAAAAAAGCATTTGGATAATTGGCAAGTTGAGTCAAGATTTGGTTGAAAGGGACAACAGAAGACAGAGGATGCCTTTGAAGCATTTCGTGGAACACATTGAGAGCAAAGAGTTGTTGTAAGACTCTTTGTGAGAGATCAAGAGCATGAATTTCATGTTTTTTTCTAGTTCTAGATTAACGCAAATTATAAATAAATACACAAATCAACGTAAAAAAATGAAGAAGAACAAGCCCAACTCTCAAATAATTCAAATTATTACATTTCAACCTCTTTTAGACCACCTTCAATATTTGCGCTAAAACTTAAAATTTAGCTTTTAAACGCCCTCTTTTAGACCATCGACGATAAGAAATGACATTATTATGATTTTAACAAATGACACTTTGACTCATTTATCCTATTCCTAAAATCTCCACAAACCAAACACTCTCAGTCTCTCACTCTGGTCCCTGCTCGACACATTAGAAACCTAGGGCTTGTTTCGCCATCGCAGCTCTCTCATCGACTCATCATCGTTTCTCGTTTTCAGCGACTTTGTCTTTCTCTGTAGTCCATCTCATCATCTCCTTCATCAACTTGCGTTGTCCTTCTTCGCTGTTCCATCTGTCAAGGTAATTTACATACAATTTTGAAGAATATGGAGATGAAGTTGAAACAAGACATGTTTTAAATTATTTAGTAAATTTGTTATTAAATGTTGAACTTTAATTCTTATTCTAAATCTTATATATATATACTTTGTAATGTAGGCTTGACACAAGCTTAACCTCCAATAGTGGAGCTAGGAATTATTTGGTGGGTGGGCTAAACTAAAATTATTACTAGGAGATCAAATGGTTAAATTTTTTTGTTACTTGCATAAAGTTACACAATAACAAACCTGAAAGCAATAATTTAAAGTAAGAAATTTAACTATGAATAAAGCAAGTTTCAACTAGATTTAAAAAAGAAAACATTTGAAGTTGCAACTTATAGTAGAAAGAAACATACACCATCAATCTTGTCATAACAACTTAACAAATAAAAGAAAAAGTACCTATTCAAGTTGTGCCCTTCGATCCTTAATAGAATTGAAATCCTTTGTTATTTCTTCTGAATCAATCTTTTCGGCAAGCTCTTTTTCAATGTACACAACCATTGAATCTGCTAGAAATTCACTCTCCATGTTGTTGCGACGTCTTGTTTTAATAAGATTCATTGCTGAAAAAGCTCGTTCAGTAGTTGCTGTGGAAACGGGAAGAGTCAGTACAAGTCGAATTAACCTATCAATCAAATAGTACCTTTCAGACCTCTTTGTTTCAACTAATCCCCGACATAATTCCGAAGTAGTAGACATTTTTTGAAATACAGGATGATGCAATACGTCTGATTCATAGATTTTCAACTCACATCTCAACGTATGTAGCTCTTTTTCTGTGAAATCCATAGGATAAAATTTTTCTGCAAGCTTGCAAATGTGATCAATGTTGAACGCCTTAAAAGCTTCTCTTGGTTCTAAAGCTGAACTGAGAATAAGAAGTTCGATTGCCTCCTCACTAAACCTGTTATTTAGCTCTGCTAGCTGAAAATCTATTGCATTATTGATGATATCAATGTGATAATGATGCTCAAATGTAATATGATCTGTTTGCTGACAAGAACGACCAGTTCCTACTTTGTATTGAGCATTCATATCGGGCATATCAACGTCATGTTTTTTGCAGAAAAAGTCACTTTATCAATAAAGGTAGCCCAACCATCCAATCGCAACTTATGAAGGACATCTTTTGTAGTAGTGACTAGCTTCATAGCATTCAGAATGTCTTGTTACTTATTTTGCAGTTCGCGACAAAGGATATCAGTGATTCCTATGATCTCTTGCAATAGATGCAAGATGAAAGTAAATTCAAAAGATCTGATTGCATTATAAGCACCAGTAGCTTCCCCACGCAAAGAGTTTGTAGCAGATTTATTATTCTTTATGTTCTCAAGTACTGTACAAGATGCGTCATACATATGTATCAAGTCACACACTGAATCATAATGAGAACCCTAACGAGTAACTCCAGGTCAATGTATAGTACTGATTTGATTAGCTCATCTTCCCGTCTCAAGTTCACCAGCACCCACCAACTCTTCAATGTTCACTGTGTGTGCAACCTGCAACTGAGTATAACGCTTTGGAGAAGTAGTAATAACATTTACAATTGAACCTAATGCTGAAAAGAATAACCAGATAACAGCTACTTCTTTTGATGTTCCAACTAATGCCAATTGCAATTGATGAGCAAAGACAATGCACATAATAAGCAGATGAACACTCTTTAATAAATAAAGATTGTAGCCCATTCCACTGACCTCGCATATTACTCGCACCATCGTAGCCTTGACCTCGTAACTTGTTTAAAGGCAACTCATGGAAAGCAAGGACTTTTTTTATCTCCCTGTAAAGTATTGGTGCAGTAGTGTCTTCAACCCACACAATATCTAAAAACCGTTATCGTAGAAAACCATCATTTCAACAAATCTTAAAATAATGGCCATTTGTTCTCTGTGAGCAATATCATGTGCTTCATCAACAAGAATACAAAAAACACCATCCCCGACTTCTTCACGAATTTTTCTTCGTACTATGTTGGCGAGAATGTTCAAAACCTCCTTTTGGATCATGGGCGAGGAATATTTGGAATTTATTTGGTGCATTTTCTAAAACAACTGCAGCCACCTTATCATTAAACTTGGCTGTATGCTTTACCAATTCAATAAAATTCCCACGATTTTTCAAACCCATTGATTCATCATGTCTTCTAAAAAGACATGCTTGAAATGTAAGCCATCGAACACACTCAATTGTAACCTTGAGTCGCAACCGATTCTTCAAAATTTCTTCTTTTGATTGTCGATTAATAACCTTGTCAACATGCTGAGATGGATTCATCAATTCTTCTACACGTGAAACACAAGTATTATGTAATGAAGATGGACCTCCAATATGAGAAAGAAATATACAATTCTTTCCGTCATTAACTCTTTTCCAATTGTTAAACCCATCAACAGTTAGTGTCGGACGACTTGCTGGACCAGTCCCAAAAAGAAAGCATGGGAAACAATATACTCTATCTGTTGTCGAAGAATATTCTAACCATGGAAATTGTGAAAACCAAGAATACTGAAATCGACGATATTGTGATCCAAACCGAGGCCTAGGATACTGAAGAAGTTTCGGTCGATAGGGCTCAGCTTTGATATAAGCACGTCGAATTGCATCTTGTTGATTAATAGGATGCTCATGTATTTGAATCCGTTTCCCCGGGTCTCGTTCCAATTCCAAAGCAGCATCATAAAAAACATTTTCTTGAGGTTCAATTATATTAGATGTCTGATGAGAATCATGAGGCTACTCAGTTGATATTGGTGTGTTATCATTAGATGCAGAAGGTATATCACTCTCTAATTTATCACTATCATATCTTTTTTTAAAGAATGAATCAATAATTCTTAACCTCTTCATTGAACGTTAACCTAACAAATTGAACAACAATAATGCAAGTTTATATAATAAATTATATTTCTAAGAAATCTATCAGACTATCAGAAAAAATATATTAAACTTGAAATTGAATTTTTAAAGTACTAATTCTTAAAATTAAAGCAATAAACAAATAAAATCATCAAGACATAAGAATAAAGTAGTTAAAAACTTACCTATTGATAAGAAAAATCAATAAGTTTTCTCACTTGTATTGTATGCTTGGTCTGTGATGTGAACTGTAGTGCAGAGACGAGACACCGAGAGACGGGACAAGACGAAGGGTTTTTTTTTTGAAAAGGGTCACTGTACACTGTTGTACTTGTACCCCAACAGTCGAAAAAAATAAATAAACTACTACTACTCTCTTAGGAACCCTAAACCAAAAATAATAAAATATTAAATCTACTTTTTAAAACCGGATACTATTCCTAGAAAATCTAAGCTAATTACTATAATACTCCCTAAAAACTAATCAAATAAAAAGACTTAATGGGACATGTGTGTCATGTGTGTACAATTTGAAATATAATAATAATAAATTTTAATATTAATTAAAGTAAATAATTTCTTTAATATTTATTAACTGTTACTTTTTCTAAAAGTAATCCTATTGTTGAGAACTTTTACTTATTTGGTGGGCTATAACAATTAAAAATAATAAAATAATCTAAATTATCAATATTTTTAACCTTAAACAACTAAAACTCTCCCTATGCTAGAGCCCACCCTAGCCTTGTTACTGCCTCCGCCTTTGTCAACCTCAATGTTCTACAAGTTCAATGCCTCTTCCAAATGCATCTATATCTCAAAGCTTGAAGAATTGATCAATGGATTTTTACTTTTTAAAGTTTTAAGTTGATTTAGTTTGAAATGTTAATTTAAGCATGTTTGTATCTGCAACTGCAAGTAGGGAATCCAAATTCCCCTTTATTTTTAAGCTTCATGTGAAACTGCATCCATTTGTGAAACGGCATCCATTTTATTGTTTTGGAATGAAGATTGTTTTGGAATGAAGATGGTTTTAGATTAGGTTAAATTGTGTATATATGTCAAACTGTGTATATTTTCTGGGCTTTGAATTAGGTCAGAAAAATATTAGATATTGGGCAAACTATGTGGTGTAAAACAAAGTGGTAATTACCATTGGCATACCATACAAACCAAACTAATTGGTATACCGATATTCGGTATACTAAAAGTTTGGTACAGTAATGATAATAGATTTTGTCGTACCAAATATTTGGTATGATAATCAGTACAGAGGTTTTGGTACGGTAATGTACCAAAACAACCTTGTGTGTACATACTTTTTATGGCAAAACATGATTTTCTACATTGGCAACAGTGTCTCATCAAGACGTTTGGGTTTTATTTTTTTATTTTTTTACATTTAGTTTCTTAAGTTTTTGGACAATGATAAAAACAAAAGTTTTTTATGGCCATGTTGCGAACGTAACGTACACCCCCCTACAAATATTGGCCGTTCCAAATTACATGATCCTGCAAATACATCACCACAAGCATGGCCAAAAAAAATTAAACAAAAGTTAAAAATAAATCGTCGCCTGAGAGGTTCGAACTCTCGCGGGGGATCCCCATGCACTTAGCAAGCACACGCCTTAACCACTCGGCCAAAGCGACGATTGATGACGTAGGAGGATACTCATATTTTTTAATTAACTATTTAATTAACAAAAATAAAAAATAAATTGCCGCTTGAGATGTGAGGTTGACATTTGATGGGTTTCTCTTATTAATTTTTCGAATATATTACATTTTATTCCCTCAAGTTTGTGGTCAATTGCAACTGCATACAATATTTTTGAAACATTTTAATCACATACATTTACTTACTATTTCATTTCAACGTTGTATAGCCACTTAGTGCTACGGTTTAGTAGTATTTTTCTTCACTTGTAAGTGAGAAGTCTTATATTTGATTCTTGTCAACAGTGTATTTGAAATACATTATTGCTAGCTCATTGTGAGGCTTAACTCACTCCCCACCCGTTAAGTGTACATAATATCGTTTATTCAAAAAAAAAAAAAGGAAAAACATTTTATAATGCAAGAGCTGTAAAATAGTGAAATTTAAAAAATAAAAATAAAAAGGTTATACAGTCAGCTATCACGTTCAAACACGACTAGTTATTCAGGCTGAGCAAGGTTGGAATTGGGAACTAGTCTTGCACTCTTATTTTCGACCTGGATTGTCACTTAATACGCATATTTGCAGGATTTGTAAAGCAAGCAGAAGCAATCTCATGGATTGGTATTCGAGTCATTAATATGTCTACAAATTTCATGCTAGTCCATATACTCTGCTTTTCACCAACAGATTTCATAATCTTAATTGATAAATTCAGTTAATGACACATCATACATCACTAGGTGATGCATGAACGAATAGCTACCTGAACTGGACTCGACAGTAGAACAAAGTGACATCTACTCTATATTTAGACAATAAATTAACGATCAACTCTGTAGTTGGTGCATCTGCAGAAAAACCCCTCTTCACCATTTCTTGAATAAGCCTCACTCCTATTGATGTCTTGTTGTTATTGATAAACCCTAGGATAATTGTGTTGTACGCCAACCATCTGGAGAACATCCTTTCTCTTCCATTTCTCTAAGCAAGTTTTCCGCTTCACATATTAGCCCTCCCTTACAAAATCCACTAATCATTGTATTATACATCCTGGCATTAGGTTGAATTCCTTTTGATGGTAAGTGACGAAAGAGATCCCACGCATATTCAACTTTTTCAGCTCTGCACAAACCATCAATATGAATATTATAAGTTACAATATCAAAATCCAACTTCTTTCCCTCCATCTCTTCCAACAATTCAACTGCCTTGGGAAATTGTTGGTTTGCACACATGCCATGCAGTAAAATAGAATAAGTTTGAATGTCTGGAAGTTGGCCACAAGCTTGCATTTGAGAGAACAAGTTTTGTGCATCTTGTGTTCTCTCCATCTTGCAAAACCCATCAATAAGAGTGCTATAAGTAACCGTATTTGGAACAACCCCCTTACGAGACATTTCCAGAAAAAGCATTCAGATAATTGGCAAGTTGAGTCAAGATTTGGTTGAAAGGGACAACGGAAGGCAGAGGATGCCTTTGAAGCATTTCGTCGAACACATTGAGAGCAAAGAGTTGTTGTAAGACTCTGTTTGTGAGAGTTCAAGAGCATGAATTTCATGTTTTTTTCTAGTTCTAGATTAACGCAAATTATAAATAAATAACAAATCAACGTAAAAAATTGAAGAAGAACAAGCCCAACTCTCAAATAATTCAAATTATTACATTTAAACCTCTTTTAGACTACCTTCAATATTTGCGCTAAAACTTAAAATTTAGCTTTTAAACGCCCTCTTTTAGACCATCAACGATAAGAAATGACATTATTATGATTTTAACAAATGAGCAGAGCAGGTGAAAGCATTATCATGATTTTAGGCTTGGTCATAATTAAATTTCTTTCAGCCTATATATAAAATGCGCTAAGTGAATAAGATATTTTAAAATAAATAAATAAACGGTTTGGTTTGGTTCTAAGGTTCCACCAAGATGAAAACCGGAATGGATATAAACGGTTCGGTCCGGTTCTTGAACATAAGTTGACTTCTTTTTTTTTGTCAATATGGTTTTTTATGATTTATTATGTTGTTGTTCGGTTCGGTTCCATGGCTTTTATGTCCATCCCTACAATTATATATAGAAATAAGGGTCCGTATTTCATATGACACGTCTTGGTTTCAATTCCTGACGCTGGTGACTTACATGACGGTTGTCAGGAAAGGCTGAAATGCCTTTGTAAGTCATTCTGGCCTCCGAAATGATGGACTGTTGTGACAAAGCTACCAGTTGATCAACTTTTTTAAAATAAAATAAAAACATACAATACTACATTAAAATTGAACAATTTTTTTTAACAAATGATGTTATCTACACCAAGAGAGGGGGAGGGAGTGGGCAAAACCTCACAATTAGTTAGCCATATTAATGTGGTTCAAATCTAAAACATCTTACTTACAAGTGAAGAGGAATATCACTAATCCGTAGTATTAAGTGACAATTGAAAATTACATATAGCACTAAGGCAGTTGAATTTACAAACTGCCTCAGTTTGCCTTCGTTCTTCACTTAAAATACATATAGCACTAAGTCAGGTGTCAAATTTACAAACTAATTAGGTAATTGTGCATCAAAAATCTAAAGGCAAACTGAAAATTACAACAAAATGATAAAACAATAGCATATTAAGATTACCGTTGAGAAAAACTGAACCTGTATGACTAAGTGGTTGACAAACTCAGATTATTCCTTCAAACATGCATAGAAGCGTCTTTAGCCTTTCAAAATACATCACAATAGCATATTATTGCTCAAATTTCTAACCCTAATGTAAAATACAATTAATAAGCAAAAGAAATTACAGCTTTCGAGAAAAAAATAAACGCGAATGTGCAACGGTTGAAGAAAGAAATGCAAAACCTGAACAGGCAAACATAAACATTTGGTATTTCACTCTCTTTTTTTTTTTCTCTCTCTCTCTCTTCTTCCTCTTCCAGCAAACTTTCTTATAATTGTATGTAACCATTTAATAAAGTCTTTCAGTTGTAGGGTTTTGCACAAATGAATTGGATCCAATCCGGATCCACTTTGTGGGGATCCTAGGAATCCCCGCATCTTAGCCGTTCATCGTATATTATACAGTCAGAAATCATTTGATTTTTTTATCATTTAAAATTAAACACAAATACTATATGACAAAAACTGATCGCACGATGTATAATAAATGGCTAAGATGTGAGGATCCCCACAAAGTGAATCCGGAGAGGTTCATTTTCCTTGCACAAAAATAAATAGGAGATGCTGACGTTTGGTGAGATATGTTAGAATCATGTGGGTAAAAGATATGTTAGAATCATGTGGGTGAAACTTTAAAAAACAAAATTAGTATCCTTACCACATATTTGTATTATGTCTCTAACAGAAATATGACCCGCATGCGATGACAACCTCACCGCTATTAGAGAGATGATTCAAATGTACAAATAGGTGATAAGTATAACGTTACTTTTTTTTTTAAAGCAAAATTTGGTTTGTGTGATATTACATTGCTGCCCATATCTTTTATTTCTATTTAGTTTTGATTAGTAGGTTAGAATGTTAATTTTATAAAATTTTAGTTGACAATCAAAGTTTTATTGATATGCAGTTTAACTAAAAACAAAAACAACAACAAAACCTTTTCCTACTAAGTGAGGTCAGCTATATGAATCCTAGAACGTCATTGCGCTTGGTCATGTGTCATGTCGTCCATTAAATCCAAATACTCTTAGTCTTTTCTTAGAATCTCTTCCAAAGTCTTCCTAGGTCTTTCTCTACCCATTCGGCCTTGAACCTCTATCCCGTAGTCGCATCTTCTAACCGGAGCGTCAGTACGCCTTCATTGTACATGTCCAAACCACCGTAACCGATTTTCTTTCATCTTTCCTTCAATTTCGGCTACTCCTACTTTACCTCGAATATCCTCATTCCTAATCTTATCCTTTCTTATGTGCCCACACATCCAACGAAGCATTCTCATCTCCGCTACACCCATTTTATGTACGTGTTGGTGCTTCACCGCCCAACATTCCGTACCATACAAAAACGTCGGCCTTATTGCCGTCCTATAAAAAAAAATCTTGAGCTTTAGTGGCATACGGCGATCACACAACAAGCCAGATGCACTCTTCCACTTCATCCATCCAGCTTGTATTCTATGGTTAAGGTCTCCATCTAAATCTCCGTTCTTTTGCAGGATAGATCTTAGGTAGTGAAAGTGGTCACTCTTTGGTATTTCCTGGTCTCTGATCCTCACCCCAGACTCAATTAGACCTCTAGTTGCAGTGAACTTGCACTCCATATATTCTATCTTTGACCGACTTAGGCGAAGACCCTTAGATTCCAACACTTCTCTCCAAAGGTTAAGCTTCGCATTTACCCCTTCCTGAGTTTCATCTATCAACATTATATCATCTGTGAAAAGCATACACCAAGGAATATCATCTTGAATATGTCCCGTTAACTCATCCATTACCAATGCAAAAAGGTAAAGACTTAAAGATGAGCCTTAATGTAACCCTACAATGATGGGGAAGCTTTCGGTTTGTCCTTCATGAGTTCTTACGGCCATCTCTGCTCCATCATACATATCCTTTATAGCTTGGATATATGCTACTCATACTTCTTTCTTCTCTAAAATCCTCCAAAGAATGTCTCTTGGAACCCTATCATATACTTTTTCCAAATCTATAAAGACCATGAGTAAATCCTTTTGCATATCTCTATATTTTTCCATCAATCTTCGTAAGAGATAGATTGCCTCCATGGTTGAGCGCCCTGGCATAAACCCAAATTGGTTGTCCGAGATCCGTGTTTTTTTCCTTAGTCTATGCTCAATAACTCTCTCCTAGAGCTTCATTGTATGACTCATTAGCTTAATACCCCTATAGTTCATGCAATTTTGTACATCGCCCTTATTCTTGTAGATAGGCACCAAAGTGCTCTTTTGCCACTCATTTGGCATCTTCTTCATTTTCAAAATCCTATTGAAAAGGTCTGTGAGCCATGCAATACCAGTCTCTCCCAAGACTTTCCACACTTCGATCGATATATCATCTGGGCCCACTGTTTTTCTATACTTCATCTTCTTTAAGGCCATAACCACTTCTTCGTTCCTAATTCGACGGTAAAAAGAGTAGTTTCTACACTCTTCTGAGTTACCCAACTCCCCCAAAGAAGTACTCATTTCATGTTCTTCATTGAAAAGATTATGAAAATAACATCTCCATCTATCTTTGATCGCCTTCTTCGTAGCAAGAACATTTCCATCCTCATCCTTGATGCACCTCACTTGGTTTACGTCCCTTGTCTTCTTTTCCCTTGCTCTAGCTAGTTTATAGATATCCAACTCTCCTTCTTTGGTATCTAGTCGCTTATACATCTCGTCAAAAGCTGCAAACTTAGCTTCTCTCACAGCTTTTTTCGCCTCCTGCTTCGCTATTCTATACATTTCACAGTTTGCATCGGTCATATCCTTGTATAAGGCTTTACAACATTCCTTCTTAGCCTTAACCTTTGATTGTACCTCCTCATTCCACCACCAAGATTCTTTTTGATGTGGAGCAAAGCCCTTAGACTCTCCTAGTACCCCTTTTGCTACCTTGTGGATACAACTAGCCATGGAATCCCACATTTAGCTAGCTTCTCCCTCTCTATCCCACACACATTGGGTGATTACCTTCTCTTTGAAAATAGCTTGTTTTTCTCCTTTTAGATTCCACCATCTAGTCTTTGGGCTCTTCAACGTCTTGTTCTTTTTTCTCTCTCTTTTGATATGTACATCCATCACCAACAAGCGATGTTGAGTAGCCAAGCTCTCTCCTGGTATAACTTTGCAATCCTTACAAGTTATACAATCCCCCTTCCTCATTAGAAGAAAATCTATTTGTGTTTTTGACGACCCACTCTTGTAGGTGATCACATGTTCTTCTTTCTTCTTAAAGAAGGTGTTGGCTAAGAAGAGATCATATGCCATCGCAAAATCCAAGATGGCCTACCCCTCCTCATTTCTCTCCCCAAAGCCATGGCCACCATGAAAACCCCCATAGTTATCTGTCTCCTTGCCCACATGTCTATTTAAATCTCCTCCTATAAATACCTTCTCCGTCTGAGCGATTCCTTGCACCAAATCTCCAAGATCTTCCCAAAATTTCTCCTTCAAACTCGTGTCCAACCCTACTTGGGGTGCGTACGCACTAATCACATTGATGAGTTCTTATCCTATTACAATCTTGATTGCCATAATTCTATCTCCTACTCTTTTGACATCTACAACATCTTGTATTAAAGTCTTGTCCACGATGATGCCAACACCATTTCTCGTCCTATTTGTGCCCGAATACCAAAGTTTAAAACATGAGTTTTCTAGGTCTTTTGCTTTAAGACCAACCCACTTAGTTTCTTGTAGGCACATAATATTTATCCTTCTCCTCACCATAACTTCCACTACTTCCATAGATTTTCCCATTAAGGTCCCTATATTCCACGTTCCTAAACACATTGTACTCTCTTGAAATCCCTTTCCTGTCCTAGCTTCTTCACCCTCCCCTGTCTCATACGATCAAAGTACTTCTTTTGCTTGTCCGACATAAAGTTGATGGGAGCAGGTGCTTCCAAACAACTTTGAGTGGAGTCGTTCGAAAAAAAGTCTCTATGGCCCCCTTGCACATTTAGCACTGTATCTGGGCGCCGATGGAGATACAGCGACCTTTACTCATTTATCACTGTGTTCGGGCCACACAGCGTGCTTTAGCGCAATTTCATTTGGGATTCATTTTCATAAGGATTCGACATAACCTAAGAGTGTCGGTTGTCGATTACCTGACGCCCTCCCCCTCCTCCTTTATCCGGGCTTGGGACCGGCAATGTAAGATAAACTTACACAAGCGGAGTTTGCAGTTTAACTAATTGGACATAAAAGCCCTTCAAACTAAAAAAATAAATAAACTCTTGAAATTGAAAAACGTTGTATAGCCACTTAGTACTACGATTTATTTGTATTTCTCTTCACTTGTAAGTGGAAAGTCTTAGATTCGATTCTTGTCAACGGCTTATTTGAATCACATTATTGTTAGCTCATTGTGAGGCTTAACTCACTTCTCGCCAGTTAAGTGTGCATAATATCGTTTATTAAAAAAAAATGAAAAATCGTTTTACAATGTAAGAGCTGTAAAATAGTTTTTTTTTTAATTTTTAAATTGAGGTTAAACAAGCGGTTATCACGTTCAAACGCGACTAGGTTATTCAAGCTGCGCAAGGTTGGAATTGGGAACTAGTCCTGGACTCTTATCTCCGACCTGGATTGTCACTTAATATGCATATTTGCGGGATTCGTAAAGCAACCAGAGGCAATCTCATGGATTGGTATTCGAGTCATAAATATGTATATAAATTTCATACTAATCCAGATACTCTGCTTCACCAACAGATTTTATAATCTTAATTGATAAATTCAGTTAATAACACATATACGTCACTAGGCAATGCATGAACGAATGGCTACCTGAACTGGACTCGACAGTGGAACAAATCCCTCCTCCAATGTAGCATTCGAGGGAAGGATGCACTGAAACTTGTCAAAACTAAAAAGATACAAATCAATTTCATCATGGTCTTTCTATAAATGCCAACAAAGTGGCATCTACTCTATCTTTAGACAATAAATTAACGATCAACTCCGTAGTTGACACATTTGCAGAAAAACCCATCTCCACCATTTCTTGAATAAGCCTCACTCCCATTGATGTCTCATTGTTGTTGATAAACCCTCGGATAATGGTGTTGTACGTCCAACCATCTGGAGAACAACCTTTCTTTTCCATTTCTCTAAGTAAGTTTTCCGCTTCACATATTAGCCCTCCATTACAAAATCCACTAATCATTGCATTATACGTCCTGGCATTAGGTTGAATTCCTTTTGATGGTAAGCGACGAAAGACATCCCACGCATATTCAACTTTGGCAGCTCTGCACAAACCATCAATAAGAATATTATAAGTTACAATATCAAAATCCAACTTCTTTCCCTCCATCTCTTCCAACAATTCCACTGCCTTGGGAAATTGTTGCAGCCTCGGCCTCTCTATTCTTAAGAAGAAAGCCGTTGATTAGAGTCGTGTAGGTTGTGACATCTGGTTCAAAACCTAATTTGAAGAAGTTACCCAACGCTGACAAACTAAACTCCAATTGGTTGAGATGACAAAAGCAATTAATGATAATGGCCAGAGTATACACATCCAGACGAATTGCGGACACAATCATTTGGTTATTCATGGAGATGACTGCCGAATATTGTTTAAACTTGGCAAGTTGAGTCAAGATTTGGTTGAAAGGGACAACGGAAGGCAGAGGACGCCTTTGAAGCATTTCGTCGAACACATTGAGAGCATCCTAAACATTACTGATTTTCACAAGCTGGGTTTGTTGAGTGTTTCTAGATTCGGTCGATTTAGAAGATCGAGAGTGAAACAAAGCCAAGTAATTGTTGAAGAAAACAACAACAGAAGAAGATTGAAGCGGGCAAGGCAGCATACGTCTGGCGCTGCTGCTTCCATAACCAACCTTCAAAGAAGAAGAAGAAGCAGCAATCGTTGCCCGCATCATCTTCTGCATCTCTAAGTCAGCGAGTTGAGAGTTGCTCACAAATCAAAGAGTTGTTGTAAGACTGTTTGTGAGAGTTGAAGAGCACGAATTTCATGTTTTTTTCTAGTTCTAAATTAACGCAAATTATAAATAAATACACAAATCAACGTATAAAAATGATTCTTTTTTGTTGGGAGAACATAAGCATGAAGAAGAACAAGCCTAACTCTCAAATAATTCATATAATTACATTTAAACCTCTTTTAGACCAACTTCAACGAGGGGTGGAATTTTTTCCCGAAGATCTCAAACCGTTCCGTTAAATATCACTAGGCCGTAAGATTAAGTGGCAATTGAAGACGTTATTAGATGCAAAAGTGAGAAGAACTGAGCATGAAAATTTTGCATGCTTAAAGCCGTGAAACAAGTCAGCAATGAAGAGCACCTGTATTCAACAATTGTCCATGTCTGAATTGTGTGAGTTACAAACTTCACATTCGTTCTTCACTTCAAATACATATAGCACCAAGTCAGGTGTCAAATTTACAAACTAATAAGGCAATTAATCGTGCACCAAAAATCTGAAGGCAAACTGACAAACTCAGATTGCTCCTTCAAACATGCACAGAAGCATCTTTATCCTTTTAAAATACATCACAATGGCATATTATTGCTCAAATTTCTAACCCTAATGAAAAATAAAATTAATAAACATAGGAAATTACAGCTGACGAGAATAAATTAAACGCGAATATGCAACGGTTGAGGAAAGAAATGCAAAACCTGAACGGGCAAACGGAAACATTTGGTACTTCACACTCTCATTTTTTCTTTCTTCTTCCTCTTCCAGCAAACTTTCTTATAATTGTATGTAACCATTTCCTGTAGTCGTACAATTGTAGGGTTTTGCACAAAAAAGAAAGAGGAGATGCTGACGTTTGGTGGGTTGCTCTTATTAATTTTTTTAGGTAAATTACATCTTACCCTCTCATGTTTGTGGTTAATTATAACCTCATACAAAAAAATTTAAAACATTTCAATCACTTTCATTCGCTTATTATTTCATTTCAATTTCATACTTATGTCAGTCAATTTGTTAATTTGACCGTTAAATGATAATGTATCAACTGTGGATCCCACATTTTTCTAATCTATTTTTTAAACTTATATGGGTACATTTTTTCATTGATTTGAAAATATATCCGTGCCAAATTATTCGAATAAATTTATTAATATTATTAGGCCCAATGTATTAAATATCGATGATATCGGAAATATCGGTAGTCACGGAAATTTCGATGAAAATATCGGGATATTATCGATATCGATAAAAATTGAATAAAAACCACGGAAATTGTAAGAAAAACTTGAAAATTATTATTGAAACTTTGCAGAATGTTTATTTAGTCAATTATCTATTAATTTATCACAAAAAATTGGAAGGAAATGCATTGGATGATGGATTTAACTGATTTAAGTTGATTATATAGCAAGCTGGCAAACATTGTGAGTGTAGAAAATATGTAAATATTTTAGCATATTTTCACAAAAACATAAGTGATATGGTGTTCAAGGTGTTGAAGGAGTAAAATGGGAGTGGTTTGAATCCCCTTGGTGTTTTTTTAAATATAGAAATTTAAAAAACACGGATATTTCGATGGAAATATCGATGACATCAGAAATATTGATAGTCCAAAAATACAGAAATTTCGATTGAAATATCAAGATATTATGAATATTTTAGACCTTGATTAAGCCCAATATCTATTGTTATTATTATTATTATTCATGGTTTTGAAGAATGTACCCATATTTTGGATTTGAAGAATTTACCAAAAGCTTTATGGTACAGTAACTTTTTGGTTAATATTGATGAATATACTATATATATGTACACAATATGATCTATAATATGTGAGTGCATACTTTTTTCATGGCAAAACATGATTTTCTACATTGGCAACATTGTCTCATCATCCTATCATGAGACGTTTGGTTCTTTTTACATTTAGTTTCTTAAGTTTTTGGACAATGATAACAAAAAAACAAAAAAAAGCTTTGTATGGCCACGTTGCGAACGTAACGCATACTCCCTACAAATATTGGCCGTTCCAATTTACTTGATCCTACAAATAGATGGGGTGGTTCGGTATGGGATCCCATACCGAAACCCTTTTTTCGATTCCCAATTCGAAATTTTCGGGAATCTCAATTTCAATACCAATCTCAAATTAAATTTTCGAGAATCCCAATTTTTAGGAATCCTGAAATAGTTTCGGGATTTTCGGGACAAATCGGGAATCCCAAAATAATTTTGGACTTTTGGGCTTTTGGACTAAAATTTGACATATTATGCTTTTGGGCTAAAATTCAATATTTTATATTGAAAAATTGACATATAGGCAGGCCTAATCTGCCAATTTGTTTATACTAATCTGTGCACACAAATCTGCCAAATAAATGGCAAGGCCCAGTTAGTATCTGCTTATTTGTTTCTACCTATTCAAAAGCAATCTGCCTATTCAAAAGCAATCTGTCAATCTGAAACGTTAATATGTGCTTGAGTAAACTAGTACATTTATCTATAATCATATCAATCCCCAAAATTACGTCTAAAACGTTAATATATGTTTGAGTAAACTTATGTACATATATAATATAAATATTATAGATAGATGTAAAGTTTTCTCAAGCAAATTGTAACTTATAATCTATCCATGTATCGATCTATCAATCTCCCGTGTTTATACTGCATCTATGTATCCATCTATCAATCTCTTGTGATTTAAAAATTCTGCATATGCTCCACTATCTATCTTAAAGCTCCTTCCTGTATATGTTCCATCATCGATTTTCAGTGCTCGTATTTCAATTTTCACTATTGTAGGTAGATAATGTTTCCCTTAAATATGTGCTCCTATATATTTAAAAATTAAATAATATCTATATTTTTTTTTCAGTTCGGTTTAGGAATACCGAAATCTCAAAAACTTGAGACTGATTTTCGTACCGAAATTTAGGGATCGGTTCAGTATTGGATACCGAAATTTTTGAAAATTTCGACTTGGTTTCAAAAAAAATTCAGTTCGATTTGAGATTTTTTTTTTTCTAGCCCTACAAATGGAGCACCACAAGGTCCACAAGCATGGCCGAAAAAAATAAAACAAAAATAAAAAATAAATCGCCGCCTAAGATGTGAGGCTGGCGTTTAATGGGTTCTTCTTATTCATTTTTCGAGTAAATTGCATTTTATTCTCTCAACTTTGTGGTCAATTGCAATTGCATTCAATATTTTTGAAACATTTTAATCACCTACCTTTACTTACTATTTCATTTCAACTTCATATATTCATTAGTTAATTCGTTAATTTGACTGTTAAGTGATAATGTTTTAACTATGAATCCAACTTTTTTGCCGACACGATAATCAAATTTGTCCGCACTGATTAAAATAAATAAATTATAATTAAAAAATTGGGCCCCACCCCTTAAATCTTAGTCCGCAGCTATTCCAGAATCCAGCTGATTCTCGCCAGAAAACACTGAACCATTTGGAAACTTTTTCAAACTTTTTCAAAGTCCAGTCGATTTTCAATTTTTTAATCTCTTAAACATATACCCATTTGGAAACTTTTTCAAATTTTTAAATATGCCAACGGTTATATGTAGTACCAATTTCTTTTTACGTAAAACGTACTCATTTTTTTAATGTAAAATCCATTAACTTTTTTTTAAAAATTTATATGAGTACATTTTTCTCATTGATTTGAAAATGCATTCACGTCAAGTTATTTGAAGAAATTATTGATGTTATTAACCCTAGTATGTTGTGGACTATTTTTATCTGACAAAATAGAGAGGGAGCCCGACAGTGAAGGTGGGAGAAAGAGAGAATTGTGTTTAAAGAATTGTAGGGGAATTGTGTGTTTACCCTCCTACATTGTACCTTTATTTATAATAATAATAAGATAAGGATATTCCTTGATCTCCAAGTAATATGAGATACAATAGGTAAAGATAAACTCTAATCAAATCTTATCTAGGATTTACACAAGACACTTAAACTAGAATTGTTTACAACACTCCCCCTTGAGTGTGTAAATACTCAAGGTAGATTTGACATCATGCAGAAGTTGATGAAGTCGACTTGTCAGTGCTGATTCTAAGGAACAACGCTTATTCTCGATAAGGTAGGAATTTGCATAAGTAAGTAAGTCTCACTAAAAACCCTAAGGCTATGGCAAAAACCCAAGTAGGGGCAAAATCCATAGTCTAAGGAAAAATGCGTGAGAAATGCAAAGTCAAAATAACGTCTACAAGACGTCATCAGGGATATGACCAGCCCAAGGTGGGTGCCTCGTTAAAACCTAGTTAGGTATCAAAAACCCAGTGGGAAAATGCTCATAATCGTAAGGAAAAAAGAGTACATTAAGATCAAGCAAGTATCTATAGGATACTCCCCCTGAGTTTAACATAATTCCAAAGAGAAATAGCAAAGTTACAACTCAGAAAGTTTACGCATACCAATTCCATGAACAAACTTCTTAAACGTCGCCTTCGGCAGTCATTTGGTGAAAAGGTCGACCAGATTGTCTTGTGAACGGATTTGCGTGACTTCAATATTCTGATGCTCTTGTTGTTGATGTGAAAAGAAAAACTTCGACGCAATGTGCTTGGTGTTGTCGCCTTTGATGTAACCCTTCTTGAGCTGTCTGATGCAAGCTGCGTTGTCATCAAAGATCGTCGTCGGGACATCAACGGCGGGATAAAGATCGCAAGAGCTTCGAATATGACCCACTACTGCTCTCAACCAAAAGCATTCCCGAGTTGCTTCATGTAAGGCGAGAATTTCAGCATGGTTAGACGAAGTGGCAACTAAGGTCTGTTTTGTTGACCTCTAAGATATTGCAGTGCCTCTAACGGTAAAGACATAACTCGTTTGAGAACGCACCCTGTACAAATCAGATAAGTATCCAGCATCGGCATAACCAACAAGGCGAGAATCAACTCGAGGAGCATAAGGTGTAGCATCATTCGAGGATTCGTAGGGATAGAAAATGTATTCACGTCAAGCTATTTGAAGAAATTATTGATGTTATTAAGCCTAGTGTTCATTATTATTATTTTTCATGATTTTGAAGAATGTACCCATGTTTTCGGTTTGAAGAATTTACCAAACGTTTTATGGTACAGTAACTTTTGTTTAATATTGATGAATGTACTATATATATGTACACAATGTGTTTTACAATATGCGTGTACTTACCTTTTATGGCAAAACTTGATTTTCTACATCGGCAGCATTGTCTCATCATCCTATCATTAGACGTTTGGTTCTTTTTACTTTTAGTTTCTTGTTAAGTTTTTGGACAATGATAAAAAAAAAAGCTTTGCATCGCCACGTTGTGAATGTAACGTGGCCATTTACATCATCTATCATTGACTGTTCCAATTTACATGATCCTGCAGATAGAGCACCACAAGCATGGTTGGAAAAAATTAAACAAAAATTAAAAATAAATCGTCACCTGAGAGGTTCGAACTCTCGCGGAGGATCCCCATGCACTTAGCAAGCACACGCCTTAACCACTCGGCCAAAGCGACTGTTGATGACGTAGGAGGCTACTAATCTTTTTTAATTAATTATTTAATTAATTAAAGTCTTTGTTTCTATATGAGGATCCTCTCTGGAAAAATTAAACAAAAATTAAAAATAAATCGTCGCCTGAGAGGTTCGAACTCTCGCGGGGATCCCCATGCACTTAGCAAGCACACGCCTTAACCACTCGGCCAAAGCGACTATTGATGACGTATGAGGCTACTAATCTTTTTTAATTAATTATTTAATTAATCAAAGTCTTTGTTTCTATATGAGGATCCTCTCTGGATCCTCAGGATCTCGGAAATCCCCCAATCACATATGTTCATCGTATATCATGCAGCTATTTTTCTTCAGGATGCAAGCTGCGTTGTCCTCAAAGATCGTCGTCGGGACATCAACGGTGGGATAAAGATCACAAGAGCTTCGAATATGGCCCACTACTGCTCTCAACCAAAAGCATTCCTGAATTGCTTTATGTAAGGCGAGAATTTCAGCATGGTTAGACGAAGTGGCAACTAAGGTCTGTTTTGTTGACCTCCAAGATATTGCGGTGCCTCCAACGGTAAAGACATAACCCGTTTGAGAACGCGCCTTGTGCGGATCAGATAAGTATCCAGCGTCGGCATAACCAACAAGGCGAAAATCAACTCGATGAGCATAAGGTGTAACATCATTCGAGGATTCATAGGGATAGAACAAACCCAGATCCGTAGTACCCTTAAGGTAACAGAAGATGTCTTTCATGCCAGTCCAGTGTTTGCGTGTAGGTGCATTACTGTATCTTGCTAAAAGATTAACAGCGAAGGAGATGTCGGGTCTAGTGCATTGAGCTAAGTGCAATAAAGCGCCTATTGCATTTAGATAAGGAACTTCAGGCTCCAAAATCTCTTCATCATCCTCATTTGGACGAAAGGGATCTCGTTTTGCATCTAGCGTACGAACGACCATAAGAGTACTTGAAGACTTCGCTTTATCCTCATTAAAACGGCGTAACACCTTCTGGGTGTAGTTCGATTGATGTACTAGGATTCCATCCGAACAATGCTCTATCTCGAGACCGAGACAGTATCGAGTCTTACCTAGATCTTTCATCTCAAATTCTAACTTCAGGTGCGAAGCAGTCTCGCGAGCTCTTCAGGAGTTCCAATGAGATTCATGTCATCAACATATACTGCAACAATCGCAAATCTGGAATGTGACTTCTTAAGGAACACACAAGGGCATAATTCGTTGTTCACATATCCTTGACTAGTCAAATACTCACTCAGACGGTTATACCACATTCTTCCGAATTGCTTCAAACCATAGAGTGAACGCCTCAGCCGAATTGAGAGCGTGTTCCGGGGTTTGGAAATATTTGAACCAGTCAATGTAGTCCTTTGGGAACTTTCACATAAATTTTCGTATCAAGATCCCCATAGAGATACGCGGTTACTACGTCCATCAGCTGCATATTCAGTTTTTCGGAAACTACCAAACTGATAAGGTAGCAAAAAGTAATCACATCTATAACGGGTGAATAAGTTTCATCATAGTCAATCCCGGGGCGTTGTGAGAAGCCTTGCGTAACAAGACGAGCTTTGTAACGCACAATTTCGTTCTTCTCATTACGCTTCCGAACGAAAACCCACTTGTAGCCAACGGGCTTCATATGTGGATGAGTAGGAACTACAAGTCCAAACACCTTACGTTTCGCAAGCGAATCGAGTTCGACTTGGATTGCTTGTTTCCAGTTTGACCAATCGGCTCTACGTCGACATTCATCAACGGAACGCGGTTCAATGTCATCGCTCAACATGATCTCAGTAGCTACTGCAAATGCTAATGCATTGTCGACAATCATCTCATTTCTACGCCACACATCATCTGAGCTAGCATAATAAACTGAAATCTCACGATTCTCGAGATGAGGATTCGTCTCTTCAAGGACGCTTCCATAATCTAGAATTTCCTCATGAGTTGGGTGGAATAAGTAAGCGATAGTCGGATTTACGATAGGTTCTTCAGGACCTTGTGTCGTGGTTTTCCCCTTCTAGGGGTGTGAATCCTTTGAACCAAGAGGTCTGCCACGCTTTTGTGTAGGGGCAGATGATTGGTTAGCCGCTAATGTACGTGGATCACCAAAATTGGCGTCTCGGGCTTCCAGAAGGGCAGTCCATCGTACATTTGGTACATCTATCTTTGCAGACGTATTCGCAGCTAGAATGTGTGATCTTGTTACACGCGCTAGATCGGTGAAAGCATCTGGCATGCTCTGAGCTATGCTCTGAATATCTAATATGTGCTGCACTTCAGTTTCAGACTGAGCAGTGCGGGGATCTAAGTGAGACAAAGTGGGAGTCGTCCACGATAATTCGCGTCATTCTTCAAGAACGTTGACGTTCTTATCTCCCCCTAATGACGGAAAGACTGTCTCATAGAAGTGACAATCCACAAAACGAGCGGTAAACAGATCGCCTGTCAAAGGTTCTAAGTAACAAATAATCGAAGGAGAATCATATCCGACATAGATTCCCATCATTCGCTGAGGCCCCATTTTTGTACGTAAGGGCGGCGAGATCGGCACATATACCGCACAACCAAAAACGCACAGATGCAATATGTCGGGTTCATATCCGGTAACCAACTTTGTTGCGTGCAATATTGCATGGCCCCAAGCAGCGATCAGGAGCTTGGTACGTATGACCAACGATCGAGCAATCATTTGTAAGCGCTTAATGAAAGCCTCTACCAGGCCGTTCTGGGTGTGAACATGGGGTACGGAATGTTCAACTTCAACCCCAACCGACATGCAATAGTCATCAAAAGCTTTAGATGTGAATTCTCCAGCATTATCCAATCGAATAGATTTGATTGGATAATCAGGGTGGTGAGCCCTGAGCTTGATAACCTGAGCCAACAGTTTGGAGAATGCAGCATTCCTTGTGGACAACAAGCACACGTGTGACCAACGTGTGGAAGCATCAACCAAAACCATAAAATATCTAAATGGTTCGTAGAGAGGTTGAATCGGTCCACAAATGTCCCCCTGAATCCGTTGTAGAAAAATGGGAGGATTCGAACGAATCTTGTCATAAGAAGGCTTAGTAATAAGTTTTCCCATAAAACATGTTTGACATGCGATTCCTTAGATCAAACCTAAACTTTGGGTTAGTGGATGGTCGTGTGATGATTTGAGGATACGGCGCATCGCTATTCGTCCAGGATGTCCCAAACGATCATGCCAAAGTGTAATTTCGTGCGCGGTCCCAATAGTAGGGCCGGCCACATAGTGGCATTCTATGGGGCGTATGGTTGTAGTATACAGACCACTCAGGATACGCTACATCTTCTCTAGAATACGCTTCTGGCCGTATTCGTAGGAAGTTATGCACAGAAATTCAACTCCGTTTTCTACGTGGGTTTCAGCGTGGTAATTATTATCTCTAATGTCCTTGAAACTTAGTAACGTTCTTCCGGAACGTGGAGAATAGAGTGCCTCAGCAATGGTCAAGATTGTACCATTGGACAACATTATACGTGCCTTACCGTATCCTTCTATCAGGTTGGATGGGCCTGAGAGGGTTGTCAGAGGTGCATTCTTAGGTATGAAGTTAGTGAAATAGATGCGTTCACGCAAAACAATGTGCGTGGTTGCACTATCTGCCAGACAACTAACTTTCTCACTAGTCATACCTAGAATGAAAAAATTAATTTGAATCGGTCACATGCATAAAAGTTTATAAAACAATTACCAATTCAAAATAATTTCATTTATTCAAGGATTAAAACTTAATATCCAAAAACAAATCACCAACTAATAATCCAAAACATATAGGAAAATTGTTCAAAAATCAACCAAAAACAAGGGGGTTCGGCCACTAGGTGGAATTTAGCCATATTTGTCTTATTTCAACTAAAAAAATAAGTCTATGTCTAAGATTCTAATCTTCCATAGGGGTGGTATCCTCCTGAAAGTCAGAAACCTCCATCTTTGTAGTCTTTGGTTCGTCCACTTGCATGAAGTTTGATTCAAACTTCTTACGACGAGAATGATATTCATCTACAACCTTCTTGGGAGCACGGCAAACACAAGACCAATGGTCCTTTGAACCACAGTGATAGCACATATCATCATCCATGGTTTTAGGTGCTTTGCCCTTATTCTTGAAGTTCTAGGCCTTATGAGTGAGGTTTGGGCGCTGCTGGGCTTTATTTCCTCCCTTGGGTGGGCCTTGGCTCTGTTGACCTTGGTTGACCACCCCTACCACGCCTCTTTTGGCGTCTTGGGTGCTGATTAGTGCTATAATGTGCTTCAGGCACAGCAGTAGCCCTAGTAGGTCTAGCTTGATGATTCTTCATCAACAGCTGGTTTTGTTTTTCAGCGAAAAATAGAACAGAGATCAAATCCAATAACTTGGTGAACTTCTGAGCTCTATATTGTTGGTGCAGGACAATATTAGAAGCATAGAAGGTCGAATAAATCTTCTCCAGGAGATCCTCTTCGATCAAAGTTTCATTGCAAAACTTGAGAAGTGATCGGATTCGACAAACTTCAGAATTATATTCATTCACAGACTTAAAGTCTTGGAAGCGCAAATGCTGTCAGTCGTGTCTTGCTTCAAGCAAGAATATGTCCTTTTGGTGATCAAAACGATCAGCTAAAGCGACCCATAATGCACGTGGATCCTCCTCAGCAAGATACTCAGTTTGCATAGCGTCATGGATGTGTCTTCGAATGAAGATCATAGTAGTGGCTTTTTCAGCTTCGCCAACAGGCTCATCTGTTGCTTCTTCAATGGCAGGACGCAAGTTCTTTGCAGTGAGGTGGAGCTTCACATCTTGAACCCACTTGAGGCAGTTCCTTCCAGAAACTTCTAAAGCAGTGAAGTCGAGTTTGTTCAAATTCGACATGTTCCTATCACAAAATAGATAGACAAGATGTGGTTAGTGTAATGGAGAAAAAATCAATCCATTCACATAGAAGTAAAACATACAAGTTCTAATAAACATGTATTGGCTTAATTTTGCATGAAAAACTTCGGGTTTTCATGGGTGATATGTTTAAGTGAAAACTTCAGGTTTTCAAACAAGGCATGTTAAAAGAAACTTCAGGTTTCAAAATAATTATGAACTTCAGGTTCATATATTCTTGCAGGCAAACACAAATATATATGCAACAAGTATATGCAAAAACAAAAAGCTTTAGATTTACAATAAGAATTGAATTATAATTTATTTAATTATTTGGACTTCGGGCCAAAATAAAGTATGGGGAAATAAATACAAAAAAACCCATTGGGCCTAAAAATAATTAGGCGAATAAAATTTCGGGACTCAAATAAAAAAACTAAGCCACGGGTGGCTTAAAAAAACATGGGGCCGCTGCAGGTGAGCCCAAAACAAAATTGATTTCGTTTTTTTTTTTCATTCAGGCCGAGGGAATGAGCTGCATCTAGAAGGCCCTCAAAAACAAAAAAAAACCCTTTTTTTCTCGAGCTGGGCTGCTGCAGGCGAGCCCAGAAAAAAAATTGGTTTGTTTTTTTTTTCTCGCGGGCCTAAGAGCTGGAGCCCAACAGGGCTCGGGTTGAAGAAAACCAAAAAAAAACCCAGCGGCGCTGGGTGTCGGGTCTGAAACTGTGGGACGCCGGCGTTGCTGCCGGCGACTGTCCTCGAGGTCTAGTGCTTGGCAAAGCACGGGGAACCAACAAGGCAACCAACAAAAATGGAGATTTAAGAAATCTCAAAGTTACATTAAAAACCCTAGAATCTCGATTGTTTTTGCAGAGAAAAAAAATCGAATTTCATACAAGGATGTCGTCGGGGACAACTGCAGGTCGTCGGGGGTAGCCAGAAGTGGCTGGGTATGGCTGCAAGCCATGCTTGTTCGACGGTTTCATAGGTGGGTGTCAGGTTTTTATGTTGGGTCGGGAGTCGTAGCTCCAAGTGAGGTTCAATGGAGGGCTGCAAGCCCTCTTGGCCCACGGGTTCAATTTTTTTCTAGGTTTTGGGCCATCGCAAGCTGCTAGCCCTTATGGCTTGCGGCTTGGCAGTATGCCAAGGCATGGGTTCGAAAAAAAAACCCTAATTTTCCCAATTCCAATTTTTCATATATGTCAATTATATGCATACATATTTCAACATATATTTCAATGAATCACATATGTAAATCAATGCAAATGCAAAAATAATATTTTCAATGCATGTACATATGTAAGATTCAATTCATAACCAATATCAAATTCACATAATTTCAACAATTATGGTTATGAGGCATACACAATTTATGTAGAATCTAAAATACGTTAAACATAAAGTTGGGTCATGCATCATGGTGAATGTTCATGCTATCAGGGCTGCAAAATATCGAGTTAAAAACCGTTGTTTTGAGAGAATCTGATTGCTTGATGATATGGATGAACTGGTTTGATGCAGAAAATTTCTCCAACGTCAGATTCCTAAGCGCAGCGGTAAGAGCGTGTTGATAACGTGTTGTGGACTATTTCTATCTGACAAAATAGAGATGGAGGCCGGCGGTAGAGGTGGGAGACAGAGAGAATTGTGTTTAGAATTGTAGGGGAATTGTGTGTTTACCCTCCTACATTGTACCTTTATTTATAATAATAATAAGATAAGGATATTCCTTGATCTCCAAGTAATATGAAATACAATAGGTAAAGATAAACTCTAATCAAATCTTATCTAGGATTTACACAATCACACTTAAACTAGGATTGTTTACAACACTCCCCCTTGAGTGTGTAAATACTCAAGGTAGATTTGACATCATGCAGAAGTTGATGAAGTCGACTTGTCAGTGCTGATTCTAAGGAACAACGCTTATTCTCGATAAGGTAGGAATTTGCATAAGTAAGTAAGTCTCACTAAAAACCCTAAGGCTATGGCAAAAACCCAAGTAGGGACAAAATCCATAGTCTAAGGAAAAATGCGTGAGAAATGCAAAGTCAAAAGAAACGTCTACAAGACATCATTAGGGATATGACCAGCCCAAGGTGGGTGCCTCGTTAAAACCTAGTTAGGTAGCAAAAACCCAGTGGGAGAAATGCTCATAATCGTAAGGAAAAAAAAGTACGTTAAGATCAAGCAAGTATCTATAGGATACTCCCCCTGAGTTTGACATAATTCCAAAGAGAAATAGCAAAGTTGCAACTCAGAAAGTTTACGCATACCAATTCCATGAATAAGCTTCTGAAACGTCGTCTTCGGCAGTGATTTGGTGAAAAGGTTGGCCAGATTGTCTTGTGAAAGGATTTGCGTGACTTCAATATTCTGATGCTCTTGTTGTTGATGTGAAAAGAAAAACTTCGACGCAATGTGCTTGGTGTTATCGTCTTTGATGTAACCCTTCTTGAGCTGTCCGATGCAAGCTGCGTTGTCTTCAAAGATCGTCGTCGGGACATCAACGGCGGGATAAAGATCGCAAGAGCTTCGAATATGACCCACTACTGCTCTCAACCAAAAGCATTCCCGAGTTGCTTCATGTAAGGTGAGAATTTCAGCATGGTTAGACGAAGTGGCAACTAAGGTCTGTTTTGTTGACCTCCAAGATATTGCGGTGCCTCCAACGATAAAGACATAACTCGTTTGAGAACGCGCCTTGTGCGGATCAGTTAAGTATCCAGCATCGACATAACCAACAAGGCGAGAATCAACTCGAGGAGCATAAGGTGTAGCATCATTCGAGGATTCGTAGGGATAGAAAATGTATTCACATCAAGATATTTGAAGAAATTATTGATGTTATTAAGCCTAGTGTTCATTATTATTATTTTTCATGATTTTGAAGAATGTACCCATGTTTTCGGTTTGAAGAATTTACCAAACGTTTTATGGTACAGTAACTTTTGTTTAATATTGATGAATGTACTATATATATGTACACAATGTGTTTTACAATATGCGTGTACTTACTTTTTATGGCAAAACATGATTTTCTACATCGGCAGCATTGTCTCATCATCCTATCATGAAACGTTTGGTTGTTTTTACTTTTAGAGTCTTGTTAAGTTTTTGGACAATTATAAAAAAAAGCTTTACATGGCCACGCTGTGAATGTAACGTGGCCATTTACATCATCCTATCATTGACCGTTCCAATTTACATGATCCTGCAGATAGAGCACCACAAGCATGGTTGGAAAAAATTAAACAAAAATTAAAAATAAATCGTCACCTGAGAGGTTCGAACTCTCGCAAGGGATCCCCATGCACTTAGCAAGCAGACGCCTTAACCACTCGGCCAAAGCGACTGTTGATGACGTAAGAGGCTACTAATCTTTTTTAATTAATTATTTAATAATCAAAGTCTTTGTTTCTATATGAGGATCCTCTCTAGAAAAAATTAAACAAAAATTAAAAATAAATCGTCGCCTGAGAGGTTCGAACTCTCGCGGGGATCCCCATGCACTTAGCAAGCACACGCCTTAACCACTCGGCCAAAGCGACTATTGATGACGTAGGAGGCTACTAATCTTTTTTAATTAATTATTTAATTAATCAAAGTCTTTGTTTCTATATGAGGATCCTCTCTGGATCCTCAGGATCTCGGAAATCCCCCAATCACATCTGTTCATCGTACATCATGCAGTTATTTTTCTTCAGGTACGGTTTATATTCAACTTTAAATATAAAAAATACAATGATTTATGATCGCATGATATACGATGAACGGACGTGATTTGAAGGTCTCGGGAGTCCTCATAAAGATGATTCGAAGAGGATCCTCGTTCTCTAATTTCCTCTCGTGAACTTACTCATGCAAGCTCATGAGTAGCACCAGTAGTAGCACTAGAAGCAAACAATATAAATTGGCGGCGGCAGCGAATAATGGAGGAGGAGCAGACGGCACAACTGCGCGAGATCTTCAGATCGTTTAACGGCAACGGCAACTTGACCGAGCCGGAGTTGTAAAATAATTGACCAAGAGATCAATAAATAGTGTAAACTAATTGCAATAAGGTGATTTAGCAAGTTAATGGAGTTTTCTCTCCCGTTAGGATGAGAGTTTCTCTCCACACTAGAAGAAAAATGCTCATCTACCACGAAGAAAGCCCGTGACAAATTGCAATCCACCACATACATTGTGCCCGTTAGTAATCTGGATATGATAAAAAGTCTCAGTTTTTACCACGGGCTAAGCCCGTTATCAAATGTAATGTAACCACAAACAGCGCCCGTTGTAGTTTGGAATTTACCACAGGTACTATTGCCATTGTGGATTACTTATTTACCACGAGTACAATAGCGGAGCCAGGAATTATTTGGTGGATGGGCTAAACTAAAATTATTACTAGGAGATCAAATGGTTAAATTTTTTTGTTACTTGCATAAAGTTACACAATAACAAACCTGAAAGCAATAATTTAAGGTAAGAAATTTAACTATGAATAAAGCAAGTTTCAACTAAATTTAACAAAGAAAACATTTGAAGTTGCAACTTATAGTAGAAAGAAACATACACCATCAATCTTGTCATGACAACTTAACAAATAAAAGAAAAAGTACCTATTCAAGTTGTGCCCTTCGATCCTTAATAGAATTGAAATCCTTTCTTATTTCTTCTAAATCAATCTTTTCGGCAAGCTCTTTTTCAATGTACACAACCATTGAATCTGCTAGAAATTCACTCTCCATCTTGTTGCGACGTCATATTTTAATAAGATTCATTGCTGAAAAAGCTTGTTCAGTAGTTGCTGTGGAAACGGGAAGAGTCAGTACAAGTCGAATTAACCTATCAATCAAATAGTACCTTTCAAACCTCTTTGTTTCAACTAATCCCCGACATAATTCCGAAGTAGTAGACATTTTTTGAAATATAGGATGATGCAATACGTCTGATTTATAGATTTTCAACTCACATCTCAACGTATGTAGCTCTTTTTCTGTGAAATCCATAGGATAAATTTTTTTTGCAAGCTTGCAAATGTGATCAATGTTGAACGCCTTAAAAGCTTCTCTTGGTTCTAAAGCTAAAATGAGAATAAGAAGTTCCATTGCCTCCTCACTAAACCTGCTATTTAGCTCTCCCAGCTGAAAATCTATTGCATTATTGAAGATATCAATGTGATAATGATGCTCAAATGTAATATGATCTGTTTGCTGACAAGAACGACCAGTTCCTACTTTGTATTGAGCATTCATGTCGGGCATATCAACATCATGTTTTTTTGCAGAAAAGTCACTTTATCAATAAAGGTAGCCCAACCATCCAATTGCAACTTATGAAGGACATCTTTTGTAGTAGTGACTAGGTTCATAGCATTCAGAATGTCTTGTTACTTATTTTGCAGTTCGCGACAAAAGATATCAGTGATTCCCATGATCTCCTGCAATAGATGCAAGATGAAAGTAAATTCAAAAGATCTGATTGCATTATAAGCACTAGTAGCTTCCCCACGCAAAGAGTCTGTAGCAGATTTATTATTCTTTATGTTCTTAAGTACTGTACAAGATGCGTCGTACATATGTATCAAGTCACACACCGAATCATAATGAGAACACCAACGAGTAACTCTAGGTCGATGTATAGTACCGATTTGATTAGCTCATCTTCCCGTCTCAAGTTCACCACCACCCACCAACTCTTCAATGTTCACTGTGTGTGCAACCTGCAACTGAGTATGACGCTTTGGAGAAGTAGTAATAACATTTACAATTGAACCTAATGCTGAAAAGAATAACCAGATAACAGCTACTTCTTTTGATGCTGCAACTAATGCCAATTGCAGTTGATGAGCAAAACAATGCACATAATAAGCAGATGAACACTCTTTAATAAATAAAGATTGTAGCCCATTCCACTGACCTCGCATATTACTCGCACCATCGTAGTCTTGACCTCGTAACTTGTTTAAAGGCAACTCATGGAAAGCAAGGACTTTTTTTATCTCCCTGTAAAGTGTTGGTGCAGTAGTGTCTTCAACCCACACAATATCTAAAAACCGTTCTCGTAGAAAACCATCATTATCAACAAATCTTAAAATAATGTCCATTTGTTCTCTGTGAGAAATATCATGTGCTTCATCAACAAGAATACAAAAAACACCATCCCTGACTTCTTCACGAATTTTTCTTCGTACTATGTTGGCAAGAATGTTCAAAACCTCCTTTTGGATCATGGGCGAGGAATATTTAGCATTTTTTGTTGCATTTTCTAAAACAACTGCAGCCACCTTATCATTAAACTTGGCTGTATGCTTTACCAATTCAATAATATTCCCACGATTTTTCAAACCCATTGATTCATCATGTATGTCCTCTAAAAGGACATGCTTGAAATGTAAGCCATCGAACACACTCAATTGTAGCCTTGAGTTGCAACCGATTCTTCAAAATTTCTTCTTTTGATTGTCGATTAATAACCTTGTCAACATGCTGAGATGGATTCATCAATTCCTCTACACGTGAAACACAAGTATTATGTAATGAAGATGGACCTCCAATATGAGAAAGAAATATACAATTCTTTCCGTCGTTAACTCTTTTCCAATTGTTAAACCCATCAACAGTTAGTGCCGGACGACTTGTTGGACCAGTCCCAAAAAGAAAGCATGGGAAACAATATACTCTATCTGTTGTCGAAGAATATTCTAACCATGGAAATTGTGAAAACCAAGAATACTGAAATCGACGATATTGTGATCCAAACCAAGACCTAGGATACTGAAGAAGTTTCGGTCGATAAGGCCCAGCTTTGATATAAGCACGTCGAACTGCATCTTGTTGATTAATAGGATGCTCATGTATTTGAATCCATTTCCTCGGGTCTCGTTCCAATTCCAAAGAAGCATCATAAAAAACATTTTCTTGAGGTTCAATTATATTAGATGTCTGATGAGAATCATGAGGCTACTCAGTTGATATTGGTGCGTTATCATTAGATGCAGAAGGTATATCACCCTCTAATTTATCACCATCATCTCTTTTTTTAAAGAATGAATCAATAGTTCTTAACCTCTTCATTGAACGTTAACCTAACAAATTGAACAACAATAATGCAAGTTTATATAATAAATTATATTTCTAAGAAATCTATCAGACTATCAGAAAAAATATATTAAACTTGAAATTGAATTTTTAAAGTACTAATTCTTAAAATTAAAGCAATAAACAAATAAAATCATCAAGACATAAGAATAAAGTAGTTAAAAACTTACCTATTGATAAGAAAAATCAATAAGTTTTCTCACTTGTATTGTATGATTGGTCTATGATGTGAATTGTAGTGCAGAGACGAGACACCGAGAGACGGGACAAGACGAAGGGTTTCTTCTGAAAATGGTCACTGTACACTGTTGTACTTGTACCCCAACAATCGAAAAAAATAAATAAACTACTACTACTCTCCTAGGAATCCTAAACCAAAAATAATAAAATATTAAATCTACTTTTAAAAACTGGATACTATTCCTAGGAAACCTAAACTAATTACTATAATACTCCCTAAAAACTAATCAAATAAAAAGACTTAATGGGACATGTGTGTCATATGTGTACGATTTGAAATATAATAATAATAAATTTTAATATTGATTAAAGTAAATAATTTATTTAATATTTATTAAATGTTACTTTTTCTAAAAGTAATCCTATTGTTCAGAACTTTTACTTATTGGGTGGGCTATAACAATTAAAAATAATAAAATAATCTAAATTATCAATATTTTTAACCTTAAACAACTAAAACTCTCCCTATGCTAGAGCCCACCCTAGCCTTGTTACTGCCTCCGCCTTTGCACGAGTAATGGCCGTTATAAAAAAAAATTCTAAAATAAAAAAATATATATATAAAAACCCACAAAATTGGAAATATACTATAAATACAATTTTTTTTTAAATAATCACATATTAAAAAAGAATTACAAATTGTACAAAGCTAACAACACCACTATTGATTTATAGTAGGAAATATCAAACTACACATGAAGCATCAACTAGGCCTCAAATAACAAGGAAATTGTCAGTTGACAGACTTCACTTTTCCTTGAACACCTCCAAACGCCTTTAGAAGTTAATACTATGAACTGTCGTTAACCTATGAACAACTGAAATTATAAACAATGTAAATAAAAAACATTTAGTAGTATTGAAAATCAATAAGCACCGACAAGAACAAACAGACTCAAAACTAACGAAAGCATTACTTAAATTCTCCATCGGTCAATATATATGCAATAATTGTACTAAATAAACAATTACTTGAAGTTGGGAATGACCATTTCAACCAAGTTTCTTGAAGTTATTTAGTGAGCCACCGAAGAGAAGGGCCTTGGAGTCCTTGTCCTTGAGGTAGAATTACAACTTAAGGCAGAAGCTTGAACAAGGAAAATGGAAGCTGCGATCAAACCAGCAAAACAACTACAACAGTATTAGAACAAATACGATACAAAATTAAAATACAAGAGCAAAGTTCCAAAATTTGAGTGAGAATATAGAGAATCAAATTCAAAACCCTAACCCTAAAATCCGTCCAAATATTTGCATACCAATTTCTAAGCCACAAAGTGAGAAAGGCTAGCAATGCAAACTGCCCTGCAACCCAATCGTCATCCACCATCATTCATAAGAGAGAATAAGCATAGGGGTAGTTTTTTAACAAGAAAAACATTACTGCGACAATGGACAGACGGATCAATGGAGTGACAGCGGAGCAATGGACAGACGGATCAATGAAGTGAGCGGCGGAGGTGAGAAAAAGGGCGAAACCAAGGCCGAATTTATAAGGTTTTCAACGAAATTGGGGGAAATTGCTTCAAAAACAAAGCTTTTGATAGTAGTTTTGAAGAGATTCTGGTGCGTAGAGTCTCATCTTCACTTTCAACTTGAACCTTTTGATAGCCAAGTTGTTGAGCCAACTCCACTCCATGCTTAATTGTTAGCAACTCAGCTTGGAGAGCCTAGGAAACAAAGGGAATAAAGCATGCCATTGCTGCCACAAAGCTCTTTGCGCGTCACGGATTACCGCACCAGCCCCACCCACCTGAACCTGCAGTTTAGTAGCTCCGTCGACATTCACTCTCACCCAATCCTCCGCCACCACCCCTGGCATCAAACCACTTCCTCCCCCTGTCAAGTACGAGGCGTCTGTTGCTGAGCAGTAAGTACAAGACATGCCGCAACCTGGAATTCCTGCAACCATACCATAATGCGTTGGGCCACAACCCTTGGGCCTCTTACTTCCCATTCCAAATTCGATCATTCCTCGCCAACCAAAGATGCCAGACCACCATACAAAATGAAATCGAAAGCAGAATGATTAGTTTGTAACAACAACAAAAACCACTCCTTAACCGATCCGCAAGGGACGGAATCAACTAGAAAGTTGCATGGGGTCGCAAACCATGTAGCTCTAGCAAAATGACACTCCTTGAAAACATGCAATACTGTCTCCGGTGCTCCATTATAGAAAACGCACTTCAAATCTGATGGTACTACTTTCTTAGACAAATTCTCTTTTGTTGGGAGAATATTCTGACAAGTCCTCCACACCATATTCCACACTTTCGGCGGGACTTTGGCCTTCTATATAACTTTCCATAAATAAGTAAATGAATTACCTCTAGAAGCTGAAGAAGACGCACTTAGTGACGGTGGTTTAATAAAATCCCATGCAACCTAATAAGCACTCTTGACTGTGAAAATACCCCAGTCATTATAATGCCAAACAAGTTTATCAAATGGAAGTCGATAACTAATGGGCAAAACATGAATATGCTCCTTGTCTTCTTCCTAAAAAAACTCAGTTAACTTAGCGTCACACCATGCTTTCCTTTCCACATCAATGAGCTCATGAACCCTCATATCCTCCCGAGATAGAGGCGGCATCGTTATGGGACGAAAGGTCGAGGGTCGCGGTGTAATGGCCCGCTTCGAAACATTTGTTTCGGAATATAATTTTCGTGATAGGCCAAATTAAACTCTTGTTTATTTAACTACCATTAATCACAATTCTTTATTTAAATTTATTAATCACTCACAAAATCTATAACCAAAATTTAATTACAAAAACATAAGATTTAATTTTACAATTTATCACCAAATTTCTTTTCTTAATTCAAATTCCCAACAAAAGATAAATCTCAATTATTTAAGCATGCATCTAACCCCTGTTAGACTGCCTACGTACCCTTGAAGCGGGATCAAGGCTTTCGCAATTCACCATTCATTCTTTTATCCATTTCCGAAAATATTCAAGTCACTTTCTAACCATTGTAGGCCCACTAGACTTCACTTAGTCTTCTGTAGTACTAATTTTAGTATTTAGAATATTTTGAGACATGTTGACCAAAAGTCAATTCTCGGTCAATGGTAGGGCCCACTACTCTACTTTATTCAATCCGGAAGATTCGCACATCAAATTTCGAATCCATAACTTCATAATGTCCTCATTATACTCATAGAACATCATACTAAAATATCACCCCGATCCAACGATCGGATCTCCTCCAATCACAATTTTCAATAACAGTCAATGTTTTATTTTACAAACTTACAAATCCAATTCGGGAAGATCTGTACTTGGATTTCCAATCCCTAAGTTCTTAATGTCCTGAAATATTATGTACTATTACGTAGTTAAGCTTAGTGACTATCCAACGGTCGGATCGTCGATTGCTATAACGTTCAAGTGTCGGACCTTAATGAAAATATGCTCAAACGACGGAATTTCGTTAATCGGATGTCAAATATGGAATCATAGCATCCAAATTAACCTAGGGTGGTCAGGTGGGCTCTCGGCTTAAACGCCGCCGCACTCGGCGGCCGACTACCCCGACTCATCAAAAAATTCAACTATTTCCAAAAATTACCAAATTTCACATAAATGTATATCTTGATGAGTGAAGCAAGCTTCATACCTATGTCTAAGGCCAATTTGGTCGAGAAAAACTCCAATATCCCTCGAATCCGCCAGAAACCCTAGAAATGGGTGATTTCGATCAGTCACCTCCGGTTCTCCGCCGCCCCTAAACTTGCTTAGGCTTTGTTCATGGGCTCAAGAGGATGCTAAAGGTGGTGGTGATTGAGAGAAAACGTTTCAGAAATGGTGGATTGAAGCTATAGTGTTGTCGGCCCCTTCGATGTGGGTGTCTCCAAATCAAAACCAAATATCTCAAATTTTGGGGTGTAATAGGTACAAGGAACAATGATGAATGTTTTCCCAATGGTTAGGTGACGTGTTTCACTGGAAAAATTGACAAAAAACCGCTGGATGAGATAAAGAGGATAGGGTCGGGTCGAAAAAGGGAAACATGCCGAAGGAGGGTCCGAGCTCCCTTCATTCTCTCATCCATCCTTTCCTTTCTTTCTCCCCCTCCCCATTGGTCAGATCAACCCCTCATTTCTCTTCTGTCCTTTTCATCTCAACCGGCAATCTCTCTCATTTCTCTTCTTTTCCTTTCATCCCAGCCACACATGTGGCACACTTTATTGCTCCAAAAAATCTGGAGCCTTCTAAATGAAGCCAAAATTACAAAAATGTCCCTAACTTTAAACATTAATAACTATTTCGTTATAACTCCGTTTTACGAACGGTTTTCGCCCACGCTTTCGTAGAGTCGAGCTCTATCCAATTATATCAAGAAATACGATAAAATATATGAGGATAAAATACGTCCTCGTAAAATTATAGTTAGTCAACTAGCGCATTTTCATCTTTTCCATTTATCTGATAAATTTTTTGACATAAATTATAATAAATCCCAGAAACAAAATTCTAAAATTTCTCTAATCAAATTTTCATAACCATAAATCTATTTATTCTCAATTTACTCCACATATTCATATATTTTAAATTTTCAGGTTATTACACGCAGTACCCACCTATCCCTTCATACCCCCACCAAAGTCCAATCCCTAATCAGTCATCTCGAGCTCTTTTCCAACACCATTCTAGCTTTGAGTATGCTAGACCAACAATATGAAGAAGACGAAGGAATCGGGGCGTCCCAAAAGGAAGTATTGAGGAAATACTTAGCCTTAAACAGCCTTGCTGTTAAGGACTTTGTGTTTTGGACAATTTGCCAACCTTGTTTTACCAGTACCGCCAAGTTAAAAGCATACAGATTCTGGAACCCCATACCACCTTCCGGTTTAGCAATGCACAACTTATCTCATGATTTCCAATTAATCTTCTTCGAGTTCCGATCACTGCCCCCACCAAAATCGAGCCATTAACTGATGTAACTCGTCACAAAAAGTCTTCGAAAGCATAAAACAATTCATAGCATATGTAGGCAGCTCCTGAGCCACCACTTTCACAAGCAATACACATCCTGCTCCACTTAAGCACTTCCATTTCCTCCCACTCAACCTCTTGTGGACTCGTTCTTTAATATAAGTAAAAGTTTGGCATTTATTCTTACCCACGAACGTAGGCAGTCCCAAATAATGCTCATGCCGTTCCACCAATTGGACCTCCAAAAAATTGGCAAGCCCTTACTGCTCTCAGTATGCACGTTAGCACTGAACACAATACTACTCTTCCCCAAGTTTATTTCCTGCCCTGACGCTTGGGAGAAAACATCCAAAATATGTTGGACCTCAGAGCATTCATCCAGATTGGCTTTACTAAACAAGAAACTGTAGTAAGCAAATAATAATTGATGGATACTAGGCGCAGCCTCACAAATCCGAATCCCGCTAAGAATTCCCATTTGTTCATTATGCGCAATAAGTGCCGACAAACCCTCAATACAAATGAGGAATAAATAGGGAGATAACGAATCACCTTGACGTAGACCACGAGAAGGCTCCACATACCCACATGCTTCCCCATTGACCAAAACGGAGTACGACATAGATTTCACACACATCATCACCACCGACACCCATCGACTATCAAACCCCAACTTCAACATCATAGCTTCCAAAAAGTCCCATTCCACCCTATCATAGGCCTTACTAAAATCTAGTTTGAGAGCAAAAGAACCTTCTCGGCCCCACCGTTTGTTATGAATAATGACCTATTTCTGACGCCATCAAAGTATTATCCAAAATCAACCGCCATGGGACAAAAGCACTCTGATGCGGAGAAATTATTATATTAAAAAATTTCTTCAAACGATTCGTAATCACCTTTGCCTTGATCTTATATATGACATTGCATAAACTAATCGATCGCAACTGTGACATTTCCTCTTGCTGATTCACCTTGGGAATTAAGACTACATGAGTGAAATAAACCTCATGTAGCAATCTTCCAGAGGTGAGAAAAAAGCGAATAGCATTTACCACATCATGCTTTACAACATGCTAGAACTTCTGAAAAAATTGGGGTGACATACCATCCGGTCCCAGAACTTTGGACGGGTGCATTTGGAAGAGTACAAACCAGATATCCTCCTCCGAGTAAGGTCTCAATAGTTCAACATTCATTTCAATAGTAACACGTCGTGAACATGCCCCTATAACCTCCTACACCGCACGGTCCAGGACACCCCGAGAACGAAAAATATTCTGAAAATACCCCACTACTGTGCCTTCAATGTCAACCCTCGAATCCTGTCATACCTCTTTCACATCCCTCAACCCTTTTATATTATTTTTTCGTTTATGGTTTTACGCCCGCAAATGAGAAAACTTTGTATTCTTGTCCCCCTTCTGAAACCATTGGACATGCGACTATTGTCACCAATACGTCTCATCCTTTTTAGAAGTGAGTCAAGTCGACCCATCAATTCACCCCTTGCTTCATAGACTTCGGCCAAAGGTGGGTGTTCAAACAACCCCCCTAACTTATCTCGAACCTTCGCAATCTCAGCCTTCGTGGATCCAAAAACCTCTTTCTGCACGGGTAAACCGTATCTTTTCACACACTTGGATGAGAGGAAGTCCCACCATCTGTTTACTCTATGCTGAGATAATAATCCCTTCACAACGATCCTCTTGAAGCCACATCTCCTCAAAGCAAAACCTTTTACTCTCTATGATGCACGGATACTTCTGTTTGGTCCCGTATCCCGTATCCGATACTTGATCGGATACGATACTTGCCCGATACTCTCAGATACTCATTCGACACGTATCTTGGTTGATGGACACAAATTTGACATGATAGATACGCGTATCCTACATTTAGGATACACGTATCTGACTTTTAAGAAACATTTACATTTTTAAAAAAAGTAATGAGGAGGAGAAATTAATAATAGACATCTATAATTGAAAGTTGCTGAATCCAAAGAGCTTCCCTCTAATTAAAACCATGAATACGACTCTCACCCTTCTTCTACTGTGTAAAGAGGATTAGATTTAGAACTTTTCTTCTCTAACAACTCAAATGTACTTGAATTTAAATGATGAATTATGTTTTAAAATATATATTTTTGTTGCTATAAACATTTTTATTTGCCGTATCCACAACGTATCGTGTCTTAATTTTTAGAGATTGTCCGTATCGCCGTATCCGTATCCGTATCCATGCTTTCCTCTTACTAGACGACTCAACCGAACTCCGAATCTCTACCAGAATAGGGAGATGATCCGACTTGGAAGGGTTGAGGTGGCAAACCCTTGTCATAGGAAACAAGTTAAACCACAGTTGAGAAGCAAAAACCCGGTCAAGTCTACATCTAACCTCGTCCTCCCTATTATCCGTCCATGTATACGAGCTTCCCGCAAACCCTAAGCTGATCAACTGACAAGCATGAACCGCCTCCCTGAACCAATCCATTTGACTTTTGTTGACGTTGATTGCCACCCAACTGCTAAGAATTTCATTGAAATCCCCCATACAAATCCACGGCAAAGAACTTCGTTAACCTAAATTAGCAAGTAAAGACCATGATAAATGCCTATTCACCATGACTGGATTTCCATAGAAACCCGTTAACCTCCACCTCTGCTCCGACCCTTCTAACCTACATTCCATATCAATATGGTTCACCGAAGAAGATAAAATCCCAATCTCCACCTCGTCCATCCATAACACAGCCAACCCCCCCGACCTCCATTACTCGATACTGCAAAGGATTTGTTAAAACCCAAACTACACTGCTTCTGTATAATCGCAGTCTCACTACATTTTGTCTCACATAAAAAGACAACCAGGGGATGATGGTGTTGTATGAGCCCCAACAAGGTTTGAACTGCATGAGAATCTCCCAATCCTGGATAGTTCCAACACAAAGCATTCATTGCGAATGTCAGGTGTGCTCGTCGGCACACTCCACGGCGGGTGTGCTCGCTGTGGATATTAATCATATTAACCACGAGTATCACGGTGGTGGCTTAGTATATTTACAACATGCAAGTTTACGCGTGCTTTTTAATTACTATTTTACCACAGAGTAAAATTTGCATGTGATAAAAAATTGTTATTCACCACGTGCTTATTATGTCTATGGTAAATTTGTATTTTTTACAACGGACTCTTAATGCCCATGATCAAATTGTCATGTTAGATGAGATGTTGTCTTGTAATGCCGGTGTGTGACAGTTCAAACTTCTAATTTCAGTTCATTCAAGCTGGTTTCTTTAGCTTTTCCACACCATAGTTAGTTACCGCCAATCCTAGTTGTGGCTGCCATCTTCCACCTCAACAGTTTTGATGGGATTGGTTTCCTCGGTATCTGAGTTTTGATCTGGAAGCTCTTCGGGTTAATCGGTATAGTTTATGAATTTATAGATCTTAAGACGTCCGTCTATAATTGACTTAACTCATTTGTGCTTATCAGTCTATTTTAATGTTGGATCAAATGGGACAATTTATAATTAAAAAATGCTAGAGAAATCAATGTACAAATTATTTTTGTAATACGGTTGATAATTATGCACTTTTTTTAATAAAAAAAATTATAGTAATGGCCTTTCAATTTTAACTCAGTTCATGACAATTGACCTTTTAACTCATCAAAACATGCAATTATGATCATTTTCGTCAACTCAGTTAGAATTATGTCAAAATGAGTTATGTTGGAAGGACTGTTGTTGCAATTAGGTTATGGTTGATGGATCATTGCTCTAATTGGGTTAAAATTGAAAGACCATTTCTCTGATTGAGTTAAAGTTAAGGGAGTATTGATCCAATTTTTCTCATTTTTGTTTTTCATATTTGCCCCTCTATTCAGCTTCATGTGTGTGGTACGTGACTCATTTTGATGGAATTTCTAATGGAATTGACGGAAATGACCATAGTTGCACGTTTTGAAGAATTAAGAGACCAATAATCATAGATTTTTAGTTGAAGAACTATTACTCTAATTAGGTTAAAATTGAGGGACAATCACTACAATTCCTTTTTAAGAGAGTTTTAACAAAACACTCGGTATTCAGTATCGTTCACTTTTAACGAAAATGACATTTTTACCTTAAAAGTCACTCCTGATACTATTCAGTTACGACATCTTTTTGTTATTTTGATTAAAGGGTGTGATATCCACACACCACATTTTACTTATCACACACCCTTCTAATTTTCGGCCATTGGATCGGATGAATTAAAAAAGATCAACAGATAGAAATTAACAAATAGTGTGTAAGAAGTAATTTGGAGTGTGTGGATAACACACCTCTTTGATTAAAACCAAGGTCTAAAATATCGATATTATCGGCGAAATATTGCCGAAAATATCATTTTTTTTAAGAGGGGGATATTTTCACACTTATCCACTTTATTATCGTCATAATATCGCGATATTATCGATAATATCACCAAGGCTCCGTCGTCGGCGTCGCAACTGCAGCCAAGGCTCCGTCGTTGCAGCTGCCAAGATCTGCGCCTCTCTCTTCAATCCACGCTCAGACGCTTAGACCCATCAAAATGAGCAATCCTTTTCTCTGGATCCCAAAACCCAGTCGGGTTTGATGGATCATCCGCCTCGTACGGCCTAAACAAGACCTCTCATTGCCTAATGGTGCTCGCCGGGAGGTGAGAAAGGGAGGATGAACGGTCCACAGGTGGTGATGGTATTCGCCGGAGTGTGCGCCACTGTGGTGGAGGTCACAGTGGGGTGTAGGTGTGGTGTGTGTCTGTGCTCTGGGAAGGAATGAGGGAGAAGGTTCAAGGGATTGGGGAAGGGGGAAACACGGGGAAGTGGGGTGTGTGTGTGTCTGTCTGCTCTGGGAAGGAGAGTTGCAAAGAAGAGATGGGGGGGAGAATCGAAGAAGAAATAATGAGAGGAATTAAGGGAGAAGGATCGAGAGATTGAGATGAAGGTGTGTGTGTGTGTGTGTTACCCGAGAGAAAAAAAACATAATAATTCATATAACATATAATATAATAATATATATATATATATATATATATATATAAAATATAAATCCTCCCAAACAGGCCAAACCCTATATATATACAAGCAGCTTAAGGGGACGAATTCTCATTTTTTTCAAAAAAATGAGGACACGTTCCCCACCGTTAGATTAGCATTAATGAAATTGTGTGGTTGAGATTAAAACACAGGCCACACAATCTCAACCACACAATTTCATTAAAGTTAAATCCAGCGGTGGGGAGCGTGTCCCTATTTTTTGAAAAAAAATGAGGATCCCTTCCCTTAAGCAATTCCTATATATATATATATATATATATATATATATATATATATATATATATTATGTATAAATCTCAAACTTTTGACAACTTTTGAAAAAACAAAAAGTAGTGGCGGTCTGTGGTTTCATACTCAAAACCGTGGTACTAAGTCACTCATGTATCTTACCATGCAATGTAAAAAGTGTAAAATATTGTACTAATTCATTATATATAAATGATTATGGTGTGTTTGAACTTCTTTCATTAATTACTACATATTTTCTACATTCACAATGTTTGCCAGCTCGCTATATAATCAACTTAAATCAGTTAAATCCATCATACAATGCATTTCCTTCCAATTTTTTGTGATAAACTAATAAATAATTGACTAAATAAACATCATGTATTTCTTTTCAATAAACTAATAGAAATTTCCGTTTTTTTTATATTGGATAACCGCCGTTCACAATATTGTGTATCGCGGAACACCAAAACTCGTTGCGCCTCTCCCCTGAACCCGGTCGCTGCTACCTAGTTCCAAACTTCCAAGGATTTTACGCCAAAACCTCAGAGCAGCCCAGGTACGGACACGCCGCAAACTCCAGAAGTTCTCTCTCTTCCACTTGGCGGCTCATCAGCCTCATCCGCATTCTTTCTCTGGGAAACTCTCTCTCTCTCATATATATATAGAAGCGTAGTGGTGGCACGTCCACAGTAGCAATTATATGTGGGCGTCGCAGAGAATCATCTATGCTCTCGCTCTCACTCCTCCCCTCTCGTCTTCGTCCGCCTTCGTTTCCGGAACCTTCCTCTTCCTCCGGTCCTCTCCTTCCTCCGCCCATCCTCGCTTTCTCCCTCCCTCGCTTTCTCTCTCCTCTTCCATCTCTCTCTCACATTCCACCATGCCTTACAACCAGGTACCCATTTTTAATTTAATTTGATATAAATTTTCCATTTTTACGCTGTTTTTGTATAGTTCGGCGATCATTTTCTGTGTTTTTTTTTTGTATCTCGTTTACTTTGAATGTGATTATAAATTGATTGGTGGCGGTTTCGGTTTGTTGATCGTCGTCTGAGTGATTTTCTTGCTGAAACGTTTTGTTGCGAATCGATTAATTGCGATTTGTGAATGCGATTTTTATGTTAATTTTGAATTTCGAACCGTGTTGTTATGCACTCCATTTGAAAATGTTTGCCGGAGATTGCTTATTAGTTGATCATTTGCTAATTATGGTAATTAGCTTTGTAATTCCGGGTGGTATTTCGGGACTGTATGGTTGTTTCTGTAGTGTGATATTAATTTCAGCGAAAACTTGGTTCGGCCCATATAAAAATTTTGTATTCTTCTGTAGTAGTAGGAAATTATATTAGTATTATACTTTGCACGGGAGTGATTGTATATATCTTAATGCGGTTCTGGTCCCGGTTTAGAAGTTGTAATGACATTGCTCCTGATAAAGTAAGGAGCCTCACGGCCTATATACGCGGTGGTGAAGACTGTAATTGTTTTTACTTTAGTTTGAACATTACCTGGCTTAAGTGTATGATTGAGATGTTTCGTTTACTTTGCAGCGAAGGGGTGGGCATACAGAACAAAAGTGGACACAAAAGCAAAAGACTGACAGCCCGTCCATGTCCACTGGGGATTCTCCAGCAGCTGTCACTAACAGAGTTGGTGAGTTGAGTCTTAGTGGAAACAATGGGCAGACCAATGCTTCAGTTGAACCCATACAGTATGGGAAGGTCCAATCGGCAAATCAAGGTCCAGTTCAAGGGCAGAAAGGAATTTGGATGCCTAAATCGTATGGGACAGTGAGCGGAGCTAAGGCGGTAGAAGTTGAAGCACATGTTGATAAAAGTACAGTTGGAACCCAGGGAAATGGAGCTGGACAAGCAGCAGCTCAAAAAACCAGAGTTGGTTTAAGTAAGCTGTTCAATGGTAATTTGTTGGAAAATTTTACTGTGGACAACTCAACTTATGCTCAGGTGCAAATACGAGCTACTTTCTATCCCAAATTTGAAAATGAGAAGACAGATGGGGAGGTATATTTTTCTCTTCATGCGTTTCCAATTTCAAATATATTTATCCATTTGTGTCTCATGTATGGGAATTACCAACATCAATAGCACTATGCTGGTTTTTTTCTCCAACAACTAGCATGTGCTTGTGTCACTGGATTATGTGCTCTTATTTTATAGAATAGTGATGTGATTAAATTGCTACTTGCCTTTACATAATGATGAGATTGTCTATTTCTTCTTGGGTCTATCTAATTGCTTGTCTGATTAATATTTCTTTATTCAGATTAGGACAAGGATGATAGAGATGGTATCTAACGGCTTGGCTACCTTGGAGGTAAGGGTGTTTTATGAGCTATTGAATTGCTTTCTTGCTGCATGGACATTCTGTCTGTTGGCTTTCATGTTAGCAATCATTCTGATTCTCTCATAAGTGTTGGGGAGCCTCCGGTTGCTTATGCTTGCTTAGATTTACAGTTTTCTGGTCGATTCAATTTTTTTGTTATTTTACTAAATTAATCTTCATCTGAAGAATTTATTGACAATGAACCTTTTTGCAGGTTTCACTTAAACACTCAGGGTCTCTTTTTATGTACGCTGGTAATAAGGGTGGGGCATATGCCAAAAACAGCTTTGGGAATATGTATGCACAAGATGACCATTTCTTCCCATCCTTTTTGTATTATTTTAATTGTTCAATTCACTTCAACGAACGGAAAGATCAATGGAGTTATTCCTGTTAAATATCTTGTAGTTGCTTTTTTAACCTCATGTCTTGAAGGGCATGATGTGTGCAGTACACAAGCAAAATGGACATTGTATTCATTAGAATACTGTTTGTAGTTTGTACAATACACGAATTTCTTAACTGTATTCTTTTTTGGGTCAACATTTCTTAAGTAAATTTGTTCTATTGCTTATGTCATCATTAATTGGAATACTTAAATGAATTTGATTACAAAGCAAGTTCCGGAACCATTTTGGGAGAACAAATCTGATCGAGGGAAACATTTGATTGAAACTTAATGTGTTGATGTTTCCACTATATCTGCATTTTTGGAACCATTGCTTGAAACTTCATGTGTTGGATGTTTCCACTATATCATTAATTGGAATACTTAAATGAATCTGATTACAGAGCAAGTTCTGGAACCATTTTCGGAGAGCAAATCTGATCAAGGAAAACATTTGCTTGAAACTTAATGTGTTGAATGTTTCCACTGTGTCTGCATTTCTTCCTTGTTCTATACGTATTTGTATAGGTTAGTCATGATTTGCTGAATATTCTATTTCTACTACAGATATACGGCTGTTGGTGTATTTGTTCTTGGACGGATGTTTCGGGAGGCATGGGGACGGGAAGCACCAAAAATGCAAGCAGAGTTTAATGATTTCCTTGAGGTGCTATTCACATGAGAAACCTGAACCGAAAGAAAACTGATCTTCATTAATAGCTAAAATTCTTCCTTTCTGTGCTTGTTTAGTCAAATCTAAGGCTGATTGTGATAGTTCTGAAAAACAAAACCAAAATTTGTTCTCTAGAGAGGCTAAATATTCTGATCAAAGTATTGGTTTTTGGCTGAATTTAGATTTCAGCCTTTTCTAAATTTGTTTATTTAATAACTTAGTCACCAGTGATTATGCTTGAATAAATCTTCTTACTCCCTTCCCCTAATTTTTCTGTTGGTCACTCTTTCAGAGGAATCGTATGTGCATATCAATGGAACTCGTAACTGCTGTTCTAGGAGACCATGGACAACGCCCGAAAGAAGATTTTGGTAGTAATTTATTTTATAATTCATTTTCCTGTGGATTTTGTTAATGTACTCTGTAAAGTCAGATGCATAGTGTGGCTCTCCCCTGGCTTTTCCAGTGCGTCATATATGTTTAATGCCCATTTTAATTATATTAAAATTTGACTTTAAACTTCTGTCTCTTTTAGGAGAATTTTGTAGTTTATTGTTTCTTGAATTTCCAGAATGAGGAACCATGATTGTAGTGATTGCACTTGTCATCACTGAATTGATAGCGACCTTTGATATTTGATTCAAATGATGGGTAAGCCTATTTTCAATATTCGCAAATAGATTTTCAAGCTCATGTGATTTTTTTTATTAAACAGCTGTAGTGACAGCAGTCACTGATTTGGGCAATGGAAAGCCAAAGTTCTACTCAACCCCTGAGATAATTGCTTTCTGTAGAAAATGGCGCCTACCAACAAATCATGTATGGCTGTTCTCAACAAGGTGACAACCAGTAATTTCCATGTTACATGAATGGTTATGGTCATGGCAGTTATGTTTTCTAGTCATACTAAGTTTGAAAGATAATAACTTCTTTGCTTTCAGTCTAGGCAGTTAACTTGATAATAAAGATAGTACAATCTTCGGATGTTTCAAAGGAGCAGTTGCATTAAGGCTGTTGATTTGTTATGGTTATTGCAATATTATCATTAATGAAGTCCTGATTAATCTTTTTCTTTGTGTATTAAAGGAAATCAGTGACATCATTTTTTGCTGCCTTTGATGCTCTCTGTGAAGAAGGAACTGCAACACCTGTATGCATGGCTCTTAATGAAGTTGCAGATATATCTATACCAGGTAAACTCTTCAGCGAATTTGCTTTAATTTGATTCCCACTTCTAATGATGCCTGTTAGCTTATCTCTTCACAAGTGTTGCCTGTTAAACAACCTTTGTAGGATAAAGGGAAAAATGAAGACCAAAGTTATAGAAGCATTGTGTTTATAGTATATTGCAACACTAAAGCTTTGTCAATCACTTGTAAAAGAGGCTTTTGAAAAAAAAATATTCGGAACATGGATACTGTTAATAAACTTAGAATAAAATGGGTATTGATGATTGTGCATCCGAAAGGTGAACATGTTAATGAGATTTTCCATTTTCCTTTGTTTTGTTTTATCCCCAGTTGGATACTGGTTTCAAGAGGTATTTATGATGTTTGGAACTCGATTGTAATTCTGTTTGCAGGTTCAAAAGATCATGTAAAAGAGCAGGGTGAAATCTTAGAGGGCATTGTTGCCCGTATTGTAAGCCAGGAGAGCTCAGAACATATGGAAAAAGTCTTGAAAGATTTCCCTCCTCCACCAATGGATGGAGGTATGACGTTTCCTTCTTTCATCCATTTTTTTTGGGGGCATTATAGGTCAATTCAACCTGGAGTTTTTCTGTGGATGTGTTGTTGTTCTTCCGATTCAGCCACAATTCACTCTTGAAACTTATTAAACTCTTCTTTCTTTCCCTTTTTGGTACCTAGATGAATTTTTCTGCTAACAAAAAGTGAAATGAAAGGTTGAAATTGTTGTTGCATGTTAATTTGTTTCCATTTATCTTCCATTCCGTTACATTTAATAATGCAAACAATATTTTGCTTTGCGCTGATCCCATAAGTTCATACGTGCCTGGACTTAACAATCCATTCAAAAAGTTCTTCCTACTACCCTCTTGAAGATAATTTTGTTGACCCATGAGAATGCTAGTCAATTTTGAAGCTTTCTTTTCATTGTTTAGAACATCACTGGGTTTGCTTTATGTTTCAGTGGGTCTTGATTTGGGACCGAGCGCAAGAGATATTTGTGCTGCAAATAGGTCGAGTGAAAAGCAGGTAATGGTTAATTCTTAGGATATGACATTTCTTTTGCTTTGATTTATCAACATATTAGATGTAGATATAATAATTTTTAACTTATTCTTCTGAAATCCTCATGCAGCAAATAAAAGCGCTTCTTGAGGGTGTTGGCTCCTCTTTTTGCCCTGACCATTCGGACTGGCTTGGAATTGGAGCTGGTGACGACCATTCCAGAAATGCAGATAAATCTGTTGTTTCAAAACTTTTGCAATCTCATCCTGCAGATTTTTCTACCACCAAACTGCAGGTCATTCTAGTCTTCATTTCAATCTATTTTCTTGAAACAATAGCGTCCACAAAATTTTACAGATGAAATCCAGTCAATCTTCGACCATAAAAAAAATTATATGTCCAGTCAATCTTAAATGCATGCATCTCTGTCTACATATTCTTTTAATGGTTCGCTACATACAATCCACCGTGAAGTGTTAGTTTTGATCTACAATTATCCCCTTGTAAATAATATTCTATTTATTGAATCAGGAAATGATTCGTTTAATGAAAGAAAAGCGTTTTCCTGCTGCCTTTAAATGTTACCATGACTACCACAAAATTGATTCCATATCCAATGACAACCTTTTCTATAAAATGGTCATCCATGTCCATAGTGACTCCGCGTTTAGGCGTTACCAGAAAGAGATGAGGTATTTTTCAAATCACTCTCTAATCTCTATTACATTATTTTGAGTTTTCATTTTGAATGTTAGACTTTTGTTTATAGTTTTATTCTTACTTTATTTCTTTACATGTCTTGGATTCATTGACTATACATTTTGGTGCATTTCAGGTCGAAGCCAGGACTGTGGCCTTTATATCGAGGTAAAAAAAAAAAAAAACCTTGCTAAATGAAAAAATTCACTCTTATAACCAGTTAATTTTTATTTCTGTACTGGAAATTGGACATGTTTCATAGATTATCTACTCAATAATGGTCATTGAAAGTATGCACATTGGACCTAGGGTGTTTGACTCTTATTTTGGTTAGCCTTTCAATGATTCTATTTTATCTTTTTGGTGTTATCTTTGTTGTGAATGAGTCCCACATTGATGGGAGGAGGGACCTTGCATGGGCTTATAAGAGGTTAGGTTACTCCCCATATTGCCAATTGGTTTTATGGTGGAACCTCAACTTTCTTCATGGTATTAGAGCAGGTTGTCCCACGTGTGTAGCCAAACAGCCACATGCGCTCCACGTCACCCCGTTGTGTTGTCCACATGTTAGGCGTAAAAATTCGCCACACGTGAGGGGGCGTGTTGGGAATGAGTCCCACATTGATGGGAGGATGGACCTTGCATCCAGTGGCGAAGCCACATGAGGGCGAGGGGAGTGGCGGCCGCCACTCCCCTCGCCGAAAAACACAGCCCCAGCGCAGAGACAGCCCCTCCACTCCCTCTCTGTTCTACGGTGAACTGGTCCGCTGCACAACAGAAGGTTGGGTGGAGGGAACAAGGGTGGATTCGACGGAGGAGGGAGGTTGGTGATTTTGAAAAACCCAACCCCTCTGCTCCCTGTCTGTTTTACAGTTAATGATTTTGAAAAAATAAATGGGGAAGAGAATAACTGGAGGTGAGTCTCCAAAGAAGAGAGGACTAGAAGCGGGTCTCCAGAGAAAAGAAGGATTCAGGGTGAGGTCACCCGGAGAAGTGAGGGACTGGAGGTGGGTCTCCGGAGAAGGGAGGTTTAGGGATGAAGAAGCAGCCCTGGGATGGAAGTATTTGACAGACTTGTTGGAGTTGGAGAAGGAAGACTGAGTGTGTTTGGTCACATGTTTAAAAGAAGAGTCGCGTGTTTGGTTACAAGAATAGCAAAGTGCTTGGAGAAACTTTAAATGACAGGTGTTGTAAAATGGTTCCTCCACATAAGAAGTCAGTGAAATTGGGTACTCACTATTGAATACCCAATTATTATCCTTGGAAAAATATTAAATAGACATGTGTTATAATGTTATTAAGCCACCTGTTATATTGTTCTTTTTTTTTATCTTCTGACCCCACCTTTTTTTTGTGGTTTGTTAACCCATTTTTCTCTTTTTTATTATTATTACATTATTTATAAATATTGCATTAATTTTTTAAAAATAATGTAAATATTGTTTAACGCTTATTTTACGATAAAAGAAATTTATTTAAATTCATCTAGACTCCTGCCTAAATCTTGTCTAGGCGCCTAGTTGCTAGGCTCCAGTCCGCGACTTGACTAGCGCCTAACGTTTTTTAGAATCTAATCCTAACCAATTTAAGCTTCTTAAATGGCTTTGATATTACCACTTACAACTATTTTGGTGAAGAGACTGTTTTCTGTTATGAATATTGGCTAAAAACTTTGCACCCTCCAATGTGAAAGCAACCGCTTCGATTGAACCTTACACTCTTTTGAGTTTCGCCCCTCCTCTCGGCAAATCCTGGCTTCGCCACTACTTGCATCCGCTTATATGAGGTTGGGCTACTCCCTATTGCCAATTGGTTTTATGGTGGAACCTCAACTTTGTTCAATCTTGGTACAAGTGAAGCATAAGTCTGGGTTAGACTGAAGGTCGAGAAACAATCTCTCACTGCTTTTTCTTAACTATAAGCCCCCATCACATTAGGTGAACCTTTCTATAATACATGTGTCCTTTAATGAATGATGCAAGCATATATCACACCTTAGAGGAATCGGTTTGCCTTATATTTTGTTTTGCTTTCTTGAGTCGTTTATTCAGTACTGATACACTTAATATTATGTAGGTTTTTTTGTTGACATTAATTTATTCAAGGCAAGCAAGGAGAGAGCTGCTGAGATTGCAAAAGGCAAAAGCAGCATTGTGGAAGATGGTAACAGTGGTATGCCTGGAAAATATGGATTGGCTGATGAAGATGCAAACTTAATGATAAAACTGAAATTTCTTACATACAAGGTATGTAGTCCTAGAAAAGTATTTATTCATAAAATTCCCTCAAGGAAGCAAAAATAGCATGGTGATTGTTCCCTCTTGCCTCTTAAATTTTTTTTAGAAGAATACTTTTCACCATATAAGGCTGATAAATAGACCTTTCTTTTGTTTGAAAATGGCTATGAAGGTGGTACATTATTATAATAATAATAATAATAGTAGCTATTTCAAGATTATATCCTCTGGATTAGCAAGGTTAAATCGGATAGCAGCTAAAATATTTTACTGACAATAATGAATTCTTATATAAATACTGTATGGCGACTGAATCAACATAGTGCAACTACTGTGTTCTTTATGGAAGGGACTATTAAAGTGAATGAAAATACTAGTAGGCCAGCTATGTTTTAATATGGTATATGGTGGATGTAAAATACAAAATAACAAAATGGAAGTGGCAGAAACGAACTATTGATTTGAAGTACCAATTTCTACTGGATCTTGTAACTCGCTGTTTTGTTTTCCAATTGTTTCCTCTTTTCCTTTGTTGGCTTTAGAAAAATTCTAAAAAACAAGTGCTTCATCATTCTTTCCAGACTGAAATAGATGGAAGTTAAGGTAGCTTGGGTAGAGTGTTTTGTACTTTTTAGTGGTGGAGGGAACTCATGCATGGTGGTGGTGTGTTAGAGTATGAATAATTTGTTCACTCATATCATATCCTAACAACTTAAGCTTTCCAACAGTTATCATATTGGTGCTACATCTCTTGATTTCTTCATTTCCTCGATGAGCATATTACTTATTCATTCTGTTTAGTTTTGATGTAATGTGTACCAGTCAATGTTCGAATCATCCTACAAGGGTTTAAAGAAGTAAATATTGATTGTGCTCATGTTTCACTGCAGCTGCGAACCTTTTTGATTCGCAATGGTTTGTCAATTCTTTTTAAAGAAGGTCCAGCTGCTTACAAGACCTATTACGAGAGGTGAGGTTCTCAGGTTATCTTACATGTTATGTCTTAAACTTGAAATGAGTATATTTTAGGCACTAGTCACCATTATTTATCACACTAATATTAAAATGTTACATAAGATTGTTTTTTTGGTTGGAAAATATGTTACTTAAGTAGAGCTACATTTTGTTAATCTAATGGATTACATGCGCAATATGGTGTTATGAAGTAGTGTCGTTGTTATTTATTGCAGTGACCCCATAGTGCTTTTCTTATTCTTTAGCATGCTAGTACCACAGAATCTTGTTTTATTAACCATTTATACTTCGCGTCTGTCATTATAGGCAAATGAAAATATGGAATACTTCAGAACCAAAGAAGAGGGAACTCAGAAAGATGCTTGATGAATGGTGATTTGTGTAACATTACTCTGTTATTTTCTTTGCTTATGACTTTTGTGATTATCTCTGCTTAACTGGTATAATTTTGTTCCTTCATGTTCAGGGCTGTGTACATACGAAGGAAATGTGGAAACAAACCGCTTTCATCATCAGTTTACCTCAGTGAGGCTGAGTCTTTTCTTGAACAGTATGCGAAACGCAGTCCACAGAATCAGTCTCTCATTGGATCTGCTGGAAACTTTGTAAGGGCTGAAGATTTCCTGGCCATTGTTGAGGGAGGAAGAGATGAAGAGGGTGATCTTGAGAGGGAGCAGGAGGTTGCACCATCAAGCCCCAGTGCCTCAGGCAGGGACACTATCCCAAAGGCTGAGGGTCTGATTGTATTCTTTCCGGGTAAGAATTGTGTCAAATTAATGGAGTTTTGGAACGTTGAAAAGTTCTCATGAATACAATAAACAACATTTGAAAGATATTTCTTTTGATAGACTTTACTTATACATCGTGCAACTTTTTTGTTACTTGGGAAGCCGATGCCTTCCATGGTTTTACATTTCGATATTTCTCTTTTTATACTTCGTTGGCTGTGTGCCCTTATGCATCTGAATATCTCTTGATGGGTATTTGCTTTTATATTTACATATGGATGTTTATAATTGTTTTGACAGTGAATATGAATGGGTTCTTATATTTTTATTTATCCCCTCTTTTGGTAATGGTTTATGGGAGTCAAGGCATATGTTCTATGCATTTCCTGATGTTTCTTTCTTGGCTTGGAATTTTCAGGACTACCTGGTTCTGCTAAGTCAGCACTATGCAAGGAACTACTTCAAGATCCGGAAAAAATGGGAGACGATCGACCAATTCAAAGCCTGATGGGTGACCTTATCAAAGGTAATTATGTTGTTGGAAAACTGTTGTCAATTAGCACCCAGAAAAACAACTCTTGTGAACGCTTCAAATTACATTTTTTTGACATTGGAGGTTTCTAGCAGTTTCTTCATCATGCACTCATAGTATAGGTATCCTTCATCTAGCAGTTTCTATGTAAGAATCTTATCAGATCATCCCAAAGCATATCATAGATATCCTCGACCATGGTGCTGACCGGTGTGTGTATTTATTTCTAAGTATGAATCATGTATTTATGCTATTCGCGTACAGTGACTGCAATAAATTTAAACTTCTTCTAGATTTGTCCATTACAATAGCAAAACCGATGAATTTATGCAAATGATTGACCTATGAAATATGATTGAGCTTCATGAGAAGTTCAAAATATCTATAATTTGAAGACTAGTCATTTATTGTTCATATCTTCATTACTTTCGTTGAGAGTATTGTCCCACTTTGGGAAAGTGAAGCCTTGCACGGTAGTTCAAAAGATATTGGTACTCTCCACCCATCACCAATTGGTTGAAGTTGGAATCAAACTCTATAAACATTGGAAGTTAAAAATACGTAGAATTTAACAGGCTTCTTCTCATTATACTGTTCATACCTTCATACAGAAACTTCTGTATCTTTCAGAATATATTCACTGTTATCCTATTTTCAAGATGCTAAATGAATTAGTATGTCAAAAGATTATTGGAGGACTTATTAAGATTACTTGTTTATTGTCTATAAACAGGAAAATATTGGCAGAAGGTTGCTGAAGAGCGCAAGAAAAAACCATATTCAATAATGCTTGCAGACAAGAATGCACCAAATGAAGAAGTATGGAGACAGGTAATTTTCTTTTGGGGTTCACTTCAAGGATTGTTCTCCAATCTGTTCATAAGAATCCAGAAGTAGTGTTCCATGCAGACCATGTGGAATTTGATCCGTAGCCCATGGTCATAACCAAAACTTGTATTGCTTAGTGCTGGTCGCTTTCTGTTGGACTAATAAGCAAAAATGGATTGCTTTTAATCCCTAAATGGTGTGCTGTTCCCGAAACTAACAATAACACCCCAAAATGGTAAAAAGGACGTCTTGACCAACAAGATTGATGGCTACTCGATTGAAAGGAATCATAAAAAAAATCTCCATATAAGAATGATTTTTTTTTAGAAAAACTGAAACAAAAAAGTTTTTTTTTTCTTTCAGTTTTCTGTTTATTAATTATCAAACCGAAACTGATTTGTGCTGATCATAATTACACTATCATTTTTCTCGTCCGTCTTTTGCAGATTGAACACATGTGCAACAGCACTAGGGCCTCCGCAGTTCCAGTCGTGCCTGATTCTGAAGGTTTGTTGCCCCTGAGGCTGTTAATTGTTGCGTTCCAGTTCACTTTCTACTGTACTTAAAGATGAATGGAATGTACTTCAGTAGTTTAGGAAATGATGTTGAGGCCATTGGATATGCTTTTACATTGTGATCATTTAATTTGCAGGAACCGATTCAAATCCATTTTCTCTTGATGCATTAGCAATTTTCATGTTTCGGGTGCTTCAACGTGCTAATCATCCAGTATGCATTTTATTCTCTCATTTTGTTTTTCTTCACAGAACTGAGACACCTATACTTATTTGCATACTTACATGCTCTCAATTTCTGAAGGGAAACCTTGATAAGGAATCTCCAAATGCTGGCTATGTGCTGCTAATGTTCTATCACCTTTACGAGGGCAAGGCATGATTTATGTACTGTGGTCCATGCTCTATAGATGCACCTAACTTTATTTCATTTTTCTGAATTTGTTATTATCTAAATTTTTCAGAGTCGCCAAGAGTTTGATGGGGAATTAGTTGAGCGTTTTGGCTCACTTGTCAAGATGCCATTGCTGAAGTCTGATAGGTAGTTTCTGTTTTTCATGTATTTTTTTTCCAAAAGAAAAGGGCCTGATATCTCTCGTATTGGTTGTTTTCTGTAGTCCAATCTATTATTTGATAATGATAAATATCAGGGGAAACTGTTCATAGTACTTCAGATCATGCACCAGCAAAGGCAGGGTTTTTGCTAGGAGCATTCTTTGCATGCCTTAATTTAAGGGGAATTCTCAGTTCATATGAGTAATCTATAACGAAAAACATTTAGTGATATGTATGTGTATATATATATTCCCGTTTGTTTTACTAATGAATTCAAAGATTGTGTTCACTGCTTTATAAGACTGTCTAAAAACTGTATTATGGATGGAGGAAAAGATAATCCAATTGGTTCGTGTGGTTGATTCCATAACATATGAAAAGCATAGGATGAGATGAGGTATATTATTCGTTTGTATGAAGCTTATATCTTTCCTCTCTAGCCGTGCAGTTACGTTAACTTTATGGGGATTTGCTTGTGTAAAATGCAAAGTATTATATTTGTCCCCTCTTGCATTGCAATACACTAATATCATTGGATTTATTTTGCATACCCAGGAATCCATTACCTGATCCCGTGAAGAATATTCTGGAGGAGGGAATAAGTCTATACAAGCTTCACACCGCCAAACATGGAAGGTTAGCCATTTGGACGCTATATCATGAAATTAGATTTTACCACAACGGAGATACTTATTTCATTTTCATTTTTGTTTCCTACTTAATTGAAAGTTCAACGAAACTAAGCTTTTAGCTGTTTCTGTACACAGTGCCATTTTCTATAGTAGCATGACAATTAGAATTTTCCTAGTCGTTGTTTAACCTCTGCTGTGGCCGCTTTCATGTGGGAAAACCTTACCTCCCCGCTTGTAAACCTGTACTCAGATTGGAGTCGACCAAGGGAACCTATGCAAAGGAGTGGGCTAAATGGGAGAAACAGTTGCGGGATATTTTATTTGGCAATGCAGAGTATCTTAATTCTGTTCAGGTCGGTATCATTTTTGTGTATTCTTTTTTACCTTCAGAGCTGTTGATTCCACATTTTCCTATTCTCTTATATTCAATGTCGCTGGAATTTACTTGACGAACCATTAACTTTCCAGATCACTAAATAAACTTTTTGTGCAATCTTAATTACCTCAGGTTCCTTTTGAGTCTGCTGTAAGGGAAGTGTCAGAACAGCTGAAAAAAATTGCAAAAGGTGAGTACAAAACTCCAGATACTGGAAAGAAGAAGTTCGGGGCCATTGTCTTTGCTGCCGTTAGCCTGCCTGTTATGGAAGTCAGTGGTCTGCTTGATAGTGTAAGTTAATGTTTGCTTTCAATTATTTTCCAAGTCGCATCACTTATTTAGTGAGATTATGATGACATATCTCTCTCATGTTTATTTTATTTTCTTTTCGTGCAGTTGGCTGCAAAACATAGTGAAGCCGAAGCTTTCCTCAAAGACAAGCGTTTGGATAAACTTAACAAGGCTCATGTTACTCTTGCACACAAGAGAAGTCATGGTGTTACTGCCGTGGCTAGTTACGGAACCTTCCTTCACAAAACGGTCCCTGTGGATGTAACTAAGCTTTTCTTCTCGGATAAAATGGCTGCATTTGAAGCCAGCCTTGGGTCTGTCGAAGGCGAAAGAGTAGTGTCTAAAAATGAGTGGCCGCATGTCACCTTATGGACTGCAGAAGGGGTTCCGGCCAAGGACGCCAACAACTTACCCCAATTGCATTCGGAGGGGAAAGCTACCTGCATTGCAATTGACCCACCTGCCACCATTGATGGCACGCTGGAATTTTTCTGAGGTTTGATCGGCCAGGCCAGATTGAGCTCGGCATACGAGTGGAGTGAAATTTCATTTGACGATGCGGATGTTCAATAAAGAGAGAACTTAACTGCTTTTAGTGAAGGAGAAGATTTTGTATGCCATGAGGAGAAGGAAATTTTGTTGAGTTGATTTCTTTTCAGAGGTTTTGTATACACAAGGCAATTAAAATTTTAAAGTCTCGGCGCAGCTTCATCAGCTTTTACCAACTGAGGGGTGTTTAGCCACGGTCGCATCGCTCGTATCTGTTTACATGATGCGGGCTGATCGAGTAGCTGCAACTCCTCCATGTTTTATGACACTTGAAATGTTGACACTGCATTTTTTACATTCTTCCCCTCGGTGGCAATTCGGCTCCTGTAGTAACTGTGTTTACAATCAAACTCTTGGGAACCATCTAAGCAAAGTAAAATGCAGTTTAAGAAACAATTCGATGCTTGATTCTTCTTCGATTTATTCAAAAACCCAAGGTTTGCGAAAACTACTATAGTAAAATTTGATTTTCATTCAAAGGAAACCAATGGCTCATTATTCTCATAAGAGATTTGGTGAGTTTTTCACCGAACCCAAAATCTGAATGGCTTAACTTCATCATGCTGAGTGTCTAATTTCATAGGCCTGAACCGACTTTCCGTCATTCCAAAGTCCTCGCTTGTTCTGCAGCCAGTGTAGGCAAGATGGCCAGAGCCTCACCGTCAATGACGGTAGCGCCATTCTTGAAGCATGCCGTCTTGAATTTCACTCTGAACCAAACATTCAAAAACCCATTAAATCGGTCTCTGTTTAAGTTATACAAACTGCAGAAGAATCGCTTTGGCAAAGAATGAGGTGGCTTACAGATATCTGTTCTTCTGTTCTCTTATGTTAGTTGCTAGTAACTCACCAACTATCTCTTCTCCAATGTAGACAGGCAACCTGAAATGCAAGCTTTGGGAAACATATATAGCCCCGGGCTGGAAACACCACAACAAAATCAAGGACTTAGAACTTCGGTTCTCAACAAATGCAACCGAAAAAGAAAATGTTCAGCGATAAATGTAGGAAAGTTCCATGCCGAAGAGCCAATGACAGGAATTTTTAGGAACCATGCGATTACTGTAATATTACGACTGAACCAAATCAACAAGTCAAGAGAAGAGAGGATAAAATTATGCTGCTGTCATACTTACAAAATGAGAAGATATGATCTTGGGGAACAGGGCAGCAACAAGCATCCCGTGAACCAGTCGATCTTCAAATCCAGCATTTCGAGCAGCCTCGGAATCCAAATGCAGAGGGTTAGAGTCATGACTCACTTTTGAGTACTCCAAAACATCTTCATTGTTGAAAACTCTATTTTGCTTCAATGTATCTCCAGCTCTAAGAAAACTAGCTGCTGCTGATGAAAAACCTCTCAAAGTAGGTAGGTTGACAGCGAGTAAGTTCCGGCCAAGCATAACTGTAACAGTTTCTAAACGCTGTCCAACAGAGTAGCAGCCCGTCAAAACTACGTTGATTCTACACCTTACTGGAATAGCATTGTCCTCTCCATAGAAAATACAGGTTGAATGTCTTCAAATCTACTTGCAGTGTATGCTCACACCTGCACCATCAATCTTCAATTCACACAATGTTTGAGGATCATGGGCAGTTTTGTTTTTGCATAAATTGCTGGGGTGAAGTGGAAGCCTTCATTTTTTGCGCACATTATTCCTAAGTTGCTTGTACGAGGCATTGTAACAAACACTTGGTGGGCATAAATTTCAACAGAACAAAGATACACACAGTGATTAAATTGTTTGTTAGGATCCACCCGCGAGATTCCAATTCGACACAGATATGATTTATGCTAGTCCAAAACTAAATTGTTGCAAAAATAAAATCTCCATGCAGAATATTACCTGATGTTGGCTGCAATAATAATACTGCATCGCTGCGGTCTTGTTTTCATTACCAACAAAGCAAACGTATACAAAGGGGGCCTAATTACAATCAAACATAGAACCGAAATATGGACCCAAAACAAAAAGGCCCAACCCAAAATTTGAGCGCGTAAAAACAGAAAGCTGAAAAACCCTTGGAAATCGGTCGACGCCGACCATGAACCAACACCTCTTGCAAGTTGCAACCACTGGAGATCCAATCCAACCCAACAAAGCCTACAAATTGGAAATGAAGAAGATTCCACTCTCCCATGTAAAAAGTCAAATAATTTTTAACCGTACGATACACGATGAATGACTAAGACATGAGAATCATATTCGGATAGGATCTAATTCCCTCTTTGTCAACTAAAAACTAAGAAAAATACTATTATATTCTTTCATGAATAATTAAAAAAAATTCATAATCAAACATCTAATCTAATAAAATTTATTGTTTGACCAAAAATAAATAAATAAAATTATGAGCATTAAAGTAATTTCGCACAAAAATATTTTTCTTTTTTTTCTTTCCCAACTCGCAAGTCAACAATATCAATATTTTAAAATAATAAAATATTTATAAAAAAAAAAAAAAAAAAAAAAACTCCCACATTCTCTCTTTCATATTTCTCTCCAACTTATCTTTCTGCCATATACTTTTTTTCTTTTAAATTCTGTATGCATGGGCTTCATCTAGTGCTAATATACAAGTACTTTAGTGTAAGTGCCTTATGCAAAAAGCAATCTCAAATGGATCCTTAATGTCTGAGATGTTGAATATTGGAAAATGGCTTGCATTGGGGATCTTGGGATGATATTAGAGCCAAGCCAAGTTCCACTCTGCATCTTGGTTGTTCTCCGATTGGCTAGAGTTAGTAATAGTTGGTATCTAAGTCAGGTAAAAATAGCAAGTCACTGAGTTGATATGAACTTAGGGATGGGTTTGAAGAATCGAAAAATATCGATACACCAAAAGCAAGCTTAAAAGAAAGGGAGGTTTAATAAAACACCCCCGGTACTGTTTACTTTTAACGAAAAATCGTTTTTTTACCTTTAACTGTCACTATTCACTATACCTTTAAAAGTGACTTTTCGTTAAAAGAAAAGTTTTCAAACCCTTTTCGTTAGTTTTCCTTAAAAAAAAATGAATCAAAATCCATTGGTTTGGTTTCGATTTCAGTGGTTCGGAAATCAAACCAAACATCCTTAAAACGACGCTGTTTTACTTACACACCCATCTAAACATTGTCGTTTTATTTTATCCTATGACATAAACGATGGGGTTCAGAGCTTCCCTCCCCACGCCTCACTCTCCCCCACCTCCAGCCCTCTGCACTCTCTCACTCCTTGCTCCTCCTCAGTCCTCACTCTGTCCCATGGCCCGGCCTCTCCTCTGTCTGCGTCTTCGAGTTTTACAGGGAAAAGCATATAGAAAGGAAAAGGTAAGCCGTCCCTTCCGCACTGAGGTGTTGCCAAAGGAGGAAAAGGACTGCCATTGTGACAATGTACCACACTGGAAATGTGGGAGTATGCTTTTGGGCACCATTTTCTTAAAGGCCGGTTTTATCGACGCTAGTTCCACATATGGGCTTGTATTATTGAGTAGTTTGTGGTGGTGATGACTTGACACCCAAGTTTTCGAGTTCTTGACCCATCTGACTTCATCCGTTGAGCATAACTTTCAGTACAAAACAATTGAATGTTAGAATATCTGTTTGACGAAACAACAGGAACGATACATTCAATGTACATCCTAGAGCTCAAATCCAACACAGCAATCACCCCAAAAAAGCAACTCAAAAAAGAAGTAACTCCAAAAATTTGTGCTTCTTGCACCCTTGTATAGGATGCTGATTGAAACATGACCAGTGCAGGTGCTTTTCTCTAACTTGGTGGACTATTATCACTGTTCTAAAAATCCCCGCCTAGCGCCACCTAGGCCCCGCCTAGCGCCGCCTAGGCCCCGCCTAGGCGCTAGGCCCCAATCCGCCGCCCCGATTAATGCTAAAGGTGCCTAGACTTGCTGAGGCACTGCCTAGAACGCCTAGGCAACCGCCTAGACCGCCTAGGCACCCGCCAAGACCGCCTAGACCCGCTTAAACATTCGCCTAGGTCGCAACTCACTTAGACAAAAAATATATAACTTTCATTTTGCATTTTGTTTTTTTCCCAATAAATTGTAAGAGACTTGTTGCATACTTAAATGAACACACATTATATCCTTATTTCACATGTTTTCATTATGTTTCAATACTTCATAATATATATGCATTCTATTTTGTAGTTTATGATGAAATTATATATATTTCAAGTATAAGCAGACACTTATTTGCACGAAATATGATTGATTTACTTAAATCCGCCTAGTCCGCCTAGGCCCCAGCTCGCCGCCCGACTAGCGCCTAGCGACTTTTAGAACCTTGACTATTATTGCCTGGTTTTTCAGCTTGGCAGACATTGGAATGTTGACAGGACAGGCATTTCCATCGCTCTGCCTTAGGAGTGTATCTGGCTTCTCGCTCTCCTCGCAAGAACTCGAGTCTACACTGAATTTGACTTTTGATCCAATCAGAGTCATATGCAAACTCATCTTCACCAAGTAATGAATGATCTCTCTGTAACTCATATCTGAATCAGAGACAATCATATCAGTGTATTTCCATAAGGTATAGTACCAAGTATTTCAACATGAGCAGACAACTATAATTGAAGTTAGGGAAGCAAGCTCTTTATTTTTCAAACATTGAACGATAACATAAGTCTTTTTTTGTTGTTGTCAACAATGATTCGAGAAATCAAAATGGACCAGCTACTTTTTCACTCTAATGTGTTCAAAATTCAACTATTTACACCAGATGCAATCTTTGTGGCAAACCATATATGACCGGAATTGGGACATTCAAAGATATACCTAGTACCTACAGAAACAAAATTGAACAAGCAAAAGTAAAAGATCTCCTGCATAAGTTTTATACTCACCTCAATAGCAGCTGGTCATGAGCAGGTCGCAGGTTGCTGCACGTGTTCACATAGTGTCTCACTAAGTCATCAAGAGTCTGCAAAACCAAGAGAAAGTTTTACCTATAAAAAAAATGCCTTTGAGAAGTGGTAATTACCTGAAAGCTCTACGTTACACACTTTTCATATTAACTAACCATTTGGTTAATGTAAAAACCATTAATAAGAAGCCAAACCACTTACTAAAATAAGTTCAGTAATATTGATAAATCTGAAAATCATGATTTACTAGACTGAATGTATCTATTATAATTCAAGTGGAGAGACTCTTTACCACCGCTGGGAACCCTGACTTAACAGTCCTCGCTCTGATTGTCTCAGGTAAGATGTAATGAGGTTTCAAGGAAAAGAAATCATAAAACTTCTCAGATGGGAATTTATCGGCAGCTAAAGCATCCCAAATACACTTGTAGCACATCAACTGAACCCTGCAAAAAAAGATGTACACAGTGCGAGTTCATTCCGTGCATTTCTTCTGCAATGGCAACGAAAAATCAGCACGAAACATAAGTTAATAAAGGTGCAGACCTTCCATTTCTTCGTTGTGATTCAAGAGGAAGTGTATCTTTCACACGAGTCTTTGTGTCAACTAATATTGGGTTTCTGTTGGTTTCCGTTACAGACAGTCGAATCTCATCTATCACACCCACCATCCATACCCCTTCTATAAAACCTATTCTAATACCATAACAAAGTATAGCCAATCATTGAAGGAAAGGAGGTTAAGAAGATCAATGCTCCGATGCCATTAATTCTATCAAAGAAAACAGAGAATTGGCTTGTAAGACTAAAACACAAGAAAGAACGTGCCTATCTGACATATCCATATATAACTGCCATCAATCTCAGAGGAATATCCTGAAGCATATTTCTAAGCACTAATCCTACTAAAGATGTTTTTGTAAGACACTCTCAATCATGTTTCATTTTCAGTACTGAGATTTCAGATATCCAGGGCATTGTCTCATTAGGCCCAAAAACCACATCTGGATCACCGTCAGCAATTAGTAGAGTGTATTTCATATCATTTCAATCAAATACATGATAAGCTGTATGTTGACTTAAAGGGTGCCATAATCTTTACAATCCAGGATTCATACTAACATCCAACCCATACAAAAAACTGCCAAGCAAAGCATCAGAGCTGCAAGCTTGATCCAGACATCACTCCTTATAGATGATAACTACTTTGTGCAAGAATGAGCCATATGAACCATTTATTAATTGATTATAATGCTAAAGAAGCCCTAAGAACGCTTTATCCAACTAATTATAACAAAATGCCCCACAAAGATAAATTAAAGAATAGAAAGATGAACCTTGGACCTCGCATGGATTGACAGCATTATAATATCAAGTAATTCCAAGATTAAATCAAGTAGTTCCACCTAAACAATGTATCAGGAGTCAAAGATTGAATCAAGAGACGCAGATGAATTAACTTACAGTGGCAGCTCACGTGTCAATCCTTCAAACAGTAATTGATCTACACCAGTTATAAACTTCAGAAGCTTCAGAGCCCATTCAACTTCAATCGATTTGACACGATCTTTAACCCTTTTTACAGCCTGCCCACAAATATAAGCAGATTGTAAATGTGCATAGGAAACATGGAGCTACGAAAAGGTATGGAAAACTGCTCTGTGCTTTGGCAAGTAAGAAAAAGGTTCCATTCATCTAAACAAAAGCTGAATTCTAGTTCAACATGATATCAACATTATGAAATCCCAAATTGTAACTTGACTACCAAAATAACTATGATTTTAAAATGCCAAGAGTCAGCTAATTCATGCAGGACAAAACCCCAAATACTACCAAATCGTAACTCTTTTTGAATGCTTACCTCTTCTTCAAGTTTTGCATGGCGAGCAATACACGCTTCCATAAGGAAAACAAGCTCCATGTTTCTGTCATACCATTGCTATAATGGACATGTAATGAGAACAGATCTAGGTCAAATATCTTTCAAAATCGTTGAGTTGGATGGACAGAAAACTTACATTAAACCCTCTTGAAAATAATAGCATTTTGATTACTAAAGTTAATTATTCATAGTTACTACTACACCGGCGCATTGCAAACACTATCTCGAAAAAACAACCATATACCGTTCTTTCAATGTCGATGATAGTAAAGTACGTGACATTCAACCCTTTCTTCCTGCACAGGTGCAATGAGTCAGCCACCCGAGTCATCTTCTGGGCACTCTTTACACCGCCAACATCCTCAATATTGGGTTCAGACCAACCTGATAACCTGCGCTTCGGATCCCATTTATCTTCAATAAATTTGACACGAACTTTAGCTTTTTTTACAACCTGCCCAAAAATATAATCAGATTGTAAATCTTCATAGGAAACGTGGAGGTAAGGAAAGGTATGGAAAAGTGCTTTGCACCTTGGGAAGAAAGAAAAAGGTCACATTTCGTCTAACAAAAGCTGAATTCTATTTCAACATGACTACCAAATTGTAACTTGACTACCATAGGAATCGGCTAATTCATGCAGGACAAAACCCCAAAACCCCAAACCCCAAATAGTAATCACCTTTTAAATGCTTACCTCTTCTTCAAGTTTTGCATGGCGAGCAATACCCGCTTTCATTGCCTTACTCTCTTTTAGCTTGCCAACAAGCAGAACAAACTCCATTTGTTTTTCACACCATTCCTGTCAGTGACATGTAAGGAGAACAGATCTGGTTCAAGTATCTTTTGAAATCATTAAGTTGGACGGACATAAAACTTAAACTAAACCTCTCACAAAGTAATAATAGCATTCAGATTACTGAAGTTGTTTATTCATAGTTACAACTACACTGTGCCCATTACAAATACTAACTGGAATTAACGACCAGATGTGGAAATTGGAAGCATTTGTGAACACACACCGGAGAAATAGGGATACTCAATCTGAATCCGCCTCATTTTCACTTTTCCAACTGAAAATTATTCAAATTTCTAAATCAAATATTTTGCTTTACACCCATACACCATTGATGTGTCATAAAGAAAAGCAGCAAATTTAAATCAATCTATTGCATAGAAACCATTGCAATATCATCGCTCTACAATTCAAAAATCAATCTCATGTAACCGTCCAAATCCATTACCATATCATTAACAATCAAACAACAAAGTTTCATAATTTACAAAAAGAATCCGAAAGCCAATAAATTCCATACACTGCCAGTAATGTCGGTGACAAGCAAGCCCTTCTTCCTATACCGCTGCAAAAACGATTCAGCCACCTGAGTCTTCTTCTGATCACTCTTCAAACCAACCGAATCCTCAAAATCAGGTTCAGAGCAACCCGATAGCCTCCTCTTTGCATAGCCCTTCTCCCAATAATGAGATAAAATGTTGTAATGTAAATTATCTAAAACACCAAGTCAAGAGAGGATAAAAATTATAAGGCAGCAGACTTACAAAATGGGAAGATATGATATTTGGGACCGGGGAAGTAAAAAGGATCCTGTGTACCAGTCGATCTTCAAATCTAGCATTTCGAGCAGATTCAGAATTCAAATGCAGATGATTATAGTCATGTCTCACTTTTGAGTACTCTATGACATCTTCATTCGCGAATACTCTAGCTTGCTTTAATGTATCTCCAGTTCCAAGAAAACTAGCTGGTGCTGACAAAAAACTTCTCAAAGAAGGTAGGTTGACTGAGAGTAAGTTCCGGCTGAGCATAATTGTAAAGGGTTTATAAACGCTGTCCGACAGAGTAGCACCCCAACAAAGTTATGTTCATTTTTGCCTTTACCAGATAAGTGTTGTCCTCTCCATAGAAACTACAGGTCTTGGCATACTAAACTAGTGTATGCGTACACCTGCACCATCAAAGCACACGTTCAAACCTTCAAACCTTCAAACCTTCAATTCACGTAATGTTTCAGGAATCAGGATCATGGGCAAATTAGTTTTCGCGTATATTGCTAAACTGAAGTGAAAGCCTTCATTTTTTACTCGTATCATTCCTAAGTCGCTTGTACTAGGCATTGTCACAAACAATTGGCAGGCATAAATTTCAACAAAACATAGATACACCCAGTTATCAGAATGTTTGCCAGGATCGACCCGCGAGATTCCAAAAGCTACAGATGATTTATTATTCATATGAATGTCAAAAACATTGCCGGTCGAAAACTAGACAAATGAAAATATAAAATCTCCAAGCAAACATTAGGCGTTTGGAAAAGCAATGTGCATAAAGTTGGGAATGCGAGAACACGGATTGGGTTGATTTTACCTGATATTGGTCGCCTTAAAACAAATGCATCACTTGGTCTCTGTTTTTTCGGAGAACTAAAGAGACGGACTGAGAGAGAGAGAGAGAGAGAGAGAGAGAGAGAGAGAGAGAGAGAAGGCAAACGAAACTAGCGAATGGGTTGCTACCTGTAGTTTGGGCGCGCTGTTCAAAATGCTTCGAACTAAGCTTTTTACGCTTTTTCTTCGTCGGAGGCCTCTCTTTCTACAGTGACACGGAACGTAAATTATCCATACTTCCAGATGTAAATAAAAAAAATCGTATACTGTTCACTTTAATAAAAAAAATATTACTTCGCACTATTTATTTACAATATATTTTTATTTTTTTTAATTAAAATTCAAGATTTTCAAGTCATTTTTATTAGTTTTATTAAAAAATATATATACTCACATTCTTTTATATTTTTACGGTAGTCTCCAAAGGTTAAAGAGAGAAAAATAAATGAAACCACATATTTTTATCTCTTTAGAGATATAAAGTGAGGTAAATACATTTTATTTTTATATTTTATTTTCAAGATGCTTTAAGTGCCGAGTATCTTTTAAAATGAAAATAAATAATTTTTTACAATCAAAAGTGCTTTTAGCAATGTTTGGTTTAAACACTTATAAATGCTTTTAACATGTTTCTTAAAAAACCAAATGATAGTTCTTCAATTCGCATTTCGAATTGTTTTTCTATAAAATTACTTTTATAGATTTTTAGTAAAAATTTCGGAATGTTAATAAAAGCTTTGTAGTTTTTGTGCTTCTCACAAAGAAAAAGATTCACACACTCCATTTTACTTCTCACATATCTTTTTAATTTTTTGTCGTCAGATCGGATGAATTGAAGAAGATTAACTGACAAAAATTAACAAGTAGTGTGTGAGAAGTAATTTGGGGTGTGTGGATATCTCACCCAAAAGAAATTCCAAACGAATTCTTAATGTTAAGACTCAAATATTGCAAGTTGGGAAAATAGCCTGCGTTGTGAATCTTGGGATGGTACATGAGGCTATGAGCATCGTATTAGAGCCACGTTCCACTATGCAACTTGGTTGGTTTTGGGTGAGCAAGAGCTCGTACTAATTGTATTAGAGCCAGGTGATAACATCGAGTCATTGAATTAATACGAGCCCTTGCGCACCGAAATCTTGCCAAAGGAGAGAAGGGCTACCGTCGAGACAACATCCCACTAGATACTCCTTATATGCCCTTTATAATTGGGCAACTTCTATATATGGGATTGAATCATTGAGTTAGGGTTTGTGTGAAATTACTTTTAAAATGTTTGCATGAGCTTTTGATGAAAATGTTTTTTGAACCACTACTTAGTAGAAACGCAACTAAATCCTGAAAAAAGTACTTAAAGTGCTTTATGAGATAATCACATAATTTCCGCGAAGCACTTTAAGTGCTTTTGGAATCCAAAAATATTTTTTTTAAAAGCATTTTCAATCATTTTATAGCACTTCCAAATGAGCACTTAGTGTTGGTGGTAACTTGACTCTCAAATTCTAATCCCACATAAATTTTACAAAACTCATTTTACTTCACACACACCTTAATTTTCGACTATCTGGTCGAATAAATTAAAAATGACGAATAATTAAAAATTAACGGAAGTGTGCAAGTAACACTACACTTTTCAAAATTTTGAGTCAAAAGTTATATTTGCCTGCCAACTTGATCCATCTCTCTCATGCATCACTAATGATAGAGTCATATATGAATTTTGAGTTATATAGGTCGAAAGAATTATAGAGTCGAAAGTGCAACCACCATATTTGATAATGCAAAAATTATATTTGACTCGATCCCTTTTTAAAACATTAAAATTAAAAGTTAAAAGTCAAATTTAACTTTGTATGCATTGTGAATGATATAACTTGCACCCTATTTACAATCTCCAACACTCTATGTTGATGTATAAAATCGGGTCGATTTTGGACCAACTTAAATTCGACTGTAAATCACACATACGCACAAGAACATAACTATATATCATGATTCACTCCAAGTTAGGACTATGTCCATACTGGTGTTAATTTGATTTCACTATATAAATGGGATTACATCATACACAGATGCTAGAGAGGCCATTTTGAAAAATCCTCTTTATGAAACAAGGATTTTTTTCACATCTTACGTGCATCATGACTAATTAGTGAAGCCCAAATGTTAAGGCTCAATATATGGTATAACACACTAATTAAAATATACTATTCTAAAGACAAATACAAAGTCATATTCAAATGTTAAGGCTCAATATATGGTCAAAAAATCTGAATTGTTTTTTGAGCTTTCGACAAAGAAAGAATTGTTCTTTAACAGAACGAGTAGATCGTAGGCAGGTTGGTTTTTCATTTTTCAAAGGCGTGAAGTGATGTCTATCTGTCAGACTCACACTCTCACACTGTGTTCGAATATTTCTCTTTCGAACACCTACTGTGTCTAAGCCATAAACCGCCAGCAAACCGCATAGACTCTGCATGGCCGACACGCGTCCCCGTGCTCTCTCCCTCCCCTCTATAAACCCCACGCCTCAACCTAATGCTTCACAGAAAGATCATCACAGAGAAAGCAAAAAAGAAGAAAAATGGCAAACAAAGTGAGGACGTTTATGGTTCTGGTGCTGGTGATGTGCTATGGAGTTTCAGTGGCGGTGGGGTACACTGGTGATCGGGATGAAGGTTGGAGGAGAGGGACGGAGGAGGAAGAAGATTGGAGGGAGGAGCAGGAAAGCGGTGGGAGGAGGAGGCCGGAAGAGGAGGAGGGGCATTACCCGGAATCGGGAGGGGATGAATCGGAAGAAGGTTGGTTTTTGCTGCCACAGGCAAAGCAGGTAGTGAAAACTGCAGCAGGAGAGATGAGAGTGGTGATGAGTGCGCGCAGTAGGGTTGTTGATAAGCCCATGCATATTGGGTTTATTACGATGGAGCCTAAGTCTCTCTTTATTCCTCAGTATCTCGACTCCAATCTCATCCTCTTCGTCCGCAGAGGTAATCTTATTACTAATCACTAATTAAGAAGGTTTTTCTTCTTAATCTGCGAATGCATGCAAGGATGCAAACTGGTTTACTTTGAAAGTAGTGAGTGAATGATACCATTTAGATCGATATCAACACCAACATGCGGTCTTACAAATTTATAGTTTTTTGTTTATCGAAGCGATAGTAGATTTCATTGAAAGAGGCGGGGCCAAAACAGCCCCAACCCTATCAAGAAGGATCCATTACAAACAGTCCACGAGGACAAGATCAGTGATAAAACTAGGAGGGCAGACCAGCCAATCCTGGCGGCTACCGATACTTGGTGTTACGAATCCTTGTTTGATGATATCGACTCTTTGATGAATTGCTTAATCTGCCTTGCTCTATTTGCTTTTTTTTTTTTTTATAATAAAAATTGGTTTTAATTTCTTAATTAACTGAAGCGGATGCATGCAAATTGTGCAATTGGTACTTCCAAATTGGCGAGTGATCACACCTTTGATGGATTAAATCTACTTAATTTTAACTGGTTTCTTCTTAGTTAGTTGATTTTACATTTTGAATTTAAATCATTTTCTCAAATGTTTTTCAATTTAATTAGATGCATATGCAATTGTATACAATGTGGGACGTCCAAAATGGTGAGTGAGCAGGCAATGGAATCCTAATTTTTAATTTTTTTTCTTAATTAATTACATTTATTTTGTTTTCGGTGGATACTTGTATTTAGTCTTGTGACTTGAATTTTATCCATGTAATTGTGGAAAGTAGAACTTCCAATTTTGTTAGTGAACAAAATTCCCTTTGATGGGTTGGTTTTGAATCAGATTCTGATGAGTTGTGGAACATGAATTATAATTGTTTGCTTGCAGGAGAAGTAAAGATGGGGTTGATCTACAAAGATGAATTGGGAGAGAGGAGATTGAAGACAGGGGATGTGTATAGAATTCCAGCTGGGTCTCCATTTTACTTGGTGAACACTGCAGAGGGCCAGAGGGTTCACATCATTTGCAGCATTGACACTTCTGAGAGTTTGGGAATGGGTTTGCAGGTACATAACAGATTGGGTTTATGGTAATTGAAATTTCTTAATTAGGGTTTATGGTAATTCAAGATGCGACTACGAGAAAGAGGTTCAGGACCAAAGGGGTAGAGGGAGACCTAGAGGGAGACCTAGGAAGACTTTGGCAGAGACTCTAAGAAAAGACTTAGAGTATTTGGATTTAACGGACGACATGACACAAGACCGAGCACAATAGCGTTCTAGGATTAATATAGCCGCCCCCACTTAGTGGGAAAAGGCTTTGTTGTTGTTGGGTTTATGGTAATTCAGCATTTCAGTATCTATAACTATTAACTAATTTGGGTGTTTTTTAAAATAATGCAGTCTTTCTTCATTGGTGGAGGAAGCAACCCACAGTCTATTATTGCTGGATTTGACCATGAAATACTTGCAAATGCCTTCAATGTAAGCACATCACAGTTTTATGATGATCAATTTTTAAATTTAAAATTGCTACATATTATAGATATATCATCAGATTTTCAGTAAGAATCCATTCGTATTGATATCTGAAATTCACAAAATACGTGACACCAACTCTGGAATACATTTTTTAATCAAATTTAAGCACTGACATGGGAAATGGTGGTTGATTTCCCCGATTTATCACTTAAACGAGACTCGTGAAAATTTTCACATGTTTAATTTTGACTAAAAATCTAACGTAAGTTGGTGTGAGAACCAACGCTCCACTTTTTGTCGAACTCTCGGATACTATTTTGAATGGATTTTTAATTCAGATACCAAAACTACGATTGGGTGTGCACAATTTTCTCTACGATTAACAATAATCCTAGAACACACCAAATTTGTTTATCAAAAGTTAAAGACACAAATGTGTGTCCAATACTGCAGGTCACATCATCAGAAGTAGGAGAGATGTTCACAAGTCAACAAGAAGGTCCAATCGTCTTTGTGCCGGAACCTTATTCGCCAAGTGTCTGGTCAAAATTCCTCCAGCTGAAACAGCAAGACAGACTTCAAGAAATGAAGAGTATGTTTGGCATCCAACAAGATGATCACCAAGACAAATCAGAAACATGGTCATGGAGGAAGCTCTTGAACTCAGTTTTTGGCGCTGATTCAAACGAAAACAAGAGGAGGCGAGATGACTACGATAAGGGCAAGGGAACAGGAAAATCACCAGACTCTTACAACCTCTACGACAGAAAGCCCGACTTCAGAAACGACTACGGATGGAGCGTGCAGCTCGATGAGTCTGATTACTCACCGTTGAAACACTCTGGCATCGGCGTTTACCTTGTCAACCTCACCGCTGGGTCAATGATGGCACCGCATGTGAATCCGAGAGCGACAGAATACGGCATTGTGTTGAGAGGCTCCGGAACACTACAGATTGTGTTCCCAAATGGGACACAAGCCATGAATGCCAACGTAGAAGAAGGTGATGTATTTTGGGTGCCAAGGTACTTCCCATTCTGTCAAATCGCATCAAGAACTGGCCCGATCGAGTTCTTTGGATTCACAACCTCGGCGCGGAAGAACAGGCCTCAGATTTTGGTTGGTGCGGCGTCTGTTCTTCAGGAGCTCAAGGGACCCGAGCTTGCAGCTGCTTTCGGCGTGACTGAAGACCGGTTGAGGAGGTTTGTTGATGCTCAGCGCGAGGCAGTGATCTTGCCTACGGCACAAGCAGCACCGCCGTACAAGGAGGAGAGGAAGCCGCCGAAGGAGGAGGAGGAAGAGAGGAGGCAGCAGCATCCGGAAGAGGGCGAGGGAAGGGGGGATGCGGGAAGGGGCGAGGAGAGAAGGGAGGATGACAGAGAGGATAAGGGAAGGTTTGAGAGGTTCGACAGGGTGCAAGAGGCGATCAAGAGTGTTGGGAATGACATGGTTATTGGTTTTGATTGAGAGAGTCTGGGTGGTGAATAAACAGTCTGGTTTTGTGGAGCTTCTATTTCTCTGGCTTATTTAGGAGCTTTTAATTTGTTCATGTTTTTAGCTTTTGTACTTGGTCCTTCCTTCTTTTTTTTTTTTTTTTTTTTTTTTTTGTGTGTGTGGAAAGGAGTTGCTCATTAATAAGAACTGTAGGACTTTCTGTTTCTGTTTGGTGCCTATCCGAATTGCTTGCTTTACGATTACTTTTTTTGTTCCGAGTTTTCTCCCCAAAGCCCGACGGTTGTAGCTTGAGCTATGTCAATGAGCTGATGAAAGATAATCCCTGTTGATGGAACTTGTGCTGGTCCAAGTGTTTTTCACGGGCAGGAAGTGGATCTCATTAGGTATCTGTCTGTTAGCGTGACAAGGGTGGCAGAGAAGCTTGTTTGGCACTTTGGCAAGGGGTTTTTTGGGTGGAGAGCGCTTATCGCCTCGCAAGACAATGGGTGTGTGATCGCTCTGCTGCAGCTTCCTCTTCCATCGCTGGAGACGCTGGAAAAAGCTGCAGCTTCCTCGTCCCATGTTGGACCAACCAATTGTAGAAGATGCTAAAGGTTTGGTGGCTGGGATCACTGGAGCTCTCTCCCTACCCATGTTCGTCGTCAAGCAAGTGAAGTGGCACTAGCCCACCGCTCTTGGTTCGAAGAGCCCTCTCACCTTATTGTATAGGTAGTCTGTTGGTGCAGCCGTATGATTGCTGCTGTCTATAGTAATGCTCTTCTCATGTATTGCTCCTTTGGTTCAATGACAAGTCTATCTTTTCAATCATAAAAGAAAAAGAAAAGGAAGCCCTCGGTGCATTCTCGACGTTCATGGTGTGTTTACCAAAGGGGATTGGAGTGGGAAGAAACGGCATCGCACTCCTCCTGACACCATCACCACCATCACCATCACACCGGTAATGCTTAGGTAATTACTTTTTAATTTTGGCCCAATAATATTTTATATTTTATTGTTTTAAAAACAAGAAACACGTGACATCTTTTGATTGAGTCAAATCAAAAAATGATTATACGAAATTTGAGTACCTAAATATTATTCACACGATCTCACCCTTACACTTTCATGACAATATATTTTCTCACAAGAACTGGTGGAGGTACAGAAAGATTTTAGATGAGAGTGTGTGTGGTGGTGGCGCTGGAGGAGGGGAGGCGGTGGATATGGGTATCGACATTTCTTTGCCTTCTCTTTCTTCTTGCTGGGCCCTTTTCTGTTTCATTTAATTCAATCCATTTGGGGATTAGAAAAAATATAAATTACTTTGCACAAAAACATTTTACCAATCACATTAATTTTTATTTTGATTTATGTGAATTAGTAAACAATTAGCTTTCAATAGAAAAAAAAATTAACAAGGCTCGTGCTGCTAGAGGAATTGATCCTTAAAGAACCGCATATTTTGACCAAATTGTACACTTTTATGTCTCACTATGTACGCGAATTATATAGATTAGTGTTATTCCTACTATGATTTCAGAAAATTTTAGTAACCAATTTTATTAAGAATTTGATTCTACCAATTTTATTAAGAATTTGATTCTTACTCCACCATATTCTAACTTCTTTTTAATTCAAATCGTCTCATTTTAATTACGAATTAGTAAACGGGCAGCGGGGCACTGTCTCTGAGTCACGTGCAAGGCATGCTTTTCCTTTTGGCCAAGTGCAAAGCGAAAACGTTAACGTATATGAGTCTGGTACGAAACTGAAGTTGGGAGAAGACTTTACAGGGCTTCGTCCGTCAATCTAATTTTCCCGGAAAATTTTTATAATTTTCTCAGCAGCGATGAAAACCCACTCTGCTTCTCTAACTTTCATCTCAGTTCTTCTCTTTCTTCTTCCAATTCTAATAACTCATACCGAAGCCGAGGTTATAACCCTAACCGCTGACACCTTCTCCGACAAGGTAACAACTCCAAAACCCTTTCAAATTCTTCATTGATTTGCATTCAATTTCACAGATCCAATCTACTGAATAATTTCATGAGTTATGGCTGTGATTTTACAGCTCCAGAAGCTTTCCCCAATTTCTGGAAAATTGGTAGGGCTGTGTTGTGATTATAATGTTTGATGCAGATCCAATTTTTCAATTTCTACACACAAGCATATATAGTTAGGTTTTTTAATCCTAACCCAGGTCATATTTTTCCTTACTCATCAATCCCTGGTGGTCTTATCAATGCTATCCCTAGTTAGTTTTGCCCTTTTTGTCAATTTTGTTTTGATTTAGTATCGGTGCCAGAATTAAGTGGCGATTGAGTCTACGAAATCAGACGGGAAGTTAAAGTGAAAGTTTTTATGGGTTGGGTTTTATAAGAAATGTATGTGTTTTCTTAAGTACGTAGTAGTTTAGAAAGATATGTCATGGTCGCTAATACGAAATGTATTTTCCCTTTATCACCTTGCTGATTGTTTATTTGTGTATGTGTTTTTCGTAGGTGAAGGAGAAAGACACGGCATGGTTTGTGAAATTTTGTGTGCCATGGTGTAAGCATTGGTAAGTTTCTCACATCTTTCGAGTTTATGATTAGCGAGATTTATTGGATTGTTATTCTTACTGGTAATAGTAACATTTGGTTTCAGTAAGAACTTGGGTACATTGTGGGAGGACCTGGGGAAGACAATGGAAGGTGAAGACGAAATAGAGGTTGGGGAGGTTGATTGTAGTACAAGTAAACCAGTATGTTCGAAAGTTGACATTCATTCATATCCTACGTTTAAAGCATTCTATGATGGTGAAGAAGTTGCAAAATATCAAGGTGCGATTTGAATTTCGTTTCTGCCATATCAGTTGTGTTTCCATCCATAGTCATGTTTGTGCCGCATAAAATCTTTTCTATTTGATATACTCAGGCTTACTAATATCACTTATACTATCTCTAAACAAATGCGCTTCCAATTTCTATGAAATTCCTGTTGAAGGGCCTTGTCTAAAAAAATAGATTTCAAGTGCAAGCTTCTCACAGGCTTGGGCACATATTTCCCCCAAAGTGCCTGTTAGTAACATCTGAGAAGAAGAAAGTGTTCATATCTATTTATTTTCAATTCAGATCAGTAGCACTTGCATATTCATTTTTGTTCGATATAGATTCATTTGCGAAAGCATTATAATTTATTTTGGGCATATAAATTGGCCATCACATCCGCGTATCATTCATTATCCAACTTGTCATCTTAAATGTATAATAACAACACTGGAAATCCATCACAAATAAGAAGTCCTAACATTTGGCTACGTCTGACATTGAAAGTGGCAATATAGTATTATTGTGGAAAAGGAAAAGTGATAAATACTGCAATTTACCTTATTATACGCCCAATGTTGAAAAAGATATGTGCATGTTTTTATATTATTTTTTGCCCTTTTTTCTTTTTTGGTGGAGGAGGAATGTGAGATATAAATTGCAAGAATGTTTGAGTGGTGCTCTCTTAAGTGTGTACCTGTGAAAGATTTGGCTGCTTTGTTTAGTATAGCGGTGATAGAGATAGTAGACTGATCCTTGGCTTATTTAGTATGTACATACTTAATATTGGCTATTGGCTGGCCTTGTTTAGTATAAACACGGGGACATTGGTTCTGTTAATCGTTACACTGGTGGCCATGACAATGACTATTATATCCGTGTGATGATGATACCTCGGATTATAGTCAAATACCTAGGTTCTGAAATATATGTAAACTACTCAGGTCCCATAAGCAAATATAGGTGATGGAATATATAGATGAGGGAAATTACATCTCTAGGTGCATTTTTGGCCTGGGATGACACGGTGGCAGTGTACCGGTGAGCTATGGATTCATTTGAAGTGAGTTTGATCTGTTATCAGTCCAAATAACTGTTTCATCCGCTGTGTATATTATTTGTAGACTCGGGTCAAGTGCCGCCTATTCAAGGCTGAGTTTTTAATTATGGCCCAAATGACGTATTAGACTTTCTGTAGTGCAGTATCTCACTTAGTTATTGTTTCTTGTACAAATGATCAGGGCCGAGGGACGTTGACTCGCTAAAGAAGTTTGTCTTGGAAGAAGCTGAAAAGGCAGCAACAAAGGCACAGCTTGACAGTGATAAAGAGTTGTAGATCGGGTAGATACCTTGTGAAGGCTAGTTGTGAAATCTGAAACTATCTACTGCAGATGTGTATGTAACAATTGAATGTACCTGCTGCAGACGTGACTTGCGTGTTGAACCAGCATTAGCGCGCATTGTGACGGACATCGTCTCAGCTTCAGTATTTGCGTTCGTGCACGACAATTTTGACTCGGGATCACAACTCCGGCGAGGCGGATATCAACTGCAACTGATGCGTACGAGGGCAAGAGCAGCTTGTATTCATCAATGAAATTAAAATACCTGGTAAATTTCTCACGGGATATTTTGTTTGGATGTTCGTTAGGTTTGGTGGAACTGTCCATGGTTAGGTTGTTGCAGATTTAAATTGAACACAAATAGCTCATGTTCGGATTTATAAGATGTTTCAGATAACGGATATGGTGCACTTACATTACAAAAATACGCCCTCGTCACATGACAAGTGCATCTACAGACGCAATGAACAAAGTATCTGGTAAAGTGTGGTATTCACCACATAAAAACTCGGCATGCACGAAATTCGAATCTAAAAAGACAACATAAAAGCAAAAGCCAAGAAGACAATTTTAACACGAGCAAATTCAACACCAGATTGCAGACATTAATACAAAGTTGTCCAATAACCAACTAAACGACCGATTTCAATGTATAAACCACAACAAAAAAACCATAACAAATAGCATACAACACAGCTTGCCGAGCAGCCAGAATCGCATGTGGCCGCTCCGCTCCTCCACAATCCTTGCAAGCAAGGCAAGAGGGCTACGATGTAAAACTTGTAAAACCTGTCCAAATGACTCCGAGAGTAGCACAAAAATGGAAAATAAACGACATTAGACAAAACTGATCTAGCGCTAAGGGCAGACGATAACATAAAACACTTCACTTCTTCTTGGCTGCGGCCTTGGTCACCTTGGCACCAGTTGGCTCCTTCTTCTCCACACTCTTGATCACACCAACAGCCACGGTCTGGCGCATGTCTCTCACAGCAAAACGTCCAAGAGGAGGGTACTCAGAGAAGGTCTCGACAACCATGGGCTTGGTGGGAATCATCTTAACCATACCAGCATCTCCGTTCTTCAAGAATTTGGGCTCCTTCTCAAGCTCCTTACCGGATCGCCTGTCAATCTTGGTCAAGATCTCAGCAAACTTGACAGCAATGTGGGAGGTGTGGCAATCGAGCACTGGAGCATAACCATTTCCAATCTGCCCAGGATGGTTCATTATGATGACCTGAGAGGTAAAGTTGGCGGCCTCCTTTGCAGGATCATCCTTGGAGTTTGAAGCAACAAAACCACGCTTCAGATCCTTAACAGCAACGTTCTTAACATTGAACCCGACATTGTCACCAGGAAGAGCCTCCTGAAGAGCTTCATGGTGCATCTCAACAGACTTAACTTCAGTGGTCAGACCAGTGGGACCGAAAGTCACAACCATACCAGGCTTCACAACACCAGTTTCAACTCGTCCCACAGGCACAGTTCCAATGCCACCAATCTTGTACACGTCCTGAAGTGGGAGACGGAGGGGCTTGTCTGAGGGCCTCTTGGGCTCATTGATCAGGTCAAGGGCCTCAAGAAGGGTTGGTCCCTTGTACCAGTCAAGGTTGGTGGACCTCTCAATCATGTTGTCACCCTCAAATCCAGAAATGGGGACAAAGGCAATTTTGTCAGGGTTATACCCAACCTTCTTGAGGTAGGATGAGACTTCCTTCACGATTTCATCGTACCTTGCCTTCGAGTACTTGGGAGTAGTGGCATCCATCTGCAAAATTCAGAAATAATGAAACATGAGTTAGAACGGTCCACAAATAAGTACAACTGTAACAACTGATATGTCACCAAATAATGTATAAGACCCACCTTGTTGCAGCAGCAAATCATCTGCTTGACACCAAGAGTGAAAGCAAGCAGAGCATGCTCACGGGTTTGACCATCCTTGGAAATACCGGCCTCAAAACCACCAGTGGTGGAGTCAATAATAAGCACAGCACAATCAGCCTGGGAGGTACCAGTGATCATGTTCTTGATGAAATCACGATGTCCGGGAGCATCAATAACAGTGCAGTAGTACTTGGTGGTCTCAAACTTCCACAAGGCAATATCAATGGTAATACCACGCTCGCGCTCAGCCTTGAGCTTGTCCAACACCCAAGCATACTTGAATGACCTCTTATTCATCTCAGCAGCCTCCTTCTCGAACCTCTCAATGACACGCTTGTCAATACCTCCAAGCTTGTAGATCAAGTGACCAGTGGTGGTTGACTTCCCAGAGTCGACATGGCCAATGACCACAATGTTGATGTGAAACTTTTCCTTACCCATGATGGGATCTCAGCAAGTTATCTGAAAGTGCAGAAAACAACAATCATCAAAACACAACAGGCAATTAGCCTGAATGAAATATACAATCGTCTCAGCATGGCCAATTCATCATCAAACAATTAGGCAGACAGCATATATTATAAGAAATTATGTCCAAATCAACAATGTAAAGTATTTATGGTAATATAAAATAGAACTCAGTCCCTTAGATGTTCTTAGATATGCGATCATTACCGCAAATCATTACAGGTCTGAAGGAATCATCACAGTTACTACAAAATAAGTAAATATTTACTAGGATTTACAAATTAAAAGAAACAAAGATAAATTTTAATATAATTTAAAAACATGCACTACCAAAAAAGTTAGGTGCTACAGTGTTCCTAAACAAACGAGAAAATTGAACTCAGTCCCTTAGATGTTCTTAGATCTGCGATCATATCCGCAAATCATTACAGGTCTGTAGGAGTCATCAATGTTACAATCAATTTATTGAACCCAAATGCATGATATTACTAAACGTAGCAAAATTAAACGTTTTAAATATAAATTTCGAAATTAATTTATGAAAAAATTTAGTTGCACCAATAATCCTCAAATAACAAGAGAAATTCGAGGTAAGAAATTATGGAAAGCAACACGATTAATCTTGCTTCAAGGGAACGAGTCACATGGAACTGATAAATCCACAAACCAGATAATGAAGCCTAATATAGTAAATAAGATAAACCCAAATCCGACTAGATCTTCCTGCATCTGATACAAGAAGCAAAAGGATTTGCATGCAAATTCAAGAACCCAGTTCATAAATCCTCAAACATTTTCTGAAAAAATAAAACGAAAAACCCAAGAAACCCACATGCAGTTTCATCAAAATCCACGAACCCAAATGAAAATTTTCAACGCAAGCCCACAGATCTAATCACAAATATTCATCCACAAACAAACCCAGATCATCGACTCACTTATATAAATCAAATAACATGCAAACCGAGAAAATTTCAAGAACTTCAAAGCCATAAACATTTAAGCAGAAATGCTAACCTCAAGTAATCGAAGAGTGAAAGATGGAAGGGGATTCTCTCTCGCCACAGACTCTGCAACCAGGAGCGAGATGGAGGAGAGAACGAAGAGAGTGTGGAGCTGGGGAATTTAAAGGGGAGGGAGTGCCGCATCAGTTTCGTTAGGGTTTCTTTCAGAGCCGTTGGATTTTGGGTATTTGATCTAACGGTTGTAATGTTTACTTTGCACTGCGGCTGGCTTTGTGAGTATGGTGATGCCCTAATCTTTTAGAGCCAACTCCATCGTGGGCTGGTGCTCGGGGGACGGGGGACGAAATAGGGCTAGATAGCCCAGCCTTGAAGCTCTAGCGTGGGCAGCCCGAGAGAGAGTAGAGGCCTGAGCTCCGGGCTTATGAGTAATTGACAGCGCATGGCGTCAGCCCAATTTTATATTTTTTTCTGTCAGGTGCGTGGACTCAAATTCAGAGCATGGGGCTCGCGTCGTAATCTGTCGAAGTTACCGTTGGGAAGCCACGTAGCTTACCACAATCCATTCAATCTCAACGGATTTTTAATTTGGTCCGTTCGATTTGCAACGGTAATAAAAATAAAAATAAATCTTATTTAATATCAACCGTTGGATCTGAGATCAACGGTTGATATTATTCTCTTTTATAAATTTTAAAAAAATAGTTTTAAAATTTAGAAATGTTACCGTTGTGCCACGTGGCACAATCTGGAGTGTTGGAATTTAATTTTTTTTAAATCCAACGGCAGAGATTAATTAGTTGAATAAAAAAAATTAAAAATGAATAAAAATCCAAAAAAAAAAATTAATTAAATTTCTTTTTTTTTTACTTTTCTATAAATACCTTGTCATTATCATCTACCTTACACCACAATTTCATATTTTTTTTAACTACTATCAACCACATTCCTATCTTTCTCTCAAAGTTTCAATCCCATTTTTTTCAAACAAAATGACTAATTTTTTTTTTCATAATAACACATGGCGCAACGACAACAATTAAAAATCTTATCGAAAATCCATCACCAATAATTGTCTTTGCGGCTAATGATACCTGGCGCAAACAGAACGATCTTATTTGAAATTACAAATAAAATTATTTTGAATTATTTTATAAATAAAAAAATACAAATATTTTATTGCTATTGGCTTTTCGGATAATGACACATGGCGCAACGAGAACAATTAAAAATCTTATCCGAAATTACAAATAAAATTATTATGTATTATTTTATAAATAAAAAATACTAATATTTTATTGCCAATTGTCAGGATTATTCAAGTGCAGGGGTGGAGATGCAAAAGGCAATTGTCAGGGGGATGCACTGTTCATTAAGGGCAATTATTGTTCACTGAGGTGGATTAAATAGTTAATAGCCTGGGGAAGGGCTCATATACTGGAGTTGCTCTTACACATGAATCGTGATGTTGCTACTTTGTTCTTTCGCATATTCTTTCTCAATAAATGACCATCTTGCCTTTTTCATTCGGTTTATTTGCATTTTCCCCTTCCTTTCGCTTACAAATTTTTACATTGCCTAATTTTCAAGATGTCAAAATTTGGTTTGAATTAGAGTTTTTCATTTTTTTTTTGTTGGATATAAGTAATATCTTTAATGGTTAGAGGTAATGGAGTCGTGTCGGACTACTCTGGCATGTGGTAATCCGATTTGATACGCCCATGTGGCTCCAATCTCACTTCAAAGACTTTTCGATCATTCCGACCACCCTCAATTTCGTGTTTTGATTTCAACCCAATTTTTGTTTCAGAATTTTTTTGTGTTAGTTATGGGAATTTTATTGGGTTTCTATGAAAACCGAGTTAAAATTTAGTGTTTTGATACCTACCCAACTTTCGTTTTGAGCATTTTTTTGTTAATCCTAAGAATTTTATTGGGTTTCTTTAAAAACGTAGTGAAAGTTCGTATTTTGATTGCAACCCAGTTTTTGTTTCCATGTATTTAGATTTGGATGAAATGTAAAATAAATAAATAAAAAATATTAACGTGTGACCCGGTTGCTTAACGGATTTGGTTGGGGTGACCCGTTAGCTTAACGAGTTGGGTTTAGATGACCGTTAAATTAACAGGTCGGGTTGAATTCAAACCAAACCCAATAAACTTGACCGGTTTATAGGTCTATTGGAGGTCAATAGAAAAGAAAATTTGCCTAGCTTGACTCTAAGACGCCATTCAAGAAGAGTCATCCGCTTAACATCATGTTAGAGAGTGTAATGTATGTTTTTAACTTTTTATAGTTCACCACAAATACGATATTTTTTTAACTAGCCAAAATTTAAGGATTTTTGCTAAAGAGAAGTAAGGAACTTGTGAAAAGGAGGCTAAAAGTTTGAAATAACCCTGAATTCGCACATGACTTTATGAACACGGAAAATTCCTTAAAGAAGAACAAAAACCACGTGTACAAAATAATATTTGTATTAATGATTTTGTTTGGGTTACAATCTCTATGTGATTTGGTCATCTGATTCGATCTCCGTAAGATGTTGATTTATGGATTTGATGGGTTGTTGATCCGAAGGGCCATTGAGGCTTGATTCTTGGGATGAACAGTGGTGTAGATTTGTTGATGTGTTGATCTGAAGGGCCGTTGAGGCTTGATCTTAGGATGAACGAGGATGATCTTCAGGGGTTTGATGATGAACGTTGATGTTGTGAATCCAAAGGGCTGTTGGTGGCTTGATCTTAGAGTTGGGTGGGTGTTTCTTCAAGGGTCGTTGATGCTTGATCTTGAAGGTGGATGAGCGTTTCTTCAAGGGTCGTCGGGGCTTGATCTTTGAAGGTTGGATGAACGTTGTTTCAAGGGCCGTTAGGGGCTTGATCTTGAAGGTGGATGAGCGTTGCTTCAAGGGTTGTCGGGGCCTTGATCTTAAAAGAACGATGAACGAAGAACGAAGAGAGCTTTCTTGATTCTTCGGGAACCTGTGAGCTTGAGAGCTTCGGAGTTTCAGAGCTTCAAGGGTTTGGCCTCTTGATTTTTTGGTCTCCCTAAATGGATGAAATGGCCTTGTATTTATAGAATTTTCTAAGGCCTAATTTTGAATATAATATTCCAGATGAAATAAGTCGTTTTTGCCAAGTGTTGACATGTGTTATATTTAACAGCTTTTCTTACTCATTTCAATTTTCGCCGAGTCACACGCCACGTGTAAAATTTATGTGATACATGAGCGTTGAAACTTTGACTATCAGTCGACATTTATTTTATCGAAATTTCAATGTCTACAGATTTATTTTAGATGAAAATTTTCACGGTGTTAAAGTGAGATGCCAAATTAATGAATTCGGAAAGTCAATATGACAAATTGAGATGCCAAATTAATGAATTCGGAAAGTCAATATGACAAATCACCTAAAAAAATTTAGTTCATATGATAGATTTAAAAATGTGTATAAATTCATATGAGATTTCAATACATTTTCCTACAAATAAAATCCTACAATATATGAGGAAGATCAAAAGAATAAAATACATTATTCATCACAATTACACTAGTTTCCAGAACACTTGAAAGTGACTACAATTTACAAAACTAAACTAGTTTTAACAAATTATTGTCACTAATACTAGTATCGAATTCGCCATCCCTAAAAACCGAGCCTAAAACATTAATATCATAAGTAAGAAAAAGTACTACTAGACTCATTGCATATAGAATTGGCACTATGGTGTCATATTTTGGGATTTGGTGTAGAGATCAATTATTTTGCTAGGCATTTCAATTCAAAATGCATTTGGGCCAAAAGTTGGGTTTAGGCCTATCTAGTGGAGCCCGTAACAAACCACACGTGCCTCCTTTTTTCGGCGTATTTGATAATTTTCTTCCAAACTTGTAATGAGCTATTAATTTCTCTCACAATTTTAAGTTTAGTCAATTATTCCCTTGAATTTTTGTAATTAATCAATTTTCTCTTGAATTTTAATTTTAGCTAATTACGCTATAAACTTTTATAGTTGGCCAACTTTCCCTCTAAAAACTTTGATTTTAGCCTATTAGCCCCCTAAACGTTTATAATTGGCTAGTTCCGTGATGAACTTGGCGAGATAAATAATTACTTCTTATTTGAATCTGGGTCTTTAGTTGAAATAGGTAAATTGAAATGGTCATGTGAATTAAGTCATAAGGAAAACTAATGAAGTGACATCACAATTCCAACATATTGCTAAAAAAGTAAGACCATAGAGAAGATTCATAGGTGCTCACTTTAGGGATAAAATTTAAACAAAAAGTATACGGAGTGAACTAGCGAAAGAGAAGAAGAAAAAAAATGTTGTTTGGAGTAAACTAGCTGAAGAGAAGAAAAAAACAATATGTTGTTCACACTAGGTATAAATTATTTTTTTTGCACTTATTGCCATATGTCGGGCACATAAACAAGATAAAAAATTCCAAAATCAGCTAAAATTAAAGTTTTAAAAAATTGGCCAATTATCAAAATTTAAAGAAATAATTGACCAAAATAAAAGTTTCAGGAGAAAAAAATGCTAATTCTTACAAATTCAGATTGGGAATCGACAAATACTTTTTTCTTTTTTTCTCTTCCTTTTGATTGATATATAATGTTTTGTATTGTCGTAAAACGGCACCCCTTGAGCAGCAGCAGCAGCAATGTTCAACAATATTCAGCAATATTCAGCAGTCAGCGGCAACCAAGTACGCCTCCCTTTTGTTCAGGTTCTTGAGATATGAATATATGTTACTAAAATGGATTTCGTTCCTAGTTTTTTCCTCTCCCACATTCACCCACCGATTAATTATGGTTTTGAATTACTAAATAATCTCTGCAAATTCATGGTCTGCGAAGGATTCATTGGAACCCAATAAAAATTCGTGATTAGTGATGTTGCTTTGGATTTGGAGTAATCAAGTGGTGTAAAGTTTGGAGCCTTTAAGTAATATGTGCCTGGGTTTTAAATTTTCAGTCGAAACTTGATAGGAATTTTGTAAAAATGTGTTCAAATATGCTTATAAATTACAGGGAGGCAGCTAGTGATGTCGTTGTTGAGGTCATTGTGCAATGAAAGTTTTGAACTTTCGGAGCAGATTTGAACTGGTTTAATCGAAACCCCCTTCATAGGAGGTTTGATATGGATCCCGCTCCAGCTACAGTCGATATGGGTGATTAGAATATCACATCATATAATTTTCTATCTTTGCATCACTCCAACATGAATCCTTTGTGGAACTGTATTCGTTTCATATGAATCAATATGTGACAAGATGAAAACTAAGTTAAACCAATGCGCGATTTCACCTTTTTTATGTATTTATAGTCTTATTTCCGTTGTTCCTTTTTGGTGACAAATGGCTTCATCTTGTATTTATGTCCCAGGATAGTTGATGTGAATGGCGATTCCATACTTGCATTCTCTGCAATCTGTGAGAGTTTCTTTCCCGTGCCGTGTTTCCGTTTCTAACCGGTATCATTATGGTAGAAATAATTTCAGTAGAAAGAGCAGTTCTCTTGTTTATGCTTCCTCCACCAGCAACTTCGACAGGGACCTTCATCTTCAATCAAGGGTACCTATTTCACTAACTTTATGTTGATTGTCATTCTTTACTGGAAATATTTCTAACTGACATGTTGAAAAGAGAAATTACCGCAGGATTCTTCATTTTTGAATATGTTTTGATAAACCCATCAGCATTTACAGAAATCAATACCGATTAGAACTATAACACCCCTTCTTTAGCTGCTTCTGATGATAAAGATAGCATTGTTATATCTTCTATTTTGAATTTTATACACTGTTTCATTTTGATCTTGCGACTTAGCATGAATCATCTTCCAGAAGAATGAGTGGTAGTACTGCTTAACCAACCCTAAATTTTTACTTAACCCATGTTCTGCGGGAATGCAACTCAACCATACAGGGCACTACATGGTTCAGTAAAATAAAAAATTGTTTCGTCTTCTTATTTTTTTCTATGTTTACGGAGTTCCTATCATTCACTATTCATGATAGGTGTTTACTAAGAATTATAAAGAAGGAAATTTGATGTAGTTTGTCATTTCCTGATATTTGAGCCCCATCTGGACTCTAGAGACCAAACCCGTTTTCCTTGAATGTACAAAACATATACCTACAAGTAGCGCCAATAGATGACATGTATTCATCTTCACTTAGTTTCGTAAATGTGCTAAACTTGTTACGAATCACTCTCATATCGTGACAGATACTGTAGTGCCAATAGATGTAATGTATGCATCTTAGTTTATTTTGGATGCCGTCTTTTTCCTCTTCCCATTTTCAGGATAGAACATGTAAAAGGAGGAGATTATAATATCCACCAATAATATTTCAGGTTGAAACAGTGTTAGACAGTGTAAAATGGGATGAGAAAGGTTTGGCAGTTGCCATAGCTCAAAACGTTGACACAGGAGCCATCTTGATGCAAGGCTTTGCTAACAGGGAAGCAGTGGCAACGACAGTTTCCTCCCGGAAGGCTACATTCTACAGTCGGTCGCGATCAGCATTGTGGACAAAGGGAGAGACCTCCAATAATTTCATTAATGTTAAAGAAATCTTCCTTGATTGTGACCGAGACTCTGTATGTAACTGGCTAGTTTAGTTGGAACTTTTTTGCTAATCCTCAATTACTTTAACTCAGACCTTTTTCTCAGATAATATACCTTGGGAAGCCTGATGGACCTACTTGCCACACAGGGTCAGAGACTTGCTATTACACCCCAGTTCTTGATTTGTTGGAACATCAACAGGTTTTCAACATTTAATCAATTAAAATAACCTATATATTTTTATCAAGCATCAAATTACTTGTTTTGTAAGTGATTCAGATGATTTGTGACAGGACAAAGAACATAAATTGGCACTGACCACTTTGTACTTGTTAGAGTCAACAATTGCTAAGCGAAAAGAAGAGTTAGAAGTTCCAGAGAGTGGAAAGCCCTCATGGACTCGGCGTCTACTATCTGATGAGAAGTTGTTGTGCTCAAAAATCAGGTAAAATGTTCAAAATGTCATATTGCGTGTCAGATTTGAGTCAGAATGATATAAATTTGCGTTGTATCTGAACTTCTCAAGAACTCGAAAAAAGGTAGCAAAAGGAATTAGAAAAGTAATATCCTTGTTATTCTCGGATGCAGACTTTTGGGTGGTTCGAGTTATAGATGTTATCCTCATTGTCGAAAACTATATTACTAAATGAGCTATCTTCTGTATTTTCACTTGTAAGCCTCTGTTCATGGTTTTTCTTTCTCATTCCAGGGAAGAGGCGGATGAGCTATGCCGAACACTAGAGGAGAACGAAGACAGGCTGCGTGCTGCCTCGGAGATGGCAGATGTGCTTTATCATGGCATGGCTCTGCTGGCCCGTAAAGGCGTGAAAATGGAAGAGGTTTTGGAAATTCTTCGGCGTAGGTTTTCTCAGTCGGGCATCGAGGAAAAGAGAAATCGCAAGTCACAAGCCTAGACGTAGGCAGCATTAGCTTGTCAAGTTTAATGATATGCTTTGATCAAATTTTCCTCTTCTTCTTAATCCTTTTATTCACCATGTACTGTGGTCTCAATTACTAAAAGACGTATTTATGAACGTTTATTTGCAGCTAATTTGATTAGTGTGTGTTTTAAACTGATTTCCTTGTGAGTGTCAATTGTTTTTTTTTTTTTAAGCTTTTTTGGGGCAACGGTTATATATCCGGTTAATCAGGAATCTTGTTACTTGGGGTACTCCTTAATTATGTTTATGGAGATAATCCTAATTAACTGAGAGAGAAAAGAGTATAGGAACGTACAATTATGGCTAGTTTGGGATACTGTGTTTTTTTTTTCAAAATTGTTTTTGCTGTGTTGTAAGAATAAACTGTTGTGAAAAAAGAAAAAAAAAACAAATGTTAGATAAATCATATGGTAAAAGTTCTTTTAGTAAGAAAAAGACGGGGTTAGGATTGCCGAAATAGAAGTTTTATTAATTCATACTATTCACCTGCCTCTAATGAAAAAAAAAAGATTTTTTTTACAAGCATGTGTAGCCTTTCTATTGGTTTGTACCGTTATTTTGGAAAAAATACACTTTTATTTATTTATTTATGAACATAGCCTTTCTTCAAAATTTTCATTCTATACTCCTCACAAGTCTAATTTTCTTACTAATTATTGAAGGTTTGGAGTATAAAATGAGATTTTTAGAATAACAAATAACAATTATTATTAAATAAATAAAAAATTTAATAATAGAAATAAATAACAAAAACAATTTCCGCTGCCGGGATTCGAACCCGGTTGTTGTGAAACGAATTTCAAACCAATTTTTTGTGCTACAGCGGAACTTAGGATGCTAGTAGTGGAATTAAAAATATATTTAAATGTAAGAGACTCGTTGCAATGTGTGATAAATATGCCAAATTTGAATCCCCTCATAGCATATTAATAGCGTGTTTACGTATCCGTAATCGGAATGGGAATGGAGAATTGAATTCCGATTACGGAGTACTCCGGTGTTTACTAAACATGGAGGAATCAAAAAAGCAGTGGGGCCCACACAAATATTGGAATTCAATTCCTTGTATTGGTGGAATTGGATTCCCTAGATATAGGTGGTAATCCAATTCCTCCTTGTTTGGGTAATCGGAATAATAGTTTTGTTCCCTTTATGCCCTCATTTAATTTTTTTATTTCCAAGAATATCCTTTATAAACCCCTTAAAGTATATAAAATATTTGATTTGGAACAAGGGCATTTTAGTAATCATACTGGTTTATATTCCGATTCTGCTGAATTAGTAAACAGCTTTATGGAATTCTATTCCGATTCCAGAACATTTAAGTAAACAGCTTCAACAGGAATCCGATTCTGACTCCTCCTCATTTCAATTCCTCCTCAATTCAATTCCTCCTATCTTCATTACCGTTACGTAAACGCGCCATAAGTGAGTCGCCAACTAAGATTGACCGATGGGTGGCTATAATTCTATATGGTAGCGGCCTAACTAGGTTCTAGAGTTTGTCCCAATCCTTTTCGGTCTGGGTTTTTCTCTCTTCCTCTTTCATCACGTCTTCCTCTTCTTATACTTCTCTACCCGACCCCAACACCACCCAATTTGTCAAACTAACCGAATCCAATTACCTTCACTTTTCGATTGGAATGAATTTGTAAAGTAATGATCTTTCAGTAACGATCTAAATCATATGTTCATTGAGCGGATCCAAATAAATGGTTATTGTCACAAACTGATTAGTGCTTGAGTGCACAATAGTAGTAAAGACCAGCAAAAGAAAATTTTTAAAAAAAATTATAAATCTAAACTTGGCAATTAACAGAAAAGTTTGACAAGAACATTAACAAGTATTAATCAAATTATAGATATTAGAACCCTTTGATCAATGTTGACTATAGCATATTCAAAAGAAAACCAAAACCATGAAAAGAAAAATGAAACAAAAGCAAAACGATTGAACTTTCTTTATGCTTCAATCTTCAAATTACTTCTCTGACGTTGTTTAAGTGAAACAAGGCTCTCCAAGCACGTAAAAACACTACCAACTTTGCCGATTCCACAAATGTTGATTTTCCGATGGCTTTCGTCATTAAAATTGTACATGATCAAATTGTGACTGATCCTCGAGTTTTTCCCCGAACCCTTTTCCTCTAAATTTTCCCTCAATTCGAATGCATCTAGTTCGGAGTACAATTTTTTCGGTATCCTAATCCAGTCACTTCATAATTATAAACAAGTAAAATCACATGATAAAAAGGTTCACATACGTGTATTTACCGGGCCTCCGATTATCAGCTAGGGGAATCACGAACGTGTGAGATTCAACAAGACGACAGCCGACAAAATAGTCAATTGGAACCGCAAGTGTTCATCCACAATGTCTGTAAAGCAAATCTGGACAACTTTCTGGGACCTGTGACCTGCGAAATCATGCTTGGTGAATATTGTGGATGGCTGCACTGATGCTTTGTGAATCATATTCCATGATCTTCATCCAGTTCTCAACGTCTCCGATTTCCTACAACACAAACCCACAAAAGAGTCGGAACTATTAGTACATTCCACTCTCAAGAACTTCAGAATTTTCGGCACACCTATTGCCAAAAAGCGTGGCTTTGGTTGTAAGTCTTGCGTTGCGACTATAGCTCACATTTCTCAAAAGCTAATTATTATTTTGTTCCTTAGAAATTAAATGAACCTTGATGGCATTGTTGATAGAGCGCGTGACTGAGAGCCATTGATCAGTCCGTTTGACGAATTGGGGAATGGCGGCAGTCAATGCCTGAATTTCAATATCGATTTGTTTCTCGTTTACAAACAACTCTTTCACCCCACAGTTCACTGCTTCCACCAGAAGCTATGCCACACTCACAGCCTTCTTTGTGGCATCATTATTCGCCTTCTCTGCCGCAATCACTCGCATTATTCTCAATTATTTATCTAGTAACTAATTCATTCAAACAGTTGAGAATTCTGGCAACATAAAGAAACAAACCATAGATCAAATGTCGGGGGTACTGACCACTGAGTTTGTGAATTCTGAGGGAGGCATGGTGGTGCTCTTGTACCAATTGAGCAAAGGATCTTCTAGTTCTCCGGGCTTTGTCTTGGACAAGCACGATGCCACTGGAGCATGTTCAAAGGGAAGAAATGCTGGTGAATACATGCTTGGCAGAAAGTTCTCGGAGAGTGAGCTGTGCTGATTTCTTAACAGCACTGTTTGAGGTGGGCTAATATGTTATTGTTTCCTGAAACGGTTTTCAACCAAATGGCAACATTTTTTGTGATCATCGAACACAACGTAATGATGCACTGTTTTAACTTCAACAATAAGAGGGGTAACTTGTAAAATGTGTTCATCTGCAACAACAAAAGGAAACACTGGGTCAGATTCTATTCACATCGAAAGATGCTAACTAATAGCTTTCCTCCAAGATAAGAATACTTCTCAGTTAAAAAGGTAGAGATTCAACCAATTCCAACAGATACACTTATTTGATACTGAAAAAGCTTCATCCAAAAATTCGTTACAAAGATTGTGTATTATATATTCAACTTGGCTACAAGTGACTGATGAGACAGTTATAACTTCTAATCACAATGAACTGAATATACGGAAAACAGATATATACAAAAGATTTAAAAATCAGTCGAATTGTGTCTTCATATCCACTTTGGCCGATGCACGCATCAACAACCAACACAAAAGAATTTAACCACACCAACTGCCATCACTTATAGGCTGGCTCTAATTTAGACAGCCCAGAATAAAATACTGGAAGTCCAGTAAATTTGTACTAGATGAAATCAAAGTAAACGGGAGATGTGCTTGCAGGTGATCAATGACACTACCTGAATTGAGCATGGGCATTTGGATCTCCATAGTCATCTTCAAGCACATATAGAAGCTTCCTGTAAGCATGCCCATTCAGAAGGTCTTTCTCTTCAAATTCCTTCAACAACTTCATTGCCTCGCCAACCCTTCCTTGTCTGCAGATTTCATCAAGTATTGTCTTATAAGTAATGAATTCAGCTGATCTTCGATTCTCAATCATCTCCCACAGATACTTCAGTGCTTCCTCAACCTCTCCATGAAGAGCCAAAGCATTCACAAGTGAGTTGTATGATTTACTATTCGGCATAAACCCTTTGCTCTTCATTTCATTGCACAGCTGCTTAGCATTATTTGTTCGGCCTTGGCAACATAACCCATGGATGAGATAATCGTAGGAAAATGAGTTTGGTGTGCATTTATAGACCACACCCATCTGATGGAATATTCTAAGTGCATCATTGAGATGAAGGGAAAGTACGTACCCCTTAATCATAGAATTCAAAGAGTAAATATCAGGCTCAATCCCATCATCCACCATTTGCCGAAACAGACACCTGCTTGTCTCCATATACATGTGATTTATGTAAGAATTAGATCCCCTACTCAAAAAGGCCGTAAAAAGAATATTGTACGTCCTGATTGAAGGCCTACACTCCATGTTTCTGCTATTCCTCATGTGTTTAAATATATTGACAGCTCTAGTCAACTTCCGAGCTTCTGTGAAAAAATAGATTATGGAATTGTAAAGCGCCTCAGAACCAATGTAAGAAATAGCAAGCACTTGGTTGACAACATCATCCATTTCTTGATACATTTTAGCTATGCCAAGTTTCTTTATTGTAATGTGATAAGTAGAAACATCATGTCTGAACCGCGGCTGTTGTGATGCCCAATTGAACAACTCTAAACACACAAAAGGATTGTCTTGCTGAGTTATAACATTGCAAAGTTCTTCAGGTGTAAATCTAGGCAACAACTGGGATAAGGCCCTTTGAAACTGGACTTCATCAAGAGTTGATCTATTGGATTCGGATCTTTTACGTTCTCTCCTTCTAAACGATCCTGATGGGGGCTTGGTCGAGTAAAAATTATACAGCAAAAACCGCTCATATATACCAAAACATCCATTTGAAGCGATTTTGGGAACTGGGTCAATTTGGGTTTGAATCAAATAGTGTATAGGCCTCAATGTGCTAGTGATGGAATTCAAACTATACGAAAGAACATCCTTTCTAAAGCAATATCTACGAACAGAAATCATATTACTGAATGATTTACCGCAAGATCGAAGCACCAAGCTTCGTAATACTGCACTTCTTAATTTGGTTGTGCCTCCTTACAACTTCTAGCCTGAAAACTGAAATCACAAGAAAACAAATCATCAAAGCTCAATCAGACAATTACTTTTAAAGATCGAAACGAAAAAAAATCATGGCCTTTCATCATCAAACATAAATTTTTTGAAAAAAAAAACATGAAATGATTGCAAAACCTGATTTAAATTAGACCTTTCTATATGATTATACAAAATAAAGCAAACCCAGAATCCAAAATCCACAAATTACAAAATTCTCCAACATTACTCTGAAAACTGACTGAAATACCACAAGGGAGCAAACAATGCGCAATTTATACCGAAACCGATACGAAATAACAGACGCTTAGCTTAAAAAAAATTAAAATAAAAAATAATCAAAATGCTTGAATACCTAGCGAATACAGAAGCATTGAACGCAACAGTTTCCAGAAGAAAGAGAAACAAAATACAGATTACTATTTGTATTATTTCCATTCCTTTAATTCTTTTTTGGCTTTCTCGGCAACCAAACAGGTCTTAAGGAAATAAAAAGAAGTTGGGAAGAAGATTACCTGGAAAGTGGCAAAGACGGACCTGGATAATCTCCTGATTCAAGAATAGGATCCTCCTGACCAAGGATCGTTAGATGAAAATCCAACACTATAATTATTATAATTTTAAATGGACCCCTGTTTATAACGGTTAGATTTTCATCCAACGGCTTTAAATCTTTGGTCAGGAAGATTCTCTTTTTGAGATCAGGAAAGCATCCAAGTCCGGCAAAGACGAGTTTGGTAGTTGAAACGATGGGAAAAAGCTCCGAACCGTAACCTCCAGCACTGGTCAGAATAAAACTCACCGTTCTAAGGATTCGGATCCTCTGGATCCCCTTCTATCCGGAGCCTCCGAACACATTAATCCTAGCCGCCCTTCTCCAAAAGCCAATTGAACTTTTTTTTTTCGAAAAAAAAAGCCAATTGAACTTTAATACTTGTTTTTTCTTTTAATTGGCAAAGCATTTTAGTACTTGTTGTAAGTTGGGATCGACAGAGGAACAGTGTTGTGAGATTTGGATGAAAAGACTCATCGGAAGAAAGATGTATGCAGTAAAACCTTTTTGTTCATGAAATAAGCAAATCAATTAAATTAATTCCTGACGGCATGATTTGAATCCAGCGGCCAAAATGACCGCAAGATCCGAAGACACAGATTTGTAAATGATCTGAATCTCCGTTGCTGGACAGTTTAGTTTGCACAATCAGGAGTTTGCCCCTGAAAGTTTTGTGTCACTTACAATTTGCCCCCATGATCTTTTTTATTTGGAAAGGGGCCATGGGGGAGGATTTTAGTTTAAATATAGTCCATTTTGTAAAGGTAACTGTTAAGATCATCTTCAACCCTTGGGCTAAAAGATAATTTTTTTAGCCCGGAAAATTTAGTTTTTAGTCTAGAAACAACTTTTATACTCCAATCCTTTTGACTTAAATTTTTTTAGTCTGAAATTATCAAAGAATAAATTTTTTCTTTTAAAGTAATTTTAAAAAAATTATGTACACTATCATAATTTAATTTTATGAACATTTTTACCTAAAAATATTTAAATTCCGATAAATATTGAAAAAATCACTAAATTTAGGTGAATTTTGAGTTAAATAATTTTTAAAATTATTTTAGCTGTTGGATTTAAATTTGGGTCGTTAGATATTTTTTTACCGTTATATTTGATTATATTCGATCTTATCTGTTGGATTCAATAAATCCTGGGAGACATGCCCATATGGGTAGGGTCCTGCTGGTTGTGTCCACACTATTTTCTGGGCTAAATCCTAGGGGAAATTTGGCCTAGGTTTAACATTTAGCCCAAAAATTTTCCTTGGGTTGGATTGGGTTGAGTTTGGGAGGAAATTTGGGAAATAGCACAAAGTTGGAGGAAGCTTAAACAGTCCGTGATTCACTATTAATTTATTCAATCAATTGATAGAAACAAAAAGGAGAGTGCAAAGAAATAGAGAGGAAGCATGTTATACATCATTCCGCTCAGTGACGACTTTTAGGCTTCACAGTGGAGGGCATTCACACTGAAAAATTGATTGCATTGGACCCATCAATCTGGTTTGGTGCAACTTTTGTTCATAAGTATTTTAATTCGTAGAAAATAAGACATAACAGTGCAAATCAATTTCACGAAATATGAACCAACAATAAATTAAAGGGAGGTTTAATAAAACACTCCTGGTACTGTTTACTTTTAACGAAAAACTACTTTTTTACCTTTAACTGTCACTATTCACTATACCTTTAAAAGTGACTTTTTGTTAAACACAAAGTTTTCAAGCCCTTTTCATTAGTTTTCCTTAAATTTAATGGATGCTTTTCAATTGTTTATTTTTCTATATTTTTATAGTAATGTTAGGAAAACCAAAATTTTAAATTTGTTGTAGGCCTAATTGAGTGAGCGATCTAGGAAGAGAGAGAGAGGGGTGGTGCGGCAAGCTTTAGAGAGAAAAGAGATTGATTTGATTGTGAGGTGTGTTATAATTCACCCTATTGTGCCTCTATTTATAGTGGTAGAAAGGCAAAACCTTTCCCATAAGGATTACAACATAGAATAGGTAATTAACTCCTAATAGGACTATAAGATACATTCCTATATCTCATAGGATTTACACAATCATATTCCTATCCTAATTAATACTACAACACTCCCCCTTGAGTGTGTAAATACTCAAAGCACCATTGCATCAGATCTTCAGCAGATAAGGTTGAATAGTTGATGAAGTCGTCGGCACAACGGGTATTCGCGAGTCTCATATTTACGTTGAAGTATGCATTTGTAAAAACTCACAAAAACCTCGCTATGGTAAAACCCATGATAGGCAAAACCCATAGACTAAGGAGAAAAGTAAGAAAGTATGCATAATGTCTAAACATTCGTCGAACTGGACGAAGGTAGTGAACTCAACGGAGTATGATCATCCCAGGATGGGTGCCTCGTTAAAACCTAGTTAGGTAGCAAAAACCCAGTGGGAAAAATGCTCCTAATCGTAGGGAAAAAGAGTACATTAAGATCATATGAGTATACTTCTAGATACTCCCCCTGAGTTAGACATAACTTCTAAATAAGAGAACTACAAGCGATTTAACTCAGATAATTTACGCATATCAATTCCTTGGATGAGCTTCTGGAAAGTAGACTTGGGCAATGACTTGGTGAAGAGATCGGCCAAGTTGTCTTGGGAACGGATTTGCTTGACTTCAATGTTCTGATGCTGCTGCTGCTGGTGTGAGTAAAAGAACTTTGGCGCTATGTGCTTGGTGTTGTCTCCCTTGATGTATCCCTTCTTTAACTGCTCGATACATGCGGCATTGTCTTCAAAGATCGTCGTAGGAAAGTCAACGACTGATGTAAGACCACTAGTACTTCGGATATGTTCCATAACTTCTCTCAGCCAAAAGCATTCACGCGTTGGTTCATGTAGGGCGAGAATCTCAGCATGGTTCGACAAAGTAGCCACTAGTGTTTGCTTGGTAGACCTCCAAGATATAGCGGTGTCTCCAACGGTAAAGACATAACCCGTTTGAGAACGTGCTCTATGTGGGTCAGACAGATATCCAGCATCTGCATAACCAACAAGGCGAGAACCATCCCGAGGACCAATAAGGGTGGCAACACTCGGTGATTCTTGGGTATAGAACAAGCCCAAATCCGTTGTACCCTTGAGGTAGCGGAAAACGTCTTTAACACCATTCCAGTGTCTGCGTGTGGGCGCATTGCTGTATCTTGCCAAAAGATTAACAGCGAATGAGATGTCGGGTCTAGTGCACTGAGCCAAGTACAATAAAGCCCCAATTGCACTCAGGTAAGGAACTTCGGGTTCCAAAATCTCTTCCTCATCCTCCTTTGGACGGAAGGGATCTCGTTTAGCATCTAGAGTCTGAACGACCATTGGTGTACTCGAAGGCTTCGCTTTATCCTCATTAAAACGACGCAACACCTTTTGGGTGTAGTTCGATTGATGTACTAGGATTCCATCCGAACAATGCTCGATCTCCAGGCCGAGACAGTATCGAGTTTTTCCAAGATCCTTCATCTCAAATTCCGATTTCAAGTGTGCAGCAATTCCTTCAAGCTCTGCAGGAGTCCCAATGAGGTTCATGTCGTCGACATAAACTGCAACGATTGCAAATCCGGAATGTGACTTCTTTATGAACACGCATGGGCATAGTTCGTGGTTCATATAATCCTGACTTGTCAAATATTCACTCAGACGGTTATACCACATCCGCCCGGATTGTTTCAATTCGTAGAGTGACCTCCTCAACCTAATTGAGAGAGTGTTCCGTGGTCTAGAACTATTTGAACCAGTCAATGGAAGTCCTTCTGGAACTTTCATATATATTTCCGTATCTAGATCCCCATAGAGATACGCGGTTACCACGTCCATAAGCTGCATATTCAGTTTTTCGGAAACTCCCAAACTGATTAGGTAGCGGAACGTTATAACGTCCATTACGGGAGAATACGTCTCCTCGTAATCAATTCCAGGGCGTTGAGAGAAGCCTTGCGCTACGAGGCGTGCTTTGTATCGCACTATTTCATTATTCTTATTACGCTTCCTCACGAAAACCCACTTGTAGCCAACGGGCTTCACACGTGGTGGTGTAGGAGTGACTGGTCCAAACACCTTACGTTTCGCGAGCGAATCGAGTTCGACCTGGATTGCTTGTTTCCAGTTTGACCAATCGGTTCTACGTCGGCATTCATCGACGGAACGTGGTTCAATGTCATCGCTAAGCATGATGTCAGTAGCTACTGAATACGAGAATGCGTCGTCGACGATCATCTCATTCCTATTCCAAACCTCATCCAATACTGTGTAATGGACCGAAATCTCGGGATTCTCGGGAGGCCGGCATGTTTCATCTGAAGCATCACCGTAATCTAGAATAACCTCATGCGTTGGAACGGATGAGTGAGCGATGGTCGGATTCAAACTAGGGTTACTAGTTGGTGCCATTTTCCTCTTCCGGGGTTGTGAATCCTTTGAACCAGGTGGTCTGCCACGCTTCAGGGTCGGAGCAGATGATTGGCTAGCCGCCAATGTACCGTGCCGCGTGGAAGTTGCGGCCTCCCCTCCTTCGGGGATGGTCCGGCCTTCCCAGGCGGTTTGTTGACGTACACGGGGTACATCTATCCTTGCAGGTGTGTTTGCAGCAGGTATATGTGATCTTGTCACTTTAGCTAGATCATTAAAAGCATCTGGCATGCTTTGAGCAATGCTCTGAAGATCTATAATTCGACGCACTTCAGTTTCAGACTGAGCAGTGCGGGGATCTAGATGAGACATAGTGGGAGCATACCACGACAATTCGCGGCGTTCTACGGGAACGTTAGCATGCTTATCTCCCCCTAACGCCGGGAAGACTGTCTCATCAAAGTGACAATCCGCAAAACGTGCGGTGAAAAGATCTTCTGTCAAGGGTTCTATGTATCGAACAATTGATGGCGAATCATAACCGACATAGATTCCCATTTTTCTCTGAGGACCCATTTTGGTACGTAGCGGCGGCGCTATTGGCACATAAATGGCGCACCCAAACACTCGTAAATGCGAGACGTCAGGCTCGTATCCAGTGACCAACTGTAACGGTGAATGTGGTTGGGTAGCAGTGGGCCTCAGACGGACCAACATGGCTGCGTGCAATATTGCATAGCCCCAGGCAGATACCGGCAGTTTGGTTCTCATAACCAAAGTCCGAGCTATCATTTGAAGGCGCTTTATGAAAGCTTCTGCCAGGCCGTTTTGGGTGTGAACATGGGGTACAGGATGTTCCACATCAATCCCTACGGACATGCAATAATCGTCAAAGGTCTGTGACGTAAACTCTCCAGCGTTATCCAGTCGAATCGACTTAATCGGATAATCAGGGTGGTGAGCCCTTAGCTTAATAATTTGAGCTAGGAGTTTAGCAAACGCGGCGTTGCGTGTGGACAACAAGCAAACATGTGACCATCGTGTCGATGCATCAACCAACACCATAAAATATTTAAATGGTCCGCAAGTTGGTTGGATTGGTCCACAAATGTCCCCTTGAATCCTCTGAAGAAATTTAGGGGGGTTGTGAATAATCTTTGTATATGAGGGTTGAGTATTCAACTTCCCCAAAGAACACGCTTTGCATGGTGGGAGTCCTACATGAGGATGTAACTTGTGCCCGTGTGATGATTTGAGGATACGGCGCATCATGTCACGTCCAGGATGTCCCAAACGGTCATGCCAAAGCAACAAAGTGTCCTGGAACTCAAACATAGGGCCGGCCACACTGTGGGCTTCTATGCCCCGAATGGTTGTGATGTATAACCCATTCGGTAGATGTTCCAACTTCTCGTGAATACGCTTCTGGCCATATTCGTATGAAGTGATACAAAGAAATTCAGAACCATGATCTTCAGTGGTTTCAATATGATATTTATTATCTCGAATATCTCTAAAACTCAGCAACGTTCTTCCGGAACGTGGAGAATAGAGTGCCTCCTTAATGGTCAAGATAGTACCATTAGACAACATGATACGTGCCTTTCCGTATCCTTCAACCAGGTTGGATGAACCTGCGAGGGTTGTCAAAGGAGATTTCTGGGGTATTAAGTTAGTAAAATAGTGTTTTTCACGCAAGATGGTGTGCGTGGTTGCACTATCTGCCAGACAACTAACTTCCCCACTAGACATACCTAGAAATAAATTGATTGAATTGGTCACATGCATAAATATAAGTCCATTCATTCAATTAAGCAATTCGAGAAAATAATATCCGTTCAAAGAATAATCCATAATTCAAAACAAATCAAAACCAAACAAATTATTCCAAATACTTAGAAAAATTGTTCAAAAATTTAAACCATAAACCTAGATAAATAGGGATAGGGCCGGCCACTCCTAGTGGGTTCGGCCACTAGGGGTAAACACCCTAAAAACATGTCTAAATTTATTCGTCCATAGGGGCTGACGCCTCCTGAAAATCCGATATCTCCATGGATGTGGTTGCATCTTCCGGACGATCCACAGCTGCAAAGTTAGACTCACGATGTGAATGATACTTGGCAATAGCCTCAGGGGAAGCTCGGCATACGCGTGACCAATGATCCTTTGATCCACAACGATAGCACATGTCCAGTTCAGTAGAAGCAGACTGACTGGGAGCTTTGCCCTTGTTCTTGAAGTTTGGGACCTTAGGGGCGAGTGATGGACGCTGCTGGGTCGCAATCCTTCCCTTAGGTGCGACACTCTGTTGACCTTGGGCTCATGGTGGAGCTTGTTGCCTATTACCACGACCACGACGATTCGTACGTCGTTTATGGCTACGAGAATATATGGCATGTGCTTCAGGCACAGCATTCGAGCCAGTCGGTCGAGCTTGATGATTTCTCATCAAAAGCTGGTTCTGCTTTTCAGCGAGAAGTAAAACAGAGATTAGATCCGAAAACTTGGTGAATTTTTGTGCCCTATATTGTTGCTGCAGGACAATATTGGTGGCATGGAAGGTCGAATAGGTTTTCTCCAGGAGATCTGATTCGGTGAGTTCCACTTCTGCCAGAGCAAGCCAGAGGTCTGCAGTGCATCATGGATATGTCTTCGAATGAAGATCATTGCAGTAGCCTTCTGAGCTTCGTCAACAGGATTGTCAGTGACGGGTGCCTCGATGGTGGCTCTAATACCCTTTGCAGTTAGATGGAGCTTCACGTCTTGAACCCACTTTAGATAGTTTCTGCCAGAGACTTCTAGAGCGGAGAAATCGAGCTTGTTCAAGTTCGACATGTCCCTAAAACAGAGGGAGAAAAACGTGAGTAGTCATATAGTAAGCCATAGACATATATCGTAGAACATACAGGTTCTTTAGACATGTAGTGGTTTAAATAATGCATGAAAGCTTCAGGTTTCATGTGGTATGTTTTGAATGAAAACTTCAGGTTTCAAAGGCACTAAATTTGAAACTACAGGTTCAATTTAGTTTTATGAACAATTAGTTCATAATGAGAGGTTCCTGCAAGAAACACAGAATACAATATACAAATATACATATAGTGGATTTGAGGTTCTTCGGGAACTCAAGTGTGAGAGCTTCGTTACTACGAAAGTATGTGACGGTTCAAAATATAAAAATAAATTATTGAATCGTTAATGTCCAAAAAATGAGCTTCAGGTCAATAATTTTGGATTCATAATCAGATTAATGAACTGCAGGTCAATTTTAATTAATTCAATAAATCGGGCCATACGGGGTCGATTGTAGAAGCAAAATAATATTAAAATAATATTATTGGGTCGAAAAATATAGCCCCAAAATAATTTGGGCTTGTGCCGTGGGGTGTGGGAAGGCACGGGGTGCCTTAAGAGGTCACGGCAGGAAAAACCCCAGCCGAGCTGGGTTGGGTCCGTGTGGACCGAGGGATGTGCACGGGGGAGCCCAAAACAGTGGGCTGCGTGTGGAAGCTGCGGGCTTCAAGCCCAGCCCGTGAGCTGGTTTTGTGTATGGGCCGTGAGGGCAAAGCCCAGCCGCAAGGCTGGCGTGTTGAGGGCAGTGCCCAGCCGTGTGGGCTGGCGTTTGGAGTGCAGATGGGCTTCAGGCCCGTGGCAGGAAAGGGCCAGGCCGAAGCCTGGGGTCCTGGTCGCACTGGGATGGTGCGGTGCCGCACCAAATCCATCCCCTTTTGTTTTTTTTTTCAAATCCTTTAGGGTTTAGGAAACCCTAATTTGCTTCTAATTTAATTTTATAATTTGACTCACAAATTCCACATAGCAATTTTAATTTTGCAATGCATGAAACAAATATATATATTGACAAATATATGAACATATACAATATATATATCGAAAGGAAAATATAAACATAGAGGGGTTCATGCATCATGGGGAATGTTTTCATGCTTCGTGGACCTTTCAAATATTTTCTTTTATTTTAAGCGTACCTGATTAGCAGAAAACGAATAAGCCTTTGAATATTTGGTGGATGAAAGCCTCCTCCAACGATGCGTTAATTCCTCAGCTTCTGGCAAGAGCGTGCTGATAACGTGTTGTAGGCCTAATTGAGTGAGCGATCTAGGAAAAGAGAGAGGGGTGGTGCGGCAAGCTTTAGAGAGAAGAGAGATTGATTTGATTGTGAGGTGTGTTATAATTCACCCCATTGTGCCTCTATTTATAGTGGTAGAAAGGCAAAACCTTTCCCATAAGGATTACAACATAGAATAGGTAATTAACTCCTAATAGGACTATAAGATACATTCCTATATCTCATAGGATTTACACAATCATATTCCTATCCTAATTAATACTACAACAAAATTAAATTTATAAACCAAATGATATTATAGATTATTAGATTATTTATTAAATGTCGATTAACGTGATTGTTTCTTATTAATGACACGTTATTTGGTTTACAAATTTAGTTTAAAATTTTGATCTATTGTATTGGGGCGGGGAATTAATATCGAACTCGTTTTAATGGGAGTCAAACTAAGGCTTTGATTTACAACTAAAGAGGAATATTGTTACTCTATAGTGTAGTGAAGAAGAATACCGATCTCTTTTGGTCTTATTATGATTTGCAACTCGCATTTGATCTCCCGCACCAAATAATCCTGCTTCCTTCTCTCACTTCAGTTTTGCGCTTCCTCCATATTTCTCTCATTTATTCTACCAAATTTTGAGTTCATATGTTTTAGAATTTTTTTTTTAACAAACGATATTACATACACGAAGTGAGTGTGAGAGTTGGTTAAATCTCACAATGAGTTAACAATAATGTGGTTCAAATTTACTTTTGACGAGAATTAAAACTAAGACCTCTCTCTAGGGATGGGCAAATACCCATTGGTTATGGGTAACCGCGGTTACCCGCCCATTTAAATTTCACGGTTACGGTTATGGGTAACCATTTAGAAAAATAAACGGTTATGGGTGTAACTATTTACTCATAAAATTTAAATTGGTGGTTATGGGTATTAACCGCAATAATAAACGAGTAATTGTTTACCCGTTTATTTTATATGTGTGTGTGTGTGTGTGTGTGTGTGTGTGTGTGTGTGTAACCCATTTATTCTATGTGTGTGTGTGTGTGTAATTGCTGTCAATATTTTATCAACTTTGTTGTCAACCTTCTATTTTTAGGGTTGAAGATACGGTTCTGCATAATGCAGAAAAACTACTTCGGACAAGCGCTGGAGGAAGATATTGAATATTTTGTCATGGATGTATGAGATAAATGACATGAAAGTATTTACTACTTAAGCTTGCCGTGACCACAATATAGGAAACCACTAACATGAAACCTTCTCTAGAGTCTAGACCGTTATATGATAGCATCAACGCTGCATTTATGCTGTGGTATAAGGGCTTAAAAAATCAAAATGCTGAAATGTATGATGAATGTATCTATAACAATGTTTAATTGTCATAAGAAGAAAATTATGAATTTTTTTCTTTTTTAATTTTCAAGTTGTTAAAAAAAACATGTAGACGGATGAAAAATGGGTAAATAGTAAAAAAGGAAGGATAAACGAGATTGAAAAAGGATAAACAGGTAAACAGCTATGGTTAAATGGGTACGCGGTTATGGGTGTGGTTAACAGTTTATAAACAGTTATAGGTGTGGTTAACAGTTTATAAACGGTTATGGGTATGAGTATAACCGTTTAAGCAATTACCTAATGGATAAATGATTATACGGATATGAGTATAAATGGTCAACTTCCGTCCGTAATACACACCAAAAATGTCAAGATTTTAAAGAGATGGACCAAAAATATTGATGCTATGTCAAGATTTTAAAGAGATAGACCAATGGTCAACTTCCAACAAACACCAAAAATGTCTAACTTGCATTGTGCATACGCATTCAAAGCACAACATGTCTTGTATTTCATTGCAAACAGCCTTTATATGATGATTCATTTTATTTTATTTTGTCAATTTGTTGACGTGTAATTTTTGCAAGATAGTTCTATCTACATATCGATATTTACTTTTTATATGCTTTTTTTTATTTTTGGCCATCGCATCAAATAAATAGAAAGAAATCAATAACAAAAAATTAATAAGTGTGTAAAAAAAAAAAGCATTTAAATGTCACTTTTGTTTTTGTATCTCACAATCCTTATATGGTGAGCTATACATGCATCTATCTAGTTCCACATTCGCGATGGATCTAAATTTTTGTTGCAAGCCCAATAACATTTTGGAAAGTGACCCAATAATTCTGGCCCAGTCCATAAACTGTCTACATCGTCGTACAATTGTATTTTGAATGTCCACACAATTCTTTTGACTTCATACCTACCTTCTTAATTTACTGGCGTCAAATTAACTGAATTAAAAAGAATTAAATTGTAGAAATTAATAAAGATGTGTAAGAAGTAAAAAAATGAGTCTTTTTTTTTTTAAATTTGTTTACTTCTTTATTAAATCATTTCTTATATACTACAATAATGACAGTCCTATATAAAAAGAAAGTTATTTTAACTAATAATATATAAAAAGAAAGTTATTTTAACTAATAATATATAACTATATTACAATCACACTAAAATGTTATTCCAAAGGGTATCGCTTAAACCTTAAAGATTTTTTTTGAATAAATAATATTATCTATACTAAGAGAATGGGTAGGCTTATCCCTCACAATGAGCTAGCAATAATATAGTTCAAATTTACATTTAGCAAGAATCGAATATATAACCCTTTATTAACAAATAAAGAGCAATACCACTAAATCCTACTACTAAGTAACAAACCTCAAAGAATGTGATAATTCATCAAACACTCGAGCTATTTAAAAAAAAATTCTCTTATTTAACAACGAGTGTCAATTCATGATTATCCACTCTTTTTGGAGGCCAAAAAGATTTACAGAAGCATTTCAATCTCCTTCTGACCACAAGTCTAGCTTTCACACCAACAACGTGTTTCAAACCCAAAACCTCCACACATTTTTTGTAGTGATTGAAGGAAACCTCACAATCCCGTCTTTACTATTGAGCCAACAACTCGTGGTTGATCGTATTCAGGAAGGTTATGATCATCTGTAATTAGTTATTAAAATACTAATATCTCAGGATGTCGTCAGTAGGAAAATGCAATTTATTTATTAAAATATTAATAATGAAGGATGTCGTTAGCGAAAACAGCGTAAAACGGGATTACCGAAATTTTTTGAACATGCCAAGGCAGCACATTATGTAAGTTCAAGCAAACACTCACAACCGTCAGATCAAATCCTCAATCATCCAAAGGCGGAGAGTAAAACCCTAGCCCTACAGAAGCCCCATTTTCCCCTATTTAAAATTCACGAGGCTCACACATTTGCTATCCTCTGCTGTTCTCGCTGTCCGCACCTGAAGTCGGCGAGAGAAAGCTCCTGAATCTTCCTGTCGCTCTCGTCTGTTTCTTCCAGGTTTGCTCAGATCTCTGTCTCTTTGTCACAGATTTTAATATGTTTAATTAAATTCTGTGCGATTCTATTTGTTCGATTTAATTTTGATTCCTTTTAGATGTTAATTTCCTGAACGTTGTTGAAATTTTATGGTATTTTTTTGTTCGTTCGCTGATGAATTGATGAACTGGGTTGTGGATTTTGTTTGATATTTGTGATCAGATCTAGATTTCTGTGTGAATTACATGTGGGTTTTAGGGTTTTCGTTTATCTGACACTGATGGAGGAATTTATTTATTGTCATTTGATTTGGGTTTTGGATTCTGGGTCTGTTTCGTCTGTTCAGATAGTTACAGGAAAGTATTATTTTTTTTTGTACGTTAATAAAAAAGAAAATATATGGTTTAATGTTTGTTTATTTGCTGATTGGATACAATCACGCATGTGTTACGTTAAGATTTTAATAATCTTGATTTTGTTTTAATATTGTTTAATTGTTTATTAATTTATTTGTTCTGGTGTTGCGTTCTGAAAATCTGTCCCTCAATTTATCTTGGTGAATTTGTGGAATTTCCGAAACTATATTTTCCCCTTCGTATTTTGTTAAATTGCAGAAGAAATTGTTTATCTGTTGTCAGCAGTGATGATTTTTCAGACTCTAAAGATTTGCAGATATGATCGCCGTTCTTTAGAAACATCTGAAGGACTCTGTATTTTGATAATCTTTGCATCGATTTAGTTGTATCTTTCTTATATTTTATGCAATATGTTGTTGTTTGGCGACGAGTGATCATAATCTGATGATGTTGTAATTCATTAAAGCTAAGTTACTGATTGACTTTCGGTTATCTGTTTGAATTTTCAGTTCTCTTGCTGATTATCCATCATGGGTAAAGAGAAGTTCCACATCAACATTGTGGTCATTGGCCATGTCGACTCTGGGAAGTCGACCACCACAGGTCACTTGATCTACAAGCTTGGTGGTATTGACAAGCGTGTTATTGAGAGGTTCGAGAAGGAGGCTGCTGAGATGAACAAGAGGTCATTCAAGTATGCCTGGGTGTTGGACAAGCTTAAGGCTGAGCGTGAACGTGGTATTACCATTGACATTGCCTTGTGGAAGTTCGAGACCACCAAGTACTACTGCACTGTCATTGATGCTCCTGGACATCGTGACTTTATCAAGAACATGATTACTGGAACCTCACAGGCTGACTGTGCCGTTCTCATTATTGACTCCACCACGGGAGGTTTTGAAGCCGGTATTTCCAAGGATGGTCAGACCCGTGAGCATGCTTTGCTTGCTTTCACTCTTGGTGTCAGGCAAATGATTTGCTGCTGCAACAAGGTGAGCCTTATATATCTTGTGTCAATTGTATTTCAAAATTTATGCGCTGTAGTGGTATTTCGATGTTTTTATATTGCAATTGTATATCAAATTTTGTACGGCAATGACATTTCAATTGGTATTGTGTGTCAGCTGTTATTGCTGTGAGTTCACGAGCAGTTTTAACTCATGTCACACAACGTTGATTATTGTGTACAGATGGATGCCACCACTCCCAAGTACTCAAAGGCAAGGTATGATGAAATTGTGAAGGAAGTGTCCTCCTATCTCAAGAAGGTTGGCTACAACCCAGATAAGATCCCCTTTGTCCCCATTTCTGGGTTCGAGGGTGACAACATGATTGAGAGGTCCACCAACCTTGACTGGTACAAGGGTCCCACTCTTCTTGAGGCTCTTGACCAGCTCAGCGAGCCCAAGAGGCCTTCAGACAAGCCCCTCCGGCTTCCACTTCAGGATGTGTACAAGATTGGTGGTATCGGTACCGTCCCTGTTGGACGAGTTGAGACTGGTGTCATTAAGCCTGGTATGGTGGTGACTTTTGGCCCAACTGGTCTGACTACTGAGGTCAAGTCTGTTGAGATGCACCACGAAGCTATGCAGGAGGCCCTTCCAGGTGATAATGTTGGATTCAACGTTAAGAACGTTGCTGTCAAGGATCTCAAGCGTGGGTATGTTGCTTCCAACTCCAAGGATGATCCCGCAAAGGAGGCTGCCAACTTTACCTCTCAGGTCATCATTATGAACCACCCCGGCCAGATTGGACAGGGATATGCTCCAGTTCTTGACTGTCATACCTCCCACATTGCTGTTAAGTTTGCTGAGCTTGCGTCAAAGATTGACAGGCGATCTGGCAAGGAGCTTGAGAAGGAGCCCAAGTTTCTGAAGAATGGTGATGCTGGATTTGTGAAGATGATTCCCACCAAACCCATGGTTGTTGAGACCTTCTCCGAGTATCCACCGCTCGGACGTTTTGCTGTCAGGGACATGCGCCAGACTGTTGCAGTTGGTGTCATCAAGAGCGTTGAGAAGAAGGATCCAACTGGAGCTAAGATCACCAAGGCTGCAGCTAAGAAGAAGTGAACCGCACTGGTTCAACAGATTTCCGCAGGCGAAATCTTCTATCATCTTAATAATAATATTAGCCGTAAAAACTTCTCTATTAGTATTTCTATGGATTGCTGGTTGCGTAATTTGGTGTTGGTGTCGTTGTTGGGTATTCATTCTCAGAATTGGGTGCTTGACCGGCGGTGGCGCTGCCTGTGTTTTCGTTTAATGTTCTCTGTTGAGATTCAAGGTGCTCTGGGTTTTCCCCAGAGCGGCTAAAAGCTTTTGTGACTTGTTCTTGCTACTCTCGGTATAAAATCATAGTTTCTATTGAATATTTACTTCGCGTGGTCTATTTACCGGTTGGTTTAACGTGGAAATGTTATAGAATGCTTTTGTTCAATTGTTTGAGAGCAATTTATATGGAATGGTTTTACTGCCGCTGTGATGGCTTGGTCAAAACACTATATAGGGGTGTGATATCTATACATTTCTTTTTACTGACGTTGTAACTGCTACATCAAGTTTGTAATTGTTAGAACACTTATGTTGTTATATCAATCTATATTCTGATTTTTTATTTTTTTATTTTTTTTATTTTTTTAAGATTTCAATCAAGCGTAAATTAACATGATATGGATTCGAGATTTCAATCTGATAGTTGTTCTTATGAACCGAGTACACTCGTTAGCTTAACAGAAAGCTAGCTTAACTTATAAACTGGATATGGAGTTGGTTACCAACAATGCATGACAAATGCAACATCGAATCCTGTCACCTTACTTCAAATAGAATCTTAATTAGCCCACCTCACTTGCTTTCTGTACAGCATAAGGCCCATAAGGGCATAAGCAAAGTCAAGGGATTTCCTTCTAACTAGTGGTTGAGAGTCAGCAAGCTACATTCCTTGTGGTTGAGTCAATAACATACTCTGGGTCAGGAATCTTTGCTCTTCTCTTTTGCATTTCTGTTGCTTGGGCTAAAATGGTCCTGATATTTGCATAACTCCTCACTTCGGTCCTGAGATTTGAAATTGATAAAAGTGGTGCTTGAATGTTTCCATCGTCAATCATTTTGGTATTTCCATAAAAATTCTCTGTTAACTAAGGGCTAAAATGACGAAAATAGGCTCAATTTGATAAATAATATCATAATACTATTTTAGTTAAAAAAAACTTTTTTAAATAGACGAAGGACGTGAAAAAGTTGACGGTAGGATTAATGGTGCGGGGCGGAAGTGGTCTAGCTGAAGGACCACACAAACTAAAATACGAGTTAAAAGATTAAACCGTAACTCGTATAGATATAAATTCAAGTCCCAACCAAGGTATTAAATATCGGTAATATCGGAAATATTAGTAGTCTGAAAACACGGAAATATCGATATCGATAAAAATTACATGGAAACCACGGAAATTGTAAGAAAAACTTGGAAATTTTTATTGAAACTTTGCAGGATGTTTATTTAGTCAATTATCTATTAGTTTATCACAAAAAATTGGAAGGAAATGCATTGCATGATGGATTTAACATTATCAAGTTGATTATATAGCGAGCTGACAAACACTGTGAGTGTAGAAAATATGTAGTAATTAATGAAAGAAGTCTAAACACACCATAATCATTTATATATAATGAATTAGTACAATATTTTACACTTTATACATTGCATGGTAAGATACATGAGTGACTTAGTACCACATAGAGTTCCTATGAGGTTCAAAATTTTCACTATCTTCGTCATCTCTATGTGTAGAGTAAGTGTATTTTAGCATATTTTCACAAAAACGTAAGTGATATGATGGTCAAGGTGTTGAAGGAATAAAATGGGAGGGGTTCGAATCCCCTTGGTGTTTTTTTAAATATAGAAATTTATCCTAGATAATAAATATTAGCTTGCAAGCCTTGCAGACATCTTAACAACCATATAAATATTACAGGCTGAATATGTAATTACAAACACATCTATAGCTAGTTAGATAAGGTCTAGGTGTGTGGTTGACAAAGGGAGGGGTTTGAATCCCCTTGGTGTTTTTTTTTTCCTTTCTTATTTTCTTTTCCTTTTCCTTTTTTTCTTTTGTTTTCTCCTGCCTTTCAACTAAATAATTCATAATTTAAATTTATATAACCTTTATATATATATATATATATATATAAAATATATCTCAAACTTTTAAAATTATAAAACACCCACGTAGTGTGGGTGGATCTCAAACTTAGACAACTTTTTAAAATATAAAGAACCCACTACGTGAGTTTTCATAATTAAAACATGACCACAACTTTTTAAAATACAAAGAACCCAACCCACTAAGTGGGTCTCTCCCCACCCCGAGACCCCATTTCCTTCTCTGCATCTTTTCTCTGCACTGTCTCTCTCTCTCGAAACCCTCTTACCTCTCTCCCTCTCTTGCCGTGACCACACACACACACACACGCAGTAGCACCATATGCTCGACTCGAGCAGATCGAGGACACCAGCATCATCACACATCATCAATCTTCTCTCTCCCGCCTCTGCGAGAATGGCAGAGCCCATAACTCTCCGACGAGTCTTCTTTGATTTTCCAGTTAGGTAAGTCTCGGATCTCTCTCTCCGTGTTAGTGTGAAGCTCAAATTCGTTCGATCTGCTGCACTCCCTCGGTCTCTCCGTCTCCGTCTCCGTCTCTCCCTCGGTTCGGTCTCTCCGTAGTCGATCTGGATCCTTCTTCTTCGATCTAGTTTCCTCCTCCCTTTCTCACCTCCCGGCGGCGGCGACGACGACAAATATCGCGATATTTTAAAGATATTTTATTTTTACTCAAAAAAAAATCACCGGGTCAAAAAAACGATATTATCGGCGAAATATCGCCGATAATATCGATTTTTAAGACCTTGGTCCCAACACTCCCAAGAAAACTAATCATCAAGTTCCACCCCCCCCCCCCAAAAAAAACCGCCCCCTCATGTTTGGTTATGTCTTCCACATGTCCACAAAAAAAAAAAAAAAAAAAAGAAAAGAAAACACTCTTGGTCCTTCAATTTTATTTCGTCCAAAGTTGTTTCTTAAATTTTTTGAAAGTCGCTACAAAAATTGATAGAATAGTAGGTAACTATTTTAGAACGACCTTTCAGTCAATCACCTATTTTTCCAGTCTACTGTAAATATGCTGTCACGCAACTCGTTGACCCTTTTTGTCTTGGAGTAAGCATTTATGTTTTAAAACAGACATATCCACCAAATTCAAATAGGTCGATTTAGTTTGGAACAATTTCTTTATTCAACGCTAAAACTAACAAAACTTGCCAATGAGAGTTGATTGAATTGATAATGATCATTCTCTTCACTAGACCAATATCTAAGTTTGAGTTCAGCCGAAATTCTATCTTAGTGAGCGATCTGTAAAAACAAAAAAATTGCTAAGACCCCCTCTATAAGTGTCCCCTCACCCTAAACTTTTAGTAACAAAAAAACTAACTGAACAAATAAAACTAATTTTTCACTTTAAAAAAACAATTGGCTGTAAGGGATAAGAATGAATTATATGATTTACATATTGTTTTTTTACACGTCTCTATTTGACGAGTCGTTTCACTGATATACTAGTTTACGAAACGCCTTATCAACTTGGTTTTTGTCCATGCAAAAACTGTTCTTGCTAACACAGCTAACACCGTGATCTGTTCGAACAAAAAAAGTCAACTAAATTGAATTGCATTCACGATAAATTTATCAACTTTTATAGCTAGCGCCACAATTATCCTCTCTTTTAACATATTTTTTTGAAGAGTAATGCTATCCTTACCACATTCTTTTATTATCTTAGGTGACAGATGAATTGGACAATGACACACCCTGACCCAAGAGTAGGGCGTGCTGGCCGTCACATGAGAGTGACGTAACCATAAGTACAGTGTGGAAGCCAAAATTAATAAGAGGAATCCGAATAATTTAAAACCACGCAACTAGCAGCCCTAACTAAGATAACGTGCTAGTGCGATATTAAGAGTGAAATACACAACCAAAGCATAAGTAGCATAAGTGCAGTCCAATAGGATGAAAATTAATTATACAACACCCAAAGGTGAACCTACAAGTGTGAATTCTGTCAGAACCTCCGGATATCCTCGTAAGCCACCAACAACAATTGCTACCTAAAACCTGAAGGGGCGAAAAATAGAAAGTGTGAATGGGCAAAAACAAAGCTTTTCAAAATCATTTCAATTTTCAAAAGTTCTAACCCCTCGCCGTAAAACCTGTATAATTTCTCAGAATTAAAGTATATACTCATATATCTCAAAACTATACTCAGCAGTAGTGAAAATCAATTGTATGCCAGAAGTATGTCATGCCAAAGTATCTCAACGAAATACCATAAGTAACTTAGTGAATAAATATGAATGCCAGGTATCAAATCAGCCCTCGGCTGAATCTATAGCTCATAATCAATCTCAACCATATCAAATATCCTGCACACAAATCAGCACCACCTCTGGTGGTCTGCATAACATAACTGAGTGTAAAATAGATACGCTCTAGTGCTACAATCACGTGAAGACTATGCGAATAATCGCGGGTCACCTACAAGTTGGAACCATCTAAAGTGGTATGTACGACAAGCCTGTGCACCTAACTTGGATCCAAGGTGAGCATATGGTGCGAGAGGTGAACATCACGTGAAGGACTGTGCCCTAACTCTGGGCGGGAGCACTAACACCGGGGTGTAGGTTTATGAGCTCTCAACACATCACATCATTTACATAACTTTACTTTATGAACTTATCTGGCGCTTACTTGTGCGTCCGCAACACCCATCATAATTATATGCAACCAATTATGCATAAATAAAATAGGCAAGATACTTTGCATGGCATCACAAAACATATAATCATTAAATTTCATTTTCTAGGAAAAATAGCAAGTATATAGGTATATACGGAAAACCAAAAGGCCACTCATTGATAAGTCAAAGGATTGTAGCCCCCGAGCCTCGATTGCTGGCGCTCGTCCTCGGAATAGGTCTCACCTATATGTGAAATAACTAAATAAACGTTATTTAAAACACATAAACAAAACTCGCAATTAACTTTTCATACATAACTCAATTTTGGTATTTGAATATACCAATGCGATCTGCACAACCTCACTAACAACCACAAATTTTTAGACAAATTTTCTGAAGCTCCACGCGCCAGCAAGTGCACGGCAACACGCGCGACCACGCGTATGGAACCCTAATGGAACCCATTAATGCCGTGATGAATATTCCGTTAAACCCTAACGGAAACCATTAAATATACCTGACGACGTCAGAATATTTCGTCAGACTTGAAAAAATATTCTCCTTTCTTACCTGACGACGTCAGAATATTCCGTCAGACTTGACAAAATATTCTCTTTTCTTCTCCGGCAGTCCTCCGGTCACCGTCACTGGAAACTAGAAAATCTTCATTTCGTTATATCTCGCTCGATTTTAACCCAAATTCCATGAAATTTGTACCAAAATAAAGCTTACAACGAGTAGAACAAAACCTTACCCGTTTTAAGCTCCAAAATTCATGGGATCTCGCCGAAGAAAAACCATTGAACTCGGCCAAGCTTCGAACTCACGATCCCGACGTCCAAATTCTTCCAACGAACCACTCCGAGCTTCGTGAGGACCTCCTAAAGCTCCCCGTGAGCTTGAAATATTCTAAAAATCATGTATTTACGACTGCATGAATAGTGCTCAAATTGGAGATCCTTGGTTCTTGGGTTTTCCGAGCTTCCACGACAAACCAAAGGTATGGTTGTGATCCTAAGCTTGCAAGAAACTTGAATGTCGTCTTCACAATCTCAATCCGTGACTGAAATGGTTGTTTTGGAGTTCATCCGTACGTTTGTACGAAAATGGCAGAAAACATGAGAGGGATGAGAGAGAGAGAGAGAGAGAGAGAGAGAGAGAGAGAGAGAGAGAGAGAGAGAGAGAGAGAGAGAGGTGTGTTGAGTGTGTGTGTGTGTGTGTGGTTCTAGTTGGTCACCAACCAACAACCAAACAAATATCTCACTTATTTACACGAAATATAATGAATTTACTTAAATCTGCCTAGTCCACTTAGCCGCTCGCCTAGACCCCGCCTAGGCGATAAGCCCCAGCCCGCCGCCCGACTAGCGCCTAGCATCTTTTAGAACCTTGTTGTCATATAATCTTCCTCTCTAAGTTTTTCAATGATTTGTAGACAAATGATCGAGATTTTACTTTTAGTTCTTACATAAAGAAAGAGTAATTAAATCAAATACATGATTTTGGATACAGATTAGATTTACTTTTACTAGCTTGAGAAATGATAAACAAACACTCTTTTTAGTTTTTTACTCACCCTTGCTTAATCTTGTGTGTTTTTCTATTTGATTTATTCAATCCGACGATAAAAATAAAAGGCTTTATAGCCAAAATAATTTACGAGATTGACATAACTCTTCGCTTTGATTCCTGTGATTTAAAATTGATACATTTGGTGTCTGAGTCTTTCCACCGTTAATTACTTTGGGCATTCTATGACAAAATTTCATTAAATAAGGAAAAATGATAAAAATACCCTTAATTTTGTCATATCATTTGGCCCATTGTTTGTTAAATTTAGGATATTTTTGTCATCTTAGTTCTTATTTATAAGTGATTTTTCACGAAATGACTAAAATAATTGATGGTGAACAAAATCAAAGACTACTTCTATCAATTTCAAATCTATTTGAATAAAAAACCAGAAACTTTTCTTTTTTTTTGGTCAACATAAGAAATTGAAGTTGGATCAAATTCAAAACAAGGATGGATGGATGGATGGAGGGGTTGATGGATGCATTGCTCATGCTCATGCTCATGTAATGAGTGTTCTTTGCTTTGTTTAATGTTCAAGATGATCGTTCTTTGTTTGAACAATGGTAGTACAACAGGGTGCCAGAAGCAACCAGCAAACAAGAAGAACGACAAATCGAAGGCAAATATCCCAGAACCCTATAAAGCAAAAACGACAAAAAAACCCTGATCAAGGATAAACTCCAATTTCTGACCCGAAATAAAATAAAACTCCAAATATATGTTAAAAAAAAAATTCATCAAATCCTTCAGACATCATTTAACATTAATTCATAATCCAAATTAAGTAGGTTCATAAAACACATAAATTAATTAAGATTAAATTTAATAAGCTAACTTAAGCTAAGCTAATAAGCTTATGCAGCTTTTGCAGTACAAGCTAAATAACTGCAACACAGATCATGTAGTGCAGTAGCTAGATCTCCATCATCATCAAGCTTGATCTCTTCTTCTGCAACTCTTTCACTTCTATCTTCAAAACCCATTTCTTGATTTGCATGCAGAGCTGCCCTAGCTTGTGATCTCTTCCTTCTCATGGCTTCCCTCCTGCGATCATGATCTACCATCCTAAAACAAAAACCACCCACAAAAAAGAATCAAAACCCAATAATATATTCTGAAAAATGGAAAGAGAGAGAATTAGAGAGAGAAAGTAGTGAGAGAGAGAGAGAAAAGAAGTTTATACTCCTTAGAAAGGGTGAGATGGTGATGGGTTATCCCAGAAACACAGAGAGGAAGGCCAAAGCTGCCATGGAGGTTTAACATGGACTGCATTTTCTTTCTTCTCTTTTTTTGGGTTTTTTTGGATGGCTGTGAGGAGAAAATGATTGGGAGAAATTATTGTATGTGTTTTTGGTGAATTTTGGGATGGGGATTCATAATATAGGGAGGGATGGAGAGGAGTTGAGTTGGTGAGGCTCCAAAGATGAAATAAATGCAAAAGTCGGGTGGATCTATGACCTATCTAATTGCAGAAAGGAGACTGACAGTGTAGAAGAAGAGCATAGCAAATACAAGCACTCTTGGGTCCTTTGCTATTTACTGTGCAGGTTAAGAAGCAGATCGTGCCACATGGTAATAGACATGGGCTCTCATTTCCTTTGCTATTAGTGTGAGCTTTATATATTGATATTACACTCATGAGTTCAATATATTTGTATTATATTCAAAAAATTTGACCCACTGTAAAAGTGTAATTCCTATATGGGTTAAATATGTTGGTATAATATATATTATCAAACTAGCAATATTCTGAATTCCAATAAAAGGGTATCATGTGTAGTGAAATCGTTAATTTGTATTAAATACGATATTAAGATCCATTCGGTTTACATATGTGTTAAACGTGTCAATGTTATTTAACCCAATCTTATATTGAGATTGTTTGGGTATATATTTGACACTAGGCTTTATGATATTGGAGACCCAAAGACGCAAAAGCAAGTAGAAGACTGGGCTCGAACAAGTCAATAGGCCCGAGAAGAATTGGAAGCTATTTCAGCAAAGGCATAGGCCATATGCCTATGTTTGAAGTGATGGGCAACAGAGGGCACCTCACCACCACCAAAAAAGTACTTTTCAAGGGTATGGATGAGTAAATAGGTGATGACTCACTGCCATCCAAGAATTATTAGCTAAAGGCAAGGCTTGGACAGTCGAGCCAAATTATCTATAAATGTAGAAAGGGACACCAGAGACAAGGACACTCAACCAATCAATCAAAAGACATACAAACTTTGCTCTCAAACAAGTTCGTATCCCAGAAAGCTGCACTTTGTCCAGATTGTGTCCTTGTTAGTTGTAGTTCCCTTACAGAAAGCCATCTTTTGTCGAGATTAGAAGCTTTGCTACCTTATCTTAGTGTTGTAGTATCGATTCCCTCCAGTAAAAAACTTTTACTTTTCATCCTCCATAGTATACAAACCCCTATAACACACAAAGAGAAGTGGATGCAAGCAGTTGAACCTTGCCCGACAAGATTAAATCTTGTTCGAGTCTTTTTTGTTTGTATTTACATATAGTAGATCTGTTGTTTAATGCATTTCCCTACATGTTTTAAATCGTTTTCAACTATTTTCCATTCAAGAGTCTTATCTGCAATTTAATCTAGATAAGTTAATGAACCTGTTTTCATTAAAGTAAACTTTGACCAAGGAAATGGTTGGAAGGGCCCTGAACCCCTTTCATTTTGGACATACAATGTTATGAATTAAAAGTCCTTGTTTACAAGGCAAGAAAAGAACTTTCTACAGACATCTGTGACAATCTTTTAATAAACAAGAGGTCCAAATAACTTGTGGCGCAAGTAACCAACCTAATTCACACCTATTCAACAATCTATTATACAAAGATAACAATGGCATGCTCCGATCCTTGTTAGTTTTGATTGTGAGCCTCTAGAACTAAACCAAAGTCCCCACAAAGGTACCTTTCAAACTAACAATAAACTCGTATTGCAGCACACTAAGCAACAAGATATTGCCCAACATGCAAGAAAGAGGTAGAGCCTCGAGCAGCTGTGCGAGGGATCAAATCCATAAATCCAACCTCAACAGAGACTTTCGGTTTAGATAGGTTTGGTTTGGTATAAAATATAAAAAAGCATAAATAATTTCCAAACTCAGTGAGCAGAAAGTTTAATTTGCAACTAGTAAACCCTCAATACTTATATTGAGACTTTCGGTTCGTATCAGTTCGGTTTGGTACAAAATATAAAAAAAAGCACAAATTATTTTAGTCTAAAGTAGGGAGATAACGGCACTGCGCAATTTTACCTCAATTTCATTTTATTTACGAGTTTACCGCAGGGCTGATTTCAACCCAAATTTCATTTTATTTACGAGATTTCCACTAGCTCTCTCTGCTCCCTACTTTTGTTAGATTTCACGTTCTCTACAAAATTACCACTGTCTCTTCATTCTTCGTTCGGTGATGGATTTGATGAAATTGAGGTTCCACCGTAAAACCATTTGGCAATATGGAGAGTATTCCAAAATCTTCATAGGTTGGGGAAGAGGACGACGACGAATCCGCTCTGAGTCAGCTTGGCCTCCGCCGTAACATTAACTATACTTCTTCCACAGCTTCCGCTGCTTCTTCTCCTGCTAATGGGCGGGGGTTTTCTACCTGGGTTTCGAGCAAAAGAATTTCATTTTCCCATGCCGCGAAGATTTCGGCCTCATCTCCTCTGAAATTTGCCAGTACCCGATGTGGGTCCGGTCTCTTTCTGAGAGGTTTCGGCGTGGAAGCTTCTTCTGCTGATCAAACGAGTCTCATTAAGCAGCTGAGGGAGCGAACCAGTGCGCCGAGCAAAGATGTTATGGCTGCTCTCATTGATAGCAATTGGGACAGTGGTCAGAACCCCTTTCTCCCTATTTTTGTTTATGCTAATTTGAATCGGTTTTAACTTATGTGTGTGTGTGTGTGTATTTGAATCCTTATCAAAGTTGGTTTCTTTAATGAAATGCAGAGGCTGCTCAGAAGGAATTGAGGAGGAGAGGGAAGGTTTTGGCGTCGAAAAAGTCATATAGGATGATATCTTTCAGTACTTGGTAAGTGTGACTGATATGATTCCTCCATATTTTTTTACTTCTATATGATTAGTTGTTATTATAAGTATATGGTTGCGTACTTAATTTCAGTCGTCCATTTTTTCCCTTATTTCTTCTTCCTTTGCTTCGCTTTTGCTGCTGCTGCTTCTTCTTCTTCCCCCTTTTGGTTCCCCTCTCTTGCTTTATTTCTTCTAATATTTTCCCTCTCTCTTGCTCTCTTCAAAATCCCACAACAGTCTTTGAAGTTGGAGGCTTTTGCTCTGTTGGTTTTTTTTTTTTCCAATATCTCAAAGGGCCGAAAGGTAAACCCTTAATACTTATATTGAGACTTTCGATCGGATCAGTTTGGTTTGGTACAAAATATAAAAAAGCATAAATAATTTCCATACTTGGTTAGCAGAAAGTTTAATTTGCTACTACTAATCAAGAAGGCTGGCAATCAGTAATGAAAGAAAAGAGGAAGGATTAGTAGAGATAAAACTACACTTGTTCTTTGACCCGATCGTAGTTCCAACGGTTATATACCCGTTGCAAGGATCGGGTCAAAGAGCTTCAAGGCCTCATCCATTAAGCCATCCTCTACCAATCCATTGAACATGTTCATTTCCAGTTCCATGACTCGACTTCTATCAGCGCGCCGGCTGAGGAAGATTTGTTTCATCTCCTCATCAGTGGTTTTGGTGGCATCGTCGTACAATCTTAGCATATCGACTGCTTCTTCGAGGCGGTTGTGGAACTCAAAATAATCACCATTGTTAAGCACAATCCCCTTATCCTGAATCTGTTTCAGAAACTCTCTGGCAAGAAATGGCCTCCATCAGAAAGGAGTATGCAGTGGAATCGGGCTGCATTCCGTTGTCAATCATTTGCAGAAACTACTTCTTCGTGTACATCTTGGCCAGGGCGTTGTCTCTCTGGAAAGAGGGAAACTTGATGGCATTATTGTATGTTTCGGCCGAAACGGGACATCCCAAATTCTAACATGCGCATGATTTCTCAGAAGCCTTCGGGTCATCTTCTTCCCCTGATAATGTAATGCAATGGCATTGTTAAATATACGACAGCAACGTCTAATTATAATAACATTGCATCCTAACTTGGTTTAAACAAAACAAGGATGGAAATCTTGGTTTAATTTCACATAAAGCATCCTAACTTTCGGATGTGAGTCCAATATCCGTGATTTTTAGTGCACCGAGATATTAATGGGACAGAAGAAAGTGAAAGTATAAGATTTATTTCTTTAAATCTCACCCGTTTATTTTACGATGTTGTACATGTTCTACCAAATCCACCCGTTCATTTTGGATGTGAATCCATATATTATAATGCCTAAGTCGCTCCATTGCTGGAAATAACATTCAGTATTCTCCATGCCTATCCTCTGCGTTAACAATATAGAAAGCGACAATTCACAAATTTCATATGTAGTGTATGTAGGACTTTTTGTATCCAAAACGTTTAACAGAGCACGAATTTTAACTTCTTAATTCTTAAAAGTGGGTCTTACTTTCATGCTACGTAGCATTAAATGCTACAGGCATTGGATGATCAGAATTCAAGGGATCACAACAAAAATAATAAGATTCAAATGGCAAAAAATGGATGGAGTTAACGACAAAGACCAAACCACCACACTGAAAAGAGTTTAAGAACTGTAAAACGACAAGAGAAAACTTCAAAGACAGCTATAAAACTCGGTGACAAGTTAAGGGCCATCACTGTAACTAATCCTATGTCTCCTCTTTGCTATGCAAAACAATGATATGCTGATGAAACCTCATGACGAATGACCAACTGATCGACACCAACTACACATCATCGAGGGCAACATTCATGGCAATCATCAGTAGTTTCTCTCATGGCTTTGTTCTTGGCTTTTTTTAATAGATTTCGAGTGCTGCTTATCCCCGAGCTTACTTATTTTTCTATTTTACTAAGATCGGAGGTGGAAGTGAAGCTGCTAATCGATGGAGCCGGAGTGGATAACCATCACGTTGCTCAATATATAGTCCGTTGATGAAAGGATAACATACAAAGAAGCCTTTGACTTGACAGACAAGATGAAGTCTCTTCGTATCCTGAAGTGAATGGACTAGGATTCTTTTTAGATCCCTTTAGGAACTTCAATCCAAAACGTTCATGCAAATCGAGCGGTTAGGAATCATTTATTTAAAGACCGTTTGATAATCATTTCATTTTTATTTTTTTGATTCACTTTATTGCAAGGTTCTAAAAAACGCTAGGCGCTAGTCGGGCGGCGGGCTAGCGCTTAGCGCCTAGGCGGATTTAGGTAAATTTCTTGTATATCTTCTAAATAAGTGAATAATGATACTTACAAAAAAATTATACATGTATGAAATCCATGAATAAGATAATAAAATAATGATAAAATGCAAAAAGAGTATCAAACAAGTCCAAAATTTTAAAACACATTAAGCTTATATGCCATATAACCATGGTGAGAAGTATTGTAGGATGACACATGTACAACAAGTTCACAATTTTAAACCACTTAGACTTAGATAGGATTTTTTTTATTTTTTTATTTCATTAAAAAAAAAACAAAAAAACGCCTAGCTCCGCCTAGCACCGCCTAGCACCGCCTAGCTCCGCCTAGCCCGCCTAACCCACCTAGCCGCCTAGCCCGCCTAGGCGGCCGCCTAGAGCCCATCCGATTTTTTCAACCGATTTGCACAAAAACGCCTCGGGTCACCACCGCCTAGCGCCTAGGCCGTTTTTTAGAACAGTGCTTTATTGACATATGAAAACCAAAATCTTGTTTTATAACTACTTTCATTTTTTTTAAATAATGAAAAGTACTTTCTTGATTTTTCACTTTTTGGTTTTCAATTTTTTTATAAACCTAAAAAATACAAGTAGTTACAAAAAAAGATTTCATTTTTTTATTTTTGTTTTCACTTTTTTTTTAAAACTGAACTAAAATATTGTTTGGTAGCTACTTTCAATTTTCAAAAAGTAAAAACTACTTTATCTAGTTTTCAAATTCTAGCATTGAATTTTTTACTTTTTGGTTTTTAATTTTCATTTTAAAAAAAAAAACTGAAAATGTAAGATCCCACATCGCTCATGAGTGAGGATTCTGTAAGCCTTATATGTACATTCCCACCTTCAATTAGCACAAGGCCTTTTGGGAGCTCACTGACTTCGGAGTTTGTCGGAACTCCAAATTTAAGCAAGTTTGGGCGAGAGCAATCCCATGATGGGTGACCCACTTAGAAGTTCTCGTGTGAGTTCCCAGAAACAAAACCGTGAGGGTGTGGTAGGGGCCCAAAGCGAACAATATCGTGTTATGGCGGAGACAGAAAATAGTTACCAAACAAAATTTCAGTTTTCAAAAAACTGAAAATTAAAAACCAAAAACTAAAAACTAAATGATTATCAAACGACTCTTATGTTTCCATAAGAAATGATGGACTAGCCTCGTCATTGTTCTCTTTCTTCCCTCTTCTCTCTCTTCGACTCTTTTCTCAATTTGCTCTTTTTCTATTCTCTTTTCGAGTGTGCAAAGTTTGTGAGTTCTCTCTCTCATGCAAAACTTGTAAGTTTCCTTAGAGCATCTCCAAAGGAGATGTCAAAATGTCCACATAAGTTATAACAGTAAAAAAAGACAGCCACTAATTGTTTTCAACCAAAATGCCAAATCCTACTTGTAAGTTTCCTTAGAGCATCTCCAAAGGAGATGTCAAAATGTCCACATAAGTTATAACAGTAAAAAAAGACAGCCACTGATTGTTTTCAACCAAAATGCCAAATCCTATGTGGCATGACTTAGAATGGCAGCAAAGCGGGTTGCTGTCAAATTTGACAGCAACTTCAAATATTTTTAATTAATTATTAAATATTTTTAATTAGTTTAATAATTTATTATTGATTGTTGAACGTGCAGTCTGTTCATATCCTGCCTCTTTCTTTGTTTAATCAATGATAGAGTTGCGATAGAGATTTGAGAAGGAAGGCCTCCTGGGATTAGCTCACCGAAGCTCTGGAGAGGCAAAATAGAGGATATGAGATTTGGAAAAAAAATGAAATGAAAAAGATTAATTAATTGGTAAAGAAAATTGGTGAATGTTTATGGAATATGTGTGTACGGAATGGATATGAAACCCTGTGAGATTATGCAGACAATTCATCTCTGATCACATGAATAAAAAGGATAGATCTTCTTTCGATCTGAGAGAGAGAGCTCAGTGTTCAAACTGACAAGATTTTGTCGTCTGGAAGCAAGAAAAAAAGTTATTCATGGTGTTGAGTTCAACAAAGAACTTCATACAATGAATATGCCTCGAATTGTTTCCGACTTATCTTCTGATTCAGCATTTGGAAGCAAAAAAAAAGTTATTCGTTCAACAGAGATGAGGATCATGCCCTTATTAGTGACACACCCCGATCCGGAAACCGAGGCGTGCCGGCCGTCACGTGTGAGTAATGTAGCCAAAGACGTCAGCGGAAGGAAATTAGGCATGAAGTGCAGTAGTGAAAGTCAAATTGATAATATACATATGATACAGAGCCGATCCTAGGTGCAGTCAGATTTAAACAAACATTATAACTACGAAAGAAATCCTACATAAGTGGTGGTCTGTCAGAACTGCCTTGGTGCCTCGCTAGCCGTCCACGACGTTGCTACCTAGTACCTGGAGGGGCGCAAAACATAAAAGGTGAGTGGGCAAAAACAAAGTTTTCCAAAACCATTTCATAAATCCATAAATAACCCCTCGCTGTAAATCAGTATAATTTTCCCAGAAAATAATACGTATATAAACTTATATACGAAAACATCGTCTACATATCAAAACTCATCATCGAGCTCAAGATTAGGCCATGTCAATATACCAACTCCGAAAATCATTATCATCAGGCAAGTAATATAAAACTAGGGTGTCCCTAGTGTCCTGTCAGCCGGAGTCACCTCTAGTGACCTGTACGACTGAATCTATAGCTCATCCATCATACTCAATCCCTATAAATCATTATCCTGCACACGAGTCGGAACCACCTATAGTGGTCTGTACGACAGGCTAGGTGTATAATATTACGCTTTGTGCTACGATCACGTGAAGGCTGTGCGACGAATCGCGGGTCACCAACGAGTCGGAACCACCTATAGTGGTCTGTACGACAGGCTAGGCACCTGCCTTGGATCCAAGGTGAGCGTACGGTGCGTGAGGTGAACGATCACGTGAAGGCTAGGCTCTACTCTGGCGGAGCACGAACACCCGAGGTGCAGGTGATTAGCTAAATCACAATCTATCATCATCTCAAACACTACCACAGTACTTACCTGACTTACCTGGCCGTCCTCGGCGTCAGTGCATAATGAATACAATCATAATCACAGGCATAAAACATAATTGGCATACGACATGGCAATTCAATTATAAAATCCATTCAATTCGTAAATCAATCCATTTATGTTTCTGGGGAAGAACGTCATTTATATATATATACTGAAAACAAAAGCCCACTCACTGATAGGTCGACGGGTCGTATCCCCCGAGCCTAGAATGACTGCGCTCGTCCGCTGGATACGTCTCACCTATATGTGAATTAATTGCAAAACCGTCATTAACAGCACATAAACGACCTACGTAAATAACTTTTCATACGAAGGTCAATTTTGGTATTTGAATATACCAACGCGACCTACACGACGTCACGAGCGTCGTGATATTTTTAAAATAATTTTTGGACACTGCACGCGCCCCCACGCGCCGGCCCAGGCACGGCCAGACGCGCCGGCCACGCACGCCACGTGCTGCGCACGCCCTAACGGCGTCAGGAATATTCCGTTAACTTCTAACGGCGTCAGTAACGGTGTCAGTTAACGGCGTTAGAATATTCCGTCAACTTTGACGAAATATTCCGTCACCCCCTACCTCAGGTCGCCGGACTGGTTTTTCCGGCGTCCGGATTCCGGCCAAAACTTCAAACTTCAATATCTCGCTCGTTTTTCAACCTTTTTCACTCGTTTTTCTTCCTACATGCTCTAAATTCAATGTAGAACACATATATACCTTCAAAAACCTTGAAAAACGACTGGAAATTGCTCGGGGAATCTTTCCAAAATTGGCCAACCTCGAAACCACCAACTCCGACGTCCAAAACTTGCAAACGAGGTACTCCGAGGTTCGTGGGACAATTTTAAAGCTTGTGGTGATCTTGTTTTCACCTAAAACACCCTGAAACAAAAGTACATGAACAGTACTTTAAGTTTAGGTCACGGGTTCGAGATGTTTTCGAGGGTTTCTAGGCCTAAAACCTATATAAACAAACTCAGCAAGTCTCGGGGAGTAAGAATAGGCTTACCTTAAGCCTCGATCGAGTTCGAGATGGCTTGTGTGTGTTTGTCCGTACATGGAAGTCGAGAGAGAAAGTGATAGAGTTTGAGAAAGAGAGAGAGAGGAAAGAAAGAAACAGAAACTGTAAACGTGTGTGTGTGCATGTATAGGTACATATGTTCGCATATCAGCCCAACCTTTTGGGCTTAATATCTGAGACACCCAAAGCCCACATTCGTACCCAAAATACACCCGTTCACGAGTAGGTAAGGGCAAAATCGTCATTTCACGTTGCGAATATAAAAACTCGGGACGGGATGTCACAACCTACCCTCCTTAATAAAATTTCGTCCCCAAAATTTACATAACACAAGCAAACACTAAAAACCATAGAATAAGCGCAGATACATAACTCTCATCCGCTCCTCTAACTCCCAAGTAGCCTCCTCGACCGAATGGTTTCGCCACAATACCTTTACTAACCGAACCGTCTTGTTCCGTAGAACCTTATCCTTCCAGTCTAGGATAGTCACCGGCTCTTCCTCGTACGTCAAATCAGAATTAACTTCTAACGGCTGCGGAGGTAGAACGTGAGACGGATCAGCAACGTAATGACGTAGCATTGAAACGTGAAACACGTTATGAACTCTGGATAGCTCTGGAGGCAACTCGAGTCTGTACGCCACTTCACCTATCCGCTCGGTGATCTGGTATGGTCCGATATACCTGGGACTCAACTTCCCCTTCTTACCGAACCGTACAACCCCTTTCCACGGCGACAACTTCAGAAACACCCAATCGCCTACCTCGTAAACCCGATCTGTGGCATGTCTATCGGCTAAACTCTTCTGGCGATCCTGGGCCACTTTCAAGTTAGACTTGATTACCTGAATATTCTGAGTCGTCTCGTCAACTATCTCTGGGCCCTCAAGTACCCTCTCGCCGACCTTCGACCAACATAGGGGCGTGCGACAAGCTCGACCGTACAACGCTTCGAATGGTGACATTCCGATACTCGAATGATAACTGTTATTGTACGCGAACTCCATCAGATCCAAGCGTAGATGCCATGCATCACCAAACTGTAGTACAGAAGATCGTAACATATCCTCAAGCGTCTGAATGGTCCTCTCGGACTGCCCGTCCGTCTGTGGATGGTAAGCTGTACTATATAGTAGCCTCGTGCCGAGGGCGTCCTGGAATGCCGTCCAGAACTTGGATGTGAATCTCGGATCTCGATCTGAGATAATGCTGACTGGCACGCCATGATACTTGACTATCTTCGATACGAAAAGCTCAGCTAATCGTTGTAGAGAAAACTTCTCTCGAACCGGGATGAAGTGTGCAGATTTCGTAAGCCGATCAACTATTACCCAAACACCATCATAACCATTCAGTGTACGGGGCAACTTATAGACGAAATCCATGGTGATGTTCTCCCATTTCCACTGAGGAATGGGAAGCGGTTGCATTCGTCCGAACGGTTTCTTCCTCTCGGCTTTAACCTGCTGGCAAACAATACATCTGCTCACATACTCGGCGATCTCCCTCTTCATACCAGGCCAATAGTAGAATGGTCGAATGGTATGATACATCTTGGTACTGCCCGGGTGCATCGCATAAGCTGATACGTGTGCCTCATCGAGAATAGCCCTCTTTAACTCTGCGTTGTTTGGTACGTACATTCTGTTTTCTTGCATGAGCATACCGTCGGTTTCTCGAATCCGTAGATCTGTCTTTTTACCTTCACCCCTTAATCGAATCAACTCCTGAATCTCTTCGTCATCCGATTGAGCCTTGAGAATACGGTCAATCAGAATCGGTCTGACCTGGAAGTGAGCAAGTAACGCTTTCCCTCAATTCTCTGCCTCCGAACAATCAATTTCCAATCCTACTCTGGTTGACCTCAACTCGGTCAACAAAGGAGCACGACTCGCGTATATACCATCCACTCTACCTTGAGACTTCCAGTTAAGTGCGTCAGCTACTACGTTTGCACGACCCGGATGGTACTCGATCGTGTAATCGTAATCACTCAGCAACTCCATCCACCTTCGCTGACGGAGGTTCAGATCTCTCTGGGTGAACGAGTACTGGAGGCTCTTGTGGTCTGTAAAGATCCTACACCTCTCACCATAGAAGTAATGTCTCCAGATCTTCAACGCAAAAACAATCGCCGCCAACTCAAGATCATGAGTAGGATAGTTCATCTCGTGCGATTTCAACTGCCTCGATGCATAGGCGATCACCCTACCATGTTGCATCAATACGCAACCCAGGCCATTCAATGATGCGTCACTATAGATCTCGAAGTTACCACTATCGTCCGGAAGTGCTAGCACCGGAGCATGAGTAAGACAATGTTTTAACTGCTGAAAGCTCCGTTCGCAGCTATCATCCCACTCAAATCGAACATCTTTCCTGGTTAACTTCGTGAGAGGTAACGCAATCACTGCGAAATCCTTCACGAACCGCCGATAGTAGCCTGCTAATCCGAGGAAACTCCGTACCTCAGAAACAGTTCGTGGCTGTTCCCAATTCTTCACCGCTGCTATTTTCTGGGAATCCACCTGAATACCCTGTGCTGAAATAACGTGCCCCAAAAATGCCACCTGATCTAACCAGAATTGACATTTACTGAACTTAGCGTATAATCGATGCTCCCTCAACTTCTTCAGCATTAATGAAAGGTGCCGTATGTGATCTGACTTCGATTTAGAGTACACCAGAATGTCATCGATAAATACAATGACGAACCGATCCAAATACTGCTGAAATACCCGGTTCATCAAATCCATAAAAGCAGCTGGGGCGTTAGTCAATCCGAATGGCATGACTAAGAACTCGTAATGACCATATCTGGTTCGGAACGCCGTCTTCGGAACATCCTCGCTCTTAATCTTCAGCTGGTGGTAGCCAGATCGTAGGTCGATCTTCAAAAATACACAAGTTCCTCGCAGCTGATCGAACAAATCGTCAATATAAGGTAATGGGTAACGGTTTTTAATCGTTACCCGATTCAGCTGTCGATAGTCGATACACAGCCGTAGAGTACCATCCTTCTTACGTATGAACAACACTGGAGCTCCCCAAGGTGAAATACTCGGCTGTATAAAACCTTGGTCTAACAGCTCTTGTAATTGGATTTTTAACTCTCGCAACTCAGCGGGAGCCATTCGATAGGGAGTCAGAGATATAGGGTCTGTACCTGGCAATAAGTCGATAGAAAACTCCACATCTCGATTCGGTGGCAAGCCTGGCAAATCGTCAGGAAACACGTCGCCTGACCACCTTCACATCCTCTAAACTGACAGGAGCACTATCATTCAATACTACGTGAGCCAGATACCCTTGACAACCCTTCTGCAACAATTTCTTAGCTCTCACGGCTGAAATGATGCCGTGCCTAACATTACTATGCTCGTCAGTGAATGTGACCACAGGTAACCCCGACCGATGAAACGTAACTCTCTTCTCGTAACAATTTATGTTGGCTCGATTAAAATGTAGCCAATCAGTGCCCAAGATCACATCAAACTCGACAATATCCAACGGAATAAGATTAGCGGGCATAATCACATCCTCAATCAACACGGGGCACCCTGGGTACATCCAACTGACCAGACATGTCTCTCCCCTAGGCATCGACACCTCTAACTCAAATACGAGGGGTGCAGACTCAGGTTGAGTCAATTGGGCAAATGAGTAAGAAATGACCGAATGAGTAGCACCACAATCTATCAACACTCTAGCGAAATGACCAAGTACATTTAACTTACCCATTATTAGATCAGGGTTATTCTGGACGTCATGTGCTGTAAGGTTATGAATACGGCCCTGCGGCTGCTGTCGACCACCGCGACCTCTGCTCAGCTGACCAGCTCGTCCAGTCACACCACGACTTGATCCCGCAGGATTAGACTGTCTAGATGATCCTGCGCTGCTTGAAGTAACCTCTCCCTACTGTGGCTGGACTCCCGAATACCACTGCGGTCCGCCGGCAGGATAAGGAGGATACGGGGTAGACCCTCCAGGATACGGAGAGTAGCTACTCTGATAACCGCCTAGATAGTACAGATCTGGAATATATGGATACGGTGCAGCCGTATGAGGGGCAACGTCACCCTGATAATGATAGGTACTACCACGACTCGGCTGACCATATGCACCAGAAGGTGGGACCTGCTGAATAGGAACTGGAGGTGGTAACGCAGGTAGTGGAGGTCTCGGCTGATTCTGCGGGCAATTCGCTGCGCGATGACCCATTTGTCCACATGTAAAGCATCCACGAGCGCCCTGCCTGCACTCGCCATAATGCCGACTGTTGCACCTCCGACAGAATGGTGCATAAGAACCACCAGCATCTCGCTGCCTCTGAAAATGCTGACCCCCAGCGAATCCACCTCCTCTCCTCTGACCCGGGGAAGTTACACCCCCACTCGAAGAAGAACTCGAGCTAACACCGCTCCTCTTGAAACTCTGGGTCTTCCGAGGCCCCTGTGATGCCACTCCTTTACCTTTGTCGTCTCTCCTCGGTTCCTCTTTCCCTTCTTCACTGTCGTTATCACTAGGTATATTCTCTGAATCTTCTATCTGCACCAACACTGCGTAGAAGTCATGATAGGTCTCACAGTGCCTCGTAGTCGCCATCGTGCGCCATTTCTTTCGAGTGCCCAGCTTAAATCTCCGAAGCATCTCGGCCTGATTCCTAGCAATCTCAGGGTGGTAGCGAGAAAGATCAGTGAACTTCCTGTAGTACTCGTTCGCTGACATCTTTTTCTGCTTTAGACTCGTGAATTCTTGTTTCTTGCGATCAAGATAGGCGTCTGGGATAAATCGCTTGTAAAATAGCTGTCTGAACACCTCCTAGTCCTTGGCCTCTTCTGGTGGTATCCTCTCAGCCAACTGTTCCCACCAGGTCGCAGGTTCCTTTCCCATGAACCAAGTAGCAGTCTCAACCCAAGTCCCCGCAGCTAGATTACCCTGACTGTGTAATACTTTGAAAGTCCGCTCTATCTGCAGAAACCAGCGCTCGGCACATTTGTGCCCCTCGTCACCCTCATATCTCGGTAACCTCAAATTATGCGGACTCTCAAGAGGGGTCCTATGGGAAGGACGAAGGGTAGACTGAATAGCATGAGCAATAACATCTCCCAACTGAGAAAGGTCGGGAAAGCTAGGATCAACAGATGGAGGTGGCTCTCGTCGAGGCGGCATCGTTCTGACAGAAAACACCAAAATATTTAGAATATTCACAACTGTACAGGACTACCAAAACCTAGGCTTTGATACCAAACTGACACACCCCTATCCGGAAACCGAGGCGTGCCGGCCGTCACGTGTGAGTGACGTAGCCAAAGACGTCAGCGGAAGGAAATTAGGCATGAAGTGCAGTAGTGAAAGTCAAATTGATAATATACATATGATACAGAGCCGATCCTCGGTGCAGTCAGATTTAAACAAACATTATAACTACGAAAGAAATCCTACATAAGTGGTGGTCTGTCAGAACTGCCTTGGTGCCTCGCTAGCCGTCCACGACGTTGCTACCTAGTACCTGGAGGGGCGCAAAACATAAAAGGTGAGTGGGCAAAAACAAAGTTTTCCAAAACCATTTCATAAATCCATAAATAACCCCTCGCTGTAAATCAGTATAATTTTCCCAGAAAATAATACGTATATAAACTTATATACGAAAACATCGTCTACATATCAAAACTCATCATCGAGCTCAAGATTAGGCCATGTCAATATACCAACTCCGAAAATCATTATCATCAGGCAAGTAATATAAAACTAGGGTGTCCCTAGTGTCCTGTCAGCCGGAGTCACCTCTAGTGACCTGTACGATTGAATCTATAGCTCATCCATCATACTCAATCCCTATCAATCATTATCCTGCACACGAGTCGGAACCACCCATAGTGGTCTGTACGACAGGCTAGGTGTATAATATTACGCTTTGTGCTACGATCATGTGAAGGCTGTGCGACGAATCGCGAGTCACCAACGAGTCGGAACTACCTATAGTGGTCTGTACGACAGGCTAGGCACCTGCCTTGGATCCAAGGTGAGCGTACGGTGCGTGAGGTGAACGATCACGTGAAGGCTAGGCTCTACTCTGGCGGAGCACGAACACCCGAGGTGCAGGTGATTAGCTAAATCACAATCTATCATCATCTCAAACACTACCATAGTACTTACCTGACTTACCTGGCCGTCCTCGGTGTCAATGCATAATGAATACAATCATAATTACAGGCATAAAACATAATTGGCATACGACATGGCAATTCAATTATAAAATCCATTCAATTCGTAAATCAATCCATTTATGTTTCTGGGGAAGAACGTCATTTATATATATATACTGAAAACAAAAGCCCACTCACTGATAGGTCGACGGGTCGTATCCCCCGAGCCTAGAATGACTGCGCTCGTCCGCTGGATACGTCTCACCTATATGTGAATTAATTGCAAAACCGTCATTAACAGCACATAAACGACCTACGTAAATAACTTTTCATACGAAGGTCAATTTTGGTATTTGAATATACCAAAGCGACCTACACGACGTCACGAGCGTCGTGATATTTTTAAAATAATTTTTGGACACTGCACGCGCCCCCACGCGCCGGCCCAGGCACAGCCAGACGCGCCGGCCATGCGCGCCACGTGCTGCGCACGCCCTAACGGCGTCAGGAATATTCCGTTAACTTCTAACGGCGTCAGTAACGGCGTCAATTAACGGCGTTAGAATATTCCGTCAACTTTGACGGAATATTTCGTCACCCCCTACCTTAGGTCGCCGGACTGGTTTTTCCGGCGACCGGATTCTGGCCAAAACTTCAAACTTCAATATCTCGCTCGTTTTTCAACCTTTTTCACTCGTTTTTCTTCCTACATGCTCTAAATTCAATGTAGAACACATATATACCTTCAAAAACCTTGAAAAACGACTGGAAATTGCTCGGGGAATCTTTCCAAAATCGGCCAACCTCGAAACCACCAACTCCGACGTCCAAAACTTGCAAACGAGGTACTCCGAGGTTCGTGGGACAATTTTAAAGCTTGTAGTGATCTTGTTTTCACCTAAAACACCCTGAAACAAAAGTACATGAACAGTACTTTAAGTTTAGGTCACGGGTTCGAGATGTTTTCGAGGGTTTCTAGGCCTAAAACCTATATAAACAAACTCAGCAAGTCTCGGGGAGTAAGAATAGGCTTACCTTAAGCCTCGATCGAGTTCGAGATGGCTTGTGTGTGTTTTTCCGTACATGGAAGTCGAGAGAGAAAGTGATAAAGTTTGAGAAAGAGAGAGAGAGGAAAGAAAGAAACAGAAACTGTGCACGTGTGTGTGTGCATGTATAGGTACAGATGTTCGCATATCAGCCCAACCTTTTGGGCTTAATATCTGAGACACCCAAAGCCCACATTCGTACCCAAAATACACCCGTTCACGAGTAGGTAAGGGCAAAATCGTCATTTCACGTCGCGAATATAAAAACTCGGGACGGGATGTCACAATTAGTGTTCAACCAGAAAAAAGTTATTTGTTGGGTTTCAATTATCATGAATGATTTATATGTGTAAAATTTAAAATATAAAACAAAAACTAAGAACACAAAATAATGTAATAAAATAATAGTTTAATTTGACATATCGGGTGGAAAGCGAAACGTTAAAATATGTCAAAGTACCATGTAGGCTATCAAATTTAAATTTTATGTTCAAAATTTGAAAAGAGATGATCTTGCCCGTTAATTTTATTAGCGTACCAAAGTCGATTGAAGAAACTAAAAAAGGTTTTATCATAAATGATCTTGAAATTTATCTAATTCATCAATTTTTTTTCCTCAATTTAAAAATCAATTTATGTGGTCCCTCAATTTAATTAGCTCGCAACAATGCAGTTCATGCCGTCAAAATCTATCAATTTTTTTGTTTGTTACTGATGCGGCAACAAAAAAAAAAAATATATATATATTTTGGAAATTTAAAAGTAAAACAAGCCCAGCCACATCTCTCCTGCCCCATCCGCCGTCTGCCAGACCCAAACACGCAAAGCCCAACTCCACCCCCGTGCAGAAAAAACTTACGAATTTGGACGACAAAGACTATATTAATGTGAGGTAGTTAAATTTCATTTATTGATTTTCTTTGCCTTGTTCCTCTCCAATCATCGCTCCTCATCGTGAATCTCCTACCATCTACCCTTGCTGCTTCATAGTATTTAAAGTGTTTTTTGCACTATTTGGTAGGATTATGGGAGTGTCTCCAACGCGGGTAGCTTGCTTACTCCCATTTTCCATTCATCCTTTTGGTTCTTTGGCCCTTTCTCCAGGTGGTGGTGACGGATCACCACGGTGGCAATGCGGTTGTGTTGGTGGAGGTGGCTGTCTATAGGTTTCGATTTGGTTACTGCTTTGGGCTGCTCACTTTGGGCCCTTCTCTTTGTAATTTTCGTTTATAGTGTTCTGTTTTTGCTTGGTTTTTTTGAACTCTCTTTTGGAGTGGTCCTGACCTTGTATTAGCTTTCTCTTTAATGAAAATTACATTGTTTGTCCAAAAAAAAATAATAATAATAATGAGTTCGGTCATTTTTCATGAAGCATTTGTGATAAAACCTAATTAGAATTTAAGATGGAGTGCGCAGAATGGAAAAACCGATGGATACTGTTCATTAATAGTGCCCACCTGATTTTGCCCCTCATTTTCTTCATGGATTTTTGGTTTTAGTGGGGTTGTATGGTGAATTGGCTGTTTTGCCCCTCTCTCATTTATCTTCCGTGCGCGCGCCTCCTCAGTTCCACAGAGTTCCAAATCCCAAAATTCGCACACTTCCCCCTTCCTCCTCGAACACGCTTTGCGCTATTGCCTCCCGTCCGTCTTCTACGACTCTGATTTGCATATCTCCTTTGCGTGGTAAGAATTTTGTCCTCGATTTGAAATTGGTTGTTTAATTTCTGTTTGTTTATCAAGAAATCTTGAATATACCCATAACTTTACTGTTTTGTTTCTCTTTGAATTGCGTCCGCCTGGACCCTTCTCCCTCGAACATGCTTTCGGCTATTGCCTCCCGTGCGTCTTCTACGACTCCGATCTGCATATCTTCTTTCTGTGGTAAAAGTTTTGTCTTGGATTTGAAACTGGTTGTTTAATTTCTCTTTGTTTACCAAGAAATCTTGAATATACCCATAACTTTATTGTTTTTTCCTGTTTGAATTTTGTCTGGCAGTGTGGTCTCCTTCTCCAATTGTTCTCTTCTCTTCCTTCTGGTATTTCTCTCTCTCTGTCTTGCGTTTTTCTCTTCTTCTTCTTTTTTCGTGCTTTGTGTTCTGTTTATCTGTTTGGACATGACTGTTGGGCCTTACTCCTTCTTGTCAATCCCGGGGCCTTTCGTTAATATTTACTTTGTCTTGACTTCAAGCCCAAGCCCCATAGCTAGGGTTCCCTTAATTGGCTTGATATATATATATATATATATATATATATATATATATATATGTGTGTGTGTGTGTGTGTTAATCTCAGCCTCAGAAGGCTCATGAATGAATGAAAGAACATTTCTACCTTTTATCTCGATTGCTCTTTTTCTCTTCCTTTAAAATTCCTGCACTATTCATATTTTCTAACATTTACAGCTTCTGATCCGATTTGGGTGTGCCAATTGGTATCAGAGCTCGTCGACAGATGGGCAAAAACACACCATCCGCTAGCTCGGACCCCGACGCCGTCGCCGCTGCGGTGGATGTTCGCCATGAGCACCTTCGTAACCAGGTGGATGATGTCTGCGACACCATTGCAGTTTTGGAAACCCAGCAAGTTTTTTTCCAGAAGTCGCTCGACCACCTCAGCGACTCCAACACAGCATTCCAAAACTCCATCGCTTCCCAGTTTGCATCTTTTCAAACCCTGCTCCTAGAAGAGCTGCACCATCTCAAAGCTGCAATTCCACCGACCCCAACCACCTCCGTCCCACCGATTTCAAACCCAGCCGCCTCCGCTCCATCCTCCGTCACATCCACCCCGCAATCCTCTACCCCAATTTTCCAGCCTTCTTTCCGCTCGCTTTTCTCTGCACCCGGTCCTTCCTACTTGGGCCTGGGCCCTTCTAACCCACCTACCCATAACCTCATTTCCTTCACATTCTTTCCATGTTGCCCCATCCCCCATCCATACTTTTACTCACCACACCCACCCAACCCCTTTCACCGCTCAAAACCATCATAATCACATCAAATCCATAAAAATGGAACTCCCTCGTTTTAATGGAGAGGACCCCTACGGGTGGTTAGCTATGGTAGAATGCTATCTTGACTATTACGGGGCCCCCCCTCAACAATGGGTCCTTGCGACAGCATGTAATTTTGGGGCAGACGCCTCTATTTGGATGCGGGGTTTTGAACAACGACATGGCAGCGACAATTGGGGTCTCTTTGTTGAACTGTTGCTACAATGTTTTGGTGGGGGTGATAGAGCTAATATTGAATCACAGCTCACCCATATCCAACAAATAGGCACTGTGGATGACTATATAGCAGAGTTTACTAAACTCTCCTGTAGGGTTCTCGATTGGACATAAAATTAGCTCAAACATGTTTTCTTGAGGGGGATTAAAAGAGGATATCCGCCATGATGTCCTAGCCCTCGAACCAGATTCCTTAAACCAAGCTCAAAAATTGGCCAAAATTTTTGAAACTAAAAATCAGTCCAAACGAACTTCTCGCCCACGTTACTCCAGGCCTTACCTTCTCTCCAACTTTCAAAAGCCATCCAACCCCAACTCCATCTCTGCCATCTCATCCCTGAAACCTCCTCAAACCCAACCCTCTCATTTCAAACGATTAACCCCAGCCGAAGTTCAAGAAAAAATTCACAAACGTGAATGCTTCCATTACACAGAACCTCATGTTCCAGGACACAAATGTAAAGTTCCTATGATTATGATGCTTGATTCCCCCACCACTGAGGATGATTTTCCTGAATTTCATGACTGCCAATCGGAGGAAGAACTTCCTCCCAATCCCCCATGTCACATGCTAGAGCTCTTTCAGCTCCCTGGACTTAGCATGGGTCAACCAATGAGAGTGCAAGGCTTTATAAACTCCCTTTCGATTACGGTCTTGATCGATTCCGGAGCTGCTTGCAATTTGCTCCATACAGACATTGCACACCACCTAGGTCTGCCAATTGAACATATTACCCCAGTTCATTTCACCACACCCTCTCACACTCGAGTTACAGCATCCTTGCAAGTTCATGATGTGGCTATGCATATGCAAGGCTACACCCTTCATGGGTTATTCCTCTTTTTGAACATACCAGGCTATGACCTTATCCTGGGGTCTGAATGGTTGAAGTCTCTCGGTTTTATAGGGTGGCACTTCAAACATAAAACTATGATATTTAATGTCCAAGGCAATACCCACACTCTTCAAGGACTAGTCAAAGCCACCCTACCTTTTCACACCTGTCACTCAATGCAACCCCATTACCCACCAAATCATCCCACTTCCCAACCAACCCCACCCACAGCAACCTCTATCTCTCCCCCCACCCAATACCCACCCATCCATTCTTTCCCTCTTAACACAATACCACTATCTTTTCGCCATCCCATCTGGCCTCCCACCCCAAAGCCACATAGACCATAAAATTCCCCTCTTACCCAACACTTCACCTATCTCGGTACGTCCCTATCGGTACCCACACTCCCAAAAAGCTGAAATTGAGAAACAAGTGCAGGAACTCCTACACTCAGGAGTAATTCAAAATAGCAATCATCCCCAGTTCTCCTTGTAAAAAAAAAGGGTGATTCATGGCGTCTTTGTATTGACTATCGAGCTTTGAATGCAGCAACCATCAAGGACCGTTTCCCAATCCCCATTGTGGATAAGCTACTGGACGAATTACATGGGGCAGCCATATTTTCCAAACTCAACCTTCGGTCCGGTTACTATCAGATCCGCATGTGTTCCGAGGATATCCCAAAACAGCATATCGAACGCATGACGACCATTATGAATTCTTGGTGATGCCATTCGGCTTATCCAATGCTCCATCAACTTTTCAAGCTTTGATGAATTCCATTTTTAGGCCATACTTGCGTAAGTTTGTCTTAGTTTTTTTTTATGATATCCTTATTTATAGTCCTTCATTGGCTACTCACCTTTCCCATTTGGAGATTGTTTTTCGAGTTTTTTCTACTCACAGCTTGAGGTTAAAGCTTAGCAAATGTTCCTTCGGGCAAGCTAAGATTGACTACTTGGGCCACTCTATCTCGAGCCAAGGTGTAGCAGTGGACAGTTCCAAGGTTTATGCAATCACACAGTGGTCTCAACCACAGTCTCTCAAAGGCCTCCGCGGGTTATTGGGTCTCACGGGTTTATGCAAAATTGGCGCCATTATCTCTTGGGTCAACAATTTTGGATTGTGATTGACCACAAACCCATCAAGTTCTTCTTTGAGCAGCGTATAACAACTCCACAACAACACAAATGGCTTGTTAAGCTTCTTGGGTATAATTACATAGTGGACTACCGGCCGGGTTCCCTAAACGGAGCCCCGGATTCACTTTCTCGCCAACATGAGTTGTTGTCTCTTATGGGTTTGTCATCTCCAGTGTTTGATTGTATACCGGACCTGCAACAATCCTATGCTACAGACCCCCAGGTTCAAACACTCTGGCCTTCATTGCTCCAAACACCAAATAGTAGAGTGCGCGGCTTCACACTTGTTAATAGTGTCCTTCATTACAAACAGAGAGTTTTTGCCCCTCTAACATCCCAATGACGCCCAAAGATCCTCGAAGAGTTCCACTCTTCGCTGCAAGGTGGCCACTCCGGCTTTCTCCATACTTACAACCGAGTATCTCGCAACTTTCTCTAGCCCGGCATTCGTAAGGATGTCAAGACTTTGGTATCCACATGCTCGGAATGCCAACGCCAGAATCATGAGAATATTCACCCACCCGGTCTCTTGCAATCGCTCCACATTCCCACTGGCATATGGCAGGATATAGCTCTTGACTTCGTCGAAGGCTTACCGTCTTCCAATGGCTACACCATCATTTTGGTAGTTGTTGATCGCCTTACCAAATATGGCCATTTTATTCCACTAAAACACCCATACACCGCTGCAACAGTTGCCGACACATTCATCAAGGAAATCTTTCGTCTCCATGGCATGCCAAAATCGATTGTCTCGGATCGTGATCCAACCTTTCTAAGCAATTTTTGGCACGAGTTTTTCACCAAACAGGGCACCAAACTGTGTCATAGTTTAGCATATCACCCGCAATCTGATGGCCAATCAGAAGTCCTAAACCGAACACTTGAGCATTTCCTTCGCTGTTTTTCAACAGATCGTCCTCACAAGTGGGTTACCCTTCTTCCCTGGGCTGAGTGGTTGTACAACACAACATTTCAATCCGCTATTAAAATGTCGCCCTTCCAGGCGCTATATGGACTGCCACCCCCAACCATTCACTCATACATCCCCGGTACTACGATAGTTCACTTGGTTGATGTGGCATTGCAAGACCGTGACAAGCTACTCCGTCTTTTGCATGCTAACTTGCAGTTGGCCCAGAACTGCTTGAAACAAGTTTACGATAAAGGACGAACTGAACGCCAATTCAATGTGGGTGATTGGGTCTATCTCAAGCTCCGGCCTTATCGTCAGCAATCTGTGGCAACTAGGAATTTCAACAAACTTGCACCCAAGTTTTATGGCCCATTCTAGGTGAAAGCTCACATAGGTGAAGTGGTTTACCATTTGACTTTGCCTTCTGACTCCAAAATACACCCAGTCTTCCATGTCTCTCTGCTCAAGAAGAAGATAGGGGCTGCCATCTCTCCTACTCCAATCCTGCCCCCTTTTGACTCTACAGGTCACTTGCAATGGCAACCAGAGAAGATTTTGGATAGAGGGATGTTCAAGAAGAAGAATGTTGCAGTCACCAAAAGGCTCACTGTATTATAATATAAATAATAATGTATATTCGTATATTGATGGATTATAGTATAATGTATGTTTATGTTGGTAAAAGTAATATTGGATTGATATTTCATGTTTCCTCTTTTTTCTATTTCAAAAAAGACTTTCCTTAAATATCATTATCATATATGTATGGAGTCAGGGGCTGAGCCAATTACATGATTATAGTTCCTCTTTTTGTTCAGCTCTAAACCCCTCTCCCCTGGTAATTACTGAATTTAGGGATAGGCAACAGTTATGGCGGGCGGGTAACCGCGGTTATTTACCCATAACCGTTTATGCTCATACCCGCATAACCGTTTACCCGTTGGGTAATTGCCTAAACGGTTATACCCATAACCATAACCGTAACCGTTTAATACCCGTTTACCCATTTACCATTTTTAACCCGTTTATCCTTTTTTTTACCCATTCCCCTTTTTCACCCGTCTACATGTTTTTTAACAACTTAAAAATTTTTAAAAAAAATTGTCATAATTTTTTATTTTTTTTTCAATTAAACACTATTATACCATTTTTTTTTTCATCATACATTTCCGTATTTTAATTTTTTGAAGTCCTTATACCATTTCAATAATTGAAATAATAGTTTACGGACTATATTTCTAATTGTTACTAATACCCATAACTGTAAGTTTATAACCACCATAACTGTAAGACTATGAAATTTCTTCTTAACTAGAAAAAGCACCACCATAACTGTAAGTTTTAGACAATATCACCTCGGAAGTCGAAAGGGTTAAATTGAAAGAGCAAATTTAAACTCTTTGAAGTCTATAGATTTTGAAATGTTGTGGTTATAACTGTAAGTTTTAAATTTACAATTTAACACTGTTATAGGTTTGTGTTAATTTTACATATATAAAATAAATGGGTAAACGGTTACCCGTTTATAACCGCGGTTAATACCCATAACCGCCAATTTAAATTTCGCGGGTAAACGGTTATACTCATAACCATTTATTTATCTAAACGGTTACCCATAACCGTAACCGTTTAATTTAAATGGGCGGATAACCGTGGTTACCCATAACCAATGGGTATTTGCCCATCCCTAACTGAATTCCTTACTGATGATGTTTTGACTTTTAGTTAAATTAGGTCGGGAAAAGTTCTATACTTAGTAACTTTTGGAATGATAATTATCAGTCTACTACATAGATATATTGATTTTATTATATACAGTTATGTAACATAGTGAAACATCAAAAAGAAAAACAACAGAGATACTGCACAATTAAAATGAATCAGGGATTATATATTAGTATTTAAGCTATATAACGTTTATGGATGTGTACCTCACCTCATTGTGTCAAATAAAATATCGTTGTATAACAAAATGGATCTTATACCTTCAAATTTGTCATTAAATATAATTGGGTTTTAGTATATTTTTCATCATTTTGTAGATTTTTGCCTTTTAACTTTCTGGGTGTTGAATTTTTTTTTTCCTTTATCTGAACTTAGTAGTTTTTTTAGTATGTTTTGTACAATTCTCAGATTAAATTTCTGATTTTGGTAGTGATACACCAAATTCAAATTTGAAAAGAAAAATATATATTACACATGTGATTTGTTGTTTATGTGGTAAAAAAATAGGATGTCTTTATACTCACAAAAGAAGGGTGGAGGAATTTTGAGATTAGGGTAATGAACTGCTTTGGAGCTTAAGGTTGTTGGTTGAGAAGTTAATAAGCTTTTTCTAAGACTTGGTTTTAAGTTTCGAATTCTGCCCAAACGAAACTGAAGTGTATTTCATCTGCTTGATACAGGTTTTAGGGGTTTGTGGATGGTATTTTCCCCATGATGAGCCTCACTGGACAATAGATACTGTAAATAGTAACTTTTGAACACTGTGCTCTATTGAGTTGATGAGTAAGTGATTGAAACAGATCCTGTAAATCAATGTTGGTGGAGGTGTTGGTCTGCAGCCTCAAGAAGAACAGAGCAATATGTTTGAAATAAGGTATGACCAAGGTTCTAAAAAATGCTAGGCGCTAGTTGGGCGGCGGGTTGGCGCCTAGCGCCTAGGCGGCTAGGCGGGATTTAGGCGGGCGCCTAGGCGGCCTAGGCGGATTTAGTTAAATTTCTTGTATATCTTGTAAATAAGTGCATATTAACACTTACAAAAAATTATACTTGTATGAAATTCATAAATAAGATAATAAAATAATGATAAAATACAAAATGAGTATCCAACAAGTCCAAATTTTAAAAGCATATATGTCAAATAGCTTAAAACATTTTGAATGATTATATCTAATTTTTTAAAAATAAAAGTAAAAATCCTACGTAATGGGTTAGGTGGTTCATAATAAAGAGAAAATTCTGATGTTAATATGAATGGTTCATAATCATTTATAAAATATTTTTTAGAATTCATATTAATTTATGTTGAATTTAAATATGAAATCATATTAATTTTTGTTGAATTTAAATATAAATAAAAGTGTCAAATATGTGGATGTTGAAAGGGCATACTAGGAGTCTAGGACGCATGGGATACTCTGCACCAAGACTTAATGCTAATGGCATTTATAGCCTGACACCCCATGATTTTTTATTAGAAAAATCAACATGAGGACTGACAGCCTATGGTTTTTTACAAAAAGCAAGTATTTTGATGCTAGATGTCCAAATTTGATTGGAGAGAAACTAAAAAAAAAAAATTAAATAAATAAAGTATGTGGAGTGGTCACGTGGGTGAAAGGAAGAGAGAGTCATCTTCTTCGTCTCCTCTTCACCAAACCGAGAACCAGAAACTGAAACCCAGAAAATCAAGCATGCAGCTGATCTGCATTTTTGAAAAAAGCATAACAAAACTGAAATTTTTGGACCGCCTAGCCACTCAGTCGCCCGCCTAGGCCGCCCAAGGGCCGCCCAGGCCGTCTCGGCGGCCGCCTAATTCCTGTCCCGATTTTGTTCCCGATTTTGAGTTAATCGCCGCGGCTGGTCACCGCCCAGCGCCTAGGTGCTGCCTAGGCCGATTTTTAGAACACTGGGTATGACTGAAACTTTTCTCTTAAATTTTACATTTTTTGAGTTTTAAGCCATTCAAATTGGTTTGTTAAGTAGGAATAAAAATACTGGTTAAACAAGGATTACTAATTACTAACCAAATTCACATTTGTCTACATTAATCTATTAAGTAGGTAAACTAGACATCAATCATGGGAATAGATCCTGAGGCTTTTTGGCCTGGAGGCAACTATGAAGTTTCACATTATTATTTATCAAAAACTTCTGATTCAAATTCACAAGAGGGTAATTTTAGTGGTGGTAATAGCCCTTTTTAGCCCACTTTGAGTAATGATTTTGGAATTATAATGTTTGATGGTTATTTTGTGTTTCGGTTAAAGCATTGGTCCATCTCATTTTCCATGGTGAAGAACTCTGCGAAATACTCTGTGGTACTCTCTCTCTGTCTCTCTTGTGTGTATGAATTGAGTGCTGAAGTGCGTGTGCAGGTGGATGCATTCACTGGCTCAGCTTTCAAGGGGAACCCAGCATCGGTTTGCTTGCTGGAGGAAGACAGAGACGACCAGTGGTTGTAGGTTTTTGCTGTTGAGTTCAATCTCTCTGAGACATGTTACTTGACTTGGCTTACTGACTCGGGCTCAGCTCCTCGGTTTGGTCTCATATTCCTTTCTCCATCTTTTTAAGTTCTTCATTTTTTTCCCATTTGTTATTAATTTTATGTTTTCTGTCCGTGTGTTCTTTGTTCAAAGTTTGGTTGGTTGTTTTCTTTTTGATCTTTTAAATTTGTTGCTATCATTTTGTCTGGCTTTTTTGAATCTCTGATTGTGCATCACCTTGGGGTTGATTTTCATATTTTCTCATTACTTTTAGGGGATATTAAGTTACTATTAATTTCTGTCAACATTTATTCATATTAATTGTTCCCTGGCAGGCATTTGCAGTTGGATTGAAGAAACTTGGAACTGTAGAAGTTCAGAACCTTCCCTTCTTCAACACTGTGAAGGTTAAGGTTGTTGATGCACATGCAATTTCGGATGCTGCTAACAAGCTTGGATTAAATTTGAGAGTAGTAGACTTGAGCACTGTAAGTTTTTTTATTTTTATTTTTGTGAGTCTCTTGCATCAGTTATTTCACTAAATGTTCTCGGAGGACGGAGGATGGAGTGCTTTTACTTCATGAGGTTACTAAATGTTAAACTCCTTTTCAAAGCTTTTACTCCGAGCAAGCTTGAAAGTGTTTTATATCTTTACCATAAAGTTGATATTTTCAATTTATTATAATGTTAAACTTGCTGCTGTAGAAGAGTTAATTTCTGGTAGGCAGATGATTATAGTGTTGTTCCTATTATGCATAAGGTCGTGCTGATAATATTGTGAGATTTTGTATATGCATAAATTCAGTAGTGATTTTAATAATCAGAAAGTAATCTATCAACTTCTTTGTGATTATAGTTGTTTTGATACTGTCATAGGGACTTTTATTATACGTTCAAATTCATTTTGATATATCCATTTTCTGTTTAGTATTTATAACACTCTTTTGCATATTTACATGTTAAAAACATAATCTATAGTTATATTTTTGCTCCCACAACAATGTGCGGATAAAATTTACTAGTAACAAACTAAATTGCTACTATGGTTCGGATTGGCCGATTAGGTCGCTTCGGCGACTTGATGCCCACACCAACATGTAACTGTGGCTAGACCTTAATTATTGGATGAGTAATGCTTGAGAGACCAACATTTTAAAGCAAATTTTGTAAGTCATATGACGTGGTTATTGATGATTAGATTACTGTTTAAATGTTGATTAACATACTTATTTTCTATTAGTCGCACATTATTAAGACCAACAAATAAAGTGATTGTTAATGATTGAATAATGATTGATCAGTTACTAGTGCATTATTGATTTGGATTGAATAGTGAATTATCTATCACGCTAATAACTAAATGGCTGAAAACCTTCAACTTGGTCGATTTTGGGAGCAGCAAATAGGTGACCCCTACATTGAGCAATACGTCTCTTGTTTCTATAGCACGCATGACTTGACGGTCGAATCTCATCATTTTCATCCAACATGATTTTTCTGTTCATTGTATATCGTGCGGTCAGTTTTTGTCAAGTACGGTTTGTGTTTAATTTTAAATAAAAATATTTAAAGTAATTTTTTATCACACTATATATGATAAACGGACACGATTTACGCATTTTCAGAATTCTCACAAAAAGAATTGCGCGAGAATTGCGATTCTATTTTCATAGTTAACCTTTAACAGTAGTGTAATGTCCCACATTTCCTAATCACCCACCAGCCAGGCACCAGTGCGGTCACCCGGCACCACAAAAATGCCCAAAAAGTGGTCACAGTTGTTATGTTCGATCTACTGTTTATTGATTGCCGCTGAAACAAACCTGTGAGGTCCAAACCTTCTTGGAGGTCTGCATCATCATAAATGAAAACAAAAATGCTAGATGATTGATTTGCAATGAAATTAAGGACCATGAGTAATTTCAATTCAGTTTCTTTTTTTACACAAGCGATAGTGTGCTGGGCGCAGGAATTGAACTCTATACATTGAATGCATTCGTAAATATTTCTAACTAACTGAATTATAAAACTACATCAATAATTCATCTCGGCTAAACTTGATAATATCAAAATTGCAAAAAGCAAACTAAGAGCAAGAGCAAAGCACTTGAACTATCCTTTGTAAGGCATAACAAAGAGGCTAGGATCTGGGAGGCAATAGGGCAATAGTTAGCATGAGGTATAATTTGACATGTCATGCCATGATGCCGACAAGTCCAGCCTTCCAATGAGGATTCTCTTTCCTCTTATTTTTGAGTGGCATAACTCAAAGACATCATATTTCTTTTGAATGGTCTAAATTAAAAGGCGAGGATGGAAGGAGATAACAATAGAAGGGGATATAATCCAAGCCTCTAGTTTTTTAACTGTTTGAATTGCTACTTGGACTTCATTGGGCAGATAAGAAGTGTTCCTACCATGGTTTAAAATATCCATAATATCCTGATATTTCTATCGAAATTTCCGTGTTTTTGGACTACCGATATTTCCGATGTCATCGATATTTCCATAGAAATTTCCGTGTTTTTTAAATTTCTATATTTAAAAAAACACCAAGGGGAAACACCAAGGGGAAACACCAAGGGGATTCAAACCCCTCCCATTTTACTCATTCAACACCTTGACCACCATATCACTTATGTTTTTGTGAAAATATGCTAAAATATTTACATATTTTCTACACTCACAATGTTTGCCAGCTCGCTGTATAATCAACTTAAATCAGTTAAATCCATCATGCAATGCATTTCCTTCCAATTTTTTGTGATAAACTAATAGATAATTGATTAAATAAACATCTTGCAAAGTTTCAATAAAAATTTCCAAGTTTTTCTTACAATTTCCGTGGTTTTTATTCAATTTTTATCGATATCGATAATATCCCAATATTTCCATCTAAATTTCCGTGTTTTTGGACTACCAATATTTCCGATATCATCGATATTTAATACCTTGGTTCCTACACACAAACACCATATACGTTTGTAAACATGTGTTATTTTGTATTTTTATTAAGCTAATTGTGTACACATGTCAGATTATGATTCGTCATTTAATGTACGGAATTCGAAACTCTCCCGCACTAGCTAGCACTTCAATTATTGAAGCGCTCTTAACTCATGCACCCAGTTGGTTGTTAGTGCACCGTTCATGCCGCTGTAACCTCTGGTATTTTAGTAATTTGAAATTTCACTAATTGACAAGATAATGCAGACAAAAGAACAGCTCTAACTACAAAGCACTGCTGACCTACCACAGGTGACCTCATAAATTGTTTATGTGACAATTTAAGCACTTAATTCCACCAGCCACACAAAAAAGTGTGCTTGAATCATATTTCAACGAGCTGAGCCGTTTTATTTTTTAAGTTACACTTCATAAATCATATTTGCAAAACATTTAGCCCATTCGAAATATTTGAAACATCTAATAGAATTCAAATAAATTGACGAACACTATTTTTTGAGAAACATTAAAATTTCATTGAGACAATTAATTGAGATAATGGTTCTGGCTTGAATTGAATTTTTGTTAGAATAATTTATGAATCAAGACTTACAAAATAGGCTGGTCGGTTGTTGAAATTCAATGTGAAGTGAGTCTCACAACTATTTTTTTTTTTTTTTTTTGGAAAAAAAATGAGGATCCCTTATATATATATATATATATATATATATATATATATATATATAGGATTTAGGATAGATTGTATACATTTGTACATATTTATCTATGTTTACATAGATATATGGCTGGAGGCTGTCTGGATAAATGTGTTTGTATATATAAAACCATGCTCTATACTGAAGCAGAGTAGAAGCTCATACACCATTGACCACGCGGCCATGGATACGAGGAGAGTAAAGAATATTCGGGAGGTTCGCTACGCAGGAGAGATGACGCCGACGGCCATGTTCCTAGTATTAGAATTGGAAAGACGGTGTCATCTCTTCTGCATAGGAAACCTTGCATTGTATGTGCACCGAAACCACTGCCATGGCAAATTGGCAACCAGAGATTCTGATGAAAATAAGGTTCTACTCATTATTTCAATTTGTGCTTAACCTTAATGTTTGTTGTTTACTGTGAAATATGTAGTCTTAGTTTTGCAGGTACACAACCTAATTCGATATGGTTCATTGCACTTCCAAAGCTCGGAAGAAGAGCTGCATCAAACTTGGTTACCAAATGCTTCTGTGAGAACCAACATTTCTGTTTTCTCCTTCTGTGACCAGCAGGGATAGGTGATTCGAATTTACAACGCCTTTCAACATTCGAAAAAGAAGTACTAATAGGTTAAGAACTAGTTGGTTATTCTTTTTATTTTTATTTTTTTAATGCACCCTTGAGAAACCCTGAAGTTGGTGTACATGACGGCAAACCTTGGTCACACAAACTGGTTCCACAACTCGTGCAACAATTAAACCGGAGTCGACCATCTTATGTCTTGTTTACAGTTCATCCCATAGTCGTCGTACGAATCAAACTCCACCAGCGTCCTGAGCTGCCCGTTTTGGAGTTGGGTGGGAATCAAACTTAGGTGGTAACAATTTCAACACTCCAAATTGCCAACCAACTCCTTGGGGTATCTAGTTGGTAACTTTGATGGTTGATTTGTGTTTTGTTTTAACTTTATTACCTGTGTTATCCACAAGATTTGGAAGCAAGATCTGTTTTGCAAATTCATAGCAGCAATAATCTAGACGTGTGCGGAAATCACTTTCCTACCCAATATCCTCTTACCGTCCATAATCTCTCAATTAGTACGGGTTTATGATAATTGCGCTCTACTTTTGTACATATAAATTTACATATATTGTCGGGGCATTTGGCCCATGGATTATGTACGAATAAACTTGATCAATCGTTAAGATTAACAATTAACAAAGTACGAATTTCGAACCGCAATTTTTTTCCAAATAGTTCAAAATAAGTACGAACACTGTGCTTTAAATATCCCTACAATAAGTTCATGCTTGTTGGATGCTGCAACACCAACAGAATGAAAACCCAACGATGTATTATCGCCAAATCGTTTCTCAAAACCAACCAACCACCAAGAAATGTATCCCCAGGTGTAAACAGTGTTACAAGTTCATAGTTCTAACTGTAGAAACACAACAAATTTCAACTTGGCTCCTAGCTGGTTGTTTCATGTTCCGAAGATATGTAGCTATCCAGCTACCATGATCCTTCAGCTCCCAGTGTTGGATTTTTAAAGCGGAGAAACCCCAGAAAGTCTTCAGAGAGTAGGGCTGCGAGGTAGTCACGCCTTCTTCAGTGATTTTAGATATCTGCAATTTCAAATTTTAAACTGGACCGTCCGATCACAGATCAACGGTCTACGTTTTTTTACCCAAAAAAGTTAAGAATTTCACTTTTAAAAAAAACATAAATTTTTTATAAATTTAGATATTATTATTATTTTTATAAATTCAGAAATTAAAAATAAAATTATTATTTTATAGTTAAAAATAAGAATATTTTAATAAAATGGACTAGGCTAATTTTTTGTTAGGAGCAAGGTCTAAAATATCAATAATATCCCGAAATTTCTATTGAAATTTTCGTGTTTTTGGACTACTGATATTTCCGATGTCATTGATATTTCTATCGAAATTTTCGTGTTTTTTAAATTTCTATATTTAAAAAAACACTAAGGGGATTCGAACCCCTCCCATTTTACTCTTTCAACACCTTGACTACCATATCACTTATGTTTTTATGAAAATATGCTAAAATATTTACATATTTTCTATACTCACAATGTTTGCCAGCTCGCTATATAATCAACTTAAATCACTTAAATCCATCATGCAATGTATTTCGTTTCAATTTTTTGTGATAAACTAATAGATAATTGACTAAATAAATATCCTGCAAAATTTCAATAAAAATTTTCAAGTTGTTCTTACAATTTTCGTAATTTTTATTGATATCGATAATATTACTTTTTAAAAATAATGTTTGAAAACTATAACACCTTCCTCGTAGCCCGAACTCCAGAGCTTTCCCAAAAAGCCTTATGCACCAATAAAATTGCGACCTCACAGTCCCAGACCCCCACGTCTGCATGCAGCCTCGCTTTCTATTCTAACTAATCATTCTTATCTTTATTTCTTACTCCTCTTATCTGACAAATTTCATTTGACCATATAGTAAAATAATACTCTTTCATTATCCCATCTCATCACGCCATCCCATCATTCAAAACCCATATCACGCCAAGTGCTGATCTCTGCACTTTCTATCAACAAACCCCAATTAACTCGAACTCTGTTGTATGTTACTAATCTCATTTATCCCGTCGTAATTAATAAAGATTAATCATATTGAAAGATAATTACTATGATAAAAAATCATACTATTATCCCTCAACAATAGCAAAACTTTTCGATCAACGGTGTAGAAGCATATTTATTTAATGACCTTGATTACCCGGGTCGATTGTGTAAACTTGGGTCCAAACACCTTCGTATGGATCCAACATGGGACATATTGGAACCCTGATGGGGAACAGACTTCCAGATTAAAAATAACCAGAAAATGTATGGAAATACTATAGCAGGCCATACACATTGCTCAAGGTTAAGAGTAAATTGTAGTAATAGTTCCTTAACTTTAACTCAATTGGAGCAATAGTCTCTCAACCAAAAATTCATTACCATTAGTCCCTTAACTCATCAAAACATGCAGATATGGTATTTCAACTAAAAATCAATTACCATTGGTCCTTCAACTTAAATCAAATTGGAGAAATAGTCCCTCAATTTTAACCCAATTGGAGCAATGGTCCTTCAACTTTAACCCAACTGTAGCAATGGTTATTCCAACGTAACTCATTTTGACAAAATTCTGATGAAGTTGACGAAAATGACCATAGCTACATGTTTTGATGATTTGAGAGACCAATAGTAAAAGATTTTTAGTTGACAGATAATTGCTCCAATTTGATTAAAGTTGAGGGACTATTACTACAATTTACTCCAAGGTTAATTATGAATTCATTTAATAATGGATAATGCTAGGAAAATAAAATTTGCAAACTAAATAATGTATCACCAATAATAATGAGCGTGTGTATCAACCTTTAAGTAACAAATCAACTATCAATTTCTATGTCATTTAATTTTTAAAATTTTATTACAAGTTTAATCTCTCTAACATTACCTTTTAATAATTATTAGAAGACTAAATGATTTTCAATTTGATCGATATACAAGTTTGATTATAAATTCACATTGTTAATAAGAACGAGTAGCTCGCATTTCTAGTATAAGGGTTTAGTAGTTGCAAAATCAAGTTTGGGATTTATTTATGTTTTTCTATATTTGTACCAAACCAAACCCATTCGAACCGAAAGCCTCAATTTAATATTGAGTTGAATAATGTTAACACATATGGAAATAAGCATATAATGTGTCACTAATAAGAAATAAGTACGGTAATCAACTCTTAAGTAATAATCTAATTATCAACAACCATGTTATATGACTTACAAAATTTAATCTAAAAAGTTAGTCTCCCTAGTAGTACCCTAACACATACGTAAACCGAATGGAACCTAATATTGTATTTAATACAAATTAACGATTACACGACACATGATGCCCTATTATTGGAATTCAGAATATTGCTAGTTGGCTATTATATCAATATATTGAACTCATTGAACTTATATAGGAATCTAAAGTGGGCTGAAAAAAGTAAGTGTGATACTGATATTGAGCTTATTCAGCTCTTATAATGAGCGGAAAACTTTGAATGTGATACAAATATATTAAACTCATGAGTTCAATATATTAAACTCATGAGTGTGATATATTGAACTTGTGAGTGTAATATCAGTATCTTAACTCACACTAGTGTACAGTAGTTCTACAAATATCCGTAATGTAGTAAAAGAGCGCTTATTTTTACTGAGATAAGTTCGATTCCACGAACGTACTTGTTTGGACATCCATTTTCACAACATTGGATTGCTCTTAAAATATACATTGGGCTTTTTTTCAGGTCCAAGTTACATCAAGCCGAATGTTGCCTAGTACTCAAACGGCAAAGGAAATGAGAGCCCATGTCTCTAACCGTGTGACAGTGACACAATCTCCTCCTTAACCTGCACAGTAAATAGCAAAATCCCCAAGAATGCATCTTTATTTTGCTATGCTCTTCTACACCGTCTCCTTTCTGCAATTGGATAGGTCAAAGATCCACCCCACTTTTGTATTTATTTCATATTTGGAGCCTCGCCAACTCATCTCCTCTCCCTCCCTCCCTATGTTATAAATCCCCATTCCAAAATTCACCAAAAACAAATACTATAATTTCTCCCAATCATTTTCTCCTCATAGCCATCCAAAAAAAAAAAGAAGAAAGAAAATGCAGTCCATGTTAAACCTCCATGGCAGCTTTGGCCTTCCTCTCTGTTTCAGGGATAAGCCATCACCATCTCACCTTTTCTAAGGACTATAAACCTCTCTCTCTCTCTCTCTAAAGCTCTCTCTTTCCATTTTCCAGAATATAATATTGGGTTTTGATTCTTTTGTGTGAGTGGTTTTTGTTTTAGGATGGTAGATCATGATCGGAGGAGGGAAGCCATGAAAAGGAAAAGATCACAAGCTAGGGCAGCTCTGCATGCAAACCAAGAAATGGGTTTTGAAGGAAGAAGTGAAAGAGTTGCAGCAGAAGAGATCAAGGTTGATGATGATGGAGATCTATCTATTGCAGTACATGATATGTGTTGCAGTTATTTGGCTTGTACTGCAAAAGCTGCATAAGCTTATTAGCTTAGCTTAAGTTGGCTTAGTAATTTAAGAGAGCTTTAAAGAAAATAGCTTCTTTAAACTTTTTATTAACAAAAAACAATTTACTAACTTTATTTAATAAAGATGGCTTAAATTTTAATAAAAATGACTTAAATTTTAATGAAAAATGAAAAATGAAAAAATTATTTTAATTTAAAAATAATAATAATGACATGTAATTTAGCTTGAGGTGACTATTGGTTAAAACAATTTAATCAAATTTTAAAAAAGTACAGATGTTTAATCTAAATGATATAGAAAAATTGTAGAGAATTCTAATTTTTCCAAAATTTAACATAATAAATAAAAAAATTAAAAAAATAAACAAAATAAACAAAAGCAAAAATTGCGCGCAAGTCCCGTCGTCTTATCCCACAAGCACAATTATCCTTACCCCATCTCTTTACCATTCTTATCTCATCTCTCTCTTTCTCTCTTCTTTCAAATATTCTCATTAAATTTCTCTTTCTTCTTACATCGCTCATCCACATCAACTTTTTTTACTCTCTCCTCTCTCATTTCAAATCTCCTCACTCTCTCATATCACACTACTCTCACTCAACACTACATTCTTTTTTATTTTATTGTCTATTTATTTGACCATTGTTTCATAATTTGTTTAGAACAAACTGAGTAATAATATTGCAAGACAAAAAAAAAAAAATTCATTGCTCAGTTATATAAAGAATACTTATTTTAATTTTAAAACAGTGATTTTATATTTGGTTTGGACAAATTTTTAAGCTTGTGTTATGTCATATGAACATTGATTATTTTTATAACTGAACACTGCTTATTTCTAGAATTGAACATTGATTATATTTAGAACTTAACACTAATTATTTCTAAAATTGCACCATGGTACTACTACTATTTCTTAAAATAAACACTGATTACTTCTTAAAATGAATACTATTTCTTAAAATAAACAATGATTATATCTTAAACCGATCACTAATACTATAACTATTTCTTAAATTGAACATCAACTATTTCGTAAATTGAAACTAATTATTTCTTAAATTGAACACTAATATTATCATTTTTTTTTGTAAACTAAACACTGACTATTTCTTAAACTGTAAAACCCTGAAAATTTAAATACATGGAATATAATATTTATAATTATGAATATGTGGAGAAAATCGAAAATAAATCAATTTATGGTTATGAAAATTTAATTGAGGAATTTTAAAATTTTGTTACCAGAAATTATTATAATTTACGTAATTGTATTATTGAGATTTTATATTATTTTTTGAGAATTTATATTAATTTATTTGAATTGAGTTTTTAAAGTAAACTAGTTACTAAGTTTGAAGTTTGGAAATTAATTATCTAAAATTTGTAGAACCTTCGAGATCACAATTTATATGTTTGAATAGAACTCGATCTCACGAACGCGTAGGCGCAAACCATTCGTGAAACAGAGTTATAACGAAAAAGTTATTAGCGTTGAAAGTTAGAGATATTTTTGTAATTTAAACCTTCATCTGGAAGGCTCTAGATTTTTTGAAGCAATGGATGTGTCACGTGTGTGGCTTTGATGGAGATGAAAGGAGAGAAAATGAGGGGGTGGACGAATCAGAAGGGGGAAAGTGGAGGACCAATGGAAAAGAAGGAAAATGAGGGAAGGGATGAAGAGGAATGCACCTCCTAACCCGATAAAAAGACCTGGTAATTTGGGCAACTTTCCAACGAAATTCCGTCAAATTTCTGAAGAATTAGGCAAACCCAACACTCCCAATCATCCTATCAACCCTCCCTCTACAAATTCCACCCCAACTAAAGACTAAAGAGTACTAGCTTTTGTTTGTGTGTTTGTCTTGTTACTAGAGATTTAGAAGTACCAGCAAGCTGGCCTCCCTATTTGGACATTCCATGCTTTGAAGATTTCAGTATCACCAACAGTTAAGACTCATTTTCTCCATTGTTTAGTTGTATATTTGTGAATATTCTATTTATCCATTGTTTTCAACAGTTAAGACTCATTTTCTCCTTTAAAATTGCAAGTTTATTGATGATGTATACTAGATGTGTCATTAAAATAAGCAACTCACTTTGACCCTAAATAATATGCAAACTTACATATGTTTTCGATTCAAGTGACTATGAGCTAAAGAAATGTGTTGTCTCTGACCCAGAAGCTACTTTTACAACCTGGAGTGAGGAATATGAATCTTTGATATGGCAGATCTAGAACTTGTACATATTGATTTTAACTAACTCTTTAATAGGTGTAATTTTGGACTAATTTTGTTTTGAATTCGACTATATTTGTTATGGCTTTTGATGAGGTGCAAAGCTTGCTGGGGAAAATGCATCTATCCAAAAATATGCACTTTCAAGTTTTATTGTATTAGAGATAAAATATGTAACATTACATTATGTTTGTGAGATTGCGAATGTGTTTCAAACAAGTAAGAAACCCGTGCTTCGTTGCATGTTTTAAAACCGTTAAAGTTGATAAATGAATAGTTAGAAACATTGAGAATAGTTTTGTTCATTACTTAAATAGTAGAATATGGACATGGCAGATTTGTATCTAACCCACAGTAAGAACCTATGTACAACCAAAAAAGCCTATACTCAATTTCACAATTGAGTTTAAAATCCTAACATAGCAGTAGCAAAGAAAATGGACTGAAAACAAAAATTAACGGCCAAAAAAGTGTAGGCATTCACCAGTAATCCGACTTGAACGGTGTTGGATCAAGTGTTCTTCTTGAGTCACTATCAATCAAACCTCTTGTAAAGATAAAATTTAGAAGTCATTTATTTGAGTTAAAGATGCAAACTTTCCTTCTTTGACAGGAAGAATAACAGAGTTTGTGACAACCATTCTGATATCAATTTCCACCATCCATTTTTTTCCTTAGACTTTTTGAATTTCAAACTACGTTTTGTTACTTACAATAGGTCTATTAAATCAATTCTGATCAGTCAAATATTTTAAAAAATATTAAACAAAATTATCAATCATGATTAAGTTTATGGGACTCCATGGAATTCATGTTTAAGTGGAGGACTAGATGCATCCATTTCATTCAAATCAAGAAATACAAAGAAATCAAATCAATAAAAATACTTAATTTGAAGATAAAGCTGGGAAATATAGAAATCTTCAAGTCCTAAACAGATTGAAGCATATTCCTGTTTTTCGTAATAAAACAACCCTTTTTAAGAAAATTACAGGAAGACAAATAAAATTGGAAATGAAATTACTTCAAAAGATTAGATAATCTGCAAATTGCTACCACTCGATAATTTTGCAGAAGATACAATTCTATTTTGTTTCCGTGCAATAACAGCAAGTACAATTCTGTGTCAATTCTCTACACTAACCCAAACCCACTTCTTCAATTCCTTCTTATTAGTTTATCCTAAACAAAAGGAACTTTATGATATTCAAACCTTAATTGTCAATTATATCAAGTATTTTGGAAATACATAAACAACGAAATTCCACTGACAAACTAAACAAATGGCCTTTCAATACATCGTTACATAATCACAACTTACCTTCCAAATTGGACAAAATGCAATAAGCAATAATTGCAATATTCTAAGACTTCTTCAGGTAAAGCACACACCTATGTAAACACAAAAATTTCCTACTTCGAACAAGACAAGAACACGTGTACAAAATAATATTTTGTATTAATGAATTTGGGGTTACAATCTCTTTTAACTTGAATCCTTTGATTCGATCTTCGTAAGGTGTAGATGTTTGTTGATTCAAGGGCCGTTGAGACTTGATCTTGGGATGAACAGTCGTGTAGATTTGTTGATGTTGTTGATCCAAAGGGCTATCAGGGCTTGATCTTAGGATGAACATATCTTCAAGAGCCTTCGGGGCTTGATCTTGATGAATAGTTATATGGATTTCTTCAAGGGCCGTTGGGCTTGATCTTGATGAACTAATGAACGGATCTTCAAGGGCTTTTAGAGCTTGATCTTGATGAACGATAAACAGATCTTCAAGGGCATTCGGGACTTGATCTTGATGAACAGTTGTTGATCCAAGGGTTGCCGGGGCTTGATTTTGGATGAACAGTTGCCTCAAGGATTTGACGAAGAACAAAGAGCTTTCTCGATCTTTGGGGAGTCTTGAGAATTTGGATGCTTGAAAGCTTTAGAGTTTCAAAGCTTCAATGACACAATTCAAGGCTTTGTGTGAAGTGGATTGGTGGTTTGAAATGAATGAAATGACTTCTATTTATAAAAATTTCCAAGGCCTAATTTTGAATATAATATTCAGATGAAATAAATCGTTTCTGCCAAGTGTTGACACGTGTCCTATTTAATAACTTTTCTGACTTTTTTTTTAATTTTTCGTTGAGTCACATGCTACGTGTAAAATTTATGTGGCGCATGATCGTTGAAATTTTAATTATTGGTCAACATTTACTTCACCAAAATTTCAATGTCTTCAACCTAATTTAGAAATTTTCCAATAAAATTGGACAAAATGCAATAAGCAATAATTGAATATCACTATTTACCTTCCAAAAGCGCTTCACATACGTCATCAATGGTAACATTAACCCCCCTCAACAAAATTCCAAATTCTACACACCAAATATTATCAGGGACAATTACCAATAATATAATAAATAGGCATACAGAGATCCAGAATGTTGAAATTGCAATAAAAAAAACTCAAATAATGCTTTAAAGAAATGCAAAATATTCATGAAAATTTGAGAACGATTTTCTTCATTCATTAGAATCAAAGAAAAGAGATTGAAGCCAAAATTTGACATAAAAACCAGAAAATGAAACTAAAATTGAACAAAACCCTAACCCAATTCAAACCCCTGTTTGAAACGCCTCATACCTTAAATTGGAATTTCAAAACTGAAAGAAGAAAGAAAGACAACGACGCGGTGTAGTTCGCCGGCATTCGTAAAAAAACAGATTTTGGAGAGATTCTTCATCAATGTAGCAGTTGGTGAATCACTAATTAAGTGGGGCAGATTAGGTAAGTGTCTAAGGTTTTTTACGTTGATTGTAAGTAGAGAGATGATGCAGAATGAAGAGGTGAGCGAGAAAGCATGGGGGTTTGGCAGATGAGGCATACGGCTAATTCTTGGACGAAAGATTGAAAATTTGGGCCATTGGGTTGGAAGTATTTTGGGGGAATCTGATTCTGTGAGGGGGAATCTGATTCTGTGAGGGAGAATGAAGCAGTGGGGGGTTCAGAATGAGGGTTTTGGGGAAATTTGAGATTTTTAGGGAAGAAGAAGAAGAAATAGAATTAGAGTTGGGTTGATTTACTGATAGTCTGATAGGAAAGAGAGCTGAGGTTGGGAAAGCTGTGGTAGCGGTGGTTGAAACTTGAAAGTTGAAATGGATCTGGTTTAACTTTTTACGGTGAAGCGGTGAGGGACAGAAAAAGGTGGAGGAAGCTGGGACTCCCACGTGCCACAAAATTATCTCCAATTAACAACAAGACAAATAGGCAAAGTTGTTATAATAGCAAAATAATTGGGGGTAAAATTGGAAATCCATTGTAGCTAAGCTACAGTGATTTCCCCACCTGTTTTAGTATATATATAATTGTAACTTTTTTTAATATTCAATTCATGTTGGCACAATTACAATATGAAGTGTCAACTTGTTTGGAAAAGGTTATCTAACAAGTTGTCAGAAATGAAGCACAAATAGTGGTACATTTGTGTCTGTCTCTTTGAGCACCAAACAATCTATTGTGCTCTTTTAGCAAAGGCAACGCTTATAGAGGGCACAAATAGAAATAAAGTTGTTGCACTGTTGATATTGGTCTATGGGCACATATGTTGGTGCTCTTTGGCCTTAAAGGGCACATATAATTTATTGTGCGCAGTGACCATATTTTTTGTAGTGTTTGTATCCAAAATGTTTAACAAAACAAAAATGTTAACTTATTAATTCTTAAAAGTGGATTGTACTTACATGCTAGGTAGCATTAAATGTTAGGGCATTGGATGAATGAATTCAAGGGACCACAATAAAAACAATAATCCAATGAATTTTGGTCATCCAATGCGGTAGCGTTTAATGCTATGAAAGAATTTTTCTTTAAAAACTCCCACAATGCAATGGTGGATCGGGTTTTTGAGATATCTAGTTATCCACTACCCAATTTTTTACAATGTTATATTGACACTAAAGAGTGGAATAAATTGATATCGAATTCCGATAATGTAATGCAATAGCATTGTTAAACATACGACAGCAACGTCTAATTATAATAACACTGCATTCTGGAAGTAAATTAAAATAAAACAAGGATAGAAATCATGGTTTAATTTCACATAAAACATCCTAACTTTCGTATAATATCCGTGATTTTAAGTGCACTGAAATATTAATGAGATAGACGAAAGTATAAGATCTATTTCTTTAAATCTCATCCGTTCATTTTCAAGATGTACTCATGTTCTGCCAAATCTCACCCCGTTCATTTTTGATGTGAATCCATATATAATAATGCCTAAGACGTTGCGCCATTGCTGGAAATAACATTCAGTACTCTCCATGCCTATCCTCTGCAGTAACAATATAGAAAGCGCTAATTCACAAATTTCATATGTACGGGTATGTAGGACTTTTTGTATCCAAAATGTTTAACAAAACAAAAATTTTAACTTATTAATTCTTAAAAGCGGGTTTTACTTTTACGCTACGTAGCATTAAATATTAGGGTATTGGATGAATGAATTCAAGAGACCACAATAATGCAATCAATTTTGGTCATTCAATGTTGTAGTGTTTAATGCTATGAAAGAATTTTTCCTTAAAAACTCCCACAATGCAGTAGTGGATTGGGTATTTGAGATATCTAGTTATCCACTGCCCAATTTTTTACAATGTTATATTAACACTAAGGAGCAGAATAAATTGATATCAAACTCGTTATTCATAAGATTCAAACTTAAAACATATTATTTAACATAAAAATGAATAGAGTTAATGACAAAAACCAAACCGCCACACTAAAAAGAGCTTAAGAACTGTAAAAAGACGAGAAAAAAAAATTCAAAGACAGCTATAAAACTCGGTGACAAGTTTAGGGACCATCACTGTAACTAATCCTATATCTCCTCTTTGCTATGCTGATCGGCACCAATTACACATCATGAGCCCTAACCAACTGATCGGCACCAATTGCACATCATCGAGGGCAACATTCATTGCAATCATCAGTAGTTTCTCTCATGGCTTTGTTCTTGGTGTTGTTCAATTCATTTCGAGTGCCGCTTCATAATCGGTGGACCTGGAATGTTTAACTTTGTGAACTCCATCTTGCTTAATAGACCGCTGAGGAACAGGTCAGACCAGTAGTCCAAGGCTTTGCTCAGGATAAGTTACAAGGAAGCCTTTACCCTAACAAACAAGATAAACCTACTTCTTCTGAAGTGAATGGACTGGGATTCTTTTCAGAGTCCTTCAGAAAGTTCATGCAAATTCAGCGGCTATAATCATTATTTATAGATTATTTGATAACTATCTTATTTTTAGTTGTGTTTTCTTTATTAAAATATGAAAACTAAAATCTTGTTTGGTAATTATCTTTACTAATTAATAAAACCCTCTTTGTCAATCAAAAAAGGGTGAAAAGACAAATTAGTCTTCTATCACACAAAAAAAAATGATGGGCAATAATGTAATTGTACAAGTCTAAATTTTACAGTTTTTTAACTAAGCCTCACCTACATGTGATATTAAAATACCTCCAATATTAAAAAAATAATATAAAAAACCTCTCTCTCTCTCTCTCTCTCTCTCTCTCTCTCTCTCCATGCTCTCCTTTCTAAAAAATGTGTTCATACTCACAAAGTGTGTAGGTAAATGCTATAAAAACTAGCAGAGAGCACACACTTTGTGTGTGTGAACAATCACCCACCTCCTCGCACGTTCTCCTCAAGCGCAACCGCTTCAGTTCATTCAAACTATTAAAAAAACATCATGATTTCACTTACCTATATGAAAAAATAATGGTGGGACAATTTCTCTTAATAAGTGCATAATTTTATCTTATTAAATATTTTGATACAAAATTACTATTTTGCCCTCCTTATGTAAATATTGTGTATCAAAAGTGAGGGCAAAATGAGAAAAGGGGATATGATTGTCATTTTTTCAAAAGGTACAAAACTAGTATTTTTCCTACTCATCTCAACATTATGTATTCAAAAGTGAGGGGCAAAATTGGAAATAATGGGGAAAAAGGTTTCTCTTAATTATATAGATAGAAATAATGAAAATTGAAAATTAAAAACTGAAATCTTGCTTGGTGACCACTTTCAATTTTCAAAAAGAGAAACTACTTTATTTAGTTTTTAAATTTTAGCATTTTGGTTTTTAATTTTCATTGTTTTTGAAAAATGAAACTGAAAGTAGTTACCAAATAAGATTTTAGTTATCAAAAAACTAAAAATTAAAAACTAAATAGTTATTAAACGATCCTTTATTTTTTAAACAAAAAATGATGGATTAGCCAGCCCCCTCGTCTGTTCGCTCTCTTCCTCCTCTCTCTTCATTCTCTTCTCTTATTTCCCCAATCCGCTCTTTTTACCATTCTCTTCGTGTGTGCAAAGTTTGCGAGTCTCTCGCTCTCTCAGGCCAAACTTGTCAGTTTCCTTACCCGTTAATCTTACTAGAGTACCAAGTAGATTTAACAAATTAAAAAGGGGTTTTACATAAATGGTCTCTAAAATTAGCATAATTTACATTTTAGTTCCTCAATTTGAAGTCAATTAATGAAGATCCTTAATTTTACCACCTCACATAAATAAAGAATTCGTTTAAAAATACTTTTAAAATAACAAAAAACCACTTTTGGTGAAATGAATTTTAGGTTTCAAAAACACTTCAAGTGCTTTTTGAAGCACCATATACGTGCTTCCTACTGGAAACATTTAAAATGTTTCTACATGATCCACTTAAATTTTGACTAAAGATTGGTTTCAAATATATTTTCACCAAAAGCGCTTTCAATCATTTTAAAAGCACTTTCAAATGAGCTCGTAGTTTTTGTAATCTAAACCTGTCAATTTTTTTGCTTGTTGATGACCTGGCAACCAAAAAACATCCTTCGGATATTTAAAAGAAAAGAAAAGGCCCAGCCACATGTCTCTCGCCCCATCCGCCATCTGCCAGACTCAACCACGCCAAGCCCAGCTCCACCCTTCTTTCTCAATATATAAACATCATTCATATATCATTCTTATAAAAATATTAAACATATTTAAAATTATTAATACATTTATTTGTAATGAAGAAAATTGACGAATGCGGTTCTACAAAAAAATCCTAAACCCTTAATCCAACGGTCGCATGGTTTTAAATTTTTGTAACTTTTGATAGTCATGATTTTTTAAAGAGACCGAAAAGTTGCATACTACTTGTTCTCGTCCACCTTCTTCGCCGGCACCTTTACCTCCTATTAAATACTAATCGATCACTACTGCATTATTGATTTGGATCGAATAGTGAATTATCTATCACACTATTAACTAAATGGCTAAACATTTTCAACTTGGTCGATTTTAGGAGCAGCAAATGGGTGACCCCTACATCGAGCAATTTGTCTTGTGTGTCTATATACATACGCGAATTCGTCATTTTCATAGTTAATTTTTATCAGTAGTGTAACGTCCCACATTTCCCAATCACCCGCCCGGTAGGCAGTCATCTAGCGCCACAAAATTGGCCAAAAGTGGCCACGGACTGTCGTGCTCCATCTACTCCTATTTATTGTTTGCTGCTGAGATAAACCTGTGAGGTCCAAACCTTCTTGGAGGTCTGCATCATCACAAATGAAAACAAAAATGTTAGATGATTGATTTCATTAACTGCGGTTCAGTTTGATTTTTATACAAGCGATATTGGGCTGGGGAATCGAAACATTATACGCATGCGTAAATATTTTTAACTTTTTATTTTAATTTTGTAGAAACAGATTAGGTGAAATTAGTTCTTCGTCAACAGTCATGTGGAAGGCACCAACCCTCTTCCAAAAGAGAAATGACCGTTGCATCCAAAACACCCCCCCCCCAACAAAACATTGTACGCATGCGTAAATATTTTTAACTTTTTTTTATTCTATTTGATTTTAATTTTATAGAGACGGATTAGGCAATATTAGTTCTTCGTCAACAGTCATATGCTAGGCACTAACCCTCTTAAAGCCAAACCCTAACAAGAAGTAGAAAACTACTAGAAACAAGAAAACCCAATTACAAAAAAAAAAAAAAAAAAAAAAGAGTAAAACCCCTCCTAACAAAATAAAAAATTGGGGCGAAGAGAAAGATTAGGATGATACACGGTAATAGCACAAGGAGGATAAGAGTCCTATCAATAAACCCCAGGATGATCCTCTCCAAAATTTGTCCAACAATCAGCCATCGGAGTTAGCCAAGAACATATTAGTAATTCAGCTCGGTTAAAGTTCATCATATTGAAATTGCTCAAGCAAACTAAGAGCAAAGCACTTGAACTATCCTTTGTAAAGCAAACTTAAATGATATTTTCCCCCTTTTATCAAATGATTATGCAAATTCATTTTGATTTTGAGGTGTCATGCCTACAAAACCCCCTAAGGATTCTCTCCCATCTATCCTCCTATTTTTGGGTGACTCGACTCCAAGTTAACAGATTTCATTTGAACGGTCTAAATTAAAAGAAGGGAATATGAGGAGATAAAAATAGAAGAGGAGAGAATCCAAGTCTCTAGTTTTTTGGCAGTTTGAGTTGCTACTTGGACTTCATGTGCAGATAAGAAGAGTTCCTCCACGCAACCACAATTTGATACGTTTGTAGAAATGTATTATTCAATATTTATATTAAACTAATTATGTACATATATCAAATTGTGATTTACTATTTAGTATTCGGAATTCGAAACTCTACCACACTAGCTAGCACTTGAATTATTGAAGCCATAATAACTCATGCACCGACTTGCTTGTTAGTACAACAGTTCGTCCCACTCTAGCCTCTGGTATTTTAGCTATTTGAATCGTACACGGATCCTCTCCGGATCCATTATGTGTGGATCCTAGGAATTTCTACATTTCAGCCGTACATTGTGAATTGTATGGTCAGAAATCATTTTACTTTTATTATTTTAAATTAAACATAAATAGTATCTGACGAAAACTAACGGCACGATATACGATGAACTGCTAAAATGTATGAGAACTCTCACGGACAACAATAGTAACAAAAAAAAATCTATTGAAAAAGGCTTATCAGGTTTCAGAAATGTTGAAGATAAGAGATGACAGACAGGCGAATTATATGTCAATTAAAGAAAATAAACAGATAGATACATAGAAAGCTCTCAGGAATCGCTAGCCCAAAAACTACGGAATATATAACTTAAAACATTGTTAGTATTAAAGGATACTAAATGATAGAGAAAATACCAATAAGTAATAACTCTACCTGAAGCTTGTTCACAGCAGACCGATCACGATAGAGAAGGACACGCATGCATTTCTCCAGCAGCTTTACACCTTCTTCGAAAGTCAAGTTCTCATGCCACTCACGCCTAACATGCTAACCTGGATAAGAATAAAAATATGACAACTAACTAAGTCAGCTCATTCAGTAAAAGAAATACATAAGTCCTAAAACCATACCACATGCTACTAAGTGTTAAGGGAAGGAAAAAACGAGGCCTACCATGCCAAGATACTTCTGTCCTTTTTTTACTCCACCAAGGACAAGAGAGTTCCACAGTGGATTGAACTTGTTACGCCTATTGTACATCACACGGGTCAGATAGTTGTGCACCTCTTTTGGTCCCAAAGAGTTCCCATCATACCACATGTTGTCGTATAGGCTACAACCAGAAAACTCAAAATGAATAATCCTTTAACCAACTGTTGCAAATTATAGAAAGAAACATAGCAAAAAGCACAATGAAAACATTAAGAAAAGTAGCTAAACCGTCATCTTCATAATTTTCCTTAATCAGGAATGCTTACATGAGTTCATCAAGATAATGTAACAACTCCTGAAAATCACTTATTTCTCCACTTGCACCAAGAAGAGAATGCTTTCCAATGGGCTTCATTCGCTCCACACTCTTATATCACAGGGTAGACCGATAAGAACATGTCAACAAATTCATCATTTTGATACTGGTAAGAAAGATGAACAGACACAAAAGGAGCATGCATGGGTGTCTGAATTAGAAGGCGGGGATGGGAGAAGACAAACATAGAAGGGGATATAATCCAAGTCTCTAGTTTTTTAACAGTTTGAATTGCTACTTAGACTTCATTGGGTAGATAAGAAGTGTTCCTACACTCAAACACAACTTGATACGTTTGTAGAAATAGTTGAATATCAAAGTGCACAACGAACGAGATTACAAAACTAATAGGAATATTATTAAACAAACTGAAAATACCGAAACGGCTACAAAATCCTAAGAGATTACATTGTGAATAACTTATTTCCCAAACTAAATTACAAGCAATATTTATAGAGAACTAAACCTAAGAAACCCTAATTCAGATGGGTGAGGCCCAAAAACCTAAACTAATAAACAAAACCCAAATACTAAAATAAACCTAAATACTAATATATTCCAACACCCCCCCCCCCCGGTCAAACTTATGGCGGTATACGACATGGGTTTGCAAACAAGCAGATGCGGACTAGCTCCATTAGGTGGACTGACATGCAAACTTGACTTTATTGGACTTGACTTTCGAACTTGACTTGACTTGATTCTTGATGGCAAACAGGTTATTGATTTTTGCTGGCAAACTGATTATGGTTCAAACTGGCTAGGGTTGAGAGTATGGAAAGAACCGATCACTAAATGGACGAGATTTCCATATCTCAATTGTAAACAAAAACAACGCCAACAACTTGTGTGGGCCAAACAAAAACTTAACCATGTTTTTTTCCTTTGCCCGTGTGGGCCTAAACTAACAGCAAACATTTTTTTTTTCCTTTTTCCTTCTCTCTTCTTTTTGTGCGTTTTTTTTATTCTTTCTGGACTGATAACACAAACAGCAACAAGCAACAAGCGATCAGATTCATAGATAGGTGAATGTAGCAGCGCAACAAGGATGGAGAGGTTCATGGTTGATTTGCAGGTGGTGGGTGGGCGCGGGAGATACAAGCAGGTGGCGGCGAGACGATGGCAAGGGATCTGGGTGCAGGGGCAGGTGCAAGCGGGTCGGGTTTTGGGTTCCTAATTGCAGTGGCAACATGGGTTTTAAGGGTTTAGGTGGGTCTGGCAACAGGTGATGGTGGACTGGGGCAGCGAGAATTGATTGCAGTGATGCGGGACTGAAGCGGTGCAGCAAGGATGGCAATGGATCAGGTGCGACACGATTTGGAGCAGCAACGGAATGCGAGTCTGTGTCTAGACTTCGATCAGATTTATAGGTTTGCGGAGGCCAATTGTAGGAGAATGGTGGTGGTGGGGTCGGGTCTGGTGCGGGAAGGATCAGGCTAGAGACAGGTTCTGGGTGCAGCGGATCTTGTACTAGTGCAAGAATGGTCCAGGCGGTTCTAGATGTGGTGTGCAGCGAAGGGGCTCGAGGGATGCAAAAATCTTGGTGCGGTGGAACATTTTCAAATTTAGGTGTGAGACAAATTCACCAAATTCTTTTTTTCAAAATCAGAACTTTTTTTTCTTGAAGACTACCAAGGACAAACTGAAAACCAAACCAGAAAACATGAAAAATCTACGGATGGAAACTGAAAAAAAAAAAACAACGAAAAAGACAGACAAACTGATACTGAACAGAAGCAGATTAAATCTTGAATGATCAAACCTGCTCTGATACCAAGTTGAATATCATATTGCACAATGAACGAGATTACAAAACTAATAGGAATATTATTAAACAAACTGAAAATGCCGAAACGGCTACAAAACCCTAAGAGATTACATTGTGAATAACTTATTTTCCAAATTAAATTACAAACAATATTTATAGAGAACTAAACCTAAGAAACCCTAACTCGGATGGGCTAGGTCCAAAAACCTAAACTAATAAACAAAACTCAAATACTAAAATAAACCTAAATACTAATATATTCCAACAAAAATATGTTATTTTGTATTTTTATTAAACTAATTATGTACTCATGTCAGACTGTAATTCGTCATTTAATGTTTGGAATTCAAAACTCTCCCGCGCTAGCTAGTACATCTTAACTCATGCACCTGTTAGTGCAACGTTCATGCCGCTGTAACCTGTGGTATTTTAGCAAGTTGAAATTTCACTAATTGACAAGATAAGGCAGACAAAAGAACAGCTCTTACTGTATAGCACTTCTGACGTACAACAAGTGACCTCATAAATTGTTTATGTGACAATTTAAGCACTTAATACCAGCCACACAAAAAAGTGTGTTTGAATCTAATTTTAACAAGCTGAACTGTTTATTTTTTAATTTGCACCTCATAAATTATATTTACCAAATATCTAGCCCATTTAGAAATATTTGAGACATCTAATAGAATTCAAAGAAATTGACGAACACTATGTTTTGAGAAACATTAAAATTTCATCGAGACAATTAAATGAGAAAATGGTTCTGAATTGAATTGAATTTTTGTAAGAATGATTTATGAATCAAAACTTACAAAATAGGCTGGTTGAATTGTTGAAATTCAATGTGAAGTGAGTCTCACAACTAATCTTTTATTTTTTGTTTTTTGAAAAAAAAATGAGGATACCTTGTATATATATACAGGATTTAGGATAGATTGTATACATTTGTATATATTTATCTATGTTTATATAGATATATGGCTGGAGGCAGTCTGGATAAATATGTTTGTATATATAAAACCAAGCTCTAAACTGAAGCAGAGTAGAAGCCCATACACCAATGACCATGCCGCCATGGATACGAGGAGAGTAAAGAATATACGGGAGGTTTGCTACGCAGGAGAGATGGCGCTGATGGCCATGTTCCTAATATAAGGATTGGAACAACAACGTCATCACTTCTGCGTAGGAAACCTTGCATTGTATGTGCACCTAAACCACTGCCATGGTAAATTGGCAACCAGAGATTCTGATGAAAATAAGGTTCTACTCATTATTTCAATTTTTGCTTAACCTTAAGGTTTGCTGTTTACTGTGAAATATGTAGTCTTAGTTTTGCAGGTACACAACCGAATTCGATATGGTTCATTGCACTTCCAAAGCTTGGAAGAAGAGCTGCATAAAACTTGGTTACCAAATGCTTCTATTAGAACTAATATTTTGGTTTTCTCTGTTTGTGACTAGCAAGGATATGCAATGCAAATTTAGAACGTCTTCCAACATTCGAAAAAGAAGAATCAGTTGGATTTCATTTTTATTTTTTATAAATTCTCCCCTTATCTATGCACCATCCGAAGTTTGTGTACACTAAAGAGGAATGACGGCAAACCTTGGACGCACAAATTGGCCCACGGTTCGTGCAACAGCTAGACGGGAGTCAACCATCTTATCCCTATGTCTTGTTTACACTTCATCCCAAAGTTGTCTTACCAATCAAACTCCACTAGCGTCCCGAGCTTGCCCCCTTGCCAATTTCAACACTCCAAAGTTGCCAACCAACTCCTGGGGTTTGTAGTTGGTAATTTTGATAGTTTATTATATTACCTGTGTTATCCACAAGATTTGGAAGCAAGAATCTATTTTATTGATCTGTTTTGTAAATCCATTGTAACAATAATCTGGGATATGTGCAAAAATCACTTCTCTACACAATGTCCAACTACGATCTGCAATCTCTCATTTAGCACGGGTTTATTATAATCGCGCTCTACTTCTTTACACATATTGTCGGGGCTTTTTTGACCATGCTTTATTTACGAATAAACTTGATCAGTGGTTCAGATTCACAACTAACAAAATATATGAATTTCAAACCAAATTTTTCCCAAATAATTCAAAATAAGTACACACAATGCTTTAAATATCACTACAATACGTTCATGCTTGTTGGATGCTGCAACGCCAACATAAAGAAAACCCAACGATGTATTATCGCTAAAATGTTTCTCAACACCAACCCGCCACCAAGTAATATATTCCCAGGTGTCAACAATGTTGCAAGTTAATGTTTCCAACCGTCGAAACACAACAAATTTCAACTTGGCTCCATGCTGGTTGTTTCATGTTCCGAAGATATGTAGCTATCCAGCTACCATGATCCTTCAGCTCCCAATGTTGGATTTTCGAAAGCGGAGAAACCCCAGAAAGTCTTCAAAGAGTAGGGCTGCGAGATAGTCACACCTTCTTCAGTGATCTTAGATATCTGCAATTTCAAATTTTATGTCATCTTACAAGGAAGACAATAAACTCCACCCTTACACAGCGGGCAATATTATCAAGAACTGTCCAGAGACAAATTGCTGCATTTCTTTTTTAGCCTTGCAACTACTGTGTTAATTTCAAACTACTAGTTCACACGGTTATCCAATGTGTGCAATCATCACTTTATTCAGAGACCTATAATAACGATCAAAGTTTTCTCCGCTAACAACTTCCCCCACTCGGTAAGGAAGTCTTAAAATGCTTGAACTTTTGCCTTCCAATGGTTGGGCTCATAAGAGTATGACTAATTTTAAAAACTGAACTCTTTACGCCAACTAATGTAAGAGAATATATGCAAACCCAACTAACGTAAAAGTGAAATTTGGAGGAAATCCTCAATTTATTAATGACACTGAATTCCAAAGGCAAATAATTTTCCACTAGGCCTCTACAAATAAAATCAACTTGAAAGAGTAAGGAAACATAGACATGCAGAAATAAAGCTATTACATATTTTGTCAACCTCAATATAGAATACTTCCTACACTTGGTGAAGAGTTAGGACATACAAAGGTAGCTAGCATCCAGGACTCAAAAATTGAAAAAGGAATCCATAGGAAGCTGGTAGTACTATTGTCTGGCATCTTACTAAATCCATAAACATATGCCACCAACCTTCAACGCCTCTTCGGAGATGAAGGTGACAATGAAAATAATGTGATGTTCATAAGCACATTGCACACATCTGACAAATGGGGTTTTCAAGAAGAATATTTTCCTCTAAAAAGGACCACGATCACCTAAATACTTTCTTCAATAAGTATATAGAAACTATGATTAAATTTTACCAAGAACCTCATTCTACAATGTATTTTACAGAAAGTACATATATTAGAAACCTTGTTGGTTAGAAATAGGAAAAAGAAATCAAACGAAAATTGAAATCAAAACCACAGTCCTGTTCATCAGAATAACAAGTAATAGTTCCCTCTTTGCTCACTTTACACAATTTCCGGGGCTAAAGCCCAATCTATTATCAGTAAAATAACTAGTACTTACACGGACAACAATAGCAACAAAAAGAACAATCTATTGAAAAAGGCTTATCAGGTTTCATAAGTGTTGAAGATAAAAGATGACAGACAGGCGGCTTATATGCCAGTTAAAGAAACTAAACAGATAGATGCATAAGAAAGCTCTCAGGAATCTTTAGCCAAAAATTACGGAATATATAACTTTAAAATTGTTAGTATTAAAGGATAACTAAATGATAGAGCAAATGACAATAATTAATTACTCTACCTGAAGCTTGTTCACAGCAGACCGATCACGATAGAGAAGGACACGCATGCATTTCTCCAGCAGCTTTACACCTTCTTCGAAAGTCAAGTTCTCATGCCACTCATCACGAAGTATAGGCCGTGCAAGGTGATTTCCAAACCCAGTTGCTACATGATTGTCCTCGAAATTCACGCCTATCATGCTAACCTGGAAAAGAATAAAAATATGACAAGTAACTAAGTCAATTCATTCAGTAAAAAAAAATACATATGTTCTAAAACCATACAACATGCTACAGAGTGTTAAGGGAAGGAAAAAATGAGCCCTACCATGCCAAGATACTTTTGTCCCTTTTTTACTCCACCAAGGACAAGAGAGTTCCACAGTGGATTGAACTTGTTACGCCTATTGTACATCACACGAGTCAGATAGTTGTGTACCTCTTTCGGTCCCAAAGAGTTCCCATCATCCCACATGTTGTCGTATAGGCTACAACCAGAAAACTCAAAATGAATAATCCTTTAACCAACTGTTGCAAATGACACAAAGAAACAGCAAAAAAAAAAAAAATAATCGCAATGAAAACATTAAGAAAGGTAGCTAAATGGTCATCTTCATAATTTTCCTTAATCAGGAATGCTTACATGAGTTCATCAAGATAACGTAATAGCTCCTGAAAGTCACTTATTTCTCCACTTGCACCAAGAAGAGAATGCTTTCCAATGGGCTTCATTCGCTCCACACTCTTATATCGCAGGGTAGACCCATAAGAACCTGTCAACCAATCCATCATTTTGATACTGTTAAGAAAGATGAACAGACACAAAAGGAGCATGCATGGGTGTCTAAATTTTGCATCATGAAGTACTAGAACTCCAACCATAAAAAAGAAGAAGAAAGAGATGATGAATATTAATGATAAAAAGATGGGCCACAACATAAAAACAATGAGATAGAGAATACATGACATGGTACAAAGACTGTTAACAGTTACAATAAGTGCACAAAACTGGCACTCAGAAAAAAGAGAGGAAGAAGAAAACAAAAACAAAATAAAGAATACCTTTTTGTTTATGTACCCCCAAAAAGGAATTTTACAGTCTGCAACATTCTTGATAACTTTAAACAGTATTGATGCAAACCACAAACAACCATTTATCCTTTGATTTAATGAATAAATAGCTTGTTAGGACCTAAGTTGCCTAACTTTGCTTCCTGAAACATGGGGAGGAAATTGAAGATATCCCATTGTCCTGCACATACTCTCTGCTTGTTTTATTTCTCCCCGATACTTGTAACTTTCACAGAACGTGAGAAGTTCAAATCTATTTTTTATTACCATTTTAGCCTTTATCGTTAGTTTATCTCAACTACATTGGGCATTGTAGGGATCCAAAAAGCGAGGATAACTGCTAACAATGGGCATTATAATCATAACACAGAAACTAATGTACCGTACTTTGGAAAGACTCTAATTTGAACTATTTCTGGTCAAGATAAATTGGCAGTAAGAGAATAAGCGTACAAGAACAACTCCGAAAATTTCATAACAAACTCGATAAGAATCTAAGAGAAAGGGGGAGAGAGTCAAATCAATTTTCAATTTTCAATCTAGAAACTGACCAACTTGTTCGATCAAATAAAAAAAAATAAAGCTTTATTTTGTGATGCAATGTGAATGGAATTGGAAGCTAACCTCCCATATCAGCAGCCATCAAGATTCCATCTTTGTACTTAAGAGCCACAACAGATGTACCAGTCACATATGGGTACCTTCAAAAAGTACACAAAAAACAAAATTAAATAATTGAAACATCAAACAGAAAGCTAAATCCCCAACAACCCAAAATACCCTAATCTCAGTTACATTCAAAAAGTACAGAGAATTTGTTGAAATTAAACATTGAGAAAACACACACAGAGAGAGAGAGAGAGAGAGAGATTAGAACGCATACAGGGTTCTCTGAGAGCCTTCAGGATTGCAGAGCAGGCCGGGTTTGGATTGATTCGACTCCATTAACTGCTCGAAAAAACCATTCAAATGTTAAATCCAAGCAATTAAACGATAATCTGGGTGGGTAAATCAAATGGGTACTTGAAACTTACACTCGTTCTTTGCTTTCTGAAGCTTTTTTTTTTGTGAGATCGCAGAGAGAAGAAAGCGTTCGATGTTCTGAAGCTCAGTGAGGTACAAATAAAGACTTTTTCCCCTTTTCCTTCTGCTCAAGAAATCGCGACCCGAAACATTACTGAGACTGGATTAAGGAACACTTGGTGGAATTGGACTATAATTCTAAGCCCAACTATAAGTTATGGCCCAGCCCAATTAAAATAATTTAGGCGTTTTTGTTAAACTAACTTGTCTTCGACGTTGATAGAAATTGTGAGTTTTAATGACAATGTTGGAAAAATTGAGTCGTTTATAGATATTGCTTAGGCCTTTACCTCGGGAAGGTGACGTCAGGCTGACGTTACAATGCCTTTAGTTGTGCAGTGAGAGGAGGCGAGCCTTCAATTTTTGTTCTCGGGGGCTTATATCTATTCAAAAAATAGGGAGCATGATTCTCTTCGTTTGAAATCCCGTCCCTTTTTGTTCCCTCCTCTTCTCTCACTTTCTTCTTTATCTTTCTCTCTCTATAAAGAAGTGAACACAAAAAATTTTATTGACTCAATCTTGACCGTTTACTTGTAAGTGAGAGGTCTTAAATTCGATTATCGTCAAAAGACGAATTTGAGCCACATTATTATAACAAACTCATTGTGAGGCTTAGTTTACTCTCTCCTGTATAGATAATATTGTTTGTATAACAAAAAAAAAAAAAAAAAAGGAAAGATGAATTTATAAGGGAGAGAATCAATACTCTTAAAAATTGGGCACCTCCAACGATTAGTACAAGTGGATCACTCTGAGTTGTTGAATTTCCATTGATCACAGGATCCAATGGACAAGTTTAATCTTGCTTTAAAAAAAGAAAAGGAAAACTTGAAAAATGTTTTAAACATAGGAACATAAAATTAAAAATACAAAAAGTTAAAAAAATAATATTTTGCCTATAAATTCTCAATCATCTTCTTCATTTCTCGCACCTAAACTCAGTACAACCTTCTCCTTTTCTCATATCTTTTGTAGTATTGGGTTTTATTTTACTTTCATGTGAATAGTGTTTACTAAGACTAAATATTGTTACTCAATTTAATTATTTTGGAAAGAAAAAAATTCGATTAATAATTGTAATTGCAAATTGCAAATGGTGGAGTTCACGCTAACAGCCCAAGGCTCCCCCACCCTCGCGTTGCTAACCTTCTCATCCTATTATTTTAGGGACTATTGGAAGGAATAAATTTTCTTCTTTATATTTCATCTTTCAGGAAAATAAAATTTTGTTTCCAATCTAAACCTTTACATTAAATAAGACTTAAATTAGCGATTTCAGTTTCACGTAGGTGAGATGCAGCCTACAATCCGAATTGAGGACGAGCTTTTAGAGTTAGTTCACTCTCCCGGGATCACAACCCTTTTGTCCCGGTCATTGTACTCTTTTTCTATAGTGGTGGCCACCACTACATATAAACAAGGGTTTCTAATTGCTAATTAGTTTTCTCTAGTCACTTGATGTGATAAATATGTACACAAGTGAGATATAAACGCTTTGACTACGCTTAGTATGTGAGAAAGAGAGTTTGGAAACGGGAAAATGCTGCCTTTGCTTATTTGGTAAGTCCATGCTTTGAGAAATGATTTACTGGGTCACGGAACATAGCGGGAAAGTGAATATCTCTGTCAAACATGAAAAGCATTGATTGGTATATTTTTATGATAAATTTGTCTTCATCAACAACCAAAAACGCTATTATATATATATATATATAAATATTTCCTTCCCACTTTTCTATTGTTACCAAACATGAGAAACTTTTTACTCGTTGAATTCTTTTTTACATACCAAAGGTAAATCTTTTTGTAAAAGTGTTCCTTCTTCCATTGCACTACATAGTAGTCCCGTCGAAACAGTACAATCTTCTCCAAGTTATCTAATCAAAATTCAAAGAAGTTAGATATTTACCGAAACAACTTTGTACAGAATCTCAAATTCATAGCTCTCCAAGTTGTTGCTTTACCAAAACAAATAGTGGGGTGCTTTTACATTTTGGACTGATGTATTTTCTTTTTGATTTGGGAACATTTTCTAAGTTTTTGGCTTTAGAAAAGGGCACTCATTTGCTCCTCAAAGGATGAAGAGTACTTCATTTTCCAAATACTTTGTGGTCGACTGGTCGGTTATTGAAACGTCATGCTTATGGTAGGTTATAAATTAATCTATAAAATTTATTTCATGCTTATCAAACTGTACATAGCAGAAGGACGAATTTAATACAAAAAAATTAATTAAACGACCTTAATTTAATCTAATTTTTTTCTAAAACAATATATGCAAAATAATCTATGATATTAATACGTTGATCCACTCATTATTTTGCTCGTAAACACAAAATTATGCGAATGAAATAATTTTGCTCGTAACATAGGAACTTGTTTAAATAGATAAATTTTTTAGTGTGCGCAAAATACGGAATGAAAACAACATGTCTCGTACTGTTGGCAAAAAATGTTTTTCTCAAGTATTCCTCAAATTCTATAATAACATATACTGTTACACAATGTGTTCCGAACATACAAAAAAATCTCGCATTCAAAAGCGATCTCGGACTTTCCCATTCCATGGTGCGGGCCCCATCAACCTTTCAAAATTTCAATACTCATTTATCCTCTTTGATAAAAATAAACAAAACAGAAAAGAAAAGAAAAAAAAAAGAATTCATACATGTGCTTGCAGAAGAAAAATTGGTATTCTGCGGGACCCACAGGCGATGGTTTCGTGCTCCTTCCTCCTTCTTTCCTGATTCTCTCGTGCATGCTTTTTCCCGGTCCACTTTGATGGACGCCAAATCATACGGTTTATTAATTTTAAAATCAAATTACTTAAAAAACACAGGATTAATTATTTTAATTTTGAACGATGACGTGGCAAAATCAGAGCGGGCTAGGCCCCTCTTCGACCAGACCGATAAGTCCACACACCGTACGAATATCCCGAGATAAAATGCGGGCGCGGCACACAACGTGCACGTGAGCGCACCGGAACCGAACCCGGACGCGTCCCCCGTCAAAACACGGGATTGGATAATCGGCGACAGGTCCGAACTTTGTAATTGGGGGGATTGGTTCTGGTTGGGGGGGTCTTCGGTCAAAAAAGAAAAAATAACGCAGAAACGATTACAGGGAGGAAGAACAAGTAGCGGTATCGCAAAGGTCGGCCTTTGGGAAAAAACCCTAGACCCCCTCCCCCAATTCGATCAAGAAAGTAAGATTTCAATTTTTAGGGTTTTTTTTTTTTTTTTTGCCTGCGATTGTCAGGACCATCAGTTGAGAACTTGAGATGGTTTAATTTTATTTTGGGTTTTTTTGGTGGTTAGATCGGTCCCTGTGGAGGCTATGTGCTCGTTTTTCTGGTTGGGTGGTTGATTAAATTATTGGTCCGGAGGTGATTCTGTACTTTCTGGGCCTTCATTTTTGGCGGTGAAAATGGATTTGGTAGCTAGTTGCAAGGTATTTTAGTTGTTTTTTTTCGATTGGATTACGTTTTTTTCTTGATGCTTGTTGTTATAGTTGCTGAATTTGCTGGAAAAAGTGGAGTTTGCGACGATTGTTTACGCAGTTTGATGGATGATGCAATTTTGTAGTGGGTGGAGTTTTGGCATATGGTAGAACATTAGCCTCAGAATGTATGCTTTAGGTGTTTGTCGCTTAGGTTTTCTGTTATTCAATTAGTAGATGATATAATGGAGTCGGGTATGTTTCCAATGACAACTTTTTTGTTTTTGGTTAATTTTATCGGTAGTGTCGTGTGACTTGAATATGGTGTTAATGGATGAGATAAGAAGAATGAGTTTGGGTAGTTTGAAGCAGAGAATGTGAAGAAGCAAAGAGTTAGCAAGTAATTGTTGGATGGTGGAGATTTAGATTTCTAAGAAAGAGTAGTAAATCTAGTTACGCATTCGGTTATAAGTTTTACTTTCTTTTTTCATGTTCCATTTCTTTCCCCTTGAGGTTAAAGTATCCTTCACAGCTTTTAATTCATTGAGACTGTTTGAAATGCATGATGCAGACACAATTTTGCTTGTGCTGCGTACATTGAGACTGTTTCATATTATTCAACTTGGGAAATTCATATCATTTTCAACTTTGAATTTTTGTTTATCATTGCAGGAAAAATTGGCATATTTTCGAATAAAAGAGCTCAAAGATGTTCTCACTGAATTAGGTCTATCAAAGCAGGGGAAGAAGCAGGTAAAATGCTAGAACTACTGCCCTGTGATGTGATGTCGGGTTCCTGTATATTGTGGATGTCATCTACATGCTCACCTCTTCATTCCTTTATATAAGGGATATTACTTATGTACTCAACTTTGCACTGCATTTTGTGCTCTGTGGCATAATTTTTCTGAGTTCACAGGGGTTCATGTTGATGTAGGTTCCATTGTTCTTGTCAATACTCCTATAATGGAAAAGAGGTCCTGTTATATTCTACATACTAATATAGGTGTATTTATCAAGGTTGGATTGAATCTTCCTTGGTATGTACTATGCAGTATTGATGTGTTATGGAGAGTTACTATTGCATATTGGGATGCATTATAGTCTCAATGACTACCAAAAGTTGCTTAGTTATTTTCCCTCTCTCTTATTTTCCCCATTATTTGATCACTTAAGAGTGCAACTGTCAATTCTATGAAAATATTTGCAACTTTAAAGATGGATGGTTTCACCTACGAGTATTTAGTATGTACTTTTGTTCCTTTCTGTGCTGTCATTTGACTGCATAGATCTGTCAAATTATTTTGGATACCTTTTTGGCTAGAATTTTGTTTTCTTGTGTAATAGGACCCGTTCATTGCATAATAATTGGCTTAACTTCTACGATGGTATCTTGTCATTTTACAAGGTTTTTGAGATGAATGGCATAAGAGAAAGCCGTCGTTGTCTAATTTACCAATATCTATTATGCAGGATCTTGTTGACCGGATATTGGCCATTCTTTCTGATGAACAAGGTAAATGGTTCTATAGCAATTGTTTTTTTTCTTGGTTCAGATGATTTAATTGCTACAAGCCTACAGTAACAGTCCTGTATGCTATAAATGTAGCTTATATGTTGAGAACCCAGTGTACATATTGCATAGTTCCTTTTCTTCGTCCAGCCAGATAAGATATTAGAAGTATTTGTTTCTTAATTGGCTTCTATAATAAATGCATAGGAGATGAGAATTGATTGTGTCACAAGTTATTGATGTACTTCGTATGACATTTTATGTTAATGGGCATGCTACATCTTTTCAGCATTAAAAATGCTTTCTTTTTGCAGCATTAGAAGTGGCTTTCATCTGCGCTACATCTTTTCAGCATTCAAAATGCTTTCTTTTTGCAGCATTAGAAGTGGCTTTCATCTGCAGTTTGTCTTCTATTTGGCTGACCTAGAAACGTTCAGGGATCATGTATCTAGTGTCTTAAGAGTCTTAGAGTTAGGAATGCAACTGCTTTTTTTCCCTCATAGTGCATTTTCTGGTTCAATAACCATTGATGACATTTTATTTATAAATCTTGTAAAACTAATGATGTTACATGTTATCCACAGTTCTTTTTAATCATCAGCTTTTGGTTAAAGGTTGTCATCCAATCGTTCAATTTTTGAGACATATTCCTGATACAGAATCAAGTCATTCTAAATCTGGGTAGTTTTTTGATATCCATAATTTTTGAACCTAGATATCATTTCCTTTTTTCCTGTGCACTGAAATTTGCTTCTCGACCTCTCTATGGTTTTAGGGCCTGTTTGGGAATGCTTGTTGGAAGCTCTCTGCTCTTTAACGCGTATGTTAGAGACACCAATTTTTACTAAAAACTCTAGTGCTTCTTGGAAATGCTTCCTCAAGAAGCACAAAGGAAAAGCACTAAAAATGTTTTTATTGCACATAAGTACTTCTAGTTATTTCTGCCAAATTCTGCTAAAACCGTTTTTATCTATTCCAAAAGCAGTGCCAAACAGGCCTTTAGCTTCTATGCTCCAAACCATTTTTCTAATGATCGTGTATTCATTTAATCTTTCTCTGGTCTGGTTCTTTTGGGACTACTTCTTTTAGTTTGTGACACCATGATATGTCTGCATTATTTTGATTCTTTGGTTATGTTTCCAGTTCTTTGTTTTGATCATTAAAAACTTTTACTCTTATCTCCAGTCTCTAAAATGGGGCCAAAAAAGAATGCAGTTGGAAAGGAACAGGTGGCGGAACTTGTAGATCACACCTATAGGTTTGTCCTCATATATGCCATACATTTGTTGCATTTATTTTATTGAAGGGATGGATTTATCTTTGCCTTTTTTCTTTTCTTTTTTGTCTAGTATATTGAATGTGGAGCTGTAGTCCTCAGATGTGCTTTATATATGGTTCTCTATTTATTCAGACTGTTATTTTACTTTGCTTTTGTTCCCCTGACTTGTATTTTTTTTTTCTGTTTTATCCAGAAAAATGCAGATTTCTGGTGCCCCTGATTTAGCATCAAAGGGACAATGCATCTCTGATAGTAGTAATGTGAAAATAAGAGGTGAAATTGAGGATCCCTACCAGTCAGCTATCAAGGTTCGCTGTCTCTGCGGGAATTCATTAGAAACAGAGTCAATGATTAAGGTATCCTACAAATTTTCATATTCTCTTCCTAAGTCCCTTAGGATGTAGCATGTTTGATTAATCACGAGTCTTCTCCTTGTCCCATCCCTTTATCATTTGACTACTATTGTGTACATGAAACATTTTCTTATTTGAACACATTTACTGCACCTTTTTTATGGTTTTTGCACTTTCTTATTTGAATGACTTTGCTGCACCTTTAATGGCAGTGTGAAGATCCAAGATGCCAAGTGTGGCAACACATGGGTTGCGTTATAGTTCCAGAGAAACCTATGGAAGGCAATCCACCAGTTCCTGAATTATTTTATTGTGAACTCTGTCGACTAAGTCGGGCTGATCCGTATGTAGCACCAGTATTTTCTTGTTATAAAAAAGTGATTATAGCTTGGTTATTTTTTGTATGTTTTATTTTGAATTATTCATGTAACCATTAGCCAAGCCATCTTCTTTTTCTCTGTCATTGTTTTGCTTTTTAGGGACCTTGGGGGGTTTGTTTAATTTATACATGCTAATCATTTTTGCTCACTTCTTTCCCATTTTAAATTGGTCTATATCTTTCATACGATGATGTTAACATAGTGAAAGGATTTTTATTTTTTTGGGTTATGACCTTTATATCCTGCTCTACACAGTTTATGTACCATTTGAAAAATTCAATATTTATAAAAGGTGCTGAAGTTTTGCTCAAACAAAAAATTAGGTCTCACTTTGGGTCCATAACATATTTCTTTATGATTGATTACATAAAATTTTGAGTGTCACTTGAATAATAAACTAGTTACAATGATTAATTGGTGGTAAGGTGCTGTTTTGGAAGGGCAAAGTGTACATTAAATTTATTTATTTATTTTTTTTTCGGGGGGTGGTAAGGTCATTATGTGGTATGATTTAGAAGACGATATGACTTCAGTTTCAGATAAGTAGGTCCAAAGTCCCAACACAGTGATTATGTGATGGCATGACTATTGGCATGCTTATGTGTGTTTTATATTTGGTGTATCTTGACATTTTTTAGACTAGACCTATTTTAACTAGTAACTTCAGTATGGTGGGTCAAACTCAGTGACTAGGATTTATGGCTATGTGATGATTTCTACATATATCAGGTTATGGTATTTTGGTTTGAATGAGTTCTTTCACTTTATTTGTTTTATGTAATAACTATTGCCTCACTTAGCTTATGTTTTATTTCAACATTGCAAATACTTTGCCCCCTTTTATTTTATGACATTTGTTTTCTTTTGGTTTTTTTGGCTTAATTGTTTTTTATTTTCATTCAGGTTTTGGGTAACAATTCAACATCCTTTACAGCCTGTTAAGTTGCATGCTACAAATATTCCAGCTGATGGGTGAGTGGACCATGTTTAATTTTTTATAGTTATTTCTCATGAATGTACTATGCGCACATGCTCTGAGCAATAACAATCTAATTCCAGCAACAATTAAGTTTGTTCTGAAGATGACATTACATTGTGTATGATACCTAGCCATCATAAATATGATCCATAACTGTGCGTGCAAATTGTCCAGTTCGAATCCAGTGCACATTTATCCGCGTTTTGATGCTTTACTTTGCATCTGATATTTGTTCCCCATCCCCTTGCCAATTGTCCAGTTCGAATCCAGTGCAAAGTGTGGAGAAAACATTTCAACTCACAAGGGCAGACAAGGACTTGCTGTCTAAACAAGAATATGATGTTCAGGTTGGTTAGTGTATTGTTTGAAGATTGGCGAATCAGTGGCTTTATATTAGTACTAAATCATTGATTGGTCATTTGACATCATAATGCAGGTTTGGTGTATGCTTTTAAATGACAAAGTTGCATTTAGGATGCAATGGCCGCAATATGCAGATCTACAGGTCAATGGTATGGTTATTTTGAAATTTTGACATAGATTGATGAGTTTTGTCTTAATTCAAAATCTTGACTCTCGTCTTTAAAGATGCTGCTTTGGAATATTTTTTTTCAGTGTATATCCTCTTGAATGTGCTGTGTATTATTGGAGATTGTTCTGTATAATTTGCAGGTATGCCTGTTCGTGCAATCAATAGACCTGGCTCGCAACTTCTTGGAGCTAATGGTCGTGATGATGGTCCAATTGTGAGTTTTTTTCCTATGCAATTATTAGCTTTTAGTTGTCAGTTTTTGTTCTGTGTGCTGGACCCTTTCTTTCTATTTTAGATGAGATTACTTGCCTTGTGACTGCAGGGCCTTTTCTGATTGCTCTGTAATTCAAAACACTTAAATAAGTTGTTTGTGTTAGTATCTTAGTGTACTTCATGTTGTTTTGTCAGATCACACCATATGCGAAAGACGGATTTAATAAGATTTCCTTAACAGGATGCGATGCCCGCATTTTCTGCTTAGGGGTTCGTATCGTGAAGAGACGCACAGTGCAACAGGTAGTACTGATGTTTTATTTTTTATTTTTGTTTCTTTGGGTGGTTGAGCTTGCATTATGCTCTTGTAGTTTCCTTAGCATATGCTTGTAAAACTTGTAACCGGAAAAAGAAACTTCTGGAAGAAGATTGTTGGTGAGGGAGAAGTCAAATCCATAATGTCAAATTATGCTGTTGTTGAATTGTCAACAATCTTCTCAATATATAAAGACACAACAAATATCTTCTTGATTGAATGTCCTGAACCAGGAATTTATACATGTTTTACTTTTTGAGCTCAATCTCGTAATTTACTGGACTATTATTGTTGTCATAGTTGATTGTTTTATATTATTCCAGTACTTGTTGATATTTAAGTATAATTTTCATATGCTTTCTGTTATTGGTTTTCCATGGCGTTTATTATATTAGCTGGTCTTCTAAATTTTACTTTTTCTAGATTCTCAACCTGATTCCCAAGGAGTCTGATGGTGAGGGTTTTGAAGATGCGCTTGCTCGTGTGTGTCGTTGTGTTGGTGGTGGGACTGCAATGGATAATGATGATAGTGACAGTGATTTGGAAGTTGTTGCAGATTCTTTTACTGTCAATCTACGTTGTCCGGTAAGTTGTCTTCCCAACTTACCTTTTGTGCGATGAAATGCTCACTTCTATGTTAGGAGTTTAAGTACAGTTGAGAAATATGACTCACTTATCTTATGCATTATGGAATACTTCGATGAATTTTATTTTTTGTGTATGAGCTTAAGATGCTGTGTGCAATTAATATCTCATGGGTTCAAGAATGCTTAGTTTCCAAGCATATGAATAACCAAGGGACTCTGGTAACTTCTTCAGATTCTTGTAATTTCGATATCAGGAGTGCATCTTTATGTTGCATGCTAGGCTAATTGTTTAAAGTGCTTTCCAAGTTCCCATGTGGTGCAACAGAGAATAGCACCCCTACTAGTGATGGGACGATCTTTTATTTGTTGGAACATGCTGACTCTAATTGTTTTAACTCAAACACATCTTCTATATGTTGCAATTTTATTTCTTTGATATTGTAGGTATTCATGTTGAATTATTTTTTTGTAGTACATGAAATGAATAGTCCGGAGATGAATTATTTTTGTACAGGAAATGAATAGTCCAGAGACAAGTTTTTTTATGTCAACTAATTTCTTTCATGCCTTATTTTTAACGGCTAATTGTTTCTGGAACTGAATTGGTATTTTTCTGCATGTATTTTATAGATGAGTGGTTCAAGAATGAAGGTTGCTGGGAGATTCAAGCCCTGCCTTCACATGGGCTGTTTTGATCTTGACGTTTTTGTGGAAATGACTCAACGTTCAAGGAAGGTAAGCCTCTATGCAAAATGAAAGATGTAGTGTGTTTGTCCTTGTTTTTAGTTCTGTTTGTTTAGCACTCTTTGGTTTGTGATTGCAGTGGCAATGCCCTGTTTGTCTCAAAAACTATGCGCTGGAGAATATCATTATTGACCCTTATTTCAACCGTATCACTTCAAAGGTAATGCCTTTTTATGCACTACATAATACTGTGGTTCTAAAGTATCACTTAACTGATTTATTCTTGTTTTTGTTTGTTTGTTTGTTTGTTTGTTTTGTGGGGTTATTACAGATGAGGTATTGTGAAGAGGATGTGGCAGAGATTGAGGTGAAGCCTGATGGGTCTTGGCGAGTTAAGACTAAAAGTGAAAGTGATCGCAGGGAGCTTGGGGAACTTGGGCAGTGGCACCTTCCTGATGGTACACTTAGTGTCCCGACAGAAGGAGAAAGTATCCCAAAAACGGAAGTATTGAAGCAGGTCAAACAGGAAGGTGTTTCAGAAGCTCATACTGGATTGAAACTTGGAATCAGGAAGAATCGCAATGGCTTTTGGGAAGTCAGCAAACCTGAAGATGTGAACACTTTTTCTGGTAATAGATTGCAAGAGCAGTTTGCAGACCATGAGCTAAAAGTTATCCCAATGAGTAGCAGTGCCACTGGAAGTGGTAGGGATGGCGAAGATGCGAGTGTAAACCAGGATGGTGGTGGAAACTTTGATTTCTCTACTAACAATGGAATTGAGATGGATTCTTTTTCTCTGAATGTTGATTCAGCGTATGGATTTTCAGGACAAAATCCTTCTGCACCAGTCGGGGACGCAGAAGTTATTGTACTAAGTGATTCTGATGATGATATAATGCCCTCTGGAACCATCTATAGGAATGACAGAACTGATGTTGCTGGGCTTGGTTTTCCTGTGGCTCCTTCTGGAATTGCTGATTCATATGGTGAAGATCACACGCTTGGAACTGGTGGGAACTCATGCTTGGGTCTTTTTGGCAATGATGATGAATTTCCGCTCTGGCCACCATTAGCTCCTGGAACTCAATCTGGCGCCGGGTTCCAGTTATTTACTTCTGAGGCAGATGTACCAGATACCCTAGGTGGTCTGCAGCATAGTTCCATCAATTGTTCCACATCCATGAATGGATACACTTTGGCTCCAGAAACTACCATGGGATCTGCTACCCTAGGACTTGATTCTTCTGTTGCACGTTCAGATGTTGACATGAACGGTGGCTTAGTTGATAATCCAATGGCATTTCCTGGTGATGACCCTTCTCTTCAAATATTTCTTCCCACAAGACCATCAGATGCATTAGTTCATTCTGATTTGAGAGATCAAGCTGATATGTCTAATGGTGTCCACACTGATGATTGGATATCTCTTAGGCTTGGGGGTGACGCCAGTGGCATCAATGGGGTGCCTGCAACTCCAAACGGTTTGAATTCTAGAATGCAAATGCCATCCAGAGAAGGGGCCATGGATTCTTTGGCTGATACAGGTTTGTTCTCTTTTGATAGATTTGTTGCAAATGACTTTTAGATTGGTCATGAACTCATGATTAGCATCATAGTTGCAACACATTCACTATATATAGTTCAGGCAGGTGCTATTTCTGCATCCTTGTATTGCTTCTTGAATGAGGTTATTGACTTTTAACTATGTCTCAAGTCTTAAAAGAAAAGCTAAAATATTTAGTCAGTATAAGTCTACTCTTATCAATAGTTGAATGTAAACTTTTGACTCTGCATATGGAATTTGCTTCCACCTATGTCCTTACCTCAACGTGGCTAAGCTTTCTGGCTGTTTAATTAGTACCAATAATGCTCTTTTAGATTTAGTTTTATTATGTAGCCTTGTATTGAACTTTCAAATACCTTTTATCAGCAAAAGTTAGTTTCTTACTTTTTTGTTCTTTTGCAACTATTGATGCTCAAAGTCTCTAAGAAGCAGAAAACTAGATTACAAAGAAAACTAATTTTTATTGTTAAACAAATGATAAAGGATTACAAGTACCTGAAAATATTATCAAGCCATTTGTTATATATATTTTGATTTGGTTGATTTGGGTGGCCTGGCTAAAATTGTTTTATATATTTGGGTCCTGTTAATGAAGTTTTAATCCTCTAAATTCCTATGCTAATAGTTGAAGGTTTTAAGTCAATCCGAGTCTTAGAGGTCTCACCTTATTCTAGTGGTTGAAAATTTGACCGACTTTTTCCTTTGTATAGTACATTCATGTAATTTGATGTGAACCAGCTCATCCCAATCCAGTGAAACAGTACCAAACACCTTAGTCTTGTCGTTAAGCACGTGCAGAGTTCATTTTCTGTCTCTACTTAAGTCTTTAGATTTTGGTGGTTCTTTCAAATTGATCTTGGTTTTGCTTATGCCCGTGTAAAAAACCAGAAATAACTGAATATACATATTATAAACATGCTTAGAATGTGGGATACAGTCACATCTAGTTTCATTGAGCATTTGTGTGTTTTAAATAAATAACATGCTATCTCAGGTTCTAAAAATCTCCTTTTTTTGTCTGTAAGTTTCACTGATATATGCTAAGTGCTATCTCAGAAGATACATGCATGAGTTTGAGTAATGAAATGGGTCTATTGAGCTTCTTCAAGCTAAACCATGTATGGAATCACACGTTCAAGTTCACGAACACCATGGAACTAAAATCTGCAATTCAGATAGGACCTAACTTTTCCAAGCTTGTTGCTTACTCTGTCTGCATCCTTCACTCTTAAGCTTTGAAAAGCGTGAAGTTCATTATGTTCTTCAAGGCAAGTTGAATTGACAGAGACTCTGTCATACAATCACATCAGAGAACTAATCACATTTAATTTTCTTCGTACATCTCTGTTAACATTTTCAGAGTCCATAATTAGTGGTTAACAGAGACCATAGGGATTCCTGCTTGTACAATCAACTTTATTTTGTCTTCATTTGTAATATTGCTATCTTTCTCTTAGGAAACCCGCAGAGAGAGTTGTAAAGTCGATAACCTTATTAAAGAGACTGGGTATAGCAATATAGGTGTGTGGAAATTGTCCCACCCTTTGTCTTGTCGTCATTCCTTTATTTGGCATTCTTTGCAGTTCAATAAAAAAGATTAATAGGCTCACTGTTGTACCCTTTGCAGCTTCTTTGCTTCTTGGTATGAATGACGGTAGCAGATCTGACAGGACAAGTAGGCGAAGATCGAATAGTCCCTTCTCATTTCCTCGCCAAAAACGATCTGTGAGACCGCGATTATATCTTTCTATTGACTCGGACTCTGAATAGAGGAACTGGAGCTTGTTTTGAGAACAAGGTTATTGGATATTTTATTTTATTTTATTTTTATCTCCCTGGGATTGAAAGCTGATCCCGGACTATCTCTTTTGATTGAGCCAGAGAATCTAGTTTTGGGTTTAATTGGAAGAATGCTGACAGACATTTGGTTCCTGACAAGAGATGGAGCATTATATGTTGCACTGGGCATCCGAGGTAGAAGAAAGCGACACAAATTTACAAGGCATCCAAATCAACTGCATTGTTACAAAACTTGCATTGGCACCAGCAGAAGTTTTCCGTTGGTTTGCAAGTTTTGGGCTTTTTTTAAAATCATAATCCGGTGTCCTACTTATGCATCAGCGACCAGTGCTTCTGATGCCCGTTTAACTGACAGGATTCATCGTGTTCCTCTCGTTAACGATCTGAGGGTCCGATGCTGGTAATGCACAGGAGATTGTGATTTGAATCCGAAAAATTGGGACGGGGCGGAGGAAACCCTATCAGAGAAAGAAAAATAGCTGCCTTGTGTCGGTTTTATAGTGAGAAGCAATAGCCTGTAAATATTCACTCCAGTTTCAGTTATTTTTATAGATAAGTCATTTTTTGAAAATTGATACTATTGACTTTTTATTGGTGTGTCCATTACTGTTGGGGGCATGATATATGTATTAACTTATAGAGATCCATTTAAAGTACAGGGGATCGGCACTCGTGCGTCGCTCCGATGGCCGACGTTTTAAGTCATGGTTGCTGAGATCATAGTAGAACACTGACTTCTGGTGATGCAACATAGAAATTATACCAAAAAAGACATGTTTTATTGTATTTGGAATGCAATTGAGTTTCATGTTCTGTTATTCCAACTTTATGCAGTATTGTCATCGGATGTCATTTTGCTGTGTAAAAATCCCAAGGCTTTATGATATCCCCCACAATTGGATGGAAATTCAACGGTTTCAAGCTTGCGATTCAAGCGATTCAGTATTGTTCTTCATTTGTAAGTAATAAGTTTGACGACTTAAACGGCCAGTTTGATGCTTGATTTATCTCCTTGGGGTAATTTTTTAGCCCCCAAGGTCCAAATAAGTTTTGACTCCAGTTTTCGACGCAATGGTAATTTGATATCAAACTTGCCAGTTATAAGAGTTTAACTCACAAGGGGAGAATAATACTAGTAAGGCATTGTGCAAATTTGACTTTAGACGAGAGAAAAATTTTCTTCCAAATAAATTTCTTGAAATTATGAGTTTTGTCAAATATTATAAATAAAATTTTCTTGTAAATGAACTCTAATATAGCAGCCAACTACTGATCCAGTCATATTTCCCTTCAATATGTTGGATGGTTGTAAATTTGGCTCTCTCCTCCTAACTGCAATTGTTTTTAGGGGTGTGCTATCCACACACCCCTTTTTACTTTTCACACCCCCTATTACTTTCTGTCCATTAGATCTTCTTCAGTTCATCCGATCCGACGGTCGAAATTTAAAAAAGTGTGAGAAAAGTAAAAACAAGTGTGTGGATATCACACCCTTTGTTTTTAATTTATCGGCATTTTGGGTAGTCTAGTCATTAGAACTATTTTCTTAGTTTCATTTTATTTTATTTAAGCTAAAATTGAAAGAGCACTCTAAGTATCGCTTGCTAAAAAAAATAAATAAATAAAACTTGGAACGTTACAAGAAAATTTAGATTAGCAAGAAAGACAAGCTAAATTGAGAAATGGCCGAATTTTTTTTCTCAAAAAATGAAAAATAAAAACTAAAAGGAAAATCAAAAGGGAAAATGCCATTGTAATAGGACAGGTCTATCAAAGTACATACTACATACCCCTCTATGAAGTTAGCACTAACAAATCTTCAACTGGAAACTAAAATTAAAAACAAATGGTTACCAAACGGTCCTTAAGTATGAAATTTTCAATTCAAATTAGAAATTTCAGTTTTGTGTAAATAAAAAATAATAATAATAAGGGGATGATATAACATGTTTGCTTCTAATATTTGAAATCCTATATTTCTTGAAATTATAAGTGAGTTTTTTTTTTTTTTAAATACTCTAAATTCAAATTTTCATCTAAATGAACTCTAATATAGCAACCAACTACGTATTCGGTGATATTTCTCTTCAATTTGTTGGATGATCTTAAACTTGGCCCTCTCATCTTTACTATAATAGATTTTAATTTATCGGGATTTTGGAGCGAGCCAAATAATTAGAAATATTTTTTCAAAGTTTTTTATTTATTTTTGTTGTGATCATGGAACGATGAGGATTTCGACAAAACCAAACAATGGTCAATGAGTTAGTTTTCACCCAAAAAAAAAAGAGAGTCAATGAGTCAGTTTATAAAAAGAGAAAATTGGAGCAATTGTTCTTGAATAAAAATATGGAGCAATGATCCTTAACTTATAATAATATGGAGAAATGATTCTTTTTATTAATTGTGTTACACTTTCATCCATAATAAATAGTTTAAAAAGAATAAAAAATAGATGGAAGTTCTAATAGAGTAGCCAAAAGTTTTAGGTACTGTTATTCACATCCCATTTTACCTCCCACACACCTTATTAATTTTTGTTCTTTGAACTTGTTCAATTCATTGAAACTCATTGCCCATGAATAAAGAAAAACCGTTTCAACATCAAAAATAACAAAAACTAGAACAAAAATATAATAACGGATTCTAAATTGTAGCCAAGCATCCCTCATTGGTTAATTTGAGAGCCGAAAATTAAAACGGTATTTAAAAGGTAAAAATGAATGTGTACTCTTTTTAAGAAATCATACTCCAATTAAGATAAAATTGAAGGAGCACTCTAATTATCGCTTGCTAAAAATAAAAAATAAAAAATAAACTTGGACCGATAGAAATTTACGTGTGCAAGGATGACACGCTAAATTGAGAAATGGTCGAAATTGTTTCTCAAAAAATAAAAATAAAAAATAAAAAAACTACGAAGATTCTAAATCGTGCTAACAGGTTGAAGCAGATTCAATGATTCATCCCTCCATAAAATCATCCTCAGCATAACTTTTCCGAAAAGAGGATTTACGCACTGAAGATGATGCGGGCAACAACAGCTGCTGTTGCTTCTTCTTCTCTTTCTTTGAAGGTTGGTTATGGCAGCAGCAGACTCAGACTCAGAGGTATGCTGCCTCGTCTTCTTCAATCATCTTCTGTTGTTGTCTTCTTCAACAATTACTTGGCTTTTTTTCACTCTCGAGCTTCTAAATCGCCCGACTCTAGAAACACCCAACAACACCAGCGTGTGAAAATCGCTAATGTTGAGGATGCTCTCAATGTGTTCGACGAAATGCTTCAAAGGCGTCCTCTGCCTTCCGTTGTCCCTTTCAACCAAATCTTGACTCAACTTGCCAAGTTGAAACATTATTCGGCAGTCATCTCCTTGAATAACCAAATTGTTGTGTCCGGAATTCGTCCAGATGTTTATACCTTAAACATTATCATAAACTGCTTTTGTCATCTCAACCAAATGGAGTTTAGCTTGCCGGTCTTGGGTAACTTCTTCAAATTAGGTTTTGAGCCAGATGTCACGACCTACGCCACTCTAATCAACGGCTTTCTTCTTAAGAATAGAGAGGCTGAGGCAGCAGCACTTTTCAACAAAATGATGGAGAGAGGTAATTGCAAGCCTGATGTGGTTACTTTCGGCACACTAGTAAAGGGCCTTTGCTTGAAAGGTAACAACACTGCAGCAATCCAATTGCTTAAGAAGATGGAAGAAAGAGGTTGCAAGCCTAACGTAGTTGTCTATAGCACGGTCATCGACAGTCTTTGCAAAGATGCGCTAGTTGTTGATGCACAGAAGCTCTTCTCAGAAATGACGAGTAAGGGTATTGCTCCCAACGTCATTACCTATACCTCTTTGATTCACGGAGTTTGCAAAGTAGGGAAGTGGAAAGAAGCTACAAGATTGTTGAATGAAATGGTGGAGAAACATATCTTTCCAAATGTGCACACCTTCAATGTCTTGGTTGATACATTCTGCAAAGAGGGGATGGTCCAGGAAGCAAGGGGCGTGGTTGAGATGATGACGCAAGTTGATATAGCACCCGATACAATTACGTACAATTCGCTTATAGATGGTTACTGTTTGCGAGGAGAAATGGACGAGGCGAAAATGGTTTTTGAAATAATGCTTAGCAAAGGCTGCATGGTTAATGCTCATACTTATAACATATTGATAAATGGCTATTGTAAGCGTAAAAGGATAGATGATGCTCGGATGATTTTTCTGGAAATGTCTCGTAAGGGAGTTGTTCCAGATGCGGTTACTTATAGCACTCTTATTGATGGGTTTTGCAAGATGGGGAGAACACAAGATGCACAAAACTTGTTCTCTCAAATGCAAGCTTGTGGCCAACTTCCAGACATTCAAACGTATAATATTTTACTGGATGGCCTTTGTAAAAACCAACAATTTCCCAAGGCAGTTGAATTGTTAGAAGAGATGGAGGGAAAGAAGTTGGATTTTGATATTGTAACTTGCAATATTCTTATTGAAGGTTTGTGCAGAGCTGAAAAAATTGAATGTGCATGGGATCTCTTTTGTAGTTTATCATCAAAAGGAATTCAACCTAATGTTTGGACGTATAATATAATGATCAATGGATTTTGTAATCGGGGACTTACATGTGAAGCAGCAAACTTGCTTAGAGAAATGGAAGAGAGAGATTGTTCTCAAGATGGTTGCACGTACAACACAATTATCCGAGGGTTTTTCAATAACAATGAGACATCAAGGGCAGTGAGGATTATCCAAGAAATGGTGGAGAGGGGTTTTTCTGCAGATGCTTTAACTACGGAGTTGATGGTTAATTTATTGTCTAAAAATAAAGTCGATCCCGCTTTGTTGGCATATATAGAAAGTCCGTGATGAAACTGATTTGCATCTTTGCAGTTTTGACAAGTTTCGGTGCTTCCTTCCCTTGAATGCTGCATTGGAGGGAGTTGTTCCTGTGCTGAGTCCAGTTCAAGGAGCCATTCATGCATCGCCTGGTGAAGTATGGTATCTGTTTTTAATTTTATCAATCAAGTGATGGAGCAACTTTTATGTTGTTCTTTTAAGATTATGAAATTTGTTGGAGAAGCAAAGTTTCTGGACTGAATGAAATCCGTAGACATATTTATGGCGTGGTTTAACTTCTCCCTTATTGTTTTGGTAATAATTCTATTAAGGACATTATTTATAAATAATTTTAAAGGATATGAGTCTGATAGCTGCAGGTGGAGGACTGGATTAGTTTCTTAAAATTCTGCCACTTCCTCTAACACCAGATACAATATACACATCTGATCAAACGAGGCATCCGAGTTCCATCTCTCACTATAAAATATGTTGGAAACCTACATAATAATAGCACACATCAAAAATTTATACTCATTAAAAGTCACAGTACTACATAACTTCTGTCAGACCATGAGGCCGACGTTTAATAGAATTGAACCCATGCAATTCATATAGAATTGACCCATGCAATTCATATAAAAAGATTGGACCCAAATATGTCCAATCTTATTACAACTCTAGCTAAGGAATTTATTTCTTGCTTAAGGAATTTAGCAAGGAAGGGCAGCTAGGAAGCTTTCCCACTTATTGCGAAATGCAGTAGTTTGAGGGGGGCTTTCGAGAATGCTGCTGGTCTTGAGTTCCAAGATCGGCCAATTCGGCAGCGGATCTTTTAGCTTCGCGGCGTTTTAAGGAAGTATATGATCTTATTTGGGTTGACAGACCCCTATCTTCCCTTATCCATGTTGTATGTAATGACGGTCTTCCTTGTCCCACTAGTTTAGTTTTGGTAGTGCGAGGAGAGACGCTTTAGCACTAGGTGCGGTGTCCGGATCTCTTGTAACCTCCTTGCACTACCTTTCTCTAGTCTTTGTTGTTGGCTATTTGCCTTTTGTAGGCCTTCCTGTAAAACTCTAGCATCTTTGCCCGGATTATGCTATATCGTAATTTCCAAAAAAAAAAACTTCAATAGTAAGCTGCAACCCAACTCTTATCGCCAATAGCTCCACCTGTTTCACGGAGCAAATCCCTTGGAACCTCCACCTACCCGCTGCACGAAACTGGCCTCCAACACCATGAAGTACCCCTCCCGCGCCACCATCCCTAACGTCTAGCTTTGCCGCCCCATCCACATTCAATTTAAACCACCCTTCACTAGGTGCCATCCACCGTTGTGGCAGCGATTCCTTGACATGATAATCGCTGCGATTGACCTCCTGGAATTCCTTGAGCCAAACCATTGTCTGCTGCAACACCCCCAAAGGTTCAGCCATTTTTCCCTCCCAAACCAACTTACTGTGCTCCGTCCAAAGCGTCCAAAGCAGCATCAATAATACATCAAAGTCTACCCCTTTGCTTTGCACAATGCTCTGCAACCAATCCTTCACGGATGTCCCCCCTACCCACACCCAATGGCGATGCAAACCACACAGCACGGGCAAAGTGACTCTCCCGTAACCTATGTTGAGCCGTCACAAAAGGGGCAGCCTTGTTTCGCTAAGAGTGCGAGATTAAATGCGTAAAGGTCACGGAAGCCCAAACCACCTTCCTCCTCCGGTCTCAATTTTAGCTCATTGGAGTTTTGTACCCTAAGCTTAATGGAATTCAATTGGGAATTTGAATTTTTTTATTGGATTTATAAATTTCTGTATTTTTATGGAGTTTAAGTGATTTGTAGAAATTTTATGTAAAATTTTGATTCAATTCTCTCGAAATCTCATAGGAAGATGTGAGATTTGTGTATGTTTAAAATACACATACAAAATCTTTCAAATTTCTTATAATTCTTCAATTTTTCGAAATTCTTTAAATTTAAATTCTGGAATGTTATAAATTTATTTAGAATTCTAATTGAATACATCCAGATTTCTAAAAAATTTAATAAATTATTTTAAAATTCTGATTGAATACACATTAAATTTCAAAGAATAACTTACAATTCTGATTGGATAACCTAGATTCATTAAAATAAAAAAAAATCAATCAAAATCCTAACTGTACACACACCTCAAAATGCTAAATTCAGTTAAAAAAGAAAGAAATCCCAATGTCTGATTTGTTTGTTTGAAAATGGCAGTGTTTGTGAATTTTAGAAAAATAAAATCTTTTTGTGTAATCTAAAATAAAACCTGATAGGGAGGCACCGAAAGCAAAAGGTCCCGACTAGAGCAAAACATGAAATATCAACTCTCACAAACACAGCCCTACAACAACTCTTTGTTTTGTGTGAGTCTCAACTTTCTGCCTTAGAGATGCAGAAGATGATGCGGGCAACGATTGCTGCTTCGTCTTCTTTGAAGGTAGGTTATGGCAGCAGCACCACCACCGGCAGACTCAGACCCAGAAGTATGCTGCCTTGTCTTGTTCAATCTTCTTCTGTTGTTGTTTTCTTCAACAATTACTTGGCTTTGTTTCACTCTCGACCTCCTAAATCGACCGAATCTAGAAACACCCAACACCACCAGCTTGTGAAAATCACTAATCTTGAGGATGCTGTCAATGTGTTCGATCAAATGCTTCAGAGGCGTCCTCTGCCTTCCGTTGTCCTTTTCACTCAAGTCTTGACTCAGCTTGCCAAGTTGAAACATTACTCGACAGTCATCTCCTTGAATAACCAAATGGTTGTGTCCGGAATTCGTCCTGATGTTTATACTCTAAGTATTATCATTAACTGCTTTTGCCATATGCACCAAATGGGGTTTAGCTTGTCTATCTTGGGAAAATTCTTCAAATTTGGCTTTGAACCAAATGTCACAACCTTCAACACTCTAATCAACGGCTTTCTTCTTGAGGATAGAGAGGCTGAGGCAGCAGCACTTTTCGACAAAATGATGGAGGGAGGTAATTGCAAGCCTGATGTGGTTACTTTCAACTCACTAGTAAAGGGCCATTGCTTGAAAGGTCACAACACTGAAGCTATCCAATTGCTTAAGAAGATGGAAGAAGAAGATTGCAAGCCTGACGTAGTTGCCTATAGCACGGTCATTGACAGTCTTTGCAAGGATACTCTAGTTGTTGATGCATTGAAGCTCTTCTCAGAAATGACGAGTAAGGGTATTGCCCCAAATGTCATGACCTATACCTCTTTGATTCATGGAGTTTGCAAATTACGGAATTGGAAAGAAGCTACAAGATTGTTGAATGAAATGGTGAGTAAACATATCTTTCCAAATGTGTGCACCTTCAATGTTTTGGTTGATACGTATTGTAAAGAGGGGATGGTCCAGGAAGCAAGGCACGTGGTCGAAATGATGACGCAAGGGGATATAGCACCCGATACAATTACGTACAGTTCGCTTATAGATGGTTACGGTTTGCGAGGAGAAATGGACGAGGCGAAAATGGTTTTTGAAATAATGCTTAGCAAAGGCTGCATGGTTAATGCTCATACTTATAACATATTGATAAATGGCTATTGTAAGCGTAAAAGGATAGATGATGCTCGGATGATTTTTCTGGAAATGTCTCGTGAGGGAGTTGTTCCAAATACAGTTACTTATAACACTCTTATTGATGGGTTTTGCAAGATGGGGAGAACACAAGATGCACTGAACTTGTTCTCTCAAATGCAAGCTTGTGGCCAACTTCCAAACATTCAAACGTATAATATTTTACTGGATGGCCTTTGTAAAAACCAACAATTTCCCAAGGCAGTTGAATTGTTAGAAGAGATGGAGGGAAAGAAGTTGGATTTTGATATTGTAACTTGCAAGATTCTTATTGAAGGTTTGTGCAGAGCTGAAAAAATTGAATGTGCATGGGATCTCTTTTGTAGTTTATCATCAAAAGGAATTCAACCTAATGTTTGGACGTATAATATAATGATCAATGGATTTTGTAATCGGGGACTTACATGTGAAGCAGCAAACTTGCTTAAGGAAGTGGAAGAGAGCGGCTGTTCTCCAAATGGTTGCACGTACAACACAATTATCCGAGGGTTTTTCAATAACAATGAGACATCAAGGGCAGTGAGGATTATCCAAGAAATGGTGGAGAGGGGTTTTTCTGCAGATGCTTTAACTACGGAGTTGATCGTTAATTTATTGTCTAAAAATAAAGTCGATCCCGCTTTGTTGGCATATATAGAAAGTCCGTGATGAAACTGATTTGCATCTTTGCAGTTTTGACAAGTTTCGGTGCATCCTTCCCTTGAATGCTGCATTGGAGGGAGTTGTTCCTGTGCTGAGTCCGGTTCAAGGAGCCATTCATGCATAGCCTGGTGACGTATGGTATCTGTTTTTAATTTTATCAATCAAGTGATAGAGCAACTTTTATGTTACTCTTTTAAGATGAGGAGTTAGGTTGGCAAAGCAGAGTATAGGACTGATATGAAATTCGTAGGAAACTTGTTTTGTTGATCAATTAGTAGTGAGAGAGAGACCTCGGCAAAAGGTACAATGGGAAAGAGATGATGATAAGACCTAGTTAGGGTTTTGTTTAACGATGGAGAGTGAGAGGTTTTGATAGTTAAAGAAAATAAATAATAGGTTAAAAGTGATTTGGCGTGTGTTTAGAAATTTTTTATTTTTTATTTAAAACCAATAAGGTCGAAATTGTCATTGTATAATAGGGTACATAAATTATTTAACATTAAATTTTAAAGTGGGGTGCATTAAACATTTTGTGGGGTATTAATAAAAAAAGTCTTTAATTTATTTTAACTAAATATTACTTTTTCTCCAAAAGAAAACGTTGTTTCTTTCAATTTACTTTAAATGTTTTTATAAAATGTTTTTCAATTTTTTTAGTACATTGATATTTTTACATTAGAGGAATAGGAGTTCGGCTAAGGCACACAAAATGCAACCTTCACGAAATTCAAACCTAAGACCTTTCACTTTTAAGTAAAGAGAAATATTATAAGACCGTAGTATTGAATGACAAAATATTTTTCTTTTTGAATAAATAAATCTTTTTTTTTTCATAGTCACTACAGTTTAGTAGCATTCGCATGGAGAGTTTGATACTAAATTAAGGCTAGTATATTGTGTAGTTTAATTAAATATCCCGCTCTAATACAATTGTATAAAAGTTTTTAAAAAGAAATTATGAGGAGAAAAAATATAGCAATGGTTATTAATTTTAACCTAATGAAGTAATGGTCTCTCTACTAAAAAATTGTGACCATTGGTCTCTTAAGTCATCAAAACGTGTAGTTATGGTCTTTTTTGTCAACTCTGTTAGAACTTTTGTCAAAATGAGTCATGCGCCACGAAGACTGAATCAAGGGGCAATCATAGAAAACCAAATGAAAAAATTGTAGCAATGGTCCCTCAATTTTAACCCATTTAAAGTAGTCCCTCAACTTTAACTCAATTGGAGCAATGATTCTTCAACTTTAACTCAACTGTAGCAATGATCCTTCTAACATTACCTATTTTGACGAAATTTTGATGAAGTTGACGAAAATGACCATAGTTGCACGTTTTGATGAGTTATGGAACCAATAGTTATGAATTTTTAATTGAGGGACCATTGCTCCAATTGGGTTAAAGTTGAAGGTCATTTCCACAAACTTCTCGATCCTTAGTTATTTAACCAAATTGATACGTAAGATTATGAAAAATCATACCTGCCCCAGCCCTGATTTTCAAAACCCACTGGAGCCCACCCTCTTCGGGCTTGGTCCGTGGTTCAGGTTCTTAAGAATAATACTTGGTTACTCAAAAGATGAGTAAGAGTTCCTACTCAAATCTAGGACTAAGATGTACTGGTTTGGCTTGAACTAAGCAAAATAAAAATAGTAAAGTGTTTGGTGCACTGCCGAATTAAGCTATAGACTAAAATAAATTTTAAACCCAAATTATTATCTTTATCATTTTTAATTTTGCCATTTCTTCAATTCTTCTCTTACTGTCCGCAAAACAAAACAAAACAAAAAAAAAGAAATCACAAATTGCTCTGCTTCAATACCCTCACCCTTTTAACCAAAAACCCATAGCAGAATACACAAAGTGTACATTTAAGTAGAGGAGAAATAATGTGTTCTCGTAGCTCTTATGAAGCTTAACTTTGATGGCTCAGTTGTTTCGGTCAAGCTACAATACAATGGCTGTTGCCTTTGTCATTAGGGTTTTCTAGAAAACCTCCAGTGACTCAAATGAAATGCAACTTATTATACCTATACTAAAAGCCGGTGGAAAAAGCACTGTTCATTAACAGTGCCGATCCGGTTTTGCCCCTCTTTCACTTCATGTTTTTTAGGCTTTAGTGGGATTGTATAGTAAATTGTCCATTTTGCCCCTCTCTCATTTTTCTTCCCGTGCGTGTTGTTTTTTTTCTAGGGCTCCAGTATCTTCCATTTTCACTTTCCTCTTCTTTTCTGCTCTTTCCGTTTCTCTCTGTTTTCTCATCTGTCTATTGGTTTCGATTACGATCGAATTCTCTACAAGTTGTTTGCCATTTTTTCCCACCTGTTTTCTGCGAAGGAATCGCTTGCGTCTAGGTATGTTGATTTATACATTTGTTTGGTTAGGAAGAAAATTTTATAATTGATTGTTGTAAAGTTCGGCTCTTCATCTTTTTTGCCAAGCGTTTTCTTTGTTTTTTCGTGCTCTACGTCTGGTTGTTATCTCTAATTTTGTATTTTGGTTGCAGGAAACCTTCTTCTTCCAATTTTAGGGTTTTATTCTCTGAGCTTCCGTGACTTTTATAGCTCAGGTATGTAATTTATCTCTTTGGTTTTTTGATTGTCTGTGGAACGATCTTTGCCTGAAAGGCATGTTGATCCTTAATTTTTGAGTTTTGCTTTGGATGTTTTGTTGGTGAGGGTGAGGAATTTGTTTTTTGTTTTGATGTGTTTTAGTTAAAGGTCTAAACATTTATCAGAAACACGTGTGGGTGAGGAATTTTTTGTTTGTTTGTGTGTTTTAGTTAAGAAGCTAAACATTTATCAGAAACACATGTGGATGATCATATGATTAATTTTTGGGAAGAGAGAAAGAGAGCGGTTAAAAAACTTAGTCTATGTGAGTTTACATAAATTTTCTTTCACAGTTTCTTTGTGGCCCAGATTAGCTTAACCATAATTTCTTAAGAGTTAGAAAGGTTATCCAGAGGATTACATGTTATAGGTTAAAAATTGAGGAGACAATATGACTAATAGATGAGGACAAAAACTGTGTATTTTATAGTAGCAAGTTTGCCAAACTAAGTGAAGCCTTCTTTTAGTGTGGTAAACTATTTTATTTAGGTTTAAAAGTCAAACCATTACCTGTAGCTTTATTTTTCCACTATGAGGACTAAGACAGTATGATTCAAACCATTTCCTGTAGTTTTATTTTTCCATTACGAGGACTATGAGAGTATGATATGTGATCGACATTTACACTAAAATCTGAAAACACATGGTATTGGACCCATGAACCTTAAATGTGGATCGCTTTATTTTCTGTTTGGTATTGGACTCATGAATGCTTCTGCATTGTGAATTGCGAATTCAATAAAATCTTAATCTTCATGTATGAATGCTTCTGCTTATTTAGATTGTTGCATTGATCTTTCTCTTTACTAGATTTTATTTTTCAATGTTATTTGGTAGATTATCGTGTTACTTTATTCTTAAGAAAACTAATTTGGTTTTGTAGATTAAGATTTTTAAGCGAGAGAACCAAGTTCAAAATTCAATTGAAGTATGAATGTTTCCGCTTATCTGGGTTATTGAATTCATCCTTCCTTTTACTGCATTTTGTTTTTTTTTACTGTTGTTTGGTGCATTGTGAATTTTAACTGATTATTTGGATTTTTAACTACGAGAAGGATCTGGTGGGTTTTTAAGAGAATCAAATTAGTTTGAGATTTTTGCTACTTTTCTGTGCATGGTTCTGGCTGCTCTATATATATGCTTTTCAATCGTTTGCATTTATTTTTTTCTTTCGTTTTTACTCAATTTTTTTTTACTTTTTCTCAATATGTTTTGTTCATGTGTATGTTTATCAATTTTTTGAATTTACTTTTTACCCTCAGTTTTTACTAAATTTATTGACTTTTTGTGCATGGGTTAATCTATCTGTTATATGTCATGGTTAAATTTTGGTTTCTTTCGTTTTTCTTTTTACCAAACCTCTCTCTTTATAATTTAAATTGAATTATTTTGGCATCTATGGATTTCAGCATCGTGTTTCTTAGACCTTAATTTTTTTTTTTTTGTAAGTAGTTTTATGGTTTAATGTCTAAAATATTATCTTCGGATATAAATCTTTGCTGCTTTATATTCCAACTGATTTTGATAACATTTATAATGTTATATAAATTTGTTGGATTAATATTGCAGTTTAATAGTCTTGCTTATTCTGTATGACAAGTTATTTTAGTAACATATACACTGTTATCTGTTATGATTAGACTTTCAGTTTGTTTCTTTTTTATTTTGTAAATCCTCTCTGTTTTGTGCTCAAATTGGATTATACTAATCTGCATAAAATTGAGAGTTATGTTGATAAAAGCTTCGTTTTTATTCTCCTGTTATTGAAAGTATCCTTGAAATATTTTAAGTGTTTTATCTTTATTTGAAAATGAATTATTTTTGTGTTTGTGATTATCTGCAGATTAATTTCAATTTGAAAAAATCTCTGCTGCATCTCGGTTCCTATAGTAATTTTAGCTGCCAAGGTAGCTTTCAGCTGTCAAGTTTACAAGCAATTGAGTGTGTTTGTAAGTGCTTTTCCTTTTCGTAAGATTGTGTGAAAGATTATATTTCTTCCTTTTATTTGACAATTGTCTGGTTGTTGTCAATACTATGGCTTTAAATAGTATATGGAATCATTCTTTTCACATATTTCTTTGCTTGAGTTATAATCTACACCTACTTTTATGTTATAGTTTTATAATTGATAGTGCATTATTACAAAAATAAAATGTCTTTTATCAATGTTATCTATGCAGTGTAGTTTTTTTTTTTCCCTTTCTGTATATTACCTTTTTATCCGAGAAGTTAGTTTTAATTTTAACTTATACATGTTAAACCCAACTATTCTTTATCTTTGCAGTTTCCGCTCAGCGTGCACAAGACAAGTCAAAAGTGATACTTTTGCTGAAAACTTATCTGCAAAGTAAATTTTGCTTCTGTGGTTCCATGGTGCATTAATGCATAATTTTCCAACTCCATTATAAAAGGTAAAAATGTAGTTACCTTATTACTTTGAAAATTCTGTTCAACATGTTTTTTTTTCTAATTTTTTTTCATATCTTGCATCTTGAACTTTCTTAATTTTCTATTATTGTTTATTGAACTTGGTAGCTACAGGTCAAATAATTTATGGATAAACAAGTTTACATTTTCCTAACTGTTTTCTTAGATAAAAGAGGTCTTTTGATATGGATCCAATTTTATAAGTCTCTTTTGATATGGGTCCAAAATTGGACCTAAATCAAAAGTAAGTACACAATTTTAGGCTACAAAAATTGGAGCTAAATCAAAAGTAACTAAAAATTAGACCCATATCAAAAGAGACTTATAAAATTAGACCTATTTCAAATTTCTCCTAGATAAAAATAATTTTGGAGATCTTTGGTTTAAATTTTTATAAATGCTTTGTGTTGGTGATTGAGTTCAGCGTTTTGTTATTTTTAATTGCATTATTAACTTGAGTGGTCTCTACATTATAGTTTTTGTGTTCTGCTATATAATGGTTCGAAAATGAGATCTCTTTTGTGAATAAAATTTCTGTATTTTCAGTTTTTCCATTGTGTAAACAATGCTTTTGTACAATAATTGGCAATGCAACTTTTCCCTTCGTGATTGCATTGTCCATCGCTACAGCATTTTAAATGGTTGCAATGCAGTTATTTTATTTTCTAATTCAATTTATTTATAATATAGCCACATTTTCATTCTATTTGTAAGATTTAACAACTATGATATAGTTTGATTTCAATTCATAATTACTTATTTTGTTAAATTTAACCTCAAATTTGTTAGTAAATCTTTCTACTTTATGTGCAAATACAAATATAATCTTTTATTTATAATTTTTATAATGTTGTTAAAAACATTTTTACTGTCTTCTTTTTGTCTGTAGATGGTGAAAACCGCGCTGTTCACAGATGCAAAACAGGGGACATCTTTTACTTCATATGAGATCAAGAGATTAGTTCGATTGTGATTGTTTTTCTGATTTGGTTAAATTCGAAATTAGTTGGCTCGCGTCTAATTTAGTTGTTTGCACATGTCGTCGTTTTCTAACTTAGTTCATCAGAATATGTCATAAAATTTTCAATCCTGCAGCAACGTGTGTCACATTTCCCGCAGCAACGCGCGGGCTACACTTTCTAGTTGGGTAACTAATCACAACTTGGTACCTTGCATCGGAGACTCAGACATGTCGAATCATCTAGAGCGGAAGCAAAAAATACTTGCATGCACCTTCTTCTAAAGTCAATTGATCGCGCTGGTGTTGGAGACAGCACAAATCAGTGAGAAAAAGTACGCATTTTGATACAGAACTTATGAGCTGATGCAGGATGCCTAGTTGAGACCATCTGGGCATGTACCTTCCAACCTTTTCAGAACCGCCAGCTCCCGGTCCACTTTAGTTCCATGGGTAGCAACATTTTACAGCTTCTTTCTACTGCACCATTTGTGCTCGAGGAGTTCTGGAGAAAACCCCACTCCCGGCCAATTTCTAAAAGAAAAAACATGATTGCACGATGTAAATCTATTGATGTTGGCAAACTGAGAGTGCTGATTATCCGCAATGTTGAAGGTGATTAAAAATTCAGTAAACTGTTAACACGGTGGATTGAGAAGTAAGATGTCATTAAAAATTCAAGCCCATGGCACAACACCTGGTAAAAATGGCACAAAAGTGAGGAAAGTGCAGCTTGCTCATAGGTGCAAGGCAAGAGAAAGAACTAAAATCCATCGTTCAGAACTTCCCCAGATAGTTGATCACTTTATTTTGCTTTCCCAGCTACAGGATTCCAGCCAAACTGGATGATCATTAGACCTGACATTCGTGTCGTGTTTCTTGTGTTCATGTCGTTTTCGTGTCATACCCGATAGCTTAACGGGTCGTGTCGTGTAACACCCGTTAAAATAAACGGGTAATATGACCCAACCCGAAATCGACCCGTTAATATTATCAGATAATATGACTCGACCCGTTACCAATTAAGAAAAAATATTTTTTAAATCAATAAATAATGAAAATGAAAAACAGAATTTGACTCTAAAAAATGTAAAACATAATACTAAATTAGTATATACATACCATATTGTCACATAAATACTAATTCAAAACATTAATAAATAAATAAAACATTTTTCTTTCAAGTTTACATACCCCAAAATAAGAGTCTAATGAAAAAACATTAGTGCATACTACTAAAAATACAAATGTTCAAGGATATGCAAAATGAAGAGAGTTATACTTAATGAAAGTATAAATAAACTCGTAAGTGTTAGTTAATCTATCGTTTTGATGAGATACGAATTCTCCGAAACTAATTTCAACGATCACAACCGTCAAACTTGTTTGTATATGTTTCAAGATCACATCAGCAAAAAATCACAAAAAAAAAACATTCAGAGATCAACTAACGAGACAAAGCTTTTCGACGGTTATAAACAAAAAATCACGATTTAACGGTTATTTTAACTCTGATTTTGATGATTTTTTACAGATACACTCCTTGACCATATATGAATACAATGAATGAATTCGATCTTCAATTTAAAATATATTACACAAGTGGATACCACAAAATCTTATGTTATACTTAATGAAAGTATAAATAAACTCTTAAGTGTTAGTCAATCTATCGTTTTGATGGGATACGAATTATCTGAAACTAATTTCAACGATCACAACCGTCAAACTTGTTCGTATATGTTTCGAGATCACATCAGCAAAAAATCACAAAAAACAAACATTCAGAGATCAAGTAACGGGACAAAGCTTTTCAACGGTTATAAACAAAAAATCACGATTTAACGGTTATTTTAACTCTGATTTTGATGATTTTTTACAGATACACTCCTTGACCCTATATGAATACAATGAATGAATTCGATCTTCAATTTAAAATATTTACACAAGTGGATACCACAAAATCTTATGTTATACTTAATGAAAGTATAAATAAACTCTTAAGTGTTAGTCAATCTATCGTTTTGATGGGATACGAATTATCTAAAACTAATTTCAACGATCACAACCGTCACACTTATTCGTATATGTTTCGAGATCACATCAGCAAAAAATCACAAAAAACAAACATTCAGAGATCTAAGTAACGGGACAAAGCTTTTCGACGGTTGTAAACAAAAAATCACGATTTAACGGTTATTTTAACTCTGATTTTGATTATTTTTTTACAGATACACTCCTTGACCCTATATGAATACAATGAATGAATTTGATCTTCAATTTAAAATATTTACACAAGTGGATACCACAAAATCTTATGTTATATTTAATGAAAGTATAAATAAACTCTCAAGTGTTAGTCAATCTATCGTTTTGATGGGATACAAATTATCCGAAATTAATTTCAACGATCACAACAGTCAAACTTGTTTGCATATGTTTCGAGATCACATCAGCAAAAAATAAAAAAAAACAAACATTCAGAGATCAAATAACGGGACAAAGCTTTTCGACGGTTATAAACAAAAAATCACGATTTAACGGTTATTTTAACTCTGATTTTGATGATTTTTTACAGATACACTCCTTGACCCTATATGAATACAATGAATGAATTCGATCTTCAATTTAAAATATTTACACAAGTGGATACCACAAAATCTTATGTTATACTTAAAAAAAGTATAAATAAACTCTTAAGTGTTAGTCAATCTATCGTTTTGATGGGATACGAATTATCCGAAACTAATTTCAACGATCATAACCGTCAAACTTGTTCGTATATGTTTCGAGATCACATCAGCAAAAAATCACAAAAAACAAACATTCAAAGATCAAGTAACGGGACAAAGCTTTTCGACGGTTATAAACAAAAAATCACGATTTAACGGTTATTTTAACTCCGATTTTAATGATTTTTTACAGATACACTCCTTGACCCTATATGAATACAATGAATGAATTCGATCTTCAATTTAAAATATTTACACTAGTGGATGTGGATATCACAAAATTTTATGTTATATACTTAATAAAAGTATTATTTTCGGGTGTAGATGTAATACTTAAACGACAAATGTTTTAATGTTTTGAAGTAATATTTATGTGACAATGTGTGGGATGTGCAATTTTTTTTAAAATCTTATTAATTTTTCACTTCTACAATATTATTAATTTTTCACTAAAAAAAACATTATTCATGAGATTTGGAGGGTTTTAAAAATCTAAACGACCATGTAACGATTGTCTAAGGGTAGAGGATGCAATCGTGAGCATTTATATAGAGGTGTGCTATCCACACACGCCATTTTACTTCTTACACACCCCTTGTTAATTTCTATTTGTTAATTTTCTTCAATTCATCCGATCCGCCGGTCGAAAATTAGAAGGGTGTGTGAAAAGTAAAATGAGGTGTGTGAATATCACACCCCTTTATATATGCTTTCACATTTTTCAGACTTATACATTAATGATTATGAATTTTATTTATTTTGAACTACCTTAAAAATACTTGAGGGTTTGTATAGTTTTAAAAATTCATGTACGCACCTTTAAAGCGTAGATGATGCGATTAAGAGTACTTGCATATTTTTTTCACATTTTTTGCACTTGTAAATTAATTATTTTAAATATTTAAATGTATTTGGTATTTTTTAAATTACTTGATGTTTTTATTTTTAATGTGTTTTATAATTTTTTAATCTCACTCTTTGCTCATAATATTTTATAAAATAAATAAATAAAACTTAAATTTTTAAAATTTATTTAGAATAATAATACAATAATAATTAATGAACAAAATATATATATATATATATATATATATATATATCCACTATATTTATTGTATTTTATAGTAATTTTTTTTTAGTAATTAAAAAAAATTAAAATCATCAAAATAACTTTTTCCTTTTCGTGTCAAAACAGGTTACCCGCGTGTCACTTTCGTGTAAACCTGTTAAGGACCCGTTATTAACGGGTTCTTAACGGGTTACCCGATAATAACCCGATTAGTTATCGTGTCGACCCGAAACCCGTTATTTTCGTGTCGTGTCATCGTGTCGTGTCAAAAACTGACAGGTCTAATCATTGGTTTGCCTTCGAACACATACCCATTTACTAGATTCTGTGACAAAGGTACAATGGTATAACATGAGTAATTTTAACCAACATCAAGATAACAAAGGGACTGCATCTATCTGCTTGAATCGTAAGCAAAACTGAACACACGGATGCAACTAAAAATCTGCCATAAAACTAGCAGATGAGCACCAAGACCATCTTGATACTAATCGTAGAGCAATTATTATTTGAGAACAGAGACGCATACCAAAGCACAATGGGCTAGTTCAACTGATGGAAATGTCACGAAAGCTTGACCTCTCATTCTTCCTTCCTGCAATCCAAAATATTACTTTCAGCTTTTGCAAGTAGTAATGAACTTGATGCAGATGCCAAGATTGGCAAAAGATCCTAACTGGCTTTCAATATTATATAACATGCCACAGATACTTTATAAGGAATGAAATCTTCATGACACGAAGTCTTCATCAAGGCATTCAAATTTATATATGGACTCCTCCTTTAAGTTAATTAGATTCTTTCTTCACACGTCGTAAACGTCTCATTCCAACCTCATAGCCCCCCACATTTTTCTCAAACCGAGCTCATAACTCTTCCTAGTTTTCAATCTTTCCACTTTTTTTTCTTGTTACATCAAAAACATCAGCTATCGTTGATGTACAAAGAGAGTAACTTAAGCCAGCACAGTTAATCGAATTTTTAAAGGAACAAAGGTTGACTTGGAAGCATAAAGGTTATCAAGAGATCTCACCTGCATGAGCTTCACGCTGAGACCAGATTTGGCTGCATCAATGCTTCCAAATAATGACCCTACGGCATAGCAATAGTATTACAGTATGTTAAGAATTTAATCAGTTTAACAATTTTTGGACCAGGAGAATTGGAGTGATTTCTACCATTTGTGGACACCAAAAAAATGTCGAGAGAACTAAAATTTCTAACATATTATTTAAAGAAAACGAAAATTAGTTACAGAGAGTTCATCAGAATTGTGAGATCACCAAATATGTAATAGAAGTCATCGGCAACAATGTCCTTTGCCAAGTTCTTTATGTACAACACCAAGGCAGGATTCCCAGCTGCATAGTTCTGCAGATTCCAAGTGAGATCTCCGTATTAAATATCTTTCTTACAAGTCACATAAAACTTTTCCTCAAAGTTCGTATAATTTTTATGACTAGGCATCACTTCAGACTCGATACAGCAAAGCCGCCTACCAAAATAGAGCCAAAATGTCAAATCAAAAACGGTACGTTAAACATTGGCAGTGATAATATTTCTTCTGGAGGCAACTTTCCCTTTTCCAGTTCTGCTGGAGTTGCAAAAGCGTTGATATCTGCACTCTCATTTTCTGGATGCTCTGAGTCTTCAGTAATGTCATCATCTTTATTTTCATTAGTAACAACTTTTGGTGCAATTTTTATCTGCAACAATCCAAGAAGACTATATGAAAAATTGCTAGGCTTAAGAGAACACCCTACGAAGGTGACCATTCATTTCGAAAAGTAAATAACCTCTTCCCAAAGAAAAAGATTAAAAGACCTGTACGATAGGGTTCTTCTTTTTTATCATTGGAATCTCCTTTGGGATAAGATTAGCCAATTTCAATCCAACATCTTCATGAGCTACATCTTTTTCAACTGCAGGACCAACAATAGCTTCCTGCTTAAGACGCTTCTGTCCACTTGAAGCTCTGCTATAGGATTTGTCCTTGACTTCCTGATAACATTCAATTCAAAGTCTCAAAGGATGTACAAACTATAAAGAAACGAGAAAATTTGACAGCTAGAGTAAATTTATCATTTTTTTGACATAATAATACAAATGAGGATGTGTGGACATATAAAATTGAAGAAACATGATATGATTTCACAAGTCTAGTTCAATGCCCACTCAACAAGTGCGGAGATCAATTAAAATTTCATTCTTCTTGAAAGCTTTCAAGGGAAATAAGTTTTATGAAATAAACTGAACTTTTTTGGGGACTAAGTGAGCAAAAGTTGGCGTGTCTCTGGCTCTAAACCTCCACAACTGGGTACAGACTATTCTTGGAACACATATAAAGATGTGCAGATATATAATTATTCAGAAATTTTATATGTGGCCCAGATGCCTTAATGACTTTTTTGATAATGTTTTGTTTTTTTGTTTTTTTTTTTGATCGTTGAAGAAAAAGAGAGAAAGGGAGGGGGAACAGAAAATTGTTCTTAGTTTTCACTCCAGAAACTGTGCTACCACTCTCCCTCTCATGTAAACATGCACGCAAACTTACAGAACAAAAGCAATAATTGTTATCAAAAGAAGACTTGTCAGTCTATGAAGTTACCTCATCTGAAGATTCCATTTCTGACTCTTCACTCGATAAATCAGTTGAGCGAGGCTTTTCAGCTAGAAGTGGGGGAGGAGGTGGAAGTGGCACAGGTACTGAGGGTGGCAGTGGTGGAGAGGGAAGTGCCAAACGAAATGGAGCTGGTATATCCATTTTGTTCATCAAGTGCAAAACCTACAATTGAGGGTGCAAGTCTTAGATAATATGGTCCAAAATATGTTTCACTTACTAGATCAAAACAAAGCACATATTCAAATTAGTATACAGTTACATGAGTTTTGTGTGAGATTAGAGAGAACCTGTGTATAAAAGCGAGGTCCGGCTATAAGAGCATTTACAATGTTGGTTAGAATATTTCCATCTGGTGGCGGGTAAGCGTGCCTGTGATGTGTAAAATCAAAGCATTTTAAAACAAACCTATTGGAGGGTACAACATAATTTTCTGAAATACAGGACGACCCTCATAAAATATGTTTTAAGAAATTAAAGAAGTAGAGTGTAATAACATACTCGAGCTGAGGAGGAAGGGGATAGTCTACACCAAACCTCGGAGCAATGGGTTCTGATCTCGAGCCTTCAATTTCTTCACCCTTTATCTTGGTGGTAGCATTGTGGACCAAAGATGGTTTGGAAGGGGTGTTTACAGAAGTAGAATCCTTGTTAGAAGCCTGTGATGGCTTGTCATTATTGGTGGCTGCCCTCTCTACTTTTAAGACCTTACCAAGAAACCTCAGCCTACCCAAACAAAACAATGCCACCAACCAATTAGTAACATAGCATGGAAATGTGACTGCAATTCTTGTATCAAGAAAGAGAATGAGCATATGACAGTGCTTGTGATACCCATTTAACTGTCGTTGCGCTTGGTACGCCAAAGCCTTCGCTTTGGAAATCCACAAATGCGCAGTTTCTCAACCTAAAAGTATATTCATATAGATTATAGCAAGGGGAGCAAAAGAAAAAAGAGAGAAACAATAACAACTGAAAAGGAAGGGAAGAGAGCATTGACCGGCCAGTAGCAGCGCATGAGCGGACAGAAGAAGCACCATAGTGGGACAACAGCCGAAACAGAGACTCCTCAGGAATAGCTTCAGGAAGGTGACGAATCAATAAGCTTACCCTACCATCACTGTTTCCACCTGGTGATTCTACAGAGCCCAAGTGCCGGTGGTATTGTTGCTGCTGCTGCTGCATCTCAGCTCTCAAGGGGACTTGCGGGTTTGGTTAAACACACAGGTTGAGGACGAAACCCTGTCAACCGAAACCTGCTGCTCCAGCCAAAGATTCTTGCTTCCCTAATACATATTCATGAATACCATGTGAATTATCAACTAACGATCAAAACCCATTTGGCAATTAACACAAAGAACTTGCTTCTCAACACCCTTCACCACCATGATAGGAAAAAAAAAAATCAAATTTAGCCCCAAATTTAACCTAAACTCACTCCATGAACGGTTCAAACTACATTTAACATGAACACTATACTGCATAAAATCAGCATTAGACAAATCTAATCAAGGGTTTGGAGCTAGAAGCTTAGCTAAAAAAATTCATCATACAATCAACAACAACCAAGGCTAATCAAGTTTTTTGGATTTAGACACAATTTTTTTTAAACCAGAAATTTGGCCTTTCAATTTAACTCTGGGCTGCTTGTGGAAAAACCGGAAACGCCAAAGGTAAGGTTTTGATAGAGAATCAAAGAACCCAGGAGGGAAGCTAACTCAGGAATACAATGTAGAAGCTAAAGCCCAGGTGCCATGACAGATGATTTGTGTTGGAACCGCTCTCTGATTTTGTATAGTTTTTAATTTTATTTTTAATTTTATGGCTTGTTATATTAACATTTTGTTGAAAATACCTTATACTTGTTTTTTTAATTTGGCCTTTCATCCTACAGTTGTACATTGCACATTTTTTATGTACACCATACATTTTCTACTCTTCACAAATACATAATGTCGACCAAAGATCTTATTTGTTTCTTCGAATTATGAGGTGGTTTCCATGTTGTTTCTCTTCTCTTTCAAATAATGAAGATTTAGATTTGAAAATCAATAATTTGAGAACCCATCACGTTGTAGCAAAGAGAGATCTATAAATGCATTACATAACTGGTTCCGTATTAACTTCATAAATACAATTTTTGGGTTGCTTCATACTTTTTCATAAGCCAGCCTACTCTTTGATAATAGTTTTGTTGATGAAAATTTAAACAAATACGGTCTGGTGATATTTTTCTTCACTTGTAAGTGAGAGGTCTTATATTCGATTCTAACTAAAAGCAAATTTGAAATATATTATTGGTAGACAAACGATATCATGTACATTAAAGAGAGGTGAGTTTACCCTCATAATAAATTAGCAATAATGTGGTTCAAATTGGTCATTGATAAAAATCGAAATTAAGACATTTCATTTACAAGTAAAAATAAATGCTACCAAATCGTAGTATTAAGTGACAAAAGATTTCTACTGTACCAAGTCCCAATTTCGTGAGATTAACAACGGGTGATTAGTTACCAAACAACATTTCAAGGAAAGTTTTAAGCTTTTGGAAAAGTTAAAAAAAAAAAATCAAACGATTCAAGTATAATTTTTTTTTTAAAATTCAAATTAGAATACCAATTTTATACAAATAAAATAAAAGGGGATGATAGTAATAGAAAGGGGTGTGATATCCACACACCCATTGTACTTCTCTCACACTTTTTTGGATTTCGGCCGTCGGATCGGATGAATTAAAGAAGATCTAACGGACAGAAAGTAGTAGGAGTGTGTGAGAAGTAAAAAGTGGTGTGTGGATAGCACATCCCTAGTCGAAATCCCTATGTTCCTTGAAATTATGTTAGTTTTGTCAAATATTTGTTGAAGCAGATTCATTCCTCCGTATATCATCCTCAGCAAAAGATGATGCGGGCAACAACAGCTGCTGCTGCCTCTTTTTTGAAGTTTGGTTATGGCAGCAGCAGCAGCAGCAAAAGTCTTCTTCAAGCTTCTTCTGTTGTTATTTTCTTCAACACTCACTTGGCTTTGTTTCACTCTCGACCTTCTAAATCGACCGAATCTAGAAACACCCAACACCACCAGCTTGTGAAAATCAGTAATGTTGAGGATGCTCTCAATGTGTTCGACGAAATGCTTCAGAGGCGTCCTCTGCCTTCCGTTGTCCTTTTGACTCAAGTCTTGACTCAACTTGCCAAGTTGAAACATTACTCGACAGTCATCTCCTTGAATAACCAAATGGTTGTGTCAGGAATTCGTCCAAATGTTTATACCTTAAACATTATCATTAATTGCTTTTGCCGTATGCACCAAATGGGGTTTAGCTTGTCTATCTTGGGAAAATTCTTCAAACTTGGTTTTGAACCGGATGTCACAACCTTCAACACTCTAATCAACAGCTTTCTTCTTGAGGATAGAGAGACTGAGGCAGCAGCACTTTTCAACAAAATGATGGAGGGAGGTAATTGCAAGCCGAATGTGGTTACTTTCAACACACTAGTAAAGGGCCATTGCTTGAAAGGTAACAACACTGAAGCTATCTAATTGCTTAAGAAGATGGAAGAAGAAGATTGCAAGCCTGACGTAGTTGCCTATAGCACGGTCATTGACAGTCTTTGCAAGGATGCTCTAGTTGATGATGCATTGAAGCTCTTCTCAGAAGTGACGAGTAAGGGTATTGCCCCAAATGTCATGACCTATACCTCGTTGATTCATGGAGTTTGCAAATTAGGGAATTGGAAAGAAGCTACAAGATTGTTGAATGAAATGGTGAGTAAATATATCTTTCCAAATGTGTGCACCTTCAATGTTTTGGTTGATACGTATTGTAAAGAGGGGATGGTCCAGGAAGCAAGGCACGTGGTCGAAATGATGACGCAAGGGGATATAGCACCCAATACAATTACGTACAGTTCGCTTATAGATGGTTACTGTTTGCGAGGAGAAATGAACGAGGCGAAAATGGTTTTTGAAATAATGCTTAGCAAAGGCTGCATGGTTAATGCTCATACTTATAACATATTGATAAATGGCTATTGTAAGCGTAAAAGGATAGATGATGCTCGGATGATTTTTCTGGAAATGTCTCGTAAGGGAGTTGTTCCAGATACGGTTACTTATAACACTCTTATTGATGGGTTTTGCAAGATGGGGAGAACACAAGATGCACAAAACTTGTTCTCTCAAATGCAAGCTTGTGGCCAACTTCCAAACATTCAAACGAATAATATTTTACTGGATGGCCTTTGTAAAAACCAACAATTTCCCAAGGCAGTTGAATTGTTGGAAGAGATGGAAGGAAAGAAGTTGGATTTTGATATTGTAACTTACACTATTCTTATTGAAGGTTTGTGCAGAGCTAAAAAAGTTGAATATGCATGGGATCTCTTTCGTAGTTTATCATCAAAAGGAATTCAGCCTGATGTCAAGGCATATACTATAATGATTAGTGGATTTTGTGAAGGGCGGCTAACATGTGAAGCAGAAAACCTGCTAAGGGAAATGGAAGAGAGCGGCTGCTCTCCAGATGATTGCATGTACAACACAATTATCCGAGGGTTTTTCAATAACAACGAGACATCAAGGGCAGTGAGGATTATCCAAGAAATGGTGGAGAGGGGTTTTTCTGCAGATGCTTTAACTACGGAGTTGATCATTAATTTATTGTCTAAAAATAAAGTCGATCCTGCTTTGTTGGCATATATAGAAAGTCCGTGATGAAACTGATTAGCATCTTTGCAGTTTTGACAAGTTTCGGTGCATCCTTCCCTTGAATGCTGCATTGGAGGGAGCTGTTCCTGTGCTGAGTCCAGTTCAAGGAGCCATTCATGCATCGCCTGGTGAAGTATGGTATCTGCTATTAATTTTATCTATCAAATGATAGAGCAACTTTTATGTTGCTCTTTTAAGATTATGAAATTTGTTGGAGAAGCAAAGTTTCTGGACTGATATGAAATTCGTAGACATATTTATGGCTTGGTTTTACTTCTCCTTTATTTTTTTGGTAATAATTCTGTTAAGGACATTATTTATAAATAATTTTAAAGGATATGAGTCTGACAGCTGCAGGTGGAGGACTCGATTAATTTCTTAAAATTCTGCACTTCTTCTAACACCAGAATGTACACACATCTGATCAAATGATGCATCGGAATTCCATCACGAAAGGAACAGTCTAATCCGATCAAACGATATTAGACATGGTTAAACGAAGAATTTACGAATACCATCTTTGCTTAAATCTTTTTCCTATGTGCACTAGAAATATTGAAAGAAGGGAAGGCCATCTCTCAGTATACAGAAGCCAACTTACACATTTTCAAGCATTCAGGCAGGGAAGAGTATTCTGAAGCTTCTTTTCAGACGCATAATTGTGCAATCTCCAGTGCTAGATCATATCAGCTACCAGATGCCTTGCCACACCATCGCAATTTTTCTTTCGCTCCCTTCCAAACCAGCCGAACTCAACGGAAGAAATTGAACTCGCCTCTTCTCAGTGATGCACGAGATTTGCAAAAAACTTTTTAGTTGCAAAAAACGTCCTAAACCTGTATGCTTACCACGCTCAGAGGACCAGCTCAAAATCGAAGCCAAAAAGGTATTATTTATATGAACTGAAATGGTTGGGTATTTGAATCTTGAAGGATCAGTCTCATTTCCAACCTTTCGGCTACCTAATTAATTTAGTGTTTATGTCAAATTCATCCAGACTGCAGGAAGGAAGAGAGTTTGCACGCATAGTGATGTAAAAGAGGAATACCCTATCTACTATGACAATCCACCCCTCGCTGCTTTCATGTTGGCTTCATAGAAACGAAACACAAGAATGATCATAAATATGTCCTAAATTTGAATCACCTTCAATAGATATTCCATGGTATTTGAATCACATTCAACTTCCAATCTTGAGAGTTTTAGTCCAAGTTCCAATCTTGAAAGGCAGAGTCTGTATCCGCTCAAAGGACGTACGATGTGATTTAACGAAGAATATACGAATTCCATCTTTGCTTAGACATTTTTCTATCTGCACTACAAAATATTGAAAGAAGAGAAGGCCATCTCTCAGTGTACGGAAGCCAACCTAACTTTGGTCAGTTGCTTTTGCTGACATTTATACTTGTTTGCAATCATCAAGGTAAAGGATTCGTATTCCTTTTTCAACTTCTTCTTCTTTCCTCTAATAGTCAAATGGCAACAGAGTTATCCATCTCTTTCTTTCTCTCCTCCCTTCGTTTTCAGGTCCTACGTGTGTTCTGTTGCCAGTGAGTGTGACAATGGAAAAATTGACCCTATGGTGCTGTAACTGCTGTTGAGGTTTCTAAATTCATTTTTTCACTTTAGTTAGTGATCTTACAAGTTTTAGCATTTGCAAACAATAACTCTTCAAGGTACGAATTTTCAGGATTGTGCTGGAGTTATACTACGTACGGCTGAAAAAGCCACGCAGGTTGCTTTGCAGGTAAAAGACTCTGCACTTACTTCTGCATATTTGTAATTTTTCTTACTCAAACATAAACCTCATTCGTGCCAATCAATTTAGTCTTAGCTTGGCCAAACGAATAGTTTTCTACATATTGCTCGGTTGCCCTTAATAAATTGGTAATTTTCGTTCGCGTGATTTTTTCCTAGAGGTTTTTCGTAACTAGAACTGGGATCTGTATATCCATATGCTTGTAACAAACAGATGAGTGCTTGTGCATGATAACTTTACAAGTGCCGTGAACAAGTTTATTTGAACGTTGCAGGCTATACAATGTTTAGGTGGTAATGGTTATGTAAACGAGTACCCAACTCGCCGTCTCCTTGGAGATGCCAAACTGTATGAGATCGGAGCTGGGATAGTGCGATCAGAATGCACATGTTCAATTGCTGGGCTGAAATGCTTGCAGCTCTCGCCTCTCGGGCACTGCATTCAAGATACACTGGGTGTTGCAGTCCGCCATTTGAGTTTCTTTCACTCGCACGTTCCAGAATGCGGAATCACGAAGGATCGTAGCAACTGGTGCATCCATGATCACAAAACGAGAACCAGAGTGTTCTTTGGGTAATCAAAACACTAAAAATTTGGAAATTTCATTACTTTTTCCCTTTTGCTGTAAAACCATACTCGTATTTACCCGTGGTGGTAGCAAGGTTCAGCAGTCGCAGACTCCGGACGTCGTTTCATCTCGGTAATTTACAGTTAAAGACGGCATAATCTTTAATGTTTGAACCAAAGTCATGAATAAATCATTGATGTGGAGGGAAGCATCCTAAAGAAACCCTACTAGAAATCCTTTCATCTTCTCCAATGTGTTGGAAACCTACAGAATAATAGCACACATCAACAATTTATACTCGTAAAAAGTCACAGTAGTACATATTCAAACGTCAATCTCAAAGACGCCAATCTCCGGAAGGCCAAACATGTCTCGTTTTCAAGACTACGACAACCGCAACCAGATAACTTAGGACTAGGAACTCCATAAAATACATAATTAGGTTCTGGTGTGCATTATTTGCATATGCAGATATAAGATTACAACAACACAATGACCACCCTGAATTTCATTATTTTTAGACCCGGACAGCCGTCGGGGAAGAATCCGGCTGGCTCACGGATGAGGACTTTGACACTTCAAGCATGACCGGCGCTTGTTCCAAACAACTTTGGGTATCATCGCTGATCATTCCGATGGTCATCTTCTCCACTTCTTCCTGGGTATATATATGGATTTTGGAGACCACATTGCAAAATTCACTGCACCAAGAACACATCATTTCCGAAAGGTCATATACAAAAAGTACTTGTATGAATTGTTCAGAGACAAAACTTACAGCTACATTTATGCTAATTAATTTAAAACAAAAGTTTATAAATACAGAACTAGATATAAAATTCTACTTTCCGAGAGAGAGAGAGAGAGAGAGAGAGAGAGAGAGAGAGAGAGAGAGAGAGAGAGAGAGACGTACTGCCATGGGTCATCCCCAACAACCATCATATCGTTCTCACTATCAGTGTACAAGATCCGCCATCCTTTATCAGAATCTCGAAGAAGGCCTTCCATGCCAAACAGCCGCTCCAGTTCGGTCAGCAGGTCACCATAGCCATTCAGTTTTGCGAGATCAATGGCTCTTCCCACTAAGCTGCCTTGCTTGTGAACCTTCACTCAATATATGTAACATCAGTTGGCAAAGATGTCCTAGGCATGGCATTTTACAGTCCAACTTGAGGGCTACAATAGCTTACCTTTGTACAACTCCGCTTACTGGAACTCTGAGAGTTTGGAGAGGGATTGTCCCCGGTCAAGGAAAAACCAAAAAGTTTACACCCAGTAACAGTCCCGTTGTAGTCTTTATCATTTGGATTTCTTGGATTTGGCACTAAGGCGGGAAGGGTAGAAGTACTCTCCTGTGTCTTACGCTCACTAGGTTTATTTGGCCTTCCAACTTCATTTCTTGCAACTCCCATCTGCATGGAATACGGGTTGATTTGCATCTTCTCTCTGGGTAAGTTAGTAGCATTAGAGCACATTGTGGGATCTTGGCCAGCTCTGTGAATGTCACCATAAGGAAAGTACATATTTGGAAGGGATCCAGAAGCTAGAGAGAAATAATTTGGTTTGGGCGGTTGATAAACGTTGAAAGGTGCACAACCATTGTTGGATTCCCAATCACCTAGGGTGAAATTTGCTTTTCCTGTCAACGATCTCAATGGGCATATTTCTTGACCTTGCAAGACTTTTGGAAATCTATCTGATTCCACAAATCCTGTGTAGGGGGTGCAGTGAGCCCTCATAAGCTCATCAATAGTAGCCTTCTGTGTTGCATTTGGTGCAAGACTTGGATGTGCCGGAGCGTGCATCTCAAAATCTTGCGGGCGGTTTACAGTATCACCCCCGTAGAGGGGTGATATGAAACCTATATTTTCTTGACCTTGCAAGACCTTAGAGGATTTAACTGATTCCTCAAAGTCCTTAAACCCAGCCCCTCCAGCTGCAAGAAAATTCACATATTGAGGACTAATGATGATGTAAAAAATGCTTGTGATGTTATTGGGAAGTATCGTACCAGTGATGGAGTGGACGGGTGGGGTTCCCTGCAGACTTGTCCGCAATTTCTTCAATCTTGGAGAAGACTGGATGCTCAAAGGTGGGAGAGAAACAGAAGGATCAACCTCCCACGGTGAGACTCTTTCTTGATGATCATTTCCTATATCTTCATCCCATCTGACCTGGTAACGTAACAAATAAAGGTGTAAATGCAACACCACAATAATAGAACTATAGTTTGTGAAGCTGTCATTTCTTTACTCGAAGTGCATATGCAGTGCATGCATAGATGCATTTCAATAATTCAGCTCTCTCTCTCTCTCTCTCTCTCTCTCTCTCTCTCTCTCTCTCTCTCTCAGAATAACACGGCATGCAGTTCATTATTGGTTTTAAAAAAAGGAAGATAAAATATGAAGCATACCATCAAGCATCTCCATTTTGAGTTTGGCCATCGAAACGGATCCAAGTCAGTGATACCAGTCACTACACCACTACACCTACAAGAAACCAGAATCTGTACTTTGTCAATAAAAAGTCTAATAAGGAAAACATGCTGGCCATGCCATTGAATCAACTTATCAATACCTTCTTTCAGGTGAATCATCCCTATCAAATCTCAGTTTGAATCGTGTCCCGGTGGTCACCAGATTAGCTATGCTTTTGACATATTTTTGGCAGGGAATTACAAACTCTGCATGGCTTGCCCTGCATCACAGAAATTTAAACAATTTGAAAAGATTCTGTCAATGCATAACCCCGTCCATGCATGTTTACGAATCTTGGTGAAAAAAAATATCTGTTTTTGTTTTTGAAAGATGATTTGAGCAATGGAAAGAGAGGTTATTTCCATTAAGCATACAATGGAATGAAAGTAACCATAATTAAGCCTCGTCAAAAGAGAATAAACCTTAAAAGAACGGTTTGTACAAAACACAGGACGAACAAGCTCGTAGATTCTGAAGTTAAAAGATTACTAGATTTATCGGTAGCTTTCCGTGTAACTCATGCCAACTGTTGTGAGATCCAAAAGTGGAAATGCCCCAACTTACTAGCACTTGCCGTACTTGTTTATGGAACCGTATTAACAAAGTAGTGTACTAATTTATTAACGTCATCTCCCTATGTAAGTAATCGCGTCAAGTTCTTGTTTTCTATCGTTTGTGCTTCTTTACCACGAGAACAGGACAAGAATATTTTAATCGTACACAAAAAATGTGCAATCATACAGATACGCCACATTTAGTGATCAAATGAAAAATGTTGAGTATGAAAATGCACAGCATATTAAGGGTTCATAAAAAACTGTGTCAAAACTAGCATCACCAAAATGTAAAGCGGAATAGTATTGTACAAGTACCTTGGACTGTAGAATACATGAAACATGCTCTTGGTGGATACCGCATTAGCCACGAGAGAAAGAACACTGGGGTACGAATTCTGGTTGCCTACAACTGAATCAGGAAGACCATTTCTAGGTCGAACAGCTCTTCTAATTCCCAACCTCAGCTCTCCGTTTTCACCCCTATAAAGACCATTGTAAAGTATTTAAGTTACCGAGGTTACCAGACAACGAACAAAATCAAGGAAACATTAGCTTCACATAGAAGTTAAATTATTCTTGTTCCAAAGACATAAAATTCTTTCATAATAGTACACAGTACACGTAACACAAGTCTACATCCTATCATGTGCGGAAATCTATTTTCGCCTTTGGACATAAAAGTATTTGCATTCCAGCAGCAGAAATTCTTTTACGGAGAAAAATAAATATGTATACTCGACCAACTACAATATGGCAAATCAACACTTTTTATGATCCTTAGTAATTATTAATAGCTCCTTCACAAGGAAATCTCCGAAAGAATCAACCATTAACATCATTCAGGCACAAGGTATATTTTTGGCTCTCACCTGTTAAAAGATCGACGATAGCCTTTGAATTGGTAGAGAAACAAATTTGAGTGATTCCTAAGCCATGATCAATTTGAAACTAAAATAGTCAATTAATTGCAGTTACCTCAAAAATAGCACAGCATCCCCCGCTACAAGATTCTTTTGGCTTATGAAAATACTCCATCCTGTAGTGAGCAGATGTCGCCTTGGCTGACCTGATGAGTAATGCGCTCAGAATCATACCAAATTAACTATCAATCAAACCGATAGAGGAATTCTAAATGATTTACCTCTATAAATATGTCGAAACCTCCACTCTACCCCATGTAGGTCCTTTGCAACAAGTTCTTGAGATGGCCTCTGCTGTTTATAGTCCTATCGATAAAAGAACTTTATTAAAAGATATACAAATTGAAAAACCTTCGATGGAAAACAGAGAAATATAAATGCATTTATTCATACCAATGGAGGAAAGCAGTCTTCAGCAGCTCTCCGAGGAACGGAAAACCCTCCGTGTGTACTGGTATCAGAAGCTGTAAGCGTTTTGCAGAACATGTGAGGGGTTGATTTTGTAGGTGATCCTCCATCCCCCTCATCCACTCCCAACTCTTCAAGCTCTTTCCCTTCCAAATTTGTTCCTACCAACTAGAGAATACCCAAAATCCACATCCTAATTATAACCGCTATAAATCGATACAATTAAGCAGCCACTACGAAAAAAATAGCATTCCAACAGACACTTCAAGTCCACAACAATAAAAAGTCAAGAATTAAATAGCATTCCACTCCAAATTTCATTGTTTATTACAATCATACCTCAGGCTGAGGAAGCAAAGTGACATGTGTGTAGACCTCATCATTCTCCTTGTTAGCCTGTTAATTCAAGAAGCAACAAATTCAATAACCAAATTAAATACCCAGAAAATATTTGAGAAAATAATAACAAATTAAATACAATGTTGGGAATTTCATATGGAAAGGTTACTCACAAGCAGCTGGACATTCACAACCTTGCAGAAGATCTGAGGGTGGAGATCAAAGGTGGGCATCTCCATGGGAGAGAAAGGAGAGGAGGAGGCAACTTGCTCCAAGTGGCCTTGTGGGAAGTAGACAACCACATTCCCTTTCTTGGGGAGTGAGATGAGAGGGCCAGCACAAGCATGCCAAAGCTCCAGATAAATTGAGGAAGCCACAGGAGCTGAGGATGAATTGGAAGAAGATGAAGAAGTTGAAGAGGACAAGCAATAAACACAAACACCGCCACAATCCCCATTGCAATAAGCATTCTTCTCCACCTCACTCACTGCATGGTTCAGATCAATTTCCATGAATGTTCCCCAGAATTGCTCAAGAAAAAGTGCTTCCCAGATAAGCAGTCCCAAAAGAAAAATTGACAAGATAATCAAAAACAAGTAAATGAGTAACCAAATGGGAGAAGTGAGGAGAACCCAGAAAGCAGAAAGGGAAAATTTGAAATGGGGAGGTGAAATTCAAATCATTTCAAGGAGTTTTGATGTTTTGAAGGGAACCCAGAAAGCCAAAAGAGGAGATGAACAGAAAAGAAGAAAATCATGTTTGGCTTGGAGGAAAATTTCAGAGAGTGAAGGAGAGAGAAAAGCTGAGAGAGAGAGAGAGAGAGAGAGAGAAACAAGAAGAAGTGGTTTATCAAATGATAACAAGGAATTCAAAGTATGATTCCATTTCCTCCTCCCCCATTTACAGGTGGTTAGAAGAGGGAGCAGGAGCAGAAGCAGCAGCAGACGTAGACAATTGCATACGAACACAGAAACAAAAGGCAAAAAATGCCAATGTGGTGATGGCTTTTCGACTTCGACTGTTTAACAGAAGACAGAGAGAGAGGGGAGGAGAGAGAGAGAGAGAGAGAGAGAGAGGAGGGTGGAGAGTGTTGGTAATGTACTGTCTTAGCCTGTCCCCCCACCCAACACAGTCTCTCTCTCCTTTCTCTCTGCTTTTGCTCTGCCTTTGGCTTTATCTTTTTCGTTTTAATTAGTAATTTTCCTTTACTGTATGAAGGACGTAGTCATGTAGGTGAGGCCCTCCACCAAGACAAAAGGAAGGTTTTAGCAAGAAAATATATTGAAAAGACAAAAAGGGGTTTTCATTCATTTTATATTTTCTTTATTTAAAAATCTTTAAAATTTAAACCATATTATTACTAGCCTATTGTGAGGCTAAGCTTACTTTTCTCTTTTAGTGTAGATAATATGGGTTTTTAAACAAAAATCTTCAAAATTCAATAAAAGTACAAAATGGTCAACCCATTAAACAAAGTTTTAACAACAAAAATGAAAATTTGGAGACCAAGAGTAGCCTCTTTTGCCAAATAATTATGGGAGAGAGATTTTTGTATGCTTCGTTGTGTTCTGTAGTTTTATCTTTTTCTATCGTCTTTGGATTGAATAAATCAAAGAGAAAAATAAGAAGATATGCAGAAAGAGAAAACGGAAGTTTGAAAATTACGCTAATTTTGACAAGAGAAGCTTTGTGTTTTGCAATGTTGGAGAATTTATTATTCTCCTTTTTGAAGGTCATGCCCTTGTTCATGTTTTGCTTCCCTTTTGAATAAGTGGTTTCAAGAAAGTGTTTTGTTAGAAAGGAAGAAGATCGGTGGGGATCCAAGCCGCATTAGAGTGCATAAACATAATTACTTTCCATTGCTGCTCCAAATCCAATCTTTTATAATATTTCTTTGACATTTCTGGAAAAGGATGCCCTCGTGCGTTTTTGCTGTAATTTATCTTTCTTATGAAGAAGACTAAACAAATATGACCTCCTCCTATCCAATCTATGGATTATTTAAGAACTAAACAAGTACGTGGAGCTATGAAGACCAAAACTTTGGGTTCAAGTTAGGCAACTTTAAAGTTTAAAGCCATGAAGTAAAGCCTTACTCCTTATAGTGAGTAAACTACCTTACTAGATAAAAAAAGAAAGCTTCAAAGTTATCCTTTGCTCTTTAAAGTAAGCAAGTAAACAAATGTTTTTTTTTTAAAGAAAATAATCGTACTAAATCAAATAGAGAACTGTTATTGGCACTCGAAATTTTTTAATGTGCACTCTTTACGAGTGTGTTTTTCTTTTTAAATATAGAAAGTTTGGAGTGCACAATGAGAATTTTGGAGATAATGCTAGGAAGACCACATTTATAAACCAAATGATATGTCACCAATAAGAAACAAACACATTAATCGACATTTACTCAATAATTCAATTTTCTACAACCACATCATTTGGTTTAACAAATTTGGTCTCCAAGCGTTGTACTTTTACTAATGCAAGTGCTCAATGCAAATAATTTAGCTTACCCATATGACAAATTGAACGAAAACAACAAATAAATATTAAATAGGATAAATAAAGAGAAAAAGAGTGCATGGTTACTATTTCCCATACCAAAATGAAAACTACTAGTAAACAACAACAAAAAAGGTCATTTGGATTTTTCTTTACAAAAGTTTGTGTAAATTGTCTCAAGAAAATGACCAAATTAAGTAGTGATCTTTTTCAATTTTATGCTATATGATTTAGACTATTTAGTTGAAGATCAATCTCTTACAGGTAAAAGTCTTTTCTTAATATATGATAAAGTGATATCATTTTATTGTCCAAAGGTAATAATCCGAACCACTCATTCACTTAGCCATCTTCTAAAGACTATATCAATAAAAATTCTTTTGATTTGAATAAAATTTAGTTATTCACATGAATCAAACATGTAGACGATTAATCGTGAAGATTTTACTTTTTATTATAGTCGTGATTTGTTTGACACAAATAAATGATAATTAGATATTAATTATAAATAAAATAAACAATTCGAATTATAATATTTATATAGTAAAATTATATCGGCTGGTGAAGTTTGAACGGGTGGAATCGGAATCTTGGCATTGACAAGAGGTCATGGACATATCATTTTATGAAAGTAGAGAGAGAGAGAGAGAGAGAGAGAGAGAGAGAGAGTTATCGATGCAAAATGAGAAAGGAGAGGGGGGCCCTTGGACATTTTGGCAGCAAATATGATGGGAGCGGTGTTGTTACTGTCGGGAGTATTGTTAGATTGATTTTTTAGATTAACTTTATAAATCATATAATATTGTCAATAGTAAATAAATACGTTAACTACGAGTTGATGGTTCAGTAATAAAACGTGAATTGTGAGATTTCAAAAACTAAAGGTATTGAGTTCGAAACAATAATTCATCAACAACCACGGTGTATAATTTAAAAAAATTAATCAAAATAATTAGTCCCTTTAACAGTATCCGATTCAACCACCAACACATCAAGACCTTCCCTTCCACAGTCCCACTCTTCTTTGTATCTCAAGTCTCATCAACCCTAAAAATCTCCTTGTCTTCCCCACCACAGCCCCTTCCGCACTCCATTTCCCGCGCGTGAGATACACGTTTCTTGACAACGTTTGCCCAAAGGCGTTGACAGGAAAACAAGACTTCGCTGCTGAAAGATCGGCAGCTGCTGCCAATCACTAATTATGCGCGGATACGTGTCCAAGTGTTGATCAGTGGCAAAGTGTTATCCTTGACAGGAGCGCGTGGAGGTGATTCTGGTGTCTTTGGCCTGCGCTTTTGGCGCTGCCTCGTTTTATTTTTGCGATACATAAATAAACATTTCCTTCCTCACACTGCCACACATACATTCTCTATCGCTCCACGATTACCGATGTACCGAATTTACCCCTCGTGCATTTTCGTATTCACTAGACTGCCACCTATTTAGCTACGGAGAGACTGACATGCGGAACGCATGGGCATTTACAGAGTCGTCCCCCCGGTCTTGCGCAAGAAATTTTCCGGTGCGCCCGTGTGCTTATTCAGTACAACAAGTATTATAATATAAGGAAAACTAATGAAAAGGAATTGAAAACTTTGAGTTTTAACGATAAGGACAAAATAAAGGATAAAGTGAATAGTATCATGATTGACTTTTTAGTGTAAAAATATAGTTTTTCGTTAAAGTGAACAGTACCAGGAGCTTTTCGTTAAAGTTTCCTATAATATAAGTATTAGTAATTTTTTAAGTATGTAACCATTTGTAATTTTTTATTTTTTGCTTTCCTAGCCACTTATAACAAATAACGTGTGCAAAGGAAGAAAGAATTTGTACAAAGATCATTTTTCTTGTACTTTTACATTATTTAAACAGGAGTACAGCCTATAGGATTGCATCAACCCTAACTCTAGCTGGGAGTGCTGCTACCACAAAACTACTAGTTTTTGCCAATGGATGGCGAAGAACGCCAACTATAGCTATGAGAATCACTGCCATATATCCATCGCTAAAGAAGAAAGATTGAGGTTGAGAAACCTGAGGAGAAGAAAATCGGCACACAATTCACAATTTCGGAATATGCCGAGAACAAGACAAAAGACAACAAATAACAAAGGGCGATTAGTCAAGTTAGACAGCGGGTGTTTTAGGAAGCCTTACAAGGAGCTCTAGGAACTTTGAACAGTCTCGCTCATTTGCCGGGCATTCTTTATTTAACTATCTTTCAAAACCTCGTATACCAATTTCAATCGAGAGTCATCGTCAATTGGAATTTGTCCCTAAAAGCTAGAAATAGTATATAAGCCCAAGGGATAAAGCCTAACTATAATTTGACATGATGAAGTGAAATTAACTACAGATAACTACAATATATACCAACAGCACATAGCACCCTCTCTCATCTACTACTCCGTCACATGCATTGTTTTTGAAAACTTGCTTTGCTACTTGCTAGTATATCTTCAGTTTTCATTTGAGTCCAAATGTGGAAGGAGAGTTCTATGCATGCCACAGTTCCTTTTCCATTCCGGAGAATAGAAAAATTACTACGTACCAAAACAATGGAAACCATGTAGGGCATCTTATATACGGAGATTTGGATATACTCCATTGTCTTCAACCAGAAGCATCGTATGAAAAACTCCCTATCCCTTAAACACTAATTTATACATGATCTACAATCATATGTATGCAATTAGTTACGGATTTGGATATGATAATCAGGGAAAAACTTAATTGTAACAAGTTTAATATTGCATTCTCTCTTCCTTTCTTGTATGTAACTGCAATAGTGGATCTAGGAAATTTTATTGAGGGGTCAAAAGAATAGTGTGCATAGCGTGCAAAATTTTTTGGACGGAATATCATGCAAATTAGCATTTCATCGAGTTTTGGTAGGTCTGAGGTCATTTGTCAAGTCATATTGTATAAGCCTGTAGACAAATGCCAACAATTTTTGAGCAAGCATGTCAATGGATGTCAATAGCTTTTAAGTGAGCATGCCAACAGCTGCCAACATATGTTGAGTGAGCCTTTCGAAAGATGCTCATAGCAGTGCATATGAAGACATGAGGCTAGCAGCTACACTGCCTAGAGGGCAACTTTCAAGGACATGTAGCACTCAACTCTTTTGTGAATGATTTCTAAGCTTAGAGGGGTCAGTTCACCCACCCTACCCCAAAGTGAATCCGCCCCTCTGTAACTAATCACGTGATGAAAAGAAGAGAGGAGAAGAGAAAACTAATAATTACATGTTAAGTTCTTATCTTCAACTTGAGACTGAGCCCTAATGTAGTTATAGGGCATCAAAGTAAATGTGCTTTTTTGCATTTGAGATGCTTCCCCTTCTTTTTTCTTTTAGGTCAGGAGATGCTCTCAAAGGGTTCACGTGTTCATGAATTGGGATAAAGGACAACCTTGAAATGGACATGACATGCACTGTTTGTCTCTGTGTTTGGGTTTGGAATATGTAAATACCATATTGGATCGGCTTGGTCCAAATCAGGATGTAGCACAAGAACGTAAAACGGAAAAAATAAAAGAAAATATATTTTACAGCCTGAGCTTACCTATTCTAAATTTGTAATAACCATGATGCTGTACTTTTACAGTCAAGTTCGACTGTAGTTTTGCATGTACACTGTGTCCATATAGAACCCTGAGGATGGCTCTAATAATTTAAGAACATCATTATCCACCTAACATAAGAAATTAGGATTAAAAAAAGACTGTTTCAGCAATTTTTTTGTGTGAAAACTATGTTTAAACTTTAGTTATGAAACAATTCTGTTCTTTTATTTTGTCTTTTTTTTCAGAGGTGATAAACCTTTTGTCAAAAAAGTATACGTAGTTAATTTAACATAGAACCACGGGGTTTAAGGGCTAATCCAAAAATGAAAAACCATTATGCAAAACATGGTCATTTTCACATAAGTAAAAAGTCTAATCATGTACGTCCTTTGTTCAGTTTGTTGCATGCATGGATGCAGAGTTAAGAATAGTAACAATAATATTGTTATACAAATCAAAGGACAAGAAACAATGAAAAATGAATTACAAACTATGAATCTTATTTCATAGATAAAAATAAAAAACACTAGCTACAAAATTACTAAGAAAGTTACATAATCCGAAAAGATTACATATTGCCATAATTAATTTTGCTAAGTTACAATAAGTGTATTTATACAAAGATCTAATTTTGAAACAAACACGAAAATAATCTAACATAAGAACGAACCAAATCGATAACTAGTTAATTTTTCCAACAAATATCCCACATGGAGTATCAAGTACGTTGATAACACAACACACTCTTCGATTGTCATTCCGCATTCCAAACTCTTATTTTTCATTACTTCTAAAGCATTCACAAAGAAAATTGAATGAAAAAAAGGGAAAGTGAATATCATTGTGTTGTGCAGTAGTGATAATTTGGTGTGTGCGTGTGTGTTGTATGTTGAGATAAGAAGAGATAAAAGAAAATATTCAAAGCTGGATAACACCATGATTCAGATATTGAGATGTCACACCAAAGTTTGTCGCTTAATATAATTAGAATGACTTTATTAAAGTCACAGCCCCAAGTGCCCAAACTTTAGTGAAAAATAAGGTGTGGTTTGTGCCTGCAGTAAGTCTTTGTGTGCATGCGGGTGATCAGCTTAGATCTCAGGGCAGTCAATGGCTTATTTATCTGCAGAAGTGAAAAAAGAAAGAGAAGAGTGATTAAAGAGAAACCCTCGAGAGTTATGCCGGTCACTTTTTTTGCTGCTTCCACTCACTTCTTGACAAAAGGTTGAAATAAAAAATAAACACTAATTTAATTAATTGATCATCAGTCGATCTCTTGCTTTCCCAGTAGCAGTCAGTACTGTTTGTTTCGACTTTAATCAATTTGTGTTTGTCTGTTGATGTTGTAGGTCTTTTTATCGACTTTAATTAGTTTTTTGGCTTTTTCGTGATCATCATCTTTTATTTTGTTGCCCGCATTCATCGTACCCTTTTCTCATATGTCTATGTCTTCTTCTCTCTCTCTGTGCCCAAGGCTTTGTATAATATCACCAGGTGTGACCCTACTGTAATAGCAACTAGTAAGTAGAAAAATTTACCACCCACCCCCCCTCCAAAGAAGAACTAAAAAGTAGATAAACAAGCAAGCATGCTGAATTGGTGGTTGATTCTCTCTCTCTCTCTCTCTCTCTCTCTCTCTCTCTCTCTCTCTCTCTCTCCCTCGTGTTTAAAATTGTTAGAACACACGGAATGAATACATGTAAAAAGTTCAATATTCATGAATCTAACTAGGTTATGAGTCAACAAAATGATAACATGTAATTAAAACAACAAGAAGAATCAATATCTAGTTGAGAAACACGTGTAAACACGCCGGTGACACTATATATATTTGTTTACACTATGTTTGGATAAGGAAAATAAACTTGAAATTTGAATAAAAGTCAGAATTTATAAATTGACATGCACCAATTCCCTTGATTGAATTCATAAATATATAAATTTAGAATTTCTGCGTGGAAAAACTATTGGAATTTGAGACCTCCAATTCCCAAATTTAAATTCTATATAAATATGTGTTATTTCTCAATTTCTATGATTGAGAGTTTAAAAATAACAAATTCTGTATTCAATTTCATTGTTCTTTTAGGTTAACCAAACAAGAAAATTCACAAATTCTAAAAAATAAAATCCCGTCATTTTAAAATTTATTGGTAATCTTAAATTTCTTCATACAAACATAGAGTAAAGATGTTTTTGTTGTCTTATTTGTTTGACAGGAAAAAAAAAAAGAAAGAGAGTGAAAATAGGTCAAATATGTAAATTAGATGCTTTAAGGGTTCAAGATCTGTCTATGTTAATGGTTTGCTTCTCCAGCCAAGAAACAAAAACCAAAAGATGTGATAAGAACATGTTCCCAGCCCCCCATCCTCTGAACCAAAACCCTAAAGTTGTTTATTTCTGAAGTCTGTGAACTTCTAATATATTAATTAGAAAATTAAATAAATTGTTTTCAATTCAAGCAGCAATCACTGTGGGAAAGGAAATAAATGGCAGTTTTTAGTTATTTTCCTAAGATCAAATATGGGAAATGAAGGAATTTTTCATTCTTGAGTAGAAAACGACAAGAAGATTGATGTATGGGACGATTCAACAAAATACTTGCATGCAATATGTTGTATATATGAATATCGTTCATTTCTCTACTCACGTGACAATCAACAAAATTGTTTATAGGAACAATCCAATAAATAAAACTTGCACATGAAATAAGAAAAAAAGACGTTAATGTTTCATACAACATGTTGCACGAGAGTTCCTCTCGACAGTCTAGGTCGCCTTTTTGAAAAGAAAAAAAGACATTGAAAAAGGACATAATATATGTGCCTTTTTTAATCGTTGCCTCACATATTTTCTTGTAGTGTATGTTGCATGGCCACGCACACCGACACACCCGAATACCAGCGCCAAGGAACCTTGGTTGATATTAAAAATGTTCTTGGCGGGGCCTATTTAGGGGGCAAATGGTATCCCCATGATTACCAGCTTGCGATCGGAGCATCACAGAGTCCAGCTGCGAGTGGTGACGGAAGGGTCACCACAGAGTCATCATGTTTTATGGATAATTTACAACTCTTAAAGCCGAATTATAGATGAGAAGATCTTGTTGTTTGGAGCTAAGATTATCTCTTAATCATGACAAAAGAAGGATATTAAACAAGAGCCAGGTGGGACCTAAACCCATTCACTTAATCAAATGTTAGATTAACATCTGATGTGCATACAACAACTAACAAACTCAAAACAACGCGACAATAAAGCTTCTCCTCTTTATACATTCAAAGGAAACCTAACCAAAATAATCACATTATCGGCTACAGACTACAAATTTCACTATAATTCATGAACAAGTTCATGAGTAGTCCCTTTTGTTGGGTGATTCATGAACACATTTTGAGGTGGTTACGCATCCAATGTATATTTTTTTTAAGGAAAAATTAGTATCCGGTCTCTAATTACTAATGTTCAGTGACTGAGACCTTATTAGTTTTTAGATTTTGATCAAAGTCCATAGTATTAATGTGCTAATGAATTTCTATGTAAGTTACATAATTTCAAAATAAAAATTAGTAATTGATTTAACATTTTAATACTCACACCCTTATTAAACTCCAAATTAATTTTCAATTCAAAATATTTCTATATAAATATAATAAGTTTGTACCCATTAATTTTTTTTTGTGGTTTTGGAAAATGTACAATAATTTTTTTGGTTAATTTTGATGAATGTTGTAAGGTCCCACATCGTCCTAGGGAGAGGATCATCTATGCCTTATATGTACATTCTCACATTTCTATAGTAAGACGCGTTTTGGAAACTCACTGGCTTCGGATCCCATAAGAACTCCGAAGTTAAGCGAGTTTGGGCGAGAGCGGTCCTAGGATGGGTGACTCCCTGGGAAGGCCCAAGAACCCAAGAATAAAACCGTGCGGACTGGGCCCAAAACGAACAATATCTTGCTATGCAGACTGGGATGTGACAATTTGGTATCAGAGCTACTCCCTGCTCGGAAGTGTGCCGATGAGGATGTCGGGCCCCTAAGGGGGGTGGATTGTAAGGTCCCACATCGCCCAGGGGAGAGGATCCTTAATGCCTTATATGTACATGCCACCTTCCTATAACAAGACGCGTTTTGGGAATTCACTGGCTTCAGATCCCATAAGAACTCTGAAGTTAAGCAAGTTTGGGCGAGAGCGGTCCCAAGATGGGTGACCCCCTGGGAAGGCTCAAGAACAAAACCGTGCGGGCTGGGCCAAAGCGGACAATATCTTACTATGCGGACTGGGATGTGACAAATGTACCCAAGTTTATATATTCATACAATATATTGGAGAATATAATTTATAGTTTAATATTTTTATTCGAACAATTATGGATTTTATTTTAAATCTCATTAATATAAACAACTACAAATTTCATTTTTAATTTAAAAATACATTATTATATTAATATTAAGGACTTCGATAAAAACTGAAAATCAACAAAGTTTTAATCATAGAACATAAATAATTAGGGACCGCATCCAAAGTCTCTATTTTTTTAAACTCTTCATAATCATTTGACAATTTTTAAACCATTAAGATATTTAATTACAATGAAATAATGTAGACGAACACGGTGTTTAAAAAACAAAAACCTTAAAATCACAACCCTTTAATCTAATGATTAAATGTATTTAAATTTTGTCTTTTTTTTCACCGGTATAACTACCTACAACGAAATACATTGTAATTAGACTCTACAAATAAGTGGCCTTTGGTCTTAATGTTCGAGCTCTTTTATCACATCTAAGACCATTTTCAACGCTGGCCTATAACTTATTTTTCCCTTTATATCCCCCCCACAAAAAAATTCAACCCAACCCAAATGGAAAATTGGACCAAAAACCTAAAACAAAGCCATAAATAGTCCAGAAAATGGTGTGAACACCCGCAGCAGAACTCCACTTACATGGGCATGTCCTCCAGGATTTATTGAATCCAATGGCTGGGATCAAATATAATCAAATCTAACGAAATAAATAAATAAATAAATAACGGCCCAAATTTAAATCCAACGGCTAAATTAATTTAAAAAATTATTTAACTCAAAATTCACCCAAATTTAGTTTTTTTTAAAACATTTATCGGAATCTAAATATTTTTAGGTTAAAATGTTCATAAAATTAAATTAAGATAGTGTACATATATATATTTTTTTAAATTACTTAAAAGAAAAAATTAGCCTAAATTTATTCTTTAATAATTTCAGACTAAAAAATTAGGTCATAGGATTAGAGCAGAAAAATTGTTTCTGAGTTAAAACCTAAGGGTCTGTTTGGTACTCTACTTAAATCCAACTTTTTAAACTCAAAAACAATTTTCAAGTTTTAGGCCTTAAAAACTTGTTTGGTAAGACTATTTTCAAAAACTGAATTCAAGGCTAACTCAAAAATATAGTTTATTTTCTAAAAACACAAAAAGTGAGTTTTTAGAGTTTTTAAACTTAAACTCACTCCTTTCTTTTCTCTCCCTTCTCCCCCCACTCCAAATCTATCTCTCTTTTCTTCTCTTTCCTCTTTTTTTTTTTTTTACCTTTTTTTCTCCAATCTACTTTCTTCATTCTCTCGGTTATCTCTCACTCCTCTTTCTCTCTATCTTGTCCGATCCTCCATCTTCTTTCTCTTTCCTTCAATCATCTCTCACTTTCTTTCCTCATCTCTCATCTTTCTCTCTCTCCCGCGACCCCCTCCTTTTAGATCTCTTTATTTAGTTTAAGTTGTGAGATTTAAAAATTTTAAATTACAAACCAATCAAGTTTTTGAATCTTTAAGAAAATTGTTTTCAAGAATTGTTCTTAAGAAATGTTTTGAAAAATGATAAAAAATTTCAAATAGAATACCAAACAAGCCCTAAGTTTTCTGGGCTAAAAATTTATGTTTTAGGCTAAAAATTAGAGATGGTCTAAGTAGCTCTTAATTCTTCTCTGGGAACTACCATATTCGAAGCTACCTTTCTTAAACTTACTTTTAACTTAAGAGTTTATAACGCACATTATGCATTCGATGCGGTAGTGGTGCATGCCAGTCAGGGGTGGATCCACGGTGGGTCAAAGCCGGTCAGTTGACCCCATGAACGCTGGATAGTTAGTTGGGGAGAGCCTCGGTTGACTCCATGGTCGTTTGGGAGTAGGCATTTCGTGCACACTATGTTCAGAAATGACCACTCGGTCCGGGATAGCGATATGTAGAGGACAGCTGGGCAGCCTAGTTTTTCGTTTGTGAATGAACCGCTGGAAGAAGAAGATGCAAAGTCCACGGTGTGAAAAACAATATGATTTGCTCTATTTTTATCTTGGACAAAGTGTCGTTTGACCTCTTAAATTATAACGTCAGTTGAAATTCACCCCTCAACTATTTTTTAGTAAATTAAGGACTTAGTTTACAAAATTGAAAAATTCACCCCCACCGTCATATTTGAAGAGATTCCGTCCAATTTTTTTGTTAACTTAACTTCAATCTAATTCCAAAATTAATAAAATTATAGAACTATAAATAATAAAATAAAAAGTGATAACAACCACTCCTAACTCCACCTCCCCACCCGCAGCCACAAGTTGCTGTTCAATTATCTGGGTGGTTTATTTATTTATGGGTAAATCTCAGTTTACTACCTTCAAGTTTCGTGATTTTCAATATTTAGTACATGAAGTTTTTTTCATCCCTGAGTCATACCTAAAGTGTTAATTTTGAGATAGTCTCATACATACGTTAGTCTGGGTGTTAAATCTTCAATTAACTAATGGCATGGTGCCCATGTGGATAATGATTGGACACCACGTGTCATTAGGGGGTTCACATTGAAATAAAAAAATTCAAATTTTTTTTTTTTGCCCAAATTTAAAATAATTAAATAAACATTTAACAAAAAAAGCGCCCAGAACCCCTTCCTCTTCCCCACCCGACACCCTTCATCCATTCTTCCTCAATTTCCTTGTTATGGCTATTGTCTAAAAATCTCACCTTATATGAAACTCGACCTCCAAACAGACCCAGCAACTGAAGACCTCGCCTCCTTGTCGTTCCTTGAAGAGCAGGAGAAGTAGGACGAGCTCGACCATGACAGGGCATCGAATGACGATGCGTCATTAATAGAAGAGATGCACAAGGAGAGGAACAAGGCCATTCTCGATTACTACTCCGATTTGCAGGAGTGCTACTTGGAGGTGGAAGAATTCGAAACAGTGAAGTAGAGAAAATTGAGAAGCGCCACCTGTGCGACGGTGTCGGCGGTAGCTGATGGAGTCGAAAAAGGTAAGCCGAGAGTCGAGTCGGGTCACCATCAGTGGCTATGGGTCAAGGACAAGTTGAAAGCGTGGTGGGATGAGTGCAACCAGCTTGATTTTCCAGAATCAAAATTCAAAAAGGCTTTTTGGATGGGGAAATCCACGTTCGATTTAATATGCGAGGAGCTCAACTCCGCCATCGTGAAGGAGGACACGACGTTGCGGAACACGATTCCGGTGCGATAGAGAATGGCGGTGTGCCTTTGATAGAGAGTGTCGGGTGGGGAAGACGTTGAGGGCTTATTTATTTATTTAATTATTTTAATAGTTTAAATTTGGACAAATTTTTTTTTTTGAATTTTTAATTTTCACGTGACCCTTAATGACACGTGGTGCCTAGTCATTGTCCACATGGACGCCATGTCATCAGTTAAGGAAAGACTTAATAGTCAGACTAATGGATGTATGAGACTGTTTCAAAATTAACAATTTAGGTATGATTCTGGGATAAAAATAATTCATATACTAAATGTTAAAAACCAAGAAACTTGAGAGTAATAAACTGAGATTTATCATTTATTTATTTTCTTATTACTTTCTAATTTTCTTTTGGTACTCTCAAAAGTATTTTTCTTATTTGCATGAGAAAACTAATACGTCCTTCAATTTGACGTGATCAAATCTGTTAAAAATTTGAATCAAAGGGTTTATTAGCCAATTTTTAAAAGTTTAGGGGGTTAAATTACCAAACAAGTAGAAAGAAGTCAATTCCAACTGACGTTCTGATTCAGAGGTCAACGGGAATTTACCCTTTTATCTTTTACTTATTCATTGTGTTTAAGGAGTTCCTGCTTTAATGAACATTGCTGGTAGAAATCAAATGTATTGTTATCCTTTACCTTTTAAGACCCCACCTCTCCTGTCCCAGTCCCACCAATATAATAACCAAAGCATCCATCACCATAAAATAAAAAGTAAAGCAAAATAATAAAACCAAAGCAACTCACATTGTATTATACTAACCTTCATACACGTGCTTATGCGCGTACAAGAGACATTTTTTTTAATAATAGTGTACTATTCGTGACTTACACGTTTTAAATGTATTTATATGCATAAATTGACAAAATGAAAGTCAAATATTTGAAGTAAATAAATAATTTTAGATCATACTAGAACCTCATAAACCAATTAAACCAGTTGAATTCACATAATAAAATCGGTCTCTATAGAATTTACATTAAGAATAGAAAAAATAATATTTAATAAACTGTTGATTGAATCATATTATTACTAGCCTATTGTGAGGTTAAGCCCACCTCCATCTCCCTTAGTGTAGATAATATCGTTTATTATAAAAAAAAAACAATCATTTGACAATTAATTTAATTACATTATTATTTGTGTGCGAAAAACCCTTTTTATAACCAGCATTACACACTTTTTAAGATGTTTCGAACATGTTTAAAAATAAAAAAAATAATATTTAATAAATAACTGATTGAATCACATTATTGCTAGCCCATTGTAATGCTAAGCCCACCATCTCCCCCTTAGTGTAGATTATATCATTTGTTTAAAAAAAAAATACAAACAATCATTTGACAACTTATTTAATCACATTGTTATTCTCGTGCAAAAAACTTTTTTTATAACTGGAATTACACTTCTCTTAAGATGTTTTGAACTTGTTTAAAAATAGAGAAATTGAATCATATTATTGCTAGCCTATTGTGAGGTACTAATTAATAAAAATAAAAAACACCAAAAATTAAATTATTAATTTTTTTATTAAATGACAAAAATACCCCTGCCTTATTTGATGCATTATTTTCGGATGCATTTGAAGTTTTTTGTTTTGGGGGCATTTTGTCCAAATATTTTGCTGAAGCATGGTGACACCAAATGTGATATCCCACATCGCCCAGGGGAGTGGATCTTGTAAGCCTTATATGTATATTCCTATCTCTACCGAGCACGAAGTTAAGCGAGTTTGGGCTAGAGCAATCCCAAGATGGGTGACCCTGTGGGAAGTTCTTGTGTGAGTTCCCAGAAACAAAACTGTGAAGGCGTGGTTGGGGCCCAAAGCAGACAATATTGTGCTACGGTAGAGTCGGGCTCGGGTTGTGGTGGGGACTCGGGTCGGGATGTGCTCGAAGACATTGAGCTCCCAAAAGGTTTCGTGCTAGGTAGAGATGAGAATATACATATAAGGCTTATAGGATTCACTCCCCTGAGCGATGTGGGATGTCACACCAAATCACTATTCACCTTTTCCATTCTCGTTATATATAATAGATTATAAATATTTTATATCTTATAGTAAAACATAAAACTATTTAACGGTAAATAGCTACTCCTATTTCATATAAAGAATCTTTTTATATTACTAACTGATAAACGTGTAGCACTCGGGGAGATGATGTTCAAACAAATGTATCATTAAAAAAAATTATGTGTTGTTTTGTTCAAAAAATTTTACACGATGTACGCGCTAATTTTTCACTCACTTTTTATAGAATTTTTCTTAGATTTGCCACCGACTATAAATATCCTTTTGTTCTTACCATTTTTCGTGAGTTACCGAAAACATTGGAAAATTCATTCTGCATGTATAGCATATATACTCCTAGAAAGATTCTAAAAGTTCCAATTTATCCTTATTCTTTTGCAGTTTTTATTTTCGTATAATTTAAAACAGTGCAACTGTCATTAACCTCAGCATGCAAAATGTAGTTTGATATTGTATATATAATACAAAAAAGAAGTAACTCCGGATAATAATATGTTGTAAAGAGAACCACACCAGCTGTTGGCAGCTGATCCCTTTAGAGGACGATCGAGTTTATGGTTGAATACCAAAGGGCCATTTTGGTCTGGCTGGTCCGGTATGCTGCAACCAAAGCTACATGCATGTTTATTTATTTTTCTTTTAGAAAATACCAAAAGCTACATGTTGGTACGGTGTTCCATCATATAGGCTACATTATTATGGTAAAGGTTTTGTTTTCATTCTCTTACATAGTACTTAACAAACCCTATAAACAAAAAGAAAATTTATATTATGCTGATACATCATATAACATCAAACGAATGCAATGGATAGATGCTCTGGTACTCGACAAACATGTAGGAACCATTGAGCCCTTTTTAAGCGACCATGATTTGGGAGATGCGTTGTGGTGTGTGTGTGTGTGCGTGTGCGGACAAGAGACCGAGTCATACATGCAGGGCAATTTATATTACGGGGGTACAGTGCAAAAACTAATTAATATGGCCTTTTTAACTAGGGCTGTAAATTGGTTTGAAATGACTTGAGTTTGTATTGGATTTGGCGCTTGTTTGGCTTGTGAAATTCGGTTTGTGAAAGAAAAAGCCTACGTTCGGCTCGATAAGAATATACTAAACTTGAACGACATTGGCGTGTTTGGCTCGTAAAACTCGTGAGCATCTCGTATTTTTTATGAGACAAATTGAACTAAATGATATGTCATATTTGAGATTTTGATTTTGATAAATTGCGTTCAGGTTTTTTCAAAGCTTAGATTAGTTATCTTCAATTTGACTTTAGTTATTATTTTTTTTTTTAACAAAGATTTGATATTATGTCCTCATCTTCTTTTATTTCTAAACAAACTACAAGCATGACTTAGCAGCCCACTAGGTTCGATCATCAAATTAATAAGAAAGGACGTTTATGTGACTCTTTAAAAGTTTTATCGCTACAAAAATAAGTCCATTTTTGAGACCTCCTTTTTAGGGGACTCATATGAAACAATCCCCATTATTTTCTCAATACCTACTGATCATTGTTCATTATGTGAAAACCATTAAACTACTGTAAGTAGTAGTCACTATTGTGTTGGTTAGCCAAATTCCCGACTCTCTTAATCTTTGTATAAAGAAAAAGTAACGTGTTTGGTTTTTTGTTTGTGTTTTATATTATATACTTGTATAATTAAAATATATTGCCAAGTTACTCATTTTTATTGTAAGACAAAATTGACTAAATTTAATAAATAACTTGAGACATGTTGAGCTCGATTCGTATAAGAAGCAAGCCAAACTTAACTTGAGCTCGTAAAAATTAAACAAGTCAACTACAATTTGTCCTCAGTTTCAAATATAATCAATTTCATAACTAAAACTCATCACCAAATTTATAAAACATCAATCATAACTATTAAGTGTAAATTTTCCTTAAGAGATCTTTTCTTTTACTAGTTTCATTAGCTAGTGAAAGTGATTTAAAATCTGAGGAGGGATTAATGTAATTTCTCAAATCACAGAGAGTTTCATGAAAGACATGATAAATTTCATGTGATGTAAGTGAAATTACTCTACAAATTATGACAATCAAGTATCGAACTCATCATTCACATATAAGTCAAATACAAAACTTTATATTTATAGTGGAGAATATTATCTTAGACTGTAGTGCTAATAACTCATTATATTTAATATTGATCCTTAAATTATACACAACAAAAAACACAATTAACTTAAAAGTTATCTCTTGCCACTAAGTATTACGGTCTAGTGATATTCCTCTTCACTTACAAGTGAAAGATTTTAGGTTTGATTCTCATCAAAAGTGAATTTGAACCACATTATTGCTAGTCCACTGGGAGGCTTAGCCTACTCTTACACCTCCTTAGTGTAGATAATATCATTTGTTAAAATTTTTTTTTTTTATCTCTTGCATTTTTCTTGGACTAATTACTACCCAAAAGCTAAGGTAGGTTTCGTAATCTATTTTAGATGGAAATATTTTTTTCTTACCATCCTCAAATAATAGTGATATTTATCACCTTATTTATTATTGTTGAATGAATTTAAATTATTTAATAATAATAAGTAGAATGATGAATATTATCACAACTTAAGAGCCGTGAGCATAAATGCACATATTTTTTGGGGCCAATGGGCCAACCGGGTGTCCCTATAGGAACTATCCGAGTCAAATAAGGCTGAAAACTAAGCACCAACATGTTTTCTAATAATTTTCTTTCACAAGTGGGTCTCCAACTTTAACTACATGTTTTGTGTCGCACCAATATTTGATTGATTGATTCCAATTTCCACACCAAAATGGTTGGTGTTTTCAGTATGCCTTTGAGCCGGTGGGCCTTAGTATTAATTGCATAATTTTAAATAGACACTAATCATGTGACATGTTAGAACCTAGCGTATATGTGCTTAGACAAACTTAAACAAAATAAGAGGATTTGAGTACATTTATTACACATCGTCTAAATTAATTGAACTTACTATATAACATATAATATATAAACATTGAATAATATTTTTATTTATTTAATATATATATATATTGTGAGAGTTTTAAGTACATAATATGATGTGGTTTCTTTTTATTTTATTTTTAAAGAAGTTAATAAAACATGGACTATGATTCTCTTCAAATCCATTTCTTTAGGGTGCGTTTGGTACGCGGGACGGGACGGGACGAGGCGTTCCGTCCCGCATTTGGTACGCCTAAAACGAGTGGGACAAGGCGTTCCACGGGACAAGTTTTGAATGATTTTTGGTTCCACCTCCCCCCCTGGAATGGGTTGTTCCACGTCTGTGGGACAAATTTTTTTTAACATTTTAGGACCAAAATGCCCCTTGTATTTTTCAAAATTTACAACATCCGTCCCATCCTGTTCCGTCCCGTCCCGTTCCGTCCCTTCCCGTCCCGTCTGCGTACCAAACGCACCCTCAGAATTCTTCAATCATGAGTGTTCATAATGGATGAACATTCAAGGATTGTTTTGAATTTTTTTTCTTTTCTTTACAAAATGAAGTAGTCGCCTCACTCTCTCTTATTCACCTTCTTCTTTACCCTCCCTCTCTTTGAATCCTCACCTTCTTCTCTTCACCATTTCCCACTCTCCCAATAATTAATTACAAATTTTTGTCAAATTTCTAGTAGATCGACATCGTTTACGTGATCACTTTCTCTCTCCCGTCCAATTTTTCTTCTCAATGTTTCACATTCCTCTCGCCTCCCAAATTTCAAATTTTCAACACAACAATCTTTGTAAATTTCCCATCTAAACTCTTATCTCTGTCTCTCTCTCTCTCTCATCAAGTCTTGAATCATCTGTGAGAGATGCAATTGTGACAAAAAACGAGAGAGTCAATATGTAAAAAAAAAACCAACGCCTAAACCTCCTAGAGTGTGCCTAAGTGGCATCTCACTCCTACTCGATTTTGCTGAACGATTTGGCCTAAATCGCAGTGGCACTCCATCGGCTAGGCCCTAGGTCGATTCTTAGAATGGTGATTAATTGTCATAAATTGGCAAAGGGCATTACTCTTGTCTCATATCTTGTACTACATGTTGATTCCTCTAACAAATGTTTCTTTGTTGCCTTAGGCGGCTGCCTAAGCACTGGGCATTAGTGCTCCGCTACAATTTTGGTTAGGATATTTACAAAAGTGGGGAGGAAATAGGCGGCCGCCTAGGCGCTTTAGGTAGTCCTATGTAGCTTTAGTCTGCAGTCTAGGAAGGTTCTGCAATTTTTGATTCACCATATACATGCATCTGCATCATTGACCGCTCACCATCTGCAACTAGTCTCAGCTATTTTTGACAGCCTGGTTCTGCAGAAGGTGGGTTTTGGGTTCTGTAAAGAGCTCACTTGGCTGAGAAGAGGGGGAGGGGAGTGAGGTGGGTTCTTTAGAGAATGAAAGAGGAGATGAGGATAGTGATCAAGAAAAAAAAAAACCTAGCCGCAAGAGTGAAAAAATAATAAAGAAAAAGAAAAATTAATGAAAAGTGTTTGAAAACTTTGAGTTTTAATGATAAGAATAAAATAAAAGATAAAGTGAATAGTACCATGAATGACATTTTAGTGTAAAAATGTGATTTTTCGTTAAAGTGAACATTATTGGGAGCTTTTCGTTAAAATTCCTTAAAGAAAACCTACAACCACTGACCCCAATTTTGACCTTAGGCCAGCAGCAATCATTCTCGATCCATTCCTTCTATTTCTTTTTTTTTGTTTTTCATGGTGGTCACTCTCTCGCTATGTCGAGAAAGTCTTCGTAGTTGTGATTGTGGTCCCTCTCTCTTTCTCAGGAGGAGAGCATTTGTGGGTATTTTTTGGTGTGGTTTTGTTGTCTGTTCTCCTAGCAAAAGCCTATGAGGACATCGCCATGGTGTCTCATAGCATGGCTTCTTTGCTGAATGAATGTTGTCTTTTGTAAGTTCATAAAAAAGTGATGCAAGGTTTTGCCCTCGTGATCGTTGTTGTTTCATTTGGTTAAATGTGGTTATGTGGGGGGTTTTTGTATTGTCTTTTTGTTGCGTTTGTAATCATGGAATTGTATTGCTGATGGATGATGTTCTTGGTTATCATTTGATTAATAAAATACTGATTACCTTAAAAACAAGATATATAGGATAATGGGATAACAAAGCATTCAAATTATAATCGGTATATGCTCTTTTGGAGCCCATCATAAATTTGAAAGTTACAATTTCAAGGCTAACCTTGAGGGGAAAAAAAAATGAAATACCAATTATACAGGTATGCCAAAATTCAATTGAGAAACTCCAATCCTCTAATTAATGGCCTAACCTATTTACCACACTTGCTTGGTTTTGCCAAAAAAAGAGAGTGTGTTCTGGTGACCTCAGGGATTCCTATATGTACCTGAGTACCTCAGTAGATGAAGCATTACTGGCTAGTTCAATTTTACTTTGGCCAACCCTTTCTTGATGATCCTCAACAATTTCTTGGTTATCATGAAAATTCTCAGTTTCTCTAGGATGGCTGTGGTTCATTTCGGCGAAAGTTAATTGGGGGAATTCATGATTCTAGACGAATTTCCGTCATGACCAGATTGTGAATAGTGTGATTTATTTTTCCTCGTTCTCTTCACATCATCGTGCCACTGCTTTATAACATTTGTTGGTTGCTCTTCAACCACTGCTGCACTCTTGAAATTTGATCCCATCTGCATGCATATATAACCCGAGTTTAGGTGTACAATATCGAGGGTTATATTCTTCTTATCAAATAATATGTTACGCTATCAAACTGTTGGTTTTAACAGTTGATCGGTTCGATTGTATTCGACTGTGTAATTCACATTGATAGTTTGACGCATAGTATAACATAATATCTGACAAGAGAACACAAATATATGCTCATACACACGTAAAGGCATGCATTACCTGGGTCACTAGAGCATAGAGGGGAAGAGTAATGTAACTGCACATCACTTGAACCGTCACCCTACAGAAATTTGTCAACCATTTACTTTTAGTGGAACAATGCTAAGTAGCATCTGATTTGTACAATGACAGACGTGCAAAATTGAGTGCAGATATGTAGATGATGAGAGAAAGTAGAGGAAGATTCGAAGATGAGCGTTGGTACTTACGCTAAAACCACTCGTTCAATTATAATATGTATGTGTTCATGGTAGCAGGAGTGTCCCAAATTGCATCTGAAAATAATTAAGAAAGGAGAGGTAAGTTACTTTTTATCTTAATTTTCATTAGAACAAAGTAATTTTTATCTCGAGTACTATATTGATTGACTAAGTCGGAGTAGTGTAATTTTATCAAACAGTTTGACCTATTGTATTGCCATGTTGTCAATCTAATAAATAACATATATATTCAGGTAATGGTTAATCTAATTAATGGTTCATTAGTTTAGATAGAGAATATCATAAAAATAACAAAATGTTTGTCAAGATAACAACACATTTCTAACTAAATAACGGACAAGTGGAAATTAATAATGCGTACCGTGACCCATATAAAGAAAGCAAGTTCAAAGGCATTCTGCAAAGACGAAATCATGTCAGTTAATTTGATCATAGTAATAACTGAGATGATTAATTAGGCATTAGTACTCATACGGAGTTAAGAAAGAAGATGAGTATTTACCATAAACAAAGTGAGATGTAAAAGAGTCAAGACGAAATGCAGTTGACTGAACCAGAAGTGACTGTCTTTTGGTTGCACCAGAGGAGTTCCTTTAATCACATTATGCTGGTCATGAAGCTGATTAGCCATGTTTGCTACTAACACGTAATTCTTAATTAGCCCTTAATTACTACAAGAATTAGTAAAGTAAAACCATGATTAGAAAGAGCTAGTTTAAAATTTAGTACATACAAGTAGTGGCACAAATGATACCAAGAGATACACCTGCCAACCTGTTTAAGTTCATATAGTTAATTAGTACCAACCAGAAACTAAAGAAATTATTTAGGTTGAATAAGCAAATTAAGGACTTAATTGATTGCTTCTTAATTACCATGGACATCAAGGAGGATGAAAATGACGACAATAAATCACAGGAACGGGCTGCCAAGTGATGGATTTCACAAACAGACAATTAGCCAACATGAACAAACTAAATTAATTGTAGATGTAATTAGCAACCTTAATGTACTCAGGTTTTCTAATTAAAATTTAATAAAAACAACAAGCGACAACCTGATTCCGACTACAGCTCTAAAATCATTGTCCAGTGATCGCTGTATGTACTTTTGGAAATCGAATGCATTGTGGTTTGTGGACAAATGAGTCTGCAAAATTTGTGAAAAACATACTTGAGATATAAATTACTGAGATATGAGAAATGAGAACCAATTAATTAACAGTGAACAGAATGATATATTTTTTATGTCTTATTTGTTTGTCTATTTATATATACCACTGAGTGAAAGAACTGCCGGAAGAAGCACCTCTGCATAATACATAATTAACAATTTAATAATTAACTACGAGCAAAAAACTCATCATGATTCAGAACAACCACATATATGTTAACATAAAATCTTATGATTACAACAATAACAATCAAGGATTAAAATATCGGCCGTGCAGATAATATCGGGCCTCCAATTTATTGATATTTCGGGAGATATATCATTATCGTTTTAGGTATCGGAAAAAAATCAACAAAAATGACAGATATAGGCATTGAAACACATAATTTTGGTCTAAAACTTTCTTAGATGTTATGTACATTATCAATGAATGTATTGAACAAATAAAACTCAAAATTTACTAATAATAAGATATACATATGATGAAATATTAGTGGTATGTAATGCGCGTTAGCGAAAAGTTTTCTAATAAAATGTTTATTAGAATGAATAAACCATGCATAAATCCATAGTTTGTTTAAGCATTAAATTACAATTTAGATAAGTGTCCAACTACATAAATGAAGAGCTCCTATGAGGTTCAAACAATGAGGAACAACCATCTAGATTCATACAATAGTCATACCAAGTCATGTAACCCGAGCAGTTTGTAAGCCATGTTTGAACATGGTGCACATATGTCTCACTTGAGCTCCTTACTGTCCTCACATACATGTGATAGTTAGGATTAACCCAACTAGTAGGTCCATAGTTTGTTTCATCATCTTGAGCTCCATAACTAGTTCCACTATAATCAGACATGACATACCCATAGCCATCATAAGATTCATTTGAGTTAGTACTAGGTCTAGTTCCTATGCTCATAGATCCAAAACTAATCGCCATGTCATCTTCAGATGGATTGATTGGTTGGCTTCTTTTCCCTGAGTATTGCTACCCAATTGCGCCAATGCCTGGTCCAGCTTCTCTGCATCCATGATCCTTATCTTGGGTGACATGAGTAAAATCAGCCTTGATAGTAAATGGGCTATATTGTCTTCTTTCTTCATTACCTCCTGATCCAGCATTACTTCCTCCATCATTATCTGACGAATTGGATGAACTTTCCTTTCTACTAGTACTGGCATCGTCTTTCAAGGGACGTCTTTGACCTTGCCGAGTGCCAAGTATATCCCTTTCAAATGATGAAGTATCTCCACTCCTAACATCTTCGGATATGACTCTATCAACATCAACTCCTTCTTAGGCAGCATGTTGTGCTATAATGGCATCAGGGTTGCCTTGTTCATCATCCAAGTAAGCTGTCATAATCCATTGTTGAATTGGATTATTATCATCATCAGATGGTTGCCTTGCAATGTCAAGAAGGTCTATGTAGTCATTTTCTGCAACCTTGTTCATTTCGGCCTCTTCATCACGTAGCTTAAGTTTCATATTATAATAGCAAAAGACAATCTTTTCCAGCCTAGTATATGCGAGACAGTTCCTTTGTTTCGTGTGAATAAGAGCAAATGTACTCCAATTTTGCTCACATGCCGATGATGATGCTGTCTGTGACAATATACGCATAGCAATTTTTTGCAAGTTCGGGGCAGAATCACCATGAAGATTCCACCATTCTGCTGAGGGATCGATTTTCTTGATTTGACGGTTATCTCAGTGCGAAATGTCTTTCTACAGTCTCTAAAATTTATCACCTGGATTCACAATGTTTTGTGTTCAGTATGCATAAAACTAAACTTAATGAGGAAGACATTGTTTTGTGTTCATTTACCTCGGCCCCAAATGCTTGCAAACCTCTATCCCCAGTTGGATTCAACCTTTCAAATACGCGTTGGAGTCTTGAAAGTAACTCTTTATTGTGGCCAACCCTTGTTTCATATTAATATCTAAGGTTCAAGTAGTGGGCTACAAATATGAAGATTAGTTAATACCCGTTGTATAAATTTAAAAATTGATGCACGTTTTTACTAAGAGATTAAAACATACCAGCTTGATGTAATGGACAAGATAATGTGACATCCCATCTGTGATTGATGATTTTGAGAATCCATTTTTTCCCTTCAACTTAGAAATCTTCTCTTTCATTATGTGAAACATATCATATAAGATAGGCATTGTAGGAACTACCTCTATGTCAACAATTCGCAGGATGCTACACAAAGGCTCATAGATGGATTGCATTCCTTCCATGGCATCCCAGAATCTATGATCAAGGACTCGACTTTCAATTCTCTTCCCTTCTTCTGATTCATTGAATCAACTATTATACCATTCCTTACTTGTAAAAAGTTGCCTCAGCCCAGCTTTCTTATTTAAGATGCTATTGATGGTGATGTAGATTGTCGCAAACTGAGTTGCACTGGGTCGAACCAAATCTCCTTGACAGAAGATCCTCATCTGAGCCAATAGCCAACCATGATTGTAAATGTAATTGGTTAATTTCCTAGCTTTATTTATGACATTAGCCACCGACTCTTGCTTCCCAATATCTTCAAATATTAGATCAATGCAATGTGCAGCACAAGGAGTCCAATAAATAGGATACCGCTCCATCATTATCTCTCCAGCCTTAACAAAGGCTGAACCATTGTCGGTGACAATATGAACAACATTTGACGGCCCAACCTCTTTTATGACATCCTTCAACAATTTGGTGATGTACTTTGCATCCTTGGTTTTATTTGAAGCATCCACTGATTTCAAAAAAAATTGTTTCCCCGTTTGAGTAGACCATGAAATTTATTATGGACAACCTTGTCGGGCCAGTCCATCCATCACTCATGATGGTGCATCCATACACGCCCCAATCTTCCTTTACCTTTTCCACATAGGCTTGCATATCTGTGTGTTCCATATTTAAGTACTTATGCTTTATTTCATACGGCGATGGTGTGGCTACGTCTTGACCTAATATAATCGAACTCATATTAGCAATTGGTGTGTTTAGAATATTTAAGTTCAAGAAAGGAAAGTCATAAGGAATAAAGCAACACCCGCTTGTTGGGCTGCAGCAATCATGTTCTTGAAATGAGGGGAACTTGCTTTTTGAGGAGCCACATTCTCAAGTATGAAGAATTTGCTACAGTATCTTCCAAGTACCTCTGCTGAGTTTCTAATCATGCCTTTGATTGTTCTCTGTTTTGCTTTAGTGTTCTTGTGTGGCATTGGTACCGGAGGAGATCAGAGTGGGTCTCGAAGGCTTTGAGTGCGACGGTATTGCGGTTGACTACTACCACTTGCTCCCCTTGCAAATCGTTTGCTTCCCATTCCGTAAACTCCTCATTGTCTAAACCATTCTTCTTCCTTCAACGCTCTAATGGCAGCAAGGTAATCTTTTTTCTCCGCAAGGTGTATGTCTGGAGGATATGCATATCCATCCTCATCATCGTCATCATCAACAGGATTGCTACTTTTATTGCCAATGTATCCCCTTTTTGCTGTAGATCTTATGTTTTCTTCAACAGATTTCTTATGTTGTTTGCTAGACTCTTTATCCTTTATCCATGCAATTACCTCCTTCTTAATATCTGGTGGTACTTCTTTGCACTTCTTTACACTCTTATGTGGATCAAATCCGGCCAAATGATACTTTAACCGTGTAATTCCACCACTTTGAAATGTGGGTTCACAAAATGTGCATATTGTGCCATGCTTATTGTCTTCTATTGGACGAGCATATTTCCATGCGACATCAAGACCACCAGGCACACTAGCTCCACTCGGTCTACCACTACTTGCCATTTTTAATCTATCACACTTTAATATATTAAATTAACTTACAATATCAAATATATCACAAAAATAATACAGACCATGAGGGAGAGCCACATACCTGAAACAGCAGTCAAAGAGAACTTGCAACAAGGAAAGAAGCTCACAGACTAAATAAAAATTGAAAAGCTCGCAGAGAAAGAAGAGAAGTGAGGATTTGGTGCCCCAAAAAAAGTAAAACAGCCTCTGATTTAAAGAAGGCTTCTCTTGTGATAACAATGGGAAGTTTTGGGGGTTGGGGGACAATGGTATATGGGCTTTGCAGACTTTATTTTATGGATTCCATTTGGATGATTCTCTGGTTTTGATGGAAATAAAGGATTCCATTTGGATGATTCTCTGGTTTTGATGGAAATAAAGGTAGTCATATGGATTCCATTTGGATCATTTTCTTGCGGGTATTAAAGATATATTTGACCAGAAATTTAATATTTAGATTTGTGTATTTCTTTCTCTTTAGATAAGACACGTATGTCCCCTCAATTCATTGTGCATAGATCTGTTTTAGTAATAATTAATGGATACTCCAAAAAATCTTTTGAATTGGATATTGCCAAAAGCCTTCACACATATCTAATCACTGCCCACATACCTCCAAAAAATCTTTTGGGTTTCAATTTGCTTCAAAACTTTTGAACTTTTTTGGGTTTGTTATAGGTATTGGGAAATATTGAGAATATCGGAGATATCACACTTATCGGGGATATATCGTCGATATAGGGGACTTACCCCCCAGTATCGGTATCGACAATTGAAAATATCGATATATCTACCGATATATTGGTGTATCGGCCGATATTTCAATCCTTGATAACAATCATTAAAGTGAAAAGAAAATCAACTCACAATCCACAGTTGAGCAGTGGTTCCTCTTCCTGTACAAGAACTCATATGTCGAAGAGCAAATGTAGTATGCCTTGTAAACCTAAACCGATTAGGATCTATATCCAAAAGAAGTTGAGTATTGAAAAAAAGAAGAAGATTGAATTAACTGCTGTACTTTATTGAAATGGAATTATGGAACAAATTAAGATAGCACCTAAAAGATTTAAGAATTTTATGTCATAGTTTATCTTACCATTTGCCACTTGGTATTCCACTGTTTGAGTTTCTTTTTCCCATGCTTCCCAAGGCCTCATCAGTTAATTTGTTTGAATGCAATGTTAAACAAGTTACCCAAGTAGCCAATTAGTTATAAATTAATAAATTATTACAAGGGAAATAAAGTGCTCTGCCATTTAAGTAAAAGCCACTAGAATATTAGAAATGCAAAGGAGAATGATTTAAAAGTGAGACTTTCATGAACTCTCTACTGTTTCATATTTTAGGCACAATATTTTATAATGTTGGTATGAGAATTAACGTTAAACAGTGAGGTGACAAATAGTCTATGAAGAGTCTCATTTTGAAATATGATCGGATCATATTTCTATATATTTTTATATCAAATTCACTCGTCTTTTCTTAGTTAGTTCGTTATATTTTGAGTTATTTACGTTATTTTTATGTTTTATAGAATTTATCTAGAAAAGAAAATAAAAATAGAATAAGTGAAATGTTAAGTAATAAATTTGTCTAAATTATCTTGTCTGTTGAATTATACTTATTATTTGGAAAATAATATATATATATATATATATTTATATATATATTTATATATTATAAATATAAGTTGTGTGTGTGTGATTAATAGTGTGGAAGCCAGCTAGCTTGAGGAGCTTTCGGTGCAGCATTATGGAAAGGGCCATTGGTGGACATCATGATGAGAAATGGGGGCCTTGAGGAGAATAGAAAATTGGTGGACTGGAAGAAAGAAAAAGGGAATAAAAGAAAGACCATTAGAGGAAAACATAGGAGATTTGAGGGAGAGCTGCCCTCGACGGGCAGCGAAGGAAAGAAAAACTCAGAGAGGCTGCCTTAGGCAGTTTACGCAGATCAGGAGCACTGCTCTCGAAAAAGAAAAACAGGAAGCTGCCTTCCTTGGCAGCTGGTGAAGGCAGCACGGGGAATAAAGCCTCGGGAGAGAATTGCACCGAGTCAGCGCATCACCTCGGGGCTGCCAATCCAGAAGGCAGTGGACGGATTCAACAGAGGCAGAGACACGCTCATTTGCTGCCTTAGCAGTGCACCGAGGTGCACAGTGAAGCACAGAGGCACGAAATCAGACGGAGGGAATCAGTGCTAAGGAGAAAGCTGCGCAAGGCAGTCTCGGGGTGGAAAGGCATACGCACAGTGCAGTGCACAGTGCACAGAAACCCTTGTATCCCGATCTCGGTTTAATCTCTCCAACTCAGATTTATTTATGTTTTAAGTTATAAATATGTGTAATTAATTTGTTTGGCTAGAGGATAATTCAAAACCATGATTATATTTGTAATTTGAATTGGTAACTTCAGTTGTGATTTCTGAGTTGTGATTTAATTTACTTAACTGCTTGATAGATAACTTATTTGTGTATGTTAATTAAGGATGCATACTTAATTTACACGCATGAATTTGATGCTAGAATATAAGTGAATTTCACCTAATCGTTATGAACTTATATTCATGAGTAGTGAAGGTTGCTATCCGCAATCGCGTTAAGTAAATTCCTGGCAAACGTATCATGCTGTTCATAGTTACGAATGCCTTGTCAACACTTATGATTTTCATAGAACATAATGATCTTTAATCGTATCTCTATTGTGCTTTTCACGTAGGGAACTTTTGGGGAATAATTTGAGTTGTTGTATGCTGTTCATCCAATTCAATAACTTAAGGAAAATCTGAAGATTAATTTAAGCGTACCTAATTAATTTGGGGTGTTGAGATTCACAATTTATTGGAAGAACAACTGAAGGTCAATTTAGATTGCATATGTGTCTTGTGTGGAGAAAAACCCTCTAGCCAATCCGTCGCCCATCTGTTCACCTTTATTTTATGTTTTTGTCAATTTTATAATTTATTTAAGTTTAATTTATGTTTCGTTAAAACCAAACCCCCCCATTATTAAATTATTTTATTTTATTAGTTTTCATTGTTTTTAATCTTTTAATTCAATTTCCGTCCATATTAATTTCCTAGTGTCTTGATTGAGTTAATTTGATTGTTTTCTTTGTTTCGAGTCATTTTAGTGTGTTTTGAGTTATTAGAGTTTTTAGCCTAGTTTTGTGTTTTTGAGTCTTGTTTAATATTTTTAAATTAATTTAGAGTAGATTAGCAATCCCTCCTAATCCCCGGCCTAGAACGATACCCTACTTACACCTATACTACAACTGTCAAAAAGAGGGTTTAATTTGTGCGGTTTAAAATCCCGTCAAAATAGTTTCCTTAACATTTCTTCTAGAATGTATCTTTTATTTTTTTCGACTAAACATTTAGAAGACAACAAATTGAAGTGGCTGCCACAATATTTTTATAATTAATTAACATGTAGTAAGATAATACATATGCAACACAAATATAATTATGTTGTAGGCCCGTTGTGCTTTTATTTATAGTAGTAGGATAGGCAAAAACATTTCCTTTTAGGATTACAACATTTAATAGGTAATCAATTCCTAATAGGAATATAAGATACATTCCCATATCTACTAGGATTTACACAATCACATTCCTATTCTAAATATAACTGCAACACTCCCCCTTGAGTGTGTAAATACTCAACAAACCATTGCAGTAGATCTTAGCATATAAGGTAGAATAGTTGATGAAGTGATCGGCACAACGGGTGATTGCGAGTCTCAAATTTAAGAAAGTATGCATTTGTAGTAAAACTCACAAAACCTTGCTATGGTAAAACTTATAGACTAAGGAGAAAAGTGAGAAGTATGCATAATGTCTAAAACAAACGTCAAACAGAACGAAAGTAGTGAACTCAACGGAGTATCATCCCAGGATGGGTGCCTCATTAAAACCTCGTTAGGTAGCAAAAACCCAGTGGGAAAAATGCTCATAATCGTAGGAAAAAAGTACATTAAGATCATGTGAGTATGCTTCTAGATACTCCTTCTGAGTTAGACATAATTCTAAGAGAACTACAAGCAATTCAACTCAAATAATTTACGTATACTGATTCCTTGGATGAGCTTCTGAAAAGTAGACTTGGGTAGTGACTTGTTGAAGAGATCAACCAGGTTGTCATGGGAACGGATTTGCTTGACTTCAACATTCTGATCCTGCTGCTGCTGGTGTGAGTAAAAGAACTTTGGTGCTATGTACTTGTTGTTGTCTCCCTTGATGTATCCCTTCTTTAATTGCTCGATACATGATGCATTGTCTTCAAAGATCGTCGTAGGAAGGTCAACGACTAATAAAAGACCACTAGTGCTTTGAATATGTTCCAAAACTTCTCTCAACCAAAAGCATTCACGCGATGCTTCATATAGGGCGAGAATCTCAGCATGGTTTGACGAAGTCGCAACTAGCGTTTGCTCGGTAGACCTCCAAGATATAACGGTGCCTCTAACGGTAAAGACATAACCCGTTTGAGAATGTGCCTTATGTGGGTCAGACAGATATCCAGCATCTGCGTAACTAACAAGGTGAGAATCAACTTGAGGACCATAGGGGGCGACAACAGTTGGAGATTCACGAGTATAGAACAATCCTAAATCCGTAGTATCATTGAGGTAGCGGAAAATGCCTTTAACACCATTCCAGTGCCTGTGTGTGGGCGCATTGCTGTATCTTGCCAAAAGATTAACAACGAAGGAGATGTCGGGTCTAGTGCACGAAGCCAAGTACAATAAAGCCCCAATTGCACTTAGGTAAGGAACTTCGGGTTCCAAAATCTCTTCCTCATCCTCTTTTGGATGGAAGGTATCTTGTTTAGCATCTAGAGTCCGAACGACCATGGGTGTACTCGAAGGATTCACTTTATCCTCATTAAAACGACGCAACACCTTTTAGGTGTAGTTCGATTGATGTACTAGGATTCCATCTAAACAATGCTCGATCTCCAGGTCGAGACAATATCGAGTTTTTCCTAGACCATTTATCTCAAATTCTGATTTCAAGTGTGCAACAATTTCCCTAAGTTCTGCGGGAGTCTCGATGAGATTCATGTCATCGACATAAACTATAACGATTGCAAATTTAGAATGTCACTTCTTTATGAACGTGCATGGGCATAATTCATTGTTCACATAACCTTGACTTGTCAAATATTCACTCAGATGGTTATACCAGATCCGCCCATATTATTTCAATTCGTAGAGTGACCTCCTTAACCTAATTAAGAGAGTGTTCCGTGGTCTAGAACTATTTGAACCAGTGAATGAAAGTCTTTTTGGAACTTTCATGTATATTTTCGTATCTAGATCCACATAGAGATACGCGGTTACCACGTCCATAAGCAGCATATTCAGTTTTTTCAAAAATTACCAAACTGATTAGGTAGCGGAACATTATAAAGTCTATTACGGGGGAATACGTCTCCTCGTAATCATTCTGAGGGCCTTGAGAGAAGCCTTGTGCTACGAGGCGTGCTCTGTATTGCACTATTTCATTATTCTCATTACGCTTCCTCACAAAAACCTACTTGTAGCCAACGGGCTTCAAACGTGGTGGTGTAGGAACGATAGGTCCAAACACTTTATGTTTCGCGAGCGAATTGAGTTCGACTTGGATTGCTTGTTTCCAGTATGACCAATCGGTTTTACATCGGCATTCATCGACAGAACGTGGTTCAATGTCATCGCTAAGCATGATGTCAGTAGCTACTGAGTACACATATGCATTATTGACGATCATCTCCAGGCCGACATGTTTCATCTGAAGCCTCATCCAATATTGCGTAGTGGATCGAAATCTCGCTATTATCGGGAGGCCGGCATGTTTCGTCTGAAGCATCACCATAATCTAGAATAACCTCATGCGTTGGAACAAAAGAGTGAATGATGGTCAAATTCAAACTAGGGTCACCAGTTGGTGCCATTTTCCTTTTCTAGGGTTGTGAATCCTTTGAACCAAGGGGTCTACCACGCTTAAGGGTCGGAGCAGATGATTGGCTAGCCGCCAATGTACTTTGTCGCGTAGAAGGTGCGGCTTCTCCATCTTCGGGGACGATCTGGCTTTCCCAAGCGGGTTGTGGACATATGAGGGGTACATCTATCCTTGCAGGTGTGTTTGCAACGGGAATATGTGATCTTGTCACCTTTGCTAGATCATTAAAAGCATCCAGTATACTTTGAGCAATGCTCTGAAGATCTATAATTTGTCGCATCTTAGTTTCAGACTGGGCAGTATGGGGATCTAAATGAGACATAATGGGAGCATACCACGATAATTCGCGACGTTCTACAGGAACGTTAGCATGCTTATCTCCATCTAATGACGGGAAGATTGTCTCATCAAAGTGACAATCCACAAAACATGTAGTAAAGAGATCTCCTGTCAAGGGTTCTAAGTAACGAACAATTGATGGTGAATCATAATCGAAATAGATTCCCATTTTTATTTGAAGACCCATTTGGGTATGTAGTGGCAGCGCTATTGACACATAAATGGCGCACCCAAACACCCATAAATGCGAGACGTCAGGCTCATATCCAGTGACCAACTCTAATGGTGAATGTGGTTGAGTAGCGGTGGGCCTTAGGCGTACCAACATAGTTGTGTGCAATATTGCATAGCCCCAGGCAGATACCGAGAGTTTGGGTCTCATAACGAAAGTTTGAGCTATCAATTGAAGGAGCTTTATGAAAGCTTCTGCTAGTGCATTTTGGGTATGAACATGAGGTATAAGATGTTCCACATCAATCCCTACTGACATGCAATAATCGTCAAAAGTCTATGACGTAAACTCTCCAGCGTTATCCAGTCGAATCGACTTAATCGGATAATCAGGGTGGTGAGCCCTTAGCTTAATGATTTGAGCTAGGAGTTTAGCAAATGCGACATTATGTGTGGACAACAGACAAACATGTGACCATCGTGTCAATGCATTAACCAACACCATAAAGTATCTAAATGGTCCACAGGTTGGTTGGATAGGTCCACAAATGTCTCATTGAATCCTCTAAAGAAATTTAGGGGGGTCGTGAATAATCTTTGTATGTGAGGGTTGAGTATTCAACTTTCCTAAAGAACACGCTTTGCATGGCGGGAGTTCAACATAAGGATGTTGTTGGAAATATGCCCTAAAAGCCAATTATATGATGATACTTTACGGACATTTCACACGTTAAACTAATCTAGTTTAATATACAGGGCAGCGATTATTGTTTAAAGCCGTCTCATATAAATGTTATATGCTTAAACAATAAGTCCAAGGAATATGTAATTGGGAGAATGTGATCTAAAGAAGTTAGATTCATGAAACCATTCTCTTTTGTATACATATCCTAAACGTTCCTGATCATAGGATTGCCAATTGGGCATTGATAGTTCGTTAAGATTAGTATGTGCTATGTCTTCTCTTAGGGAGAGTGATTGGTCTCGAGTCATTGATGTGACTGACACCAAGACAAGCATATAGGTGCTCAATAGGAATGGGTCCACTAAACACGATCAACGGGGGTCCACTGAACTCGATCAACGAGGAGTTCTCATACTCATGTCAAATGAGAACTCATGGTTGGGATAATGCAAAGTAGTCATTTGACTTGAGGCATTATAGTTGTCTTGTGGTTAAGTCCTTGATCTTTGACTATGTCAAAGTCACTCCGTTAGAGGGTGTCTATGACATAGTTGGGGTTAACCCACTTAGCCATGGAGGCAAGTGAATGCACAACAAGAGATCTCTAACCTTCAAACCATTTGATGTTGAATACTCTATGATATGATTAAGAATCTCTGGCCAGAGTATGAATGAGATTTAGGAAGTCGTTCCAAATCACATTGAATCATATAAGTAAAAGAATCACATTAGATAGTAGACATGAATAAACTATCAAACCAAACAATGTGGTCAAGAGTATTGTATTAGAGAAAGACCGTATTGCATTATAATCCTAAACTGAATAGGTTCTCTACCTCTTCTAATTAGCTTGGGTAGCCATGACATACTGCTAGGTGTCACTCATGGTTTGTGGAAGCCCTAAATGTGTATAATTGCTAAAGGGAAAATTGAAAGCTAAAAGGAACCTAATAGATCGTACACTATGCAAGGTAGAGATCGAAGAAACAAAGGAGATGAGTAAAGATAATTAAATGGTTTAATTATTTATGGCTAGGATTAATTAATATGTTAATTAATCAAACGAATAAGTTCGTTATAGCCCTCGGGTTAGTTTTGGGCAGCAATGCCTAATGAGATTTAAATGTCAAGCCCATTAACTCAAGTTGTATGACAACTTGAAAACACAAAGGGCCTCAAAGCCCAATAAACCCATCAAAGTCGGCCATAGGGTGAAGGGTAGGCAAACTTGTGTTGATTGCAAGTTTGCCACTCCATTGTGAAGTGGTATAAAGACAACTTTATAGCCATTTCATCTTTAGAGTTTTCTAAGGGAAGAGAAGAGAACACAAAGCTCTCTCTTCTCTAATGAAGGCCGGCCACCCTTGAGGAGCATAGCTAGCAATCTTTCTTCCTCTAGGTCACTCATCTCTTCATCAATGCCCTCCTTGGTGTGGAGACTTAGAGATTCTCTATTTTGGGAACTTAGAGAATCCATTCTACTATCCTCATCCAAGAAATCCATGGAGCTAAGAAGTAAGGAATGAATGCCCCATCTCTTGGGTGATTAGCCTTTGCTTATGCAAAGAGGAATCAACAAAGGTATAATATTTCTCAACATTTCTTGAGTTGAGTCTTGGTTCACCATAACTACTAAGCTTTGAATTTCATGGGTAAAGTTTTATTTTTGAGTGCATGCAAGCATGATTCCGCCTTTAATTGTTAATTGCATGTTGTAGATGTTGCTCAAATGAACTTGTTTTCACAAATATTTCCTTCAGATGTAACTTATGCATGTGTGAAGATTTGAGGATATGACGCATCATGTCACGCCTAGGATGTCCTAAACGGTCATGCCAAAACAACAAAGTGTCCTGGAACTCAAGCATAGGGCCGACCACACTGTGAGCTTCTATGCTGTGAATGGTTGTGATGTACAACCTACTCGGCAGACGTTCCAACTTCTCATGAATACGCTTATGACCATATTTGTACGAAGTGATACAAAGAAATTCAGAACCATGATCTTCAATGGTTTCAATATGATATTGATTATCTCAAATATCTCTAAAACTCATCAATGTTCTTCCGGAACGTGGAGAATTGAGTTTCTTCTTAATGGTTAAGATAGTACCATTGGACAACATGATACATGCCTTTCCATATCATTCAATCAAGTTGGATGGGCCTAAGAGAGTTGTCAAAGGAGCTTTCTTACGTATTAAGTTAGTAAAATAGTGCCTTTCATGCAATATGGTGTGCGTGGTTGCACTATCTGCCAAACAACTAACTTCCTTACTAGACATACCTAGAAATAAATTGATTGAATTGGTCACATGCATAAATATAAGTCCATTCATTCAATTAAGCGATTCGAGAAAATAATATCCATTCAAATAACAATCCATAATTCAAAACAAACTAAAGGCAAACAAATTATTCCAAGTACTTAGAAAATTGTTCAAAATTAAATCATAAACCTAGAAAAATAAGGGGGTAGGGGCCGTCCACTCCTAATGGGTTCGGCCACTAAGGGTAAACACCCTAAAAATATGTCTAATTTATTCATCTATAGGAGCTAACGCCTCCTGAAAATCTGATATTTCTATTAATGTAGTAGCATTTTCCGGATGATCCATATGTGCAAAGTTAGACTCACGACGGGAATGATACTTGGCAATAGCCTCAGGGGAAGCTCGACATATGTGTGGCCAATGATCCCTTGATCCACAGCGGTAGCATATGTCCAGTTCAGTAAAAGCAGGCTAAATAGGAGCTTTGCCCTTGTTCCTGAAGTTTGGGGCTTTAGGGGCGAGTGGTGGACGCTGCTGGGTCACATTTCCTCCCTTAGGTGCTGCACTCTATTGACATTGGGCCCGTGGTGGGGCTTGACGCCCATTGCCATGGCCATGATAATTCTTTCTTCGTTTATGGCTACTAGAATTAGACGCATGGGCTTCAGGCAGGGGGTTTGAGTTAGTGGGTCGAGCTTGATGATTCTTCATCAAAAGCTGGTTCTACTTTTTAGTGAGAAGTAAAACAGAGATCAAATCTGAAAATTTGGTGAATTTCTGTGCCCTATATTGTTACTGCAGGACAATATTGGTGGCATGGAAAGTTGAATAAGTCTTCTCCAAGAGATCTGATTCGGTTAGTTCCACTTTGTAGAATTTTAGTAGTGAACGGATTCTATAAACTTCAGAGTTGTATTCATTCACGAACCTAAAGTCTTGGAAGCAAAGAGGCTGCCAGTCATGTGTTGCTTTAGGCAAGTATATGTCTTTCTGATCATCGACACGGTCAGCCAGAGTAAGCCAAACGGTGCGTAGGTTCTTCTCAGCGAGGTACTCGGTCTGCAGTGCATCATGGATGTGTCTTCAAATGAAGATCATTGCATTAGCTTTCTAAGCTTCGTCAACGGGTTTGTCGGCGTCGGGTGCCTTGATGGTGGCTCTAATACCCTTTGCAGTTAGATGGAGCTTCACGTCTTGAACCAACTTCAGATAGTTTCTTCCAGAGATTTGTAGAATGGAGAAATCTAGCTTGTTCAAGTTCGACATGTCCCTAAAACAGAGGGAGAAAAATTTGATTAGTCATATGGTAAGCCATAGACATATATTGTAAAACATATAAGTTCTATAGACATGTATTGGTTTAATTTATGCATGAAAACTATAAGTTTCATATGGTATGTTTTGAATGAAAACTTCGGGTTTCAAAGGCACTAAATTTGAAAGTACAGGTTCAATTTAGTTTTATGAACAATTAGTTCATAATGAGAGGTTCCTACAAGAAACACATAATGTAATATACTAATTTAAATATAGTGGATTTGAGGTTCTTCGGGAACTCAAGTGTGAGAGCTTCGTTACTACGAAAGTTGTCAACGGTTCAAAGTATAAAAAATAAATTATTGAATTGTTAATGTCCCAAAGTGATCTTCAGGTCAATAATTTTGGATTCATTATTAGATTAATGGACTGCAGGTCACTTTTAACTAATTCAATAAATCGGGTCATATGGGATCGACTGTAGAAGCTAAATAATATTAAAATAATATTATTGGATTGAAAATATAGCCCAATAAATATTTGGACTGGGTGCTGTGAGTGGGCAAGGCCTTAAAATCCTCGGGAGTGGATTGTAGGCCACAGGCTGGGTGAGGGAAATCAATAGTAGTCCAAGCTGCTAGTTTGGGCTTCAAGGGGGTGCGAGTTAAGGCCCAGCGACAACTGGCCTGTGGGTTGAGGCACATGAGCACAAAGCCCAGGCCCGTGGGCTGGCTTGTGGGTTCGTATGGGGAGCCCAGTCGCATGGGCTGGCTTCTTATGTTGTGGACTGCAAAAAACTAAGCCCAATTGAATGGGCTAGCATCGGAAGGAGCAGGTCTTTAGGCCTGGGTGCACGTGTGACAAGGATCCAACAAGCAATGCTTGCCATGGGTTGGGTCTAGCATACTAGATCCAGGAAGGTTGCGGGCCTCCTTAGAGTTCGGGCTGGGGCTTCAGGCCCATGCCAGTTAATCAGGCTGAAGGCCTGGGGTCCATGTGGGTGTAGCAAAGCTTAGAGGGTTGCTGCCGAGGTTGTGCCGCATGGGTGGTGCCATACCAAGTCCAATTTCTCTTTTATTATTATTATTTTTTGAAATCCCATAGGGTTTAGGAAGCCCTAAATATGCTTCTAATTTATTTTGTATACATTGACTCACATATTCCACATAGCAATTTAATTGTGCGATGCATGAAACAAATATATATATATATATATATATTGACAAATATATAAACATATACAACATATATATCGTAAGGAAAATATAAACATAGAGGGGTTCATGCATCATGGGGAATGTTTTCATACTTCATGGACGTTTCAAATATCTTCTTTTATTTTAAGCATACCTGATTAACAGAAAAAAAATATAAGCCTTTGAATTTTGTAGAAGATAGCCTCATCCTATGATGAGTTAATTCCTCCGCTTCTGGCAAGAGTGTGCTGATAACGTGTTATAAGCCTATTTGATTGAACAATCTGGGGTTTAGAGAGAGAGAGAGAGAAAGGGCCGTCCACAATTAGAGAGAAGAGGGAATGATTTAATTGTGAGGTGTGTTTGATTCACCCCATTGTGTCTTTATTCATAGTAGTAGGATAGGCAAAAACCTTTGCCTTTAGGATTACAACATTTATTAGGTAATTAACTCCTAATAGGAATACAGATACATTATCATATCTACTAAGATTTATACATTCACATTCCTATTCTAAATATGACTGCAACAAATTAGAATAATTTAAAAAATTATATACTTTTCATTTGACTATAAGACATGACACATGATCCGAATCTTAATACATTTTTTCTGCCTTTCAATGCTCAAAGCTCCCCCCGGCTGCCTCCTCTTGGGGGGGGGGGGGGGGGGGGAGGGGGAAATTGACTTCACACGCCCAAACGTGAAAATTTTCCATGTGAAACAAGGACTTTGTTACCTAATTCTTTTCAGTTTCAGGCTGGGATGCATTCTCAAAATCTAAAAAAAGTCAATGTGTAGAAATTTAATTGGGATTCTACTATTTTTAACAATCAGATTCTCAAACCCAAATTGTCGGGGAGGACATTGTTATGAGGTGTGGTTTGGAACTTTGGAGAATATTGGGTGGGATTATGGTTGAAAGTTGGGCGATGGAAGAGCTATAAACACCCAAACTGTTGTTCACAGACAATTATTGTACCGTCGACTGTTGTGCCTGATACATGCTTTTGACTCTGAAGGCTGTTGATCTCGCACGATGCCAATGTGTGGGAAAAAAAATGCTATACAAAAGAAAAAAGAGTGAAAAATTGGAAATGCATACCCTGGCCCTTCCTAAAGCCATGGTGAGAACACTGTACACAATCTGCATAACTGCCAAAACAAAGATGAAATTGTTGAGCTGATTGGGCCCCCCTTGAGATATAAACGAGGTCTTTCCCGGCAAACTCAATTTTTCTTTTAATTAAATAATAAAACTAAATTAAAAGAGAAAATACAACTGCCCTCTTCATCCCAAAATAAAAATAAAAGCAAAATGCTTGATAACATACCTGGGATTCACAGTGATCCTCACTGGTACGATGGTATCGGCTGTTGCAAGCCTTCTTTCTATTGTTATTTTCTTAAAACCAAGAGCTTTCGTGGTTTTTGTTGGTGCATTTTTTCTGCAGGGAAGCATGGTAAATGCAACTTTTTTGGGTATGCATATTTTGGATATGGATCTTTGTGATACTGTCAAAATTAGTGACATAAATCCCATTTTTGTGATTCTTATATTTGCTGTGATAATTATCAGGTTTTTGTGAATAGTTCTTTTGTTGTGTGGATGTATGCATGTTTTGTGTTCTTTGAAAGGGAAACTATTTTGTAATTTTTTGTTGCATTGCTTAGTTTAGCTCTAATCTGACTATTTGGATCATCATACTCAGGATGCAGATCTGATTATGCTGGCTTTAGCCACACACGAGGTTCACTTCTCAATATTAAGAGAGGTAGTTTCTCATTCTTCAGAACACTTCTGAGTTGTTTATTATAAGTGGTTGGTCTTATAGATTGTTTACCACAATTGTATAGGTGATTACTTTTCCAGGCCAACAAGAAAAATGTTTTCTTTGTGGACAAGTTGGTCATCTGGCAGCTGAGCGTCGTGGTGTACCTGATGATAATGGAAATGTGGTTGATGAAACACCAATTTACCAGAAGAAATATCAGGTTGAAGAATTGTAATCCTGCCTCTCATTGCAACCCCTTTTGGATTCCTCTTGATATCATTCTCATATTATTCCTAAATTGACATTTTGTTTCTGCAGTTCCTCAATGTATGGGTATTGCGTGAATATTTGCAATATGAGCTGGATATTCCCAACCCTCCTTTTCCGCTCAATTTTGCAAGGATAGTGGATGATTTTGTTTTTATGTGGTTTTTTGTTGGCAATGACTTTCTTCCACATATGCCAACATTGGTATGTTATTGTAGCCAGCAGTCTGTTGTTTTAATCTTCAGAAGTCAGCCAATTTTAGGGGTTTAGATGCTAAGTTTATTGCATCCTTGTCAAATTAAAATGTCTTAAGATTTGTTAACTTTTACTGTATCAAACACTTGATTGTTGCACTGATCCTTCTGTTTGGTTGTTCACTTTTCCTTTAATCATGATGAAAGGATAAAGTTTTGGCCTTTTCACATACAAGCACTTGATAACATTGCATTTCAGGGAAAAACACTTCAAACCCAATGCTTTAGGACAAGAACCCTCTTGACTTTGTAATAGGAGAAGGGCACCAAAGGAATTCTACAGCTAATAATCAATTAGACCATGGCATGTGTATAGATTAGGGTTTTTTTTCTTCCCTGTAGTTGAGTTTTTGAAGTGTTTTTATGTAAAACTTATAGTTGTCTACTATTAACTTTTCACTGCCTCGGGGTGCTATTAATTTATTGATGCATATTTATAGAAAGGAGTTTACTGCTATGGGATGTTATCTTACTGATGCGAGTGAGGTAAATTAATGCTGCAGAGAGAACGACATCTGGGAATTTACCTCTTAATGCCTTTTTGTCTGAGGTATCTTCGTTTTCATTGCTACCCTGTTTAAATTAGCTTACATATGCTCTTCATAAATTTTTTTTTTCCATTTATTTTGGATGATATACACGTTTCCCTTTTTTCTTTGTTTAAAGAATCTCCTTAAGCCAATTGTAAATTGTAACTATATCTTTGTTTTTCTTTTTGTTTGTTATTCCAGTGGGCCCTCATGACACTGTTAAATCCAAACCGAAGTTTGGCGAATTTGATATATGTTGGATACAATGGCAGTCCTGCTTCAGCTATCCATGTTACTAGAAGAAGATTAGTAGATCGTAAAAGACAAAACGAAAAGAAATGTTAGCTGCTGCGTTTTTGGTCCTAAAAATGCAGGAAAATCCCCTCCTTTAAATTCATTCATAGGAAGGTATGGCTTTCCCCCTTCACTGTACTCAACATGGTTAATTAGTTCCATATACTATAAATGTGAAAAGAAAGGGTACCACCATACCTAATCCCATTTTCTGAATCTTTGGTATAACAAAATTTATTGGGTGATAACTTCCTAGCTCTCAGATGCTGTTATAGTTCTACACAAATGAACTATTTTGCTCCTGAAACTACCCAATTTTCTTCTTTTTTCTTTTCAAACTGAGACAAAGCTCACCATGTCTGCTATCCCTTTCCTGTTTGACTCTGGTCTATCTTCCATTTTAGAAAATATTTGTGGTGACTGTAGATTTATTCTTTCATCTGGCTTTGTTAATTTGTTGTTGCCAATTTTGACCTCAGGCCTTTCTCAAAGAGCGAGACTATACCTATTGGTGAGCATTGTGCGGTGAATGTCGTTAACCAGATTGGGGTGAGTACTATCATATATCACACCTTTTGCTTTGACAAAGGAACGGGTAAGGGAGGCATGGGTATGGGTTTTTAGGGCCGGTTTCTAGGGAGGTGGTCTGGTTTCTGTGCCTTCACAGGGTGGGGGTGTGATATGGAGGAGAGAGGAGAGAGGAGAGGGGGTTGGTTGTAGAGAGTGGGGGTGTGATTTGGGGGAGATAGGAGAGGGGGTTGGTTGCAGAGAGAAGGTGACGGCAGGTGCACAATTAGGGGGGGACAGAAAGAGAGTTGATTGGGTACAAGATTTGAGGGTACGGTTGAGAGAATGAGTGTGTTGGCTGCTGAAGACAGAAACAATAAGAAACCATGCGATTCTCCCTGCAACAAAGGACCTGAACAACCACAACCCAACTGCGGTGGTGGATGTTTGGAGGTGGCGGTCGACCTGTTGTCGACGTCAGTGGCAACAACGCACGCTTCCAGGGTTCTAACATTGCCGGCGGCCAGCAAGACATCAAGGGTAATATGTATACCTTTGGCAACAATTGAATAGGCCTTGAGAGCCGATCCTAAACAAGAGGGATTTAACCTCGTTGCATGCATGGTTGCAATTAAACATATTGTCTTAAATAAGAGCCGATCCAAAATCCGAGGGTTATAGCAAGACCTCTTAATTTGTGTGTAATATTGTTACTATAATAAATTAAGAGTGCTGTTATTTTCATTTTAATGTCTTATCTTTCCATCCAATTATTAATAAAAGAAAAATCAATTAAATGTTTGTTCATTTATAGAATGACCAATAAGGACCTTGAAAGATAATATATAGGCTCTTTAAGGGATGAAATTCCATTTTAGCCATATATCAGTCCTTGAATTTCCTTGTCCAAATTAGATTCATGTTGTGGTTTGTAATTCGACTTATAACTTATATGGGTTGTGATGGAGAGGTCACCATTCCAAGGCTCTAGCATGAGCAAGGTGACAATCAGTTCATTGAATAAGAAACCCAACGAAGGCAAGTTGAGTAAGGAGCCAAGAGCTGCTGTCCAGAAATTGAGAAAAAAAAATTATTTCCAAATTAATTGAATTCTCCAAAACGGGAATTAAAAAAAATTCGGAAAAAGGATCTTTCCAATTTGAATCAAGGAGGGACACCCAAATCCATTCTCGTAAAAACAAGTAGTGCTTCATAACCCCACAATCGCAATTGCTTGAATCCATATTTGAATGTGGAAGACAACACCCAATGATCTCCGATTTGTCTTCAATTCAAGATCGGCGTTCGATTTCTTTAAGAGACAAGTATATAATTGTAGATATGTAGACAAAGAATATCAAATTAAAACATTAAATATTTAAAAACAACAAAAACTAAAAATCAAAACGTCAACGGGAGAGAAAGTTTCTCCCTCTTTCTCCTCGAATTTGATTTTCGTATTAGCGAATAACAAGTTCATTGCGAGACTAGTCTTAGTTACGCTTAGATTTTAGTATCCAATAACCTTTCTTTGCTCAATCCTCATCTTAATCCTTACCCCAAAACCAATTTTTATTTCAATTATTTCATTTTCTCTAACCTATGAAGCACGGATATGGATACCACACAATACGGCAATACGAAAAAATTTCTAAAAGTAAGATACAATATGCCATAAATACGGCAATTAAAACTATAATAATATATAAAAAAAAATAAAAATATATAATCTAGAACATATTTTGATTTCAAAAGAATTTGATTTCATCATCCGAATTCCAGTTCATTTGATTTTTTAGAGAAGAAAAGTTGGAAACCTAATTCCCTTCGAGGCAAGCTCTTCATATTTATCAGATTTCAATTGAAGTTGTGTTTCTTATGGAATTTCTCCTTTTAATTTTCTTATCTGAAAGTGTAAAAGTATTCAAAAAGTAGGATACGTGTATCCCTCATACGGGGATACGCGTATCTACAGAGGGACCTGGGAGGTCCCATGACCCCTTGGCGACCCTAAATTGTTGCTAAATTTTTTTCAGGTACCTCTCGTACTCAAACACGAGGTCTATGCTACTGTGCAGGTTGCAGTGGAGAGGAAGATAGCGCAGGGAGAAGAAAGAAAATAGGAACCTTTTAAATAAAAGAAAACTAATGAAAAGTTCAAAAAAACTTTTTTCTTTTTATATAATGAAAAGTCATTTTTAAAGATATAGTGAATAGTACCAGAGAAATATAAAAATATAATTTTTCATTAAAAGTAAACAGTACCGGAAATATTTTGTTAAAATTCACTTTAAACAATTGGTCCAAAACGACAGGGACCCTTTTAAACTGCAAGTGTGCTTTGTGCTGTAGAAAAAGAAAAATGAAAAAGAAAAAGAAAACAAGTGAAATGTTCAGATGTGGCTTGTATTGGTCCGGTTGGACCACCTATGGGCTACGGTGGGTAGGGATCTGCCCTCTAGGCTTGGGGACAATTTTCGTTCTATATGCTTTCGAGGGGAAAAGGGTCTTTTCCGGACCCAATCCCTCCAGATCCTGCGTACCTTTCTTCTTCTTCTTCTGTTTTCTCTGCAGTTTTTCTTCTACTTTCTCGTTTCCTTCCTTTCTTCTTCTTCTTCAATAATCCTTTCTTCTTCAATCCTGTGTCTTCTTCTTCACCATTTTTGTTTGTTTTTAGGAAACTTCATAGCCACGAGTTGTCGACAACTATTACGACATTGTCAATAACTAGCTCTGGAGAGGCCACGACGCCGACTTCGGAAAAGCACCATGCCGACTCCAGAGAAGCCACGGCGCCAACTCAGCCCTTAAAGAATAAGGATCCGGTGTAATTGAGTTGGGATACTAAATAATAAGTACAAAGTTCTATGAATAAGTTACGATGTATTAAAAGAGGAGTTCCTCCTCAATCTTGGGAGAAATTTTTTAATGTGTCAGGAATACTGACCGGTGTACCAAGTGTCATAATACAAGTAGTTGAAATTTTTTTTTAAAGTATCTAACTACTTGTCATGTGACATTTAGTGTAACCGGCCATGTTTCCGGCACATGAAAAAATCTCTCCATCCCTGAAGAGCCAAGTCTTCCTCTTCAAAAATTTTATTTTCTTGCTTTCTGAATGACATTCCTATTTTATCCCTTAATTTAATAAAAAAGATGATGGAGTTAACAAAAATGAGTACTAGGGCATAAATGCATATTCGAGAACGAGAGAAACAATTGTAGAGTTAAAAGACGAGAACTAAACTCTTGGTATAGATTAGGGCCATTTGCTAGAATTTAGCCTATATGTAATATATCTGTTATATATAGTTAAAGTTGTTCAAAATAGTTACAGGCGTATCCCATACAATAAGTCTAGCATCATTTAGAATATGCCCAAATTCCCCAGTTAAAGCTGCTGCATCATTTGTCTGAAGGGCATTAACTATCACCACATCATCCCTTTGTACCTCCATTGTCGAGCACGACACCTCCTGCGCAAAACGGACAGCAACTCTTGCTGCCCCGTATGCGTGTAGCCATAGCTGCCACAAACCCACTCTGGCCATCACGGATCACTTGCACCAATCCCCCCAAAGCCTTCAAGTTCATCCCATGCACCATCGAAGTTACATTTAAGCCAACCCATCTCATGTTTCTGCCATAACTGTGGAATGATGCTTTGCTGCGCTTCTTCAATTCGTGCCACTTTCTCTACTCTTGGAGCCATGCTTGGGTTCTACAATGTATGTCATCCACGTTCATTGCTTTCCCGGTCTTTAAGAAGGAGTTTCTTTCCTTCCATATGCTCCAAATCAACATCAAAGTTAACTCAAAGCTTTGTCTGGATAATGCACTCCCCATTTGTGCAAGCCAACTTTGAAGACCACCTTGTACAAAACTTCCCGTTCTTAAACTCAACAAGCTAGACAACCAAATTGACACTGAAAGTGGGCAATCGAGCAACACATGTTCAACTGTTTTCCTCGCGCTCCTATATAAAACACAAGTGTCAGTTGTTATGACCTTTCTCTTCTCCAAATTAGCTCTAGTTGGTAATGCATTCATTCATCCCCGCCATACACAGATTTTAACTTTTGTGGGGACTCATGCTGTCCATAAAGCTTCCATAACAAATAAATCGCTACATCCATCATAGATCTTGAAGGTTCCGCCTCATAATCATCTCCGCTAGACCGTGCAACAAAATATGCGCTTTTCGTTGAGAATTCTCCAATCTTTTTCATAATTCATGTCAAAGTATCTCGTGTTGGAACTAAATCTGCGCACCTCCGTGAGCGGTAGTTGAGCACAAATCCAAGTAAACTTGAGCAAACTGTAAAATAGTAAAACAATTGTGAACAAGCCTTAGGCCAGAGGGGTTTCCACACCTAATATAACCGAGACCTTTTGTGATAAAACCCAACACTTAGTAATAGGTGGTTAAGTTGGGACAATATTAGTGATATTGGTGGTGGACCATGCTTTCACTTATAAAGTTTCACAAGCTATCAAAACATACTTTTTTTTTTGACACATCTGGGCCGATATACTGCACTCAAATGTGCCTCCTTAAGTTGGGCTTTTGAAAAGTTACGCTAGCTCCAACTTAAATGACTGGGCCCTTGAAAAGTTGCGTTGGCCTAGTATTTTAATGATGATCGGGCTCTTGAAGAGCTGCGTTAGCTCTGGTGTAATGACTTGACCAGTTCCTGATGTGGGAATTGGTTTCCTTTATGACCCTGTGTAGGGTCACTTGTGAGGCGGCATGCTGAAGAATGTGATTGTACATTAGTCATATGACAAAATAATATACAATTAATAAATGGGAGTTTCCACCCTTAATATAACAAAAGCCTTTTGTGATAAAACCCAACACCAAGTAATATGTGGTTAAGTTAGCACAATATTGTTGATATTAATGGTGGATCATGCTTGGGCCTATAAGGTTTCACAGTGTATCTTAGTCTTTCTCTATAACAAGTTTCTCCTTATCCAATTGGCATCAATGTGAGTCTACAATTAGCAGGTATGTATTCATATGTAACAATTAGTTAGGCCATGAAATTTAGTGCCCGCTCAGTCTTATGGGCTCAAATTTATAAACCAGACCATATGATTATTAGGCTTTACTCGGCATATTTATTCAAGCTTGGCAATGAACCAATATAAAATGCGACATTTCTCTTTTGTAATTCCATTGTTTGTCTTCTCATATGAGGGTAGAGCTCATTGCTACTTCAAATACCGCCAAATAAATGTTTAGGTCCTCTAGTGCTTTTAGGTTTGGTAGTAGAAGAGCTCATGTCAGGTACGTCTTCAAGTCCTGGAATGTTTTATCCCACTTTGTCGTTTCATTTATCTCGTCGCGCCTTCCTAATTGCCTTGAAAAAGAGCTTACATCGGTCGATAGATCACAAGAAGAAATAGTTGAGTGTTGTTGCTCGCCTGGTCGGGCCTTGTATCTCCTTCAAGGTAGTGGAAACTTCGTATCCAAGATCACTCAGACATTCTTTGGATGTACACCTGATGGGGTTGAGCTTCGTCGATGGTTTCAATACACTAGAATCTGCATAGTTGCTTTGCTACGAGCCTTTGTACTTCATCCTGGATTTGCCTATGCTGGGTAGTGGAGCTTTTGGCTGCCTCGATATTGACCTTCTAGCATGTGTTCCTTTTCCGTATGTCCTGCTCATTTGTTTCGTGGATGCGATGCATGTGGTTCATTTTTAGTTATTAATCGAGCTACTCGTTGTTTCACTTAGTGGGGGTAGGCAGTTGAACTTGAGCCTGACTCTCGGTCTGTTGTACAACTACTTATTCCGGTGCCTTGCAAGAGAATCTCGTTGTGGGCCTACCCTCATGTGGACGCTTACTTAGGATGTTTGAAGTGCTTGTCGAAATGATGGCACAACTTCAAATGCACACTAACTCATGGGCCAAGTCGGGAATGAATACTTCTTTACGCATTAAGGCAGGAGAAAATATTTTCTTGAGGGCCAAGACGAGAGTGTACAGTACCTGAACTCTTGGTTAGGGCGTGCTAAGAAGCTGTTTGCTGGGACATCACTAGAAAGAGTCACAATCATTTGCCCTTGTTCTACTTCAAGGCACCTCGTTTGGGGCACGTTGCATACCAATACGCTTAATGAGTTGATCACCAAGACAGTCTGTTGCGTGATGGTGCTAGTTAGGTCAAAATCTACCAAGACATGTGATGTTCACCATTTGGAGTTTACGAGTCTAGATGATGGTTGTCTCCATATGTGGTGGAAATGTAATGAGATGTAGGTATGAAACTTGGGCTCGGAACAAGCATACCTGCAAAGTCATAGGATGAAAATATCCTTGGGTTGATTGTCGTTTCAATGGTCGAAATCGGGATGGCTTGAAATGGCTTCGAACAGGTCTAGGCTGCGGGATAGGTCACCGAAGTGGGTCACGGGGTAGGCCAACCTACTTGGCCGATTGGGCTTACGCGTGGGCTGCTTACCCTTAGGCTTACGCTACTAGTGTTATTGCTTGGGCTTGCACTGGTTGGGCTGGCATTTGCTTTTCACTAGTCTGGGTTGTTGTCACAGCGAAGTGGACTCCTCTTGGACTTAGGCCACTGCTGGCTGGGCTTCTACTACTATAGTTTAGGCTACCTGGCTATTAGCTTGAGTTGTTATGGTCTGGGCTTCTTGCCCGTGGGCCAGTGTATGAACTTGGGCATCTTGCCTCGAGTTTTGGGGATCTGCACGCTGCATGGATGCTACTTAGGCCGTGGCTTGGTGGCTACAAGGTGGTAGCTTTGGCTGTGAGGCTCCTTTTGCCATCTTGTTGAGCCTCGAAGATTGTCGTCGTGTGGCCATGTCCTCGTCTCCATTCTCCAATCCAAATCCTTGAACGTACGGGGTTCCGTTTGTCGTGGTTTCAGAATTTTCTATCATTGTATCCTTTCTCCAAGGATTGATCTAAAAACTTTTGTAGGAAAAAATTAATTGATACGATGTGTGAGAAATTCAACGTAACAGAAAATTCCAAAAACTAATTGCCATAGTCTTCTTCTAGTATTGAATCAGCTCTCAATGAAAGTACCAATTTGTCGATGCAAATTTATGCCGTCTCTTGCCTTGATGAAAATGCACTTTTAAAATAATCAACACATTTGATCAAAGACCTAAGCCTTACACTTCCACGGGGTAGAGGGTTAGGGCAATGAATCTATGATGCCTAAGTTAGTTTCTCTGAAAATAGTATGTGTTTAGGGCTTTTAGGAGTAGCAAAAGCTTACCGAAATTTGTTAGAGATGAAGGTATATATAGGGCAATGGCCAGCCATGGTAATAGGGTTTTACCCTACACATGGCGGCATCTTATTAACCAAGGTTATGGGGAGAATATTATCAAGCTATTAAATAGGAAATGATATATTGAGATAATGATGTAAATATCTCTAATTGATTTAAATAGGGATTATATAAACTACTTTGAATATGTTAAAAAACTAAAAATGATATGGTATTTAATGTGATATAATAATTGTCAAAGATAATAATATAAATGCAAAGATTGTAATTTTAAAAACTATGATTTGAAGAGAAAAAAAAAGTATTTTTTTAGAAGCATAGTAGACTATGCTTTTGCTTTTTTTATACTTTTCTACTTTCATTGACAACATTTTTACATATTTTTTTTTGTTTTACCAAACACATTTAATGTTTTAGATTTTTTAATAAGCTATTTTTTATTTTTTTTATTTTTAAGCACCACAATCACAAACCAACTCTTACTTTGGAACAAAAAGTATCGAGGGCATTTGGTCTTGTGGAATGATTCTCTCTTAGAGTGCAAGAGGTCCTGAGTTCAATTACCGGAGGAATGCCTTGTTTTTACAACTTTTTTTTTCATTTTTTTCCTCTCATACCTAACTCTCTAAAATTTGATCTTCCAATGTTTTTACAGGCAGTTTAGTTAGATTTAGATCTGCAAATCCCACCATACGAGTTTTGATACGAGTTTTGTCAATGAAGTTGCAGACTGTTTTTTGTCTGCCGAAAGGTTTGGGAGGACTGGAATGGGGTGATTTTCACGGATACTTCCCACTTATTTCTTGAAATCCCATTAATTGATTCTGGTTTACTGTCTTGCTTCTCTGCAAGTCGGTGATGGAAAGTGGGGTCCACGCCTCACTCCCATACAAGGAGAGAGGCTGAAGCATAGTTAATATCAACTTCATCAGATTTACTGGTGGTGGCTAAGGAATTGCAGTTACTACGATCAGCTGCTTGACATGCGTAATTAATTATCTCTACCCATATCACTCATGATGACTCCAAATCTCTTCTCTGTCAAAGACTCCACAGAGAACGATCATAAGGTTTGGGTTTTTCTTCAGCACGGGTATTTCATCGCATCCTTCCTTTTTATGGTATTTCTGTATTTCCTATTGGCTTTCAATATCTGGGTGAGCAACACGGTTGTGGTCGGTGCTTTGGGTTTGAAGTTCAGGCACTCGACTATTGACTCTAGCCTATACTGGTGTGTACTTCATCATCATTCCTACACGTTAAGGTACAGCTCGATGTCACATCAGGAGGTGGAGGAATTAGTGGTACATCTGGATCGATCACTGGAGCTGGTCTACATGGAGCAGGGGATTAAACTTGTGGGGAAGGCTTTGGTCAATCGGACTATCAATAAATGGGGAGTTCGGAATATATTACATGCTGTGTGGAAGGATCTCGGGGATATAGACATTAAATGGGTTCGGGACAAAACGTTCATCATTACTGTTTCAGATGATAGCACGGCAGCAAAGTTACTTGGTTAAGTGCCTTGGGCTGTTATGAAGCAAAATTTTTCCATACAGAGATAGCCGCCTGAACTAGCATTGGAAGAAATTCCATTGGTGTTTGTTCCTTTCTGGATCCAGATACATGGGGTACCATTAAATCTTTGCTCTGAAGCTAATGCTAGGAGATTGTTATGCAATTTGGGGAATTATTGTAGATAAAGAATCCGGCTATTGCACGTGGTTTTCTACGGGCTAGAGTAGTTGTGAATACCCTGAATCCTTTAATTACTGGGTGCTGGCTGTCCAGAGGTGATAATGAGGAGACTTGGGTTGAATTCTGTTATGAGCTTTTGTTACAGATGTGGCAGAATTGCACATTCAAATATTGAATGTTCTTTTGAATCAACAAAATGAGGTGCTGCGGGATATGGCGAATGAACTCGCATGGCACTGATTAGAGAGATGGTGGAACCTTCGAGACTTTTGACTGTTAGTTCAGGCAAGAGAAGAAGGGCTGGAGTTCGAAGACTTGGTGGTCAGACCTTTATGCCGAGACAAGAGGACCAACGAGATGGACAAGAAAGCAGGCATCTTGCTAGGGAGCGATTGCTGCCTCCTACTATCGAGACTAGCAACCCATAAGCGAGTAAAAAAAGATGGCAAAGACTTGAGCGACATCAAGTAGTGCGGGGAGTGGGATCTTCAGGTTTTACTAGTACTTCTTTTCTGGAAAATCTTCACAGCTTAGTTCAACACCCGTTAGTGCGGATTCAAGAGATCTAGGAGGTGGCTACTAAAGATGAACAACAAACTCCGCAAGGGGCCCTATCTAGTGGGGATCAGGCCGGATGTTCTATGAAAAGGGGAGTGGAGGTATGGGCGGTTGAAATGGATGCTAATCAATCCCCATAAAAGAAAAGTCGACCTATTAGCATGTCAGACAGTATTGTGACGAGAAAATTAAAAATGGCTGAGAAATTATGGCACACGAGTATTCGGGAAAGATGTTTGATGATGGAAAGAGCGATTTATGCGGAGGTGGAGTTTGAAGAGATTCCACTTGAATATCAAGTTATGTGGGAGTATTTGGAGGCAGTTACGGAGAAGGAGGTGCAAAATAGGCCTAAATTAGATGAGGGAGGTTCTTCACATTGCGGTGGCAACTGGCCTTCAATGGTCGTAAGGTCACCATCATTACCCTGTTTTGGAACCGCCATGGTCTTGGGTCAGACACAGTAGTTTAGGCCCTTCATGGGCTAATATGGAAACACCAACCCTCTATGATATTTCTTTTAGAAACAAAGATGAAAGATCATAGAATTGATGGGGTTCGTAGAAGGATGTGCTATTTGAAAGGTTACAATGTCGCTCATGTGGGGACTACAGGTGGATTGAGTCGATGGTGGGATAACTCTGTGCAAGTTGACATGGTGGACGTTTCAAGACAGTTTATTGATGCTCATTGCAAGGTGGTGGATTCGAATTGGGTGTTTAGGTTCACAGGGGTTTATGGCACCTTGTATAATGTAGAGAAGGCAGCCTTTTGGTAGCACCTGATTAATGAGTTCTCTCTAACCAACATTTCGTGGATTTGTGGAAGGGATTTTAATGAATATTTATGGGATTGAGAGAAGTCTGGAGAAACAATCAGATGCCACACACATGAACGATATTTAGGAGAGTTCATGAATTGTATGGAGCTTTTGGATTTGGAGTTTCATGGGCCCAAATTTACTTGAAGGGGACATCAAAATGGTCATTTTATAGAGGCTCGTTTAGATCGTAGTTTAGTAAATTTGAAGTGGCTGGAGATGTGGCCAGACACCTATGTCTCTCATAATATTGTGCTTGGTTCGGATCATAACCAATAATCGTTCATGCTGAGTCCAGATGTAGTACAGGAAAAAAATTATTTAGATTTGAATCATATTGGGCCAATGAAGTGGAGTGTTAGGATATTGTGCGGAGGTGTTGAGATATGTCGTGTGTGAGGGATAGTCTGTCCAGATAGATAAAAAAGGTGAATAATTGCAATAATTGCAAATCTAAGTTAATTGCTTAGAGTAGGAAAAAGTTCAAATTTCGGGTGCAACAAATTGAGGAAAAATTGGAGCATCTTAGGAAATTGCAAGAAGACTGGGGTCGGAATCAGTAGCAAATTAAGGACTTGTCGGTGGAGGTTGATGTCCTGCTGTAACATGAGGAATGTTTTGACATCAGAGGTCCGGTGTGCAATGGCTTCAAGAAGGGGATGCAAATACTCATTTTTTCCATCAATCTACCTTGCAGAGCATTGTAGGAATAAGGTGATCAAACTTAAAGATGAACAAAGGGTGTGGATTGAGTGTCCTAGGTGAGTGAAAGAACTTATTGATTCACACTTTGTTCAGCTTTTCACATCAGTGGGGGACCGTGAGTGAGGCACTATATTAGACTGTATATAGCCTAAAGTGATGGCTGAGATGAACTCTAGCATTCTTGAACCAGTTTCGACTGAGGAGATTAGGAGGGCAATTTTTCAAATTGGGCGACTCAAGGCTCCTGGACCTGATGGTTTCCAAGGCGTATGTTATAAGTCTTTTTGGGAACATCTTATGTTTGAAGTCAATAGGTTGATTGAAGATCTTATGAAGTGGCATGTCGTTCCTAACCGTATTAACTCTATGCATGTTGTGCTTATCCCGAAGGTACCTAATATGGAGTCTATTTCCCAATTCAGGCCCATTAGTCTGTGTAACTATTCTTACAAAATATTGTCAAAGGTTCTTGCAAATCACCTTAGGCCATTGATGTCGGCGTTGATTTTCCCGTCACAAAATGATTTTGTTGCTGGTTGGTAGATTTAAGATAATATTGGTATTGCTCATGAGCTTTTCCACTGCCTTAAGACGAGAAGAGTGAAAAGTAAGTTTGAACTTGGGATTAAAATTGATATGCATAAAGCGTATGATAAAGTTGAATGAGATTTTCTATTGGCTGTTATGGCAAGGCTGGGGTTTAATCAACAATGGTGTAGTTTGATTTTTAGTTGCTTGTCTTCGATTGATTTTGCTATTTTGGTTAATGGTCAGCCGGGTCGGAAGTTTGTTCCCTCACATGGTCTTCATCAAGGTAATCCTCTATCCTCGTATCTTTTTCTGTTTGTTAGTAATGTGTTGTCTTTGCTCATATCGAAGGCCTGTGATGACGAGCTGATATCGGGGGTGCAGATTAATTCTCATGCGCCTATTATTTCACATCTATTTTTTGTGGATGATACTCTGTTCTTTCTCAAGACTGATGTGAGGAACTGTATGAATTTAGTGCAGATTCTAAATTAATATAGTGCGGCCTCTGGCTAGATGGTCAATTTTCAAAAATATAGTGTTTTCTTTGGTGCTAATGTCCCTAAAGCCTTGTCAAAGGAACTTGGCCGCATTTTATGTATGCTAATTGTTGACGATCCAGGCACTTACCTTGGTGTACCAACTATGGGGGGAAGGTCTAAAAGGAAAGGGTTGAGTTATAAGAAGGAACGGATATTAGGGAAACTCCAAAGATGGAAGCAAGTAACTTTATCACAGGATGGGTGAGAGGTTTTAGTTAAGGCAGTGGTTCAAGCTATCCTTACTTATCTGATGAATCTTTTCAAGTTTCTAGTTACGCTCTGTAAATAGATGGACTCATTGATTTCTCAGTTTTAGTGGGAACATGATATAGAAGGCAAACACATCCATTGGCTTTCCAAGGCTACTCTCAGGCTTCTAAAGGCGAAGGGCAAACTTGGCTTTAGGAGCTTTATGGATTTTAATGACGCTTTCCTGGCGAAACAATATTGGAGGCTTATTCATGAACAAGATTCTCTTTGGGTAAAATTATTAAAGGCTCGTTATTTTCCCCACTGTTTGTTTTTTGGATGCCAAACAGGGTGGACGTGCTTCATGGGCTTGGTCTAGTTTACTTACGGGTCGTGACCTATTATTGAGGGGTGTGTATTGGCAAGTCATGAACGGGCAGGATATTCACATTTGGAGGGATAGGTGGCTGCCTTCTCTCTCAGTTGGTCACCCGGTTCCTCTTGGGCCAGTGCAGGTAAGTCCTAACACTACAGTCAATTCTTTATTCAGTCTAGATGGTGGTCCTCAGGATATAGAATTTTTAAAGCAAATTATTCCGGAGAAAGAGTATGAGGCAATATTGGCTATCCATATTGGTGATCCTACATCCCGAGATAGGTTAATTTGGCTCTTTGATCGACGAGGCATATATTCTGTTAAATCGGGCTAACATTAGGTGCATTCTAGGATGTTCCCTCAGATAAATCTCAGATCATTTTCGTCTTGTACCATTCCGGATGCAATATGGAAGTTGGTGTGAAACTTAAAGCCTCTCCAAAGTTTCGGAATTTTTTGTGGAAAACATTGCATAATGCTCTAGCTACAATGGCGGCCTTATTTCAACGACATTCGGCTTCCTTACCTCTTTGTCCTTTCTATCATGCCCATGAGGAAATGGTTGAGCACCTTCTTCACTTTTGTCCGTGGGTGGAAACTATTTGGTTTGGTGGTATATTGAACTATAAGATTAATCGAGTTGTGATTACTACTTGGCCGGAGTGGCTTTTGGCGATTGTCAGGGCCTGGGCACCTTTGAAAGATGATATAGATAGAATAATGACTTGGGTTGCGTTTTCTTGTTGGCATATTTGGAAGGTTAGGTGCGGCTTTCTCTTCCAACAAAAACAAATCATTCCTTCACAGGTTATGGCTGCAATTTCAGCAAATTTTAGAGCGTTTCTTGAGGCTTTGAGTAAGTCTTTAAACAACTTGGTCCATTGTGGCTTGGTGCGAAGTCGCCCCCTCCCCCCAAAAATTAGGGACGGGTCGTCACACCCTTAATCCACCAAGAAAAAGGAAAGCGTTTAAAAAAAGGCAATATTGTCATATAAAAGTGACATTGAAACTCAGATAGAGCAGATTTGTGACGTCCATAACCAACAACACTAATCATTAATAATAATAAAAACATAAAAAGCCTATTCCAGTTTTTTAGTAAATAAAATAAATAATTACCGGAATCTAAAAACACAAACCAATTTCAGTGTTTTAGTAAATCATAGAATAGAAACTGAAAACCAACTAATAAAGTCCAGCTTCAAAAAAAATTATGAATTCTAATACAAAAACCAGCTAAGAAAATTCAAGACCAATTAAGCATTTATCTTTACAAAAAACACTATGGATTTTCAAATAAAAAATTTCACTTTTGTAGTAATTTTCAAATCAAAACAAAACACAATAGAATAAAAAAAATTACTTATGCATTGACTCTAAATCAAAATCTAATTTTTTTTTTTAAATTAGCTTTGCAATAAATCTCATAATCTAAAAGAAAAAACAAAGAAAAACAAAAACTCAATTCTCAAATTTATCTGATACATGCAAAGAAGGCAGAGATTGGCATCTTGACTATAGGTTTGTGAAGAAAACCTAAAACATCCAAATTACCAATCATTCAATCGAAATTAATCAAACCCAAGTATCAATTCCATCAATAAAGAGACAGAGATACATACCTGCTCGTTGACACCACCTGTTGCTGCTGTAGAACCAATCTCCACCTCATTTGAAAGCCAAAACCTTTTTATATTTGTGACCTGAGGACCAAAACCCAGAAAGAAAATTTCAGGGATGGGCAAGAATTCTAAATAAAAATTTAAACATTTTTTGCAAAGATGGTTTTTTTTTTTTTAGAAAATAAATAGATAAAAAAAAGAGATTGAAAGTTTGAGTAGTGGAAAGAGAGCCACGGGAATGCTTCAAGGGTAGGGGTGAAGCCACGAAGATGCATCAAAGGTAGGGTGAAGGGAGATGAAGCGATAGCAGCGTTGTTTTGAAGGTAGGGTGGAGGAGAAAGAAACATATAAGGAAAAACGGCTTAAGAAGGAAATGAGGGAAAATATGGCTTTTATTTAGGGTAGAAACCTAGCGTCGGACAAAACCGACAACATATATTAATTTTGTCGGTTAAAATTAAACCTTATACCTTCGTACAAATATGATCATACCCAATTGGAAATTGTATTTTTATAACATTATAATATTTAATTTTTGTATGAAAGAAAAATAAGAGTCAAGTGTTTTAGTTGAATTCAAATTCAAATTCAAATTCAAGAGTTGTATCTATTCGTTGGAATTTTAAGCAGCAGTCACAATGTTTCAAAATGGGTGGCTTGAGTTCTATTTAAACTCAAGCATCCCACCCGTCTAAAAGTAGATGAGAAGAGTTTTCTCTAATGTCTTTTATTATTTGTTAGTCAAATTCTAAGTCGTGCCTTGAGTACAAAATACATAAAGTTCATCAAAGTTCAAATATTGCGGTACTTCAACTTCGGATTATAGATTGTTAAATTCTGAAAACATACGTACATCAAACTACAAGCACAAGATTAAGGGGTAAAATTCAGTCTTAAAGAAATTGCATTATACAAACTTCAACCTCCCAGTTGGGCATGTCACTGCTAACGATACGCCACTACGGATGCTAAATAAAATAACAAAGTTTAAGGTTAAAACTTGTGTTTCTCTTGATGACTATTTTAGTTATTCGAGTGAAATGTCTTTCTGAGGCATATTAATTACTTAGTAATTATCACTAGTAGAAAAAATAGCTTGCGCGACAAACAATAATTCGTCGCACAAGACTCACTTGCGTGACAGAAAAACAAATTAATACTTAGTGTGAGGAAGAATTGTTGTCGTCGCTTAAAGTCAGCAAGAAAACGCGGGTAATTTAATTTCGCGCAAAAAACTTGCGCGACGAAATGGACCTTTGCGTAACAAATAGTTCGTCGCGCAAGTTCGAGTCAGTTTTGACCATTCAATGCAAGTAAATCAGAGGACATTTAATACAGATTTTTGCGCGACGAAGAATCCTAACTTTGCTATAAATAGGCGCTTCAACTGTCCTTATTCTTCACAATTCTGTTCATGCTAAGATGGCGGATAAAAACGACAATGAGAGTGTGCGCGACACCAACCTACATGACATGAGAGAACATTTTGAGTTTGCTCATGCAATTGCTATAGCTATGGGGAATTATTGCCCAACCGTTCAGTGGCGTTCTTGGAAAGATGTGCAGGAAATGTGAAGAATGTTGTGATGGATGAACTATAAGTAAGTATATTGTTGATGGATCAATAATTAAGTTTACGAAATTTTTCGTTATATGTTGGAATTAATTATTTGTATATATGTGTAACAGCATAAGTTAATTATTTGTATATATGTGTAACAGCGTAAGTATGTTTTTGATGATGAATCGAAAGAACAATTGATGAAGTTGTTGCATGATGCGTTGGAGAGAGGTTACAATCAGTGACGTTATGAAGTCTTGCGGAATGGAGTAGGATCATCCAAATAGTAGTTTAAAATTTATGTTTTGTATGAAAATTTTAAATTTAAGGTTTTTTTTCTTTTTTCTAATTTATGTATTTGGACAACATATATTAATTAATTTAATGTTTAATTAGGTTTGAGTTTTTTATTTATAATAAAATAAAAATTTACAATACATACAAATAAAGAAGAAAAACATAAAAAATTAAAAAATATATGCATTGCGCGACGAATACTATGTTAGTCGCGCAAGAAATCTTTGCGAGACTAACATAGTATTCGTCATTTGCATGACAAAAACAACCACTCGTCACGCAAAATCGTTCGTCCTTTTTAATTTGAAATCAGCCATGTGCATAGGCAAACTGCAAAAAAATTGCAGATTGTGCCTTTGCACTCATCCCTGTGATTTTGTTTAATCTGGCATCCGTCATTTTCATTTTCTCTCAATTTCATCATCTAAAATACTCCCTCCATCTTCTTCTCTAGGTTGATCAAGCTATCTCAGTGTGTCTGGTAAGCGTTTTTTGTCGTTACCATAAAAGTATTAATGTAAATTCATATTAACGCCATTAATTTCGTTGTCTATAGGGATATTGTGTGTGATTAGCGATTGGTGGATAATGATTGAGAAGGTATTTTCTTCATTTCATTTTTTAAACATATTAAATTAATTAAATTATGTTGAACTTAGTTTGTTATGTTTATATTGTGCTATGAAATTATATTTATATTATGTTGTTAAATTTGTACTTGACGTACACATATGTGTTGTGATGTATGGAGTTAATTGAAATTAAATTCATACTTGTTTTTTATTTTTAGTAAAACTTAGTTTCCCGTTCGAGAATTAGTTGGATTTCGCGCATGGATGCGAAAGCATGACTGCGGTCCAATTAATTCTTGAATTGTCCCATTATTTGGACAGTTTGGGAATGCACAATTATGACGCGTAGTTTATGGTTAGAGTCAGTTGTGGAGATTTAGGTGTCATCTATGTACATTCTTCAGATCATACAACTGAAGCACTGTATCGAGATGCTGCCGAAATTCATCCACGTCGAAATCTAATATGATGTAGCCATAAATTATGTGACATGACTATGCATTCCCGAATAGGATAGGGCCTTTACTAGAGGCATAAGGTGACATTATCATTTTGTATGAAATTGTTGTGATTGTTGTGTTGTTATTGTGGTTCTAGGAATTATGGACAGGACGTGGATACAGAACCTGAAGAGATGCGCGGATGAATACTTGGATGGAATCGAGGATTTTATTGACTTTGTACATACACACAACCCGGGTGCAACTAGAATCCGGTGTCCTTGTAGGAGGTGTAACAACACATTAAGGGAGACAATAGAAAATGTTCAATTTCATTTAGTAAGGAATGGAATGATTGAGACATATAATACTTGGAACCATCATGGGGAACAATTAGACAATGCTTCGTCTTCAAATGCCATAAGAGTGGATAATGTTGAACCTATTGTGGATCATAATGAACAAGTCATGGATATTATGAATGATGCTTTTCCATTTGCATCGACAAACACCAATCAGGAAAGGGAAGATGACGTGCCTATACCAATGGATAGTGCAGAGTTCGAACAATATGAAAAACTATTAAAAAATGACAACCAAGAGTTATACTCAGGGTGTGAGAGCTTTTCTGTTCTCATGGCCATTGTGGAACTAATGCATGGAAAAATAAAGTATCGTATGTCGAACCAGTGTTTCAATTACGTTTTGGGGGTTTTCAAGAGAATGCTTTCGAAGGACAATTGTTTGCCGAAAAACCATAGACACGCGCAAAAGATGTTGAAAGGTCTTGGATTGGGTTATGAAAAAATTCACGCTTGCAAAAACAATTGTATTTTATTCTACAAAGAGTATAAAACATTGGATAAATGCCTTGTATGCAATGAGTCGAGGTTCAAAATGACATTTCAGAATAGAACGACTAAGACCCCACAAAAAGTCCGTTATTTGCCCCTAAAACCTAGGTTGCAGCGATTGTATATGTCGACACATACTGCCACAAACATAAAATGGCATAAGGAAAAATAGGTAGACGACGATGTGATGTGGCATCCTACAAATGGGGAGGTATGGAAAGAGTTCGATCGATCATTCCCCGAGTTTGCTGCTGATTCTCGTAACGTTAGATTGGGACTTGCCACTGACAGATTTTATCTGTTTGGGGTTTTAAGCCAACACCACAATACTTGGCCGATTTTCGTATTTCCGTATAATTTTTTGCCATGGAAATGTATGAAAAAAGAATACATGATGATGACTCTATTGATAACTGAGGATCTTGGTATGTCAATCGATGTATACTTACGACCGTTAATGGATTAGCTAAAAAATTTATGGACACACGGTGTGCACACATACAATAAATGTACTGGCAAGATGTTCACTTTGCGGGCTGTAGTGATGTGGACTGTGAACGATTTCCCTGCATATGCAATGCTTTCTGGGTGGAGCACTAAGGGTTATATAGCATGCCCTGTATGCAAGGAAAACGTAACATCTAGTAAGCACACTGGAAAAGTTTGTTACCTTGGTTATCGAAGATGGTTGCCTTTGTAGTAAGATGGAGCTTCACGTCTTGAACCCACTTCAGGTAGTTTCTTCCAAAGACATCCAGAGTTGTGAAATCGAGCTTGTTTAAGTTTGACATGTCCCTAAAACGAAAGGTACACTAAAAGGTAGTTAGTCATATGATAATCCATAGACATACATCGTAGAACATTCGGGTTCTATAGACATGTATTGGTTTAATTTATGCATGAAAGCTACAGGTTTCATGTGGTAAGTGTTGAATGAAAACTTCAGGTTTCAAAGGCACTAAATATGAATCTACAAGTTCAATTTAGTTATATGAACGATTAGTTTATAAATGAGAGGTTCCTACAAAAACACTGAATGCAATATGCTGATTTAAGTGTAATGGATTTGAGTTGCTTCAGGAACCCAAGTGTGAGAGCTTCAAGTCTACGAAAGGATGTCAATGGTTCAAAGTATAAAAATAAATTATTGAATCGTTAATGTGCAAAAGTGATCTTCAAGTCAATATTTTTTTATTAATTATCAGATTAATGGACTAGAGGTCACTTTTAATTAATTTATAAATCAAAACCAAATAGGGTCAATCGTGGAAGCACAATAATGACAAATGAGTCATATTAGCTTCAGTTGGTGATAAACCAAGTGATAATTAAATTAGAATTATTTAACGTAAACCAAAGTGCCCCAAAAAATATTTTGGGCATGATGAATAACGTGGTGATGCCAAAAAATTGTCTTTAGGTCGAAAAAAAAAAACAGAGGAGTAGGCCCTGCAAGCACGGTTGCAGGCTTACTGAGCTTCTGGGAGGGCTGCAGGGCTCGGGCCAAGAGATCTGGGTAAGCCCAACAGTAGTATCTACTGGCATTGGGCCAAAAATTAGACACAAGTGCAGGCCTAGCAAAAAACTGGTCGTGGGTTGGTCCAGAAAGCCCAGCCACAGTTGGGTTCGGATCGGGGCAAGCCAAACCCAACAAAAAAAGCTACGGGTAAGCGGGCTGAGGTGAGGTCAAATCCCAGCAAGTGGCATAGCTTGCTACAAGCGAACCTAGGGCGCAGAACAAAGCCCAGCAGCACAAGGCTGCTGGCAGGTTGGGTCGAGAACATATGGACATGTCCAAAAAAGGCTACAAGCTTTCTAAGGAGATGGGCTGGGCTTCGAGCCTAGGTAAGTCAACCATGCCAAAAGCCTGGTGTGTCTGTGTAGATGCAGCAAAGCCCAAAGGGCTGCTGCCATGGTCTTAACATCAGAATGACATCGTCCTGGTGGAGTGCTCGATGCAGTTGGGTTGCAGGCTAACACAGAGGACAACGACAGTGACACAAATGTGGTGCGGCGGCCGTGTCGCACAGTTTCCCAGAAATTTTTTCCGACATAACTAGGTTGGAAAAACCCTAAATTGCTTCTAATTTATATACATGCTTTGACTCACAAATTCCACATAGGAATATAATTGCGTAATGCATGAAACATATATGTATCGAAAGGAAAGTATAAACATAGAGGGGTTTATGTATCATGGGGAATGTTTTCATGCTTCGTGGACGTTTCAAATATTTTCCTTTATTTTAAGAGTACCTGATTGGCAAAAAACAAATAAAAACTTTTGAATTTTGTAGAAGAAAGCCTCCTCATACGATCCTTCGGTTCCTTAGCTTCTGGCAAAAACATGTTGATAACATGTTGTAGGCCTATTTAACTGAACTATTCTAGAAGAATAGAGAGGGGGAAGCTGGTGGCTACAAGAGACAAAAGTGAGTGTTTTAATTATGAGGTGTGTGTTATATCACCCCATTGTGCCTTTATTTATAGTAGTATGATAATTTAAATCCTTACCCTTTTAGGATTACAACTCTAATAGGAATTAAACTACTAAAGGGAATATTCAAAGATATCCCTAGATACACTAGGATTTACAAAATCACATTCCTATTCTAAATATGACTGCAACATAAACAAGTCGAAAATGTATATATAAGTAAAAATCCAGGATAAGCTTGGCCCTACTATGGCCTCTATGTGGCTCCGCCATTGAGTGAATTAGTTTGAGTTTCTTTTACTTAATCAATCCTAGTACAACATAAATTAGCAATCCTCTCACAATAAGACTTTTCTATTTAAACTTGTGACAAAAATAATGGGCTTCTAAGACTCATATTCATGATCATATTCTTACCAATCTATAAATGAAGACAAAATTGAAAGGTTATGATTATGAAATTTTTACAGTGAAGATACATTATTTTCAAGGCCTGTGATATATGCATTCTCCCATGTGAGATGTAAGTGATACCCATTATATTCTATTCTAAGGAGAGATGATATATTCTACTCTAAGGAGATATGATATATATTTACTCCAAGGAGAGGGCGATTGAGTGAAGCCACATAATGTGCAAGCCATAACTAGGCATGGAACTCATTACTAATATTATACGTCATTGTCATCCACGTAACTCGAACATGAGACCTCTTACAAACAAGTGAAGAGAAATATAACTAAACCGTAGTTGTATTTTTTTTTTAAAATTGACAATTAACTCTAAAGTTACAAGTAGTTACAAAATTGTTTTTAATTACAAACAATATTCTACACTAATCTACACTAAGTGGAGGTGAGAAGGTTTGAACTCGATATGCAATGAGTTGGAAAGAGTAAATTGTGGCAATTGTCCCTTAACTTTAATTCAATTGGAGCAATGGTCCCTCAACTAAAAATCTATTACCATTAGTCCCTTAATTAATCAAAACGTGTAGCTATGGTCCCTCAACTGAAAATCCATTATCATTGGTCCCTTAACTTTAATCCAATTGGAGAAATGGTCTCTCAACTTTAACCCAATTGGAACAATGATCTCTCAACATTAACTCAATTTTAGCAATGGTCATTACAACATAACTCATTTTGACAAAATTCTGACGAAATTGACAAAATTGACCATAACTACACGTTTTCACTACAAAAAAAATAAAAATAAAAAAAAATAAAAAAAAAGTCTTTGGATACCAAAGTAAGGACACGACTGTAAAATTTGACTATTGTGCCATTATAACTAAAATTAACACAAATACATTAGCTAACAATTTTACCAAAAAAGTCGACTCAAATATATTAGGTGTGCCTATATTTTGCTTTTAAAGACACAAATGTTTTTCTTTTTTTTATTTTTTTTCAAAAACTTATGGCTCACCAGACCCTACTTTCTCTCCTTCTCTTCCCATACCATAACCCACACCACACCCCACTTGCTATCTCACCCCTTAACCCACTGACTCACTATCTCTCTCTCCCTTTTGCCCACTCGTTGACACCCACTTTCTCTCTCTCCAGTAACCCCACTCTCCTATTTCCATAACCTACTCACACGGGCCACTCACCCCACATATTTATCACTCTCATTTTTCTTATTTTTTTTAATTTTTTTGTTCAGAACCCACCCTTTTGTTTTGTAAATCCAAATTCTCTCTTTCTTCCCTCTCTGTTCTCTCTCTAAAATAACCAAACCGAGACTAATAGAAGCCCTCTTTTGATTTCTAAGTGCTGGGCTTGATTTCTGTGTTCTTTATTTGAATTATTTGAAGATGGTGAGTTTATATAGGAAAATTTCCAACGTTTTCGCTAGAATTTAAATGGATAAAATTGTATAGAGGAATTGGTTAGAAGTGATTGTAAGTTCACCGGATCTGGGTTTTTTTCAAACCGCGTCAAGTATGAGTGCTTTTTTTTGGTATTTGAGTTTATATTTTTTTAGATCTGAGTTATTGTTTATTTTGTTTTAGTTCTATATATTTCAAAGAGACAAAAGAACAAATCAGCCTCCCTAAAAGTAAAATGAGACCTCCAAACTGTTGGCTGATTAAGGTCTAAACTGTCATTTTCCTTACTTTATCAAGCTGTTACATTTTGTGAAATAGGCTGTTAGAAATACTTATTACCTTAATAAAATACTTACTACCTTAAAATCAAGATGAGTTAACAAAGCATTCAAATTATAATCGGTATATACAGGGTATGCCAAAATTTAATTGAGAAACTCCAATCCTCTAATAAACGGGCTAACCTATTTATCACACTTGTTTGGTTTTGTTGCCAAAAAAGGATTAAGTTTGTGTTCTGGTGACCTCAGGCATTCCTATATGTACCTCAGTAGATGAAGCATTACTGGCTAGTTCAATTTCCTTTTGGCCAGCCCTTTCTTGATGACCCTCAACAATTTCTTGGTTATCATGAAAATTCTCAGATTCTCTAGGATGACTCTGGTTCATTTCCGCGAAAGTTAATTGGGGATGATGTGAAGAGAAATCCGGGGAATTCATGATTCTAGACGAATTTTCGTCATCACCAGATTGTGAATAGTGTGATTTATTTTTCCGCTTTCTCTTCACATCAGCATGCCACTGCTTTATAACATTTGTTGTTTGCTCTTCAAGCACTGCTGCACTCTTGAAATTTGATCCCATCTGTATGCATATATTACCCGAGTTTAGGTGTACAATATCGAGGGTTATATTCTTCTTATCAAATGATATGTTACGCTATCAAATTGTTAGTTTTTAACAGTTGATCAATTCGATTGTATTCGACTGTGTGATTGACATTAATAGTTTGACGCATAGCATAACATAATATTAGACAAGAGAAAACAACTATATGCTCATATGCAAGTAAAGGCATACATTACCTGGGTCACTAGAGCATAGAGGGGAAGAGTAATGTAACTGCACATCACTTGAACCGTCACCCTACAGAAATTTGTCAACCATTTACATTTAGTGGAACAATTCTAAGTAGCATCTGATTTGTACAATGACAGACGTGTGCAAAATTGAGTGTAGATATGTAGATGATGAGAGAAAGTAAAGGAAGATTCGAAGATGAGCGTTGGTACTTACGCTAAAACCACTCGTACGATTATAATATGTATGTGTTCATGGTAGCAGGAGTGTATCCCAAATTGCAACTGAAAATAATTAAGAAAGGAGAGGTAAGTTACTTTTTAACTTAATTTTCATTAGAACAAAGTAACTTTTACCTCGAGTACTATATCAATCGACTAAACCGGAGTAGTGTACTTTTATCAAACAGTTTGATGTGTTATATTGTCATGTTGTCGATCCAATAAATAACATATATATATATATATTCAGGTAATGGTTAATCTAATTAATGGTTTATTAGTTTAGATAGAGAATATGATAAAAATAACAAAATGTCTGTCAAGATAACGACACATTTCTAACTAAATACCGAACAAGTGGAAATTAGTAACACGTACCGTGACCCATATAAAGAAAGCAAGTTCAAAGGCATTCTGCAAAGACGAAATCATGTCAGTTTGATCATAGTAATAACTGAGATGATTAATTAGGCATTAGTACTCATACGAAGTTAAGAAAGAAGATGAGTATTTACCATAAACAAAGTGAGATGTAAAAGAGTCAAGACGAACTGCGGTTGACTGAACCAAAAGTGACTGTCCTTTGGTTGCACCAGAGGAGTTCCCTTAATCACACTATGCTGGTCATGAAGTTGATGAGCCATGTTTGCTACTACTACTTCAAGTTTGGTTCCAAGAACTAGCACTATCTACGAACACACAATTCTTAATTAGCCCTTAATTACTACAATAATTAGTAAAGTAAAACCATGATTAGAAAGAGCTAGTTTAAAATTTAGTACATACAATTAGTGGCACAAATGATACCAAGAGATACACCTGCCAACCTGTTTTAAGTTCATATAGTTAATTAGTACCAACCAGAAACTAAAGAAATTATTTAGGTTGAATAAGCAAATTAAGGACTTAATTGGTTGCTTCTTAATTACCATGGACATCAAGGAGGATGAAGATGACGACAATAAACCACAGGAAAGGGCTGCCAAGTGATGGATTTCACAAGCACACAATTAGCCAACATGATCAGACTAAATTAATTGTAGATATAATTAGCAACCTTAATGAACTCAGGTTTTCTAATAAAAATTTAATAAAAATAACAAGCGGCAACCTGATTCCGACTACAGCTCTAAAATCATCGTCCAGTGATCGTTGTATGTACTTTTGGAAATCGAATGCATTGTGGTTTGTGGACAAATGAGTCTGCAAAATTTGTGGAAAACATACTATAAACGACTGAGATATGAGAAATGAGAACCAATTAATTAACAGTGAACAGAATGATATATTCTTTATGTCTTATTTGTTTATCTATTTATATTTACTCACTGAAACGAAACCGTGGCGCAAAGTGAGGTAGTCGACTTTGTCCACTGAATGAAAGAACTGCCGGAAGAAGCACCTCTGCATAATACATAATTAATAATTTAATAACTAATTATGAGCAAAAAACTCATCGTGATTCAGGAAAACCACATACATGTTAACATAAAATCTTATAATTATAAAAATAACAATAATTAAAGTGAAAAGGAAATCAACTCACAATCCACAGTTGAGCAGTGGTTCCTCTTCCTGTACAAGAACTCATATGTCGAAGAGCAAATGTAGTCTGCCTTGTAAACCTAAACCGATTAGGATCTATACCCAAAAGAAGTTGAGTATTGAATAAAGAAGAAGATTGAATTAGCTCCTGCACTTTATTGAAATTGAATTATGGAATTAAACAAATTAAGATAACAACTAAAAGAATTAAGAATTTTATGTCATTGTTTATCTTACCATTTGCCACTTGGTATTCTACTGTCTGAGTTTCTTTTTCCCATGCTTCCCAACGACTCATCTGTTAATTTGTTTGAACGCAAAGTTAAACTAATTACCCGAGTAGCTAATTAGTTATAAATTAAAAAATGGATGACTTTAGATGCGGTCCCTAATTATCAACATTCTTTGACTGAAACCTTGCTGGTTTTTTGTTTTGATTGATGTTCCTGAAATTAATGCAATAATGCATTTCTATGTAAATATAATTTTTAAATTAAAATTTGATATTTGTAGATACTTATATTAATGAGATTTTTTTTTTAGTACGTCGATATTTTTACACTAGGGGGAGTTCAGTTAAGTCACATAACGGGCAACCTAATTTGGTATCGAATTCGCCATCCACGAGATTCAAACCTAAGACTTCTCACTTCCATGTGAAGAGGAATATCACTAGACCGTAGTACTGAGTGACTATATTAATGAGATTTTAAATAAAATTCATGATTTGTGGGATTGAAAATATTAAAAGATAAATTATACTTATATAAAAAAGTATAATTTACAAATTATACTTAAATAAAACCCATGATTTGTCATTACCTATATTAATGACATTTTACATACAAAAAATTGGTACATTTGTATAAAAATGTGGATACATTTTACATACAAAAAGTTGGTACATTTTACACATAAAGATGGCACGTTTTATATAAAAAAAAAAATGGGTACATTTTGTATTAAAAAAATAATAATAAAAAAAACAACGGGTACATTTTATATATAAAAAAAGCAATGGGTACATTTTAGATTAAAATAAATAAATAGGTCTTACATTAAAAAAATGAGTATATTTTACATGAAAAAAAATGGTGCTTACAAAAAAAAGGTACATTCATATAACAAAGTGGTACATTTTTAAAAGACTAATGGGTACATTATGAGAAATTATGGGTACAAATAAAAGGTTAAAAAAATGAGTACAAATAAAAGTTTGCAAAATATAGACACAAAAAGAAATTAATATATGGGTACAAACTAAAATTGAAAAGAAAATTGGAACAATTTTTAAAAAAGGGGGTTGCAAATTAAAAATGGGTACAAACTAAAAATAAAAGTATATGATACAAAAGTTAGCCATTAATATAAATATATCAAATGTAATGTTTTTAACACTAAATGAATATATTTAGAAATAATATTTAATTATTTTGACATGTAAAATATATTATTATTAAAATAATTAATGACGTTCAGTAATGTCACATCCCGGCCCCGGTGGGACCACTTTCCGGGCCCGCTCCACCACCGTAGCACAATATTATCCGCTTTGAGCCCCGAACACGCCCTCACGATTTTGTTTTTGGGAACTCACGAGCAACTTCCCAGTGGGTCATCCATCATGGGAGTGCTCTAGCCCCCTTCTCGCTTAACTTCGGAGTTCCTATGGAATCCAAAACCAGTGAGCTCCCAAAAGGCCTCGTGCTAGGTAGGGATGAGAATATACATTTAAGGATCACTCCCCTGGCCGATGTGGGATGTCACAAGTAAAACCTAGAGACCTTAATAAAAAATGAAAAATGAAAAAAGTTTTACTCAACGAAATTGAAAAAAAAAAGAAAGAATGAGAATCTAATTTCTCCTTAATAAATTATTACAATGGAAATAAAGTGCTCTGCCATTTAAGTAAAAGCCACTAGAATATTACAAATGCAAAGGAGAATGTTTTAAAAGTAAGACTCTTCATGGACACTCTGTCATGTCATATTTTTAGCACAACATTTTATAACATTGGTATGAGAATTAACGTTAAACAGTGAGGTGACATATAGTCTATGAAGAGTCTCATTTTAAGAAAGTCTCATTAACATTTTTTCTAGAATGTATGTTTTATTTTTTTTTCGACTAAGGATTTAGAAGACAACAAATTGAAGTGACTGCCACAATATTTTTATAATTAATTAACATGTAGTAAGATAATACATATGTAACACAAATAGAATTAGAATAATTTGAAAAATTATATACTTTTCCTTTGACTATATGACATGACACATGATCCGAATCTTAATGCATTTTTTCTGCATTTTTTCGTGGGGAGCACAAAATTGACTTCACACGCCTAAACGTGAAAATTTTCCTTATGAAACAAGGACTTTGTTGCCTAATTCTTTTCAGTTTCAGGTTGGGAGGCATTCTCAAAATCTAAAAAAAAGTCAATGTGTAGAAATTTAATTGAGATTCTACTATTTTTAACAATCAGATTCTCAAACCCGAACTGTCGGTGAGGACATTGTTATGGGGTGTAGTTTGGAGAACATTGGGTGGGATTATGGTTGAGTGTTGGGAGATGAAGAGCTATAAACACCCAAACTGTTGGTCACAGACAATTATTGAGCGATCGACTGTCGTGTCTGTTACATGCTTTTGACTCTAAAGGTTGTTGATCTCGCACGATACCAATGTTTTAAAAAGGGTGAAAAATTGAAAATGCATACCTTGGCCCTTCCTAAAGCCATGGTGAGAACACTATACACAATCTGCATAACTGCCAGAACAAAGATGAAATTGTTGAGCTGATTGAGCCCCCCTTGAGATATAAATGAGGTCTTTCCCTGCAAACCCAAATTTTCTTTTATTTAATAATAAAACTAAATTAAAAGAGAAAAACAACTACCCTCTTCATCCCAAAAATATAAATATCAATAAGAGCAAAATACTTAATAACATGCCTGGGATGCACAATGATCCTCACTGGCATCGGCTGCTGCAAGCATTCTTTCTATTGGTATTTGCTCAAAACCAAGTGCTTTGGTGGTTTTTGTTGGTGCATTTTTTCTGCAGGGAAGCATGGTAAATGCAACTTTTGTGGGTATGCATATTTTGGATATGGATCTTTGTGATACTGTCAATATTAGTGACATAAATCCCAGGAGTATAAGCACTGCACCAAAAAAAATAAAAATTTTGATTCAGCAAATTGTGTCAAATTACCAACTAGAGCATATATTCTGCATAAACTGCCTACGTGGGAAGAATACTCTCAGAATTAGGATAGGTTCTGAGTTCTTTTTCTAATGAATTAGCAAACAGAAATAACTTACCTGATTTGAGCTTCTCTACGGCCTCGAACAAGGCTTTTTTTCCGTGTTTTTTGAGCCACTGCATCAAAATACATGATCAAATTAAAGAAATTTTGAAATTAGTGAAACCAGTTTCAAAAACCATTTGACTCTTTTCAACAAGTTTGATGGTAATATCTTACAGAGGGTAACATGTACATACCTTGCTAATGAGATGGATCAAGTGCTCTATAAATAGAGAGAGAAAAATGAACACAAAGCAAACTGCTGCCAAAGCCCAGGTGGGGGTGTCTTGAAGTGAACGGCTGGATGCTGATCCTGCAGAAGCCATAATTTCCGTGCTTTCTTGGAGAAAACTGGATCAGCATCAAAGTAAGAATTAGTGAGGAGATGAAAGAACCACAAAGAAAGGTTGTTCATTTAAATACCTGAAGTAGATAGAGAGATGAAATGTTCAGATCTTCAATGCTGCTTTGACTTTCAAGTCCAAGTAAAGCTGCGCCTTGTAAAAGTCGTATCCATTAAACATGATTTGACACGGTTTATTATATTATATAATAAAGGTTTGTTTGAAGGGGATTCTCAGTCCCATCTTTTTTTCTTGATTGGAGATTTAGGTCCCATATTTTCTTGGTGCAAATACGTCCATATGTGGTGGTGTGGTTGGGGCCGGTGGTTCCATTTATTTGGGAACTACTTTTCTGCATCATTACATGAATGCTACTGTTATGGATAATCAAATAGGGGTGTGCTATCCACACACCCCTTTTTACTTTTCACACACCTCTGTTAATTTCTGACCTTTAGATCTTCTTCAATTTATCCGATCCGACGGCCGAAATCCAAAAAGGTGTGAAAGAAGTAAAAAAGGGTGTGTGGATATCACACCCCAATCAAATATAACTAAATATTAGCCTCTAATTTTAAAATTGTCAATTTTTATAAAAACTTTCAAATATATTCAAAATATCATTTAAATAAACACAAATATCTTTAATTCATACAAATAACTAGTTGTTGATTAAAAGATTCTTGTGCAATAATCAAGTGGTGCTTTTACTAATTTTTCTAATAAGCACCCGAAGAATTTATTCTGTAAACCTTAAAATATGTTTTTTGCACTTCTAAGAACACAACAAATCTCTCGATTACTACCACAATCAATGATAACCTTCAAAATAAAATTCGGACATGGACAACACCCTTAATAATGCAAAGGTTGAAAATTAAATACGAAGCACTTATAATCCAAAGGAAAATTGAGATAAATAATATTACAAAAATTGACAGTTCATTCTTCCATAAATATTCAATCGAATAAAGAAACTATAAAAGCAAAGAGAAAACGTAGACAAAAAAAAGTGCAAAAAATTAACCATCTACACTTATCTTCGTTTCGGGGTGCACAATTCTTCACCAACAATCAATGCCTTCACTAGGTCTCCTTTAATTTTAAGGTTTAGCTGTGATAACTCTTCATCTAATAGGGTTTTAGTTTTTTAATTTATTAGGTTTAAAGCTTAAGGGTATTTGTGTTTATTTAAGTGATATTTTGGATATATTTAAAAGTTTTTATAAAAATTGACATTTTTGAAATTAAGGGCTAATATTTGATAAATACTCTCAAATATCGATGTTATGTGTCACATCCCGGCCCGGGCGGGAACACTTCCCAGGCTCGACTCTGCCGTAGCACAATATTGTCCGTTTTGGGCCCTGACCACGCGCCTCACGATTTTGTTTCTAGAACTCACACGAGAACTTCCCAATGGGTCACCCATCATGGGAGTGCTCTCGCGCGTTACTCGCTTAACTTTGAAGTTCTGGTGAACTCCGGAGCCACTGAGCTCCCAAAAGGCCTCGCACTAGGTAGAGATGGGAATATACATATAAGGCTTACAAGATCCTCTCTCCTGGGCGATGGGAATATACATAAAAGGCCTCGCGCTACTCACTCACACTTTTTGTTTGGATTGTAACATCCCACATCACCTAGGAGAGAGAATCATGTAAGCCTTATATGTATATTCCCATCTCTACTTAGCACGAGGCCTTTTGGGAGCTCACTGGCTTCGAAGTTCATCGAAACTTCAAAGTTAAGCGAGTAGCACGCGAGAGCACTCCCATGATGGGTGACCCATTGGGAAGTTCTCATGTGAGTTTCCAGAAACAAAACCGTGAGGGCGTGGTCGGGGCCCAAAGCGAACAATATCGTGCTATAGCGGAGGTTGGGCCCGAGATGTGGTGGACCCCGACCCGAAATGTGGTATCAGAGCCAAACCTTAGTCGTGGTGTGCTGACGAGGACGTCTGGCCCCTAAAGGGGGGGTGGATTGTAACATCCCACATCGCCCAGGGGAGAGGATCTTGTAAGCCTTATATGTATATTCCCATCTCTACCTAGCACACAGCCTTTTGGGAGCTCACTGACTTCGGAGTTCATCGAAACTTCGAAGTTAAGCGAGTAGTGAGCGAGAGCACTCCCATGATGGGCGACCCATTGGGAAGTTCTCATGTGAGTTTCTAGAAACAAGACTGTGAGGGCGTGGTCGGGCCCAAAGCGGACAATATCGTGCTACGACAAAGGTCGGGCCCAAGATGTGGTGGACCCCGGGCGGGGATGTGACATTATGTGTTCACTTTTGTTGACTGCGGCACTCAACTGACTAGATGCTTCAACCAAAATAAGAGACGGACAAGTTTTCCCAAAAAAAAAAAAAAGAATCAACTTTGAGTAAAAAAACGATATTCATTAAGAAGAGAACACATACACAAACATAGAGGATATGGTGTGTGTTGAGTCTCAATAAAAATTTTGATTCAAACAAAGAGAACTAACCTCCTAATATGACAATCAAATCAATTACTATCTAGAACAATCTTCCAACAAAACATCCATAGTTAAATCATGCGGATCTTCAAACCACACCATCTCAGTATCACAAACAATTCATGTGCTTGCTAGCCGATGTGCCACCTGATTGGTTTCCCGTTGAACATGGGAAGCTATCACCTTGGTAAATAAAAGAAACAGCATCTGCCTAATGTCATGGATAATTGGTCCCGCAGTGGACACACCTTTTTCTTGTCTCTTCATGGTAGCGAGTACAATAGCAGAATCCCCTTCAAAATACACAGGCCCTTCATCTTGGTTCAACTCCTTGGCAAACAATAGAGCTATAGCCAACAACTCTACCTGCAATAGAGAGGCATCATGTGCAATGTGGACTGAGAGTCCAGCCACAAACTCACCCTCTTGGTTCCTGAAGATGACCCTTACATTTCTCCCAAGTTAGAGGGGGAGCAATCCAACTTTGCATGTTGCGAGTCTGAGGCTCCTTATATTGAGGGTAAAAATGTAAATGCAAGTGTAAAAATATTCCTTAGATATTTGATAGTTCGTTATAGTTGTTTTCAGTTAGTTAGAATGAGGTGTTTTCTCTCATTGGTTGAGAATAATTGTATACATACATGTTGTAATATTATTATTGATTCAATGAAAAGATTATTCCAAATATTATATCAACCGCATTCTATCTCACGACCTGATCCAAACACGTTTCACCCCCTACAATTTCTTCCTCCTTCTTTCTCAGCGATCGGGATCACAATCTCTGCACTTTCTCTATCTCTAAAGCCCTAGCTTTTCACATCAATGGCGGATTCAGCTTCTCATTCCTCTAATTCTACAACTCAAGTTCTTCAACCTCCTTCAATGACTTCCTCTATCACAATCACTCCTCCGGCGACTTCATCCATCACGATTCAGAACATTGGATACATAGTGCTAATTAAGCTCACAACTACCAATTATCTAACTTGGAGTGCTTTGTTCGCTCCAATTTTTCGTCGCTACAATCTCACTGGCATAGTTGATGGATCGACACCTCCACCGCCTTAAATGCTACTTGATGATTCCGGCAATCACACCTCTCTCATCAATCTAGATTATGTTTCTTGGTACGAGGGTTACCTGCATGTCACCTTCGTGTAAACCTATTAAGGGTCCATTATTAATGGGTTCTTATCGTGTAATCCGATAACGAACCGATTAGTTATTGTGTTGATTCAAAATCTATTACTTTCATGTTATTTATGTGTCGTATTAACAGATCGTATAAAAAAATTTCAAGTCTACTCGGCATAATGAAACTTGTGCCATAGATTAAAGCCTATCCTCCAATTTGGCTATGTGTGACTTTTCAAACAAGCTAAAAGCCTCTCTAGGCTAAAACTTTATCACATCGCCACAAAAGCCAATCATATCGAGGCCACAACTTGTTACATACCAAAAACCAAGCTAATCACCATCATATCATCTCGCCAGTAATTCATTATTTTTCTTTTGGCGATCACAAATACGGAACGGATCCTTTTTGGATCCCTAAAAACTGCGCCTGCTGAGCAATTATTCTAAGTCGTTAAAATTTAATTCAACAGTTACAAACAGGAGACCCTCTAAATGTTATAATAATTATAATCATTAGATCAAATTTCAACGACCCTGATTGATTGTTCAACAGGCTTATTTTTAGGGATCCGAAGGGGATCCGGTTCCAAGGCCACCACTTACCACGTGCTGGTCTTGTTTGATGACCAGAATGTAGTCATCATCATCTATTCAAACTATTCTCTACATCAACTTTAATTGTACCTCTTGCTTACAGTTTGAAGATATAATTTGCATTTCCTTTATTTAGCATAAGAAAATCAAGACAGTAAGAAGATCACAATTATTCCTCAATAATATTAAAAAATTATCTTTAACTGCTCTTCCATTCAACAATCTAGAACTCTACTCCTTCAACTATCTCGTTTGCACAGACTGATGACATAATATTAGGGAAAAAAATAATATGGTCTTTGTAGGTTTAGTTAGTTTTCGTTTTGCCACAGGTTGGATTAACTTGCGCTTTTGGTAAATAACGGAATTGATTTGTTTATAAAAGTTAAAACAATAAAATGATATGGACACATAAATACACACCTCTAATTAGTATCTCCAATGAGAGATGGAAACTGTTTTGAAATGAGCAATTTACATTTTTTTTTTACTCCACGGTAAGCTGAATTTTTTTGATGCAAAATACACAACTCGCTAGAAAATGGAAAAAATTAAATCTGTATTTCCATTTTTTTTCCATCTCCCAGTGCAGAGAAAATGATGGTATTGCGCAGTACCTCACGCCCCTTGTTGGATACTGGCTGTTCAAAAAAAGAATTTTTTTTAATGTACCAAAAACAACATTAAATACAAAACTGTATAATAGAGGGGAATTGAATTCCCTTCGAGATTACACAACATGGATCGTTAGATTTTGATCCAATAACTATAATTATTATAACTTTTGAAGAGCTTTCTATTTGTAACTGTTTGATCAAAATTCAACGATCTGTTTTATTTGCTCAGCAAGATCTCAAGGCGTTGCTTTGGAGGGGATCCAATTCCTAAGGAGCCCAAAATTATCAAAAGAGTTTGAGTGGGCCCGCCACTGATGTTGAAAAATTAAGGTTCAAAATTTGATGAAAAGAATTCCAATAAGAAGAATGTAACTTTTAGATGAAAATGGAGGGATAGCCGTTCTTTTTTTTTTCTCCCTCTCTCCTTAAAAGAATGTGTGAAATTCTCTCTACCTTGTTAATTCTCCTTCTTCTTTTCCTCTGCTCTTCTTTTCTCTCTTTTTCAAATTTTCCCTGATATTTTTCTTTAGCTTTTGTGAACTCCGTCTCTAATTTTCCTGTGAGTTTGTCTCACCTTTGAGCTTCATGTCCCTCTTTTCCTCCCCTCCCTCTCCTCTGACCATTACTTTCCAAACCCAAAACTCCACCTCCCCTCATCTTTTTCTTCTACCTCTCTTTCTCATATTCCATCCCCACCTTGTAATTTGCTCTGATATGCAGACTCCAAGACAGATATGGTTGACATATTTAACTCCTTCCCTCACTTTCCCTCCCCCAACCAGCATGTCAAATTTCCCTCGAGGCCAAGTGCTATGCGGTTACGGGCAAAGTAAGGGTATTTTACATAGGGGTGGGCAAACGGGTAGAAGAACTGCGGGTCAGGGCGGGTAATCTAGGTTCGGAGTGGGTATAGACGGGTTCCAAAAATTGTACAGAGATAATGGTCCGAGCTGGGCCGGGTCTCTATCAATTACAGGGCGGGCCGGTCCATATAATTAAAACAAACGGGTACCCAAATCGACCCGTTTTTAATTATAATGAACGGCCGAGATTGAATGATAACTTATCATCCAATCTGAACAGTTAGTTTCAACCCTAGCCAATTCCTCCCAAGTTCCAGAATCACTCTCAGACTCTAAGTCCCTCGATTGAGTCGACTCTATCGACTCCCTCTCCCTCTCCCTCGACTGAGTCGACTCTCTCGACTCCCTCGACTCACTCTCAAACTCTTAATGTGGATTTTTGCTACCAGTCCTAAGAAGCTTCTCGACCATAGGGATAGAGCAGGAAGAGGGGCCGAGGGTGCAGTAGATCTTGGTCTTAGGGATACGGCCGTCGTTGAGAAGTTGCAAAGGTCCAAGAAGAGCTCGAGAAGGTTGTACCTTCATACCTATCTCTGCATATCCTTGTTGTGCCTGCATAATTGAACCAAATAGAAAATGGTTTCGGTTTCGATGATGTTCTATTTGAGAAATTTCTGCCAATTCAAGGGTTATTGTGCTCTTGTTTTAAAATTCAATTGATTTCGAGGGCATGTATGAGTCGAAAAGGGATTCAATTTTTGGGTTTTGGTTTTCTGGATATAGGGAAATTAACCCATAAAAGGATATGTTGGTGGCTTACTTGGTTGGTAGAAAATTGGATTTTTTTTTAAAAGAATTTAAAGTCGCTTTGTTATATGACTCTAGAATGTATTTCGTTTTTGTGAAGTTTGAATAGCTGCTTTTGGTTATAAGATTTTCTCTTGTATCAATTTGGACTTATGGATTATCATAGGGGACCAACCTTGTTCATTTGATTTTAATGTTTTCTTATGAATGCTTTATAGATCACAGGGGACCAACCATGTTCATATACATGTTTACTGAGCTAATTTTCTTTATTAGGTTTCATGAATTCATGGGAATGCTGAAGTGGGTTGATCATCATTTTGTTGAATTACTGACTGTTGGTGTTTTATATAGGTTTATGTGTGTGTATTTGGTTTTCTTTTGGACTAATTGAAAACATTAGAATACAAACGAGTGATGGCTTGAGATGGGTTAATCATCATTTTCTGAATTCTTATGCTGACAAATAGTCAAAGCTTCTGCAGTTCAAAGAAAACATTGTTGTCCTTTCTCAAAAGATAAGAAAAGAGGCAATTAATTATTGAATGCCTAACAATTCTCATGCTTTGAACCATTTGGTAGTATTCGCCTCTCGGTATTTATTTCTGGACTAGGAAATTGGATGCATTTAGAGTTTGTGACATTTCTTGGAATCTTTTTAGGAAAGATGAATTTTTTTAAGTCAATGTGGAGCAGCACAGAACAAATTGATCAGATCGTCGATTCAGACTCCTGTTTCAATCTCAGTATGGAGCAGCATGAAAGATGAAATTGAAGGAACTTTTGAAAATTTCAATCTCCTGCTTCAATCTCATTATGCCCAAAACCGAAAGAAAAAAAAGTTATTGGACCGGTGGACTCGCCCCGAACCGGCCTGTTTGAAACGGATCGGGTTAGGTCCAATTTCCAAACTCAAAATCCTTATACCCGGCTTGTTCTGTTATATTTTAAATGGGTGCGGTTCGATTCCTCCATATTTAGGCCCGGCCTGGCCCGGCTCGTGCCCAGCTCTAATTTTACATACTCCCTTAGCCTCACCTTCTATCCATGTATTACTTTTTTTGTATATATTTGTAGGGATTGGTGAATGGGTTTTGGATCCAATAACTATTTTTTGGTTTTGTAGCTGGTGGCATGACTTTTGTGGTGGCGACCGCAGTGGACGCTGCTTTCTGTGGTCAGAGATTAAAAATTTGAGCTTATGTTTTTACTTATTTAATTGGGCTAGGCTTTTATGTATCTAGTTCCCCCAAATGTATTTGAGTTATTTTGCCTTCCTCTGTGTTGGCCTGTAACCTTCTTTTGTTTTATTGAAGTTTACTTTTCATATCAAAAACAGATGAAAATGTAAATTTTTTTGCAGTCCTTAGATCAGGAATGTAATTGGTAAATCCTAACATATCTAGAATATCACCATGAGATTCTACCATATTTTTTAGACTAGATATTTTGTAATCCTATTGGGATAATAAATTTACCTTCCATACTATTATAAATAAAGACACAATGTGATGACATAACACACCCCTCACAATTACACATCTTTCTCTTTATCTCTATGTCGTCGCACCCCCTCTCTATAACTTTTATATTATTCAGTAAATTAGGCCAATAACAAATTTAACATTTTAGGACTTTGCAACTTATCAATGGAACAAAAAATGTGTACATCTTGAAATATTTTTTTACAAGATGTCATTGGAGATGGTAAACATTGAATTCGGATCCTCGCTAGATTCTCTTTGTGAGGATATTGGAGATCCATGAATCATATTCGTTCATCGTATATTGTGTGGTCAGAAATAATTGGGTAAATTAGAAAAAACTACCTCAACTATTGGTGTCACGACACTTTCATACCTCATTTTTTAAAGTTGACAATGTCATACCTCATCTTATGAATTTGTGCCAATGTTGTACCTTCCGTTAGCTTGGCGTGAATTTTTCAGTTAAATAACTGACATGGCTTGATCTGGGATCCACTTTTTATTAAAAAATTAATAAAAAATTATTAAAAACTAAAAAAAATCATGTAATATTTTTTAAATATTAAAATAATAAAGAAAAAATTAAACAAAAAATATATCCCTCAATTCCCGTTCCCCCATCTTTCTTCTCTCTCTTCTCCCTCATTTCTTCTTCCTTTTTCTTGAAACCCAGAAAACAGAAGAACAAAAAAAAAATGCATTTTGTCTTCCCCCCTCCCCACCTTTTCCACCACCTCCACCCCCTCTTCTCCCCACACCCACCCTCTTCCCTCCACACCCATTCCCCCCATTTTCCACACTCGGAATCGGGGATCTGGGGTTTTTTTTTTTTGTTCCTTTTTCTTGGTTGCAGAAGGGGGAAGAAGAAATGGGGAGAAGAGGGGGGGGGCAGACGAACTGGGTGTTCCTTATTTTATTTTTTTTCCTTCTCTCTTCTTCTTCTTCTTCTGCAAGTTGGGTGGAGTGGAGCGGACGAACTGGGTGTTTCCTTCTTTTTTTTTCTTTCTTCTTCTTCTTCTTCCTTTTTCTTCTTATTTCTAGGTTGCAAGAAGATGGGGAGAGAGAGGGGGGAGGAACGAACTGACTTGGCGTTTTTATTTTTTATTTTTACTTTTTATTATTTTAATATTTAAAAAATATTAAATAAATTTTTTTAATAATAATTTTTTTAGTTTTTTAATAAAAAATGTGCCCTGAACAAGCAACGTCAGCATTTAACTGAAAAATTCACGGCCAATTAACGGAAGATATAATATTGGCGCAAATTCGTAAGATAAGGTATGACATTGTCAACTTTAAAAAGATGAGGTATGAAAGTGTCGTGACACCAATAGTTGAGGTAGTGTTTTGTCATTTACCCGAAATATTTTTAAATAATTTTATTTAAAATTAAATACAAACAGAATTTGACAAAAACTGACAGCACGATGTACGATGAATTGACACAATTTACAAATTCTTAGAATTCTCACCAAAAGAATCCAGAGAGGATTGGGTAAACATCATTTCACATTTCCAATTTTATATTTTTATATTGGAGATACCCTAACAGAGTATAAACCATACAATTAAAAATATATCAGAAAGCGTGTCGTCTTAAAAGAATCATCCTAATTGAGATTGAAGGACTAATCCAATTGATAAATGCTACTAAATCGGGTCCAAAAAAGGCAGTGCCTGACCTCATACTGAAAAAAAACAAAAAAAAAACCCTCATATTAAAGAAATGGATTTTTTTTTATAAAAAAAATGGAAGAAGTGGATTTAAAAAAAAAGACTCATAGTTAGAGAAGGCGACCTTCATTATAGGATTTTTCAGTTTTTTGGTCATCCGTTTTTGGCCGGAAGCATCTGTTTGAATTTGTCTACGTCGCATGACTTCCATGCACACCTTGCGGCATATTAATATATGCTCTGTTCTGGAAGCCCGCAACTCGATCAAACGTCGGCCAAATTCTCAAGTCTCTATTTCACAGTCATTACTTACATATTATACTCAGAACTTTGACTGGTTAGGAGGAGACGTCAATATTACAACACACGTGACATGTCTTCTTGTTTTAATTTGAAGCATTTCCAACAAGCGACTTTTTACGTTGTTCATAATGAAGAGTTAGTGGACCCAAGTATTGACCATTCTTTACACAACTTGGACGTGCTTAGTCACCATCAAACTCATTGGAAAGTTGTCTAGAAAAAATTGTCTATAAAGAATATATTCACATAAACTCTTCTTAGCTAATTAAAACATTTTTGCCCGTTTGATTCATATATTTTCAATATTTCTAGAAAAAGGCAGTTATCGTCTCACTTGTTATTGTGTTTCGTCAGTTTGTCCCATGAACTTGTATGACACTGTCAATTTTCTTTCTAAACTTTTATTTTAGTTAATTACTCTTGTTAAACTTTTATAATCTTAGCCCAATTTCCCTAACAAGTAAGATTTTTGAATTTTTCAACTTAACATTAGGTCATTTTTGTCACATGTTGTGCACATGAGAAACTTTCGACAGTAAACAAGTATTTTGTCCCTCACTAAATGGAAGGAGAAAAAGGGAGAAATTGTTGTCGTTATGAGTTAGGGACAAAATGACTTTTCTCTCAGATGTCTCTCACTTGGACAACATATGCATGTACAAAGATAGATAAATTGTTAGATGAAAAGTATGAGCATCTAACGATAGGGGGGATTTTAAAAATTATAATAGTAGGTAAGTAGCTAAAATAAAGAGCTAGAAGCAAAGCAAGAGATCACACGAAAAATCACTTTCAAGCCACAAATTCTTTTATCTGCACACATAATCCAATTACATATCAAGAATGATAGCATGAAGCCTTGCATGGAAAGAAGTGAGATACTATTTGGGCCAAAAATATTGGCTTGGGCCAAGTGGGTTGTTCTCTGCCCAAAAAGTCTTGCCTTAAGGTCAGCATGGGTATCTCGGTTCATGGGTCGCCTAGCCGAGGCTGGCCGAGTCTTATTGTAGAACGGAGTGGTTAAAGATGAAGTGAGTGAGTTCCATTGCGTCAAGGCTGACTGGTTATCTATCCAAGTCTTGGTCGACAAGGTTTTTCGAATCCTTAGTGGCAGAGGTCATCTCATTAGCCTTCTCGGCGAAGTGAGGTGTTATAGAGGACTGAGCTCGGCGCTTTAAACACCGAGTTGCTTTATGATTGGGTACTCCCAAGTAAGTTTCAGAGTTCGACATTCCGACGGCCGAACTACATTTACAATTAAGACATATATCAGTTTTGAGTACCTGTGCTCCTATACTTTGGTGTCGATTCGGCGTGAGTTCACCCTTACGAATACAATCACTATGACCGAATCTGACCCCGACGATTTGTGAACTTCACAAAACTAGCAGCCTTATCTTCAGGCTTTAGAACCCGAAGGCCAAGACATGTTCCTTTCTCGGCTACAATCGCAAGATCGAGAAGTCAGCAGTGCGCTTAACGCATCATCAACATATTTTACTCTCGACCGAGCTCGGCCGATAAGTTGGCACGCCCTTGACACAACTGAAGAACATAGTTAGCTCATTAGTTACTTGTGACATGCCCCGATCCCAATGTCCTCGGGACATCAGGATGGTCAGGTGCAGGCCGACACCTGAGGGGTGACAAAAGCCGTTTAGAAATGCATTAGAATGAGAAATAAATAAGAATTGCGAATTTAATGGTAATTAATATGCATTTAAGGAATGTGTTCAAAGTATACAACTAATTAGAATACTAGAAAAGAAATGATATAAAAAATTGAATGAACAAATGAGTGGGTCTTACACCGAGAGGACTTGAAGATGCCAATGCAGAAGTACGTTGACGTCGGGATTGTATGCCTCGATTCTAAGTCTTGAAGATGGCGCAAAACAAATATGAGTGGACTAAGTTGATATATACTAACTCCCAGGTTTTATGAAAACACATATATATCATGATAAACATAGGTTTTTTCGAAACCTAGCATGCCGTGCAATGTCTCAAATCATAACTTGTATATATAATAATCACTAGTGAATGTCCAATATCCCTCCAGGCTCCATGCCAGCTCCTCGTCTCTGAGCGAACAGTCAGAGGAAAATATCCCTTCAGGCCCCGTGCCAGCTCCATGTCCCTGTGCTAATAACTAGAGAAAAACCACTTCATGCCCTATGCCAACACCATAACCATCGCCCAAGATGAACCAGAATGTATCCCTCGTGCCGTAGCAGAATAGGGACCACTAGGTAAGTACAAAACCATTGAACATACATATATTTGAAAAGCAACTTCATAATATAAAGTCATCCATCATCTATACTATAAAGAAGTGTTCGAAATATGTTCTAAATATTATATCTTCATCCATCAGATATCCTATAAAGAACATGGGTTATAGGAAAAATAGTAATAATTCAAAATAACCTTAGTAAGCATGTCATCTCGTAAAATGTAATCATCAAATCATGCTTTTCATGTATGCATTTCTACTATTAAAACATGCATTTTTAGAAGGGGTCCACTCACAGATACTTAGCCGCCAAAGAGCAACGCAAATTAGCGAACAATGAATCGTCACCAATAATTGCCCCCAAGCACATAAAAGGTCCAATTAATAAAACTTTATTATAACAATTGAATTTGGAAAAATAGACATAAAAAACAGATTCAGGACGTCGAATTACCCTAAGAAAGATCCCAGTTAAATTTCTAAAAAGTCAACAGGAGAATATTCCAGATAATATTCCACATAATATTCCATTTGGGTTGGTTGATGGGTTTGGGTTTAAAAAGGTGGGCTGGGCTTAGGGTTTAGGTAAAGGGGTTTAAAGGGTTGGGCTCATAATGCACGGGCCGAAGGCCCTAAAGGAAAAAGGCCCAAGGCCTTAGGGTAATAAAGAAATAAAATAAACATAAATAACTATAGTGCTAAGGTTTAAGAAACAAAAATGAGCCTATGGTCTGAGCCTAAAACACGGCCCAAAGGCCTATGTTTGAAAGGGTTGGGCTTGAAAGCCTGGCCTTAGTCCAACACATGGGTCGCCGGACCCAAAGGAAAAGGAAGGCTAGAATTCAGCCAGAATTCAGACAAACTTTAAACTTTCATAACTTTGTTAATACTCAACGAAATCAAGTGAAACGAAAATGAAAGTTGTAGTTCTCGAAGAGAGGAAGAGAATCACACGATGTCTAACTCGTCGTGGTTTGGCCGAAAAATGTCTCGAAAGCCACGAAGGTCGCCAGAAACTGGATAAGATTCAAATGAGTATAACTTCTTCAATACTTAACGAAATTGGGTGAATAAAAAAAAAGAGTTGTAGTACTCAGCGAGACAAAGAGATTGATACTTTGCACGATGGCCAACTTGCCATAGTTTGGCCGAAAAATGGCTCAAAAACCGTTGGACTAGCCAGTAAAGCTAGGGAATGGTTTTACCAAGTTAGTTTCTATATAAAACTCACCCAAACTCACATGGAAGCTCGAGATCGTACCAGAAATTGAAAAACTAAAATGAAACGACGTGACACGGTCCTTACTCAAAGTCGGGGATACGAGGATCTTCGAGAGATTCGTCGGGGACAACGCCTCTGCTGCGATGGTGAGTAATATGGTGGTAGGGGTGAATGACAATGATGAAGTTCAAGATAGGTGGGGGAGAGGAGGCCCATATGGTGGTGGTTGGGTGTGTGCTGTTAGGAGGGAGGGAGAAAAAGACAGAGAGAACGGGTGAGGGAGAGAGCTCGGGGGAAACAGAAAGAGAGAAGAAGAAAGGGAGCTCAGGGAAATTGCCAAGTGGTAGCTAAGGAGACGGGACCGGGAACAAACAAATCAGGAGTGGGCCCGGCCCCTTAGGCACACCATTTAAGACCTAAAAACCATTTTACAAAGGAAAATATCCCCAAACTTAGTGAAAAATACAAAAATACCCTTTTTGTTCCGTGATTTCTGGAACGGGTTGTTACAACTCGGCATGCGCGCAGATAGGCTTAGTAGTTTTTAAGGTCAACAAATACCCTAAACTCTTGGACACAGTACAACCAAATTAACCTTCAAAATCTAAAAAAATCCCATCATAAGCTACAACACTTGAGTTATCCTTAGCAAGGTCCTCCATATTCATTTTGACCTGAGGATACAAAGGAGGATGCCAAAGAACGAGAATTATTGAATGAGCTTTCAATGACTCAACCGATATCTCAAGAGAGACTAAGGGGGTGTATTCAATTGGGATTTTGAGGGATTTTAATTCTTTTAATGAATCTAGGGGTATTCAATCAGGAATTTAGATGATTCTCTGAAATGCAATGTGTATTCAATTGGGATTTTAAGGTAGTTTATTAAAATCCTTAGAAATCCAGGTGTATTCAATTAGGATTTTAAAGAAGTTTATAACATTCCAGGTGCATCCACAAATCTCACCTCTCCCTAAGAGATTTTGAGGGAATTGAATCAAAATTTTATATAGAATCTCTACAAATCAATTAGACTCCATAAAAATCCATGAATTTATAAATCCATTAAAATTTCTCAAATTCCAAATTGAATACACACCCCCTAAGTTGTTTATCCAAAACATCATGGATATGACCAGTGGCGAAGTCCGGAATTGTCGAGGAGAGAGGCATAATTTAAAGGGCAAAAGGTTCCTTAAAATATAGACAATCATTCAAGGTCTAAGAGTTGGTATGCAAGAAGATTGGACAATATTTCATTCAACTAAGTGACTTTACTTTACTGAAAACCATTATTCGAATAAGGATTTTTACTAACCAAAATATTCGAATGACGATTTGAACTACCCAAAATATTCGAAGGAGGATTTAGACTAACCGGAATATTCAAAAGAGAATATAAGCACCATTTCTTATAGTATAATTCCATTATGTGTGTTTATATAATGAGCAAGGCTCTAAAAGACGCAAGGTTCTAACATATAATATATAAAAATTGATAGACTTTCCTTAATATTTTGGTGAATATGATAGTATGAGATAAATGTTTAAGTGATTACGAGCTCGTAATACTTTACGGAATGTTTTTGGAAACTTGTACGAATTTGTAGTGAATTTTAAGAAGAATAATTGTGTCAAATATGTGGACTAAAAATTTCAAATAACTTGACTAAATTGAATATTGCACACGTAGTGTAGAAGCAACGACAACAACCCACATTCAAACATTTCATCAAACACTTTCTGTGCAAGGTTAGAGGAGCGAATTCCTGATTTTTCATGGGGATTTTTGATGACTAGAAGGGTGATCACCCCTCTTTGCTCTTGTAGCTTCGCCCATGGACATGACTACGAAAGAAAACTCCAACTTGCCTAATTTAAGGTAAAGTAAACAACAAAGGCGACTAACCACCATGGGGCAGCCCAGTGGTTGGGGAAGAATTTCAAGCTCGTATTCCACACGGCACGTCCTGGGTTTGATTTTTGGCTTGTGAATGACACGATGGTGGTCAGGGGAAGGCTAAAATGCTCATTGGACTAAGTTACACAATATCCGCTATTATTAAGAAAATGTTCATTGTCATCATTTGGACTAAGTTACTTAGTAGGACAATCATAATAATAAGATATTACATTCACCATCCAAGCAACTTGAATATGAGATCTCCCATTTATAAGTGAATAAAATATTACTAAAATGTAGTATAGCGTCTACAATTTTATATTGAACAAAAATAAGGGGTTTTTGAACTTTAATCCTTCAAGAAAATTAAAATTTAATAAAAACCAAGTATTAGATTGGATATTAATTTTAGTCCCTTAATGTGTACTTAATTCAAATTCATATTATATTTTTGTTTTAATATTTAATAGATATCTTATTTCATGTCATTACATTAAATTTTAAATTTATTATTATAAACATTTTAATTCATTAATTTTATTTAACTTCTTCTAATTAGTGTAGGGACTAAAATCAATTTTTAGTATTGTATAAGACATTTTTCTAAACTTCATCTTATTTAGGGATTAAAATCTAATTTTTATATAGTTATCTAGAAAACAAAAAGTAAAGTCCATATTTTCTTCCCAGTATGGGTTCTTAACCCCTCAAAGTTGATAGATGAGAGTTAGGCTCAATTATTGTATACATTCGTAAAGAGCATTTCCAAATATCTTCCTTATTTTGATCAAGGCAAGACTTCATTCCAATCACCAACTGTGTATGTTTCAGTCCTTTCTCGTCGAAATGTTAGAGGTACAAAATGTAGATCCACATTCCCCCATTACATTATTATTTTTGGAAGACACCACGAAAATTCATTTCTTATTTGTTGTGTACGAAAATTCATTTCTTATTTGTTGTGTAAGTGTTATATATTGTCTATCATTACCCAATAGAAATATACATATTATGCAACCATCCAAGATTGAATGGTTTGAATATTAATGAATGAAACATTTTGAAAATTTCAAAAGATAATTCCCCTTGAAAAAAAAAAAGAAAAAAAAATTCATTGGCATCACTAGTTGGTCAAATTGGCGAAAGTAAGGTTCTTCTCTATAATTTATTGCTTTGATGATATCGGATTATGAAATTAACAGGTCATTTTTTTGCCACAACAAACAAAAAGATCCAAATCAGAATTGCACATACAAGATTAAGTATTTAAACTTTATGATTGATGGACTTGACAACTATACATACATACATACATACATACGTACATGTATATGTATGTACATACATACATACATACTCAAACTATATACGAAAGAGCTAAGTGTCCCTACATACTTTTTATTTTTCGTAAGTAACTTACAAATGTTTAAATGTCGTCATTAAGTTTTAGATACACGCATAGGCTTGAGAGTACATCTAGTCTTGTCGAAGGCTAGATGCAGTAATAAGCTATAACTTTTTTCAAGCATTCACATCATTTATATTTTAGTTCATCATCATAGATCATTTTTGTAAAAAGTTAGCTAAAAATATAAAAAATTATTAGGACATTTAATTGTAGTGAAGAAAACATACGAATGCAATTCTTTAAAGAAACACTAAAATGACTACTATTTAGCTATCCAACCATCATATGATTTTGAATTTTTGTGGCTTTTGATAGAGATAATCTTTAAAAAAGGATTAATCGAGATCTATTGGGAATTTGGTCCTACGAGAAATCTCCAAATAAGCTTTTTTGACGGATCTCTCAATGAAAGGGGATTAGATTTATGCATATGTGTGTATCAAATAAAGCACAACCTATAACACGTATGCAGCATCCCTTGTTCTACAGCACAGTTTTTAAATCTCAGACACTTAGCTACATTTGCACGCAAAAGGAACGTGGTGATGCTCCATGGATCTATTGTGTTTATATAGATCATGCTCATGGATTAACAAAATTTGCAAAACCTCTATTTCGCCACAAGAATTCTAGCTATAGAACACCATTTCCATTAGTGTGGATTAAGAAGAATGGGCCCCGACTTCGGTAGCAACTATCATTTGTCACCGTGCAACTACTAGATAGGAGTTCATGTCCAATGTAGAATTTTTTAAGGAGTTTTAATGAAAATGACTTGGGTGAGTTTAATTTAATAAAAAAACCACTATTTATAATTATTTAACCAAAAGTGCTTCATATTTTATTATAAGAACAAAACTAATTTATATAAGCCTCAGAAGCTCTAAATTAAAAGCCTAAAACGACAACAACAAAAAATCAGCCATTGCCCTAAAGGAAACCCCTTTTTTTTTTGGTAAAAAAAAATGGTAGTAGTGAGCTACCACTCTGAGCCGGGTCGTTGTTTTTACGGAAAACTCTCCCCAAGAGGTTTTTTTACAAGCGGATGATCGAACTTCTGACCTCTTTAAGGATGGTACTTAGAAAAACCGCCTAACTTGTGGCCTAGCCAACTTTTATCCACTAGACCAGACCCCATTGGGTCTTTCATCCAATTCTATTAGAAATCAATTTTCCATTTAATTTTTTTTTACAATTATGCCACTACCGCCAGCAAAGAAGCTCACATATGCTATTAAAAAGGCGCCTTCCCAGCAGACAAAGATGCTCACGATGTCGTTCGCGGAGAAAGCCAATTTCGACATTCCCCAGAAACGTATCTCTGCCTGCTATCCCGATCCCTGCCTCCTCTTGAGTGCCTGGAGGGCTTTTCCTGCTCTGCGTCCTCCGGCGGCGACGCATTGTACCTCGACAGCTTTCTCTTGAAGTGCCGATCGTCGTCGCTCGACTCATACTCCATGGAAGCAGCATTGATCAATCTTTCCGCTTTCAATTCCGCTGCTCGCAGCCTTGGCAGTCGAAGACGAGTTGTACTCGTCGTAGAACCCATTCGCCAAGGACGATGACGACCCCTTCTGATAGTGATGCGCTGACAATTATCCCCACCGCCGGAGTAGCAATGGCAGCAGAAGCAGTGGAGGAAGAAGCACTACTACAAAAGGACCTTATAATGTCGGTAGCTTGTGTCGGTTTAATATAATATAGTGACGGATTAGATAGTTCCAACACTTACTAAACATAACGTCGGATTTAACCGACACATATTTTAATATTTTAAACACTAGTGTCGCTTTTAAACCGACGTAAAGATTTAGTGTCGCTTTTAAACCGACGTAAATATGTAGTGTCGCTTTTAAACCGACGTAAATATGTAGTGTCACTTTTAACCAACACAAATTTTAATATTTTAAATACTAGTGTCCCTTTTAAACCGACGTAAAGATTTAGTGTCGCTTTTAAACCGACGTAAATATGTAGTGTCGCTTTTAACCAACACAAATTTTAATATTTTAAATACTAGTGTCGCTTTTAGCCGACACAGATTTTAATATTTTAATATTTTTTAATTTTTTTGAGCCTGCGTCGGTTTTGAGCGACATAGATTTTAGTTTTTTAAAATATTTTGAAACCCAGTGTCGGTTGTAAGCGACAGATGGATTGTCTTTATATACTCTGCCCCGTGTTTTCTTCTTCCTCTCCTGCATTTTTCTTATTCTTTCTTCCAATTCACAAACCCTCCCGTGTTTTCTCTCTTGCACTCTTTTTATTTGTACTTCCTACTTCATTTGTTCTTTATTCACAACAGTAAGTTTTTCTTACTTCTAATATTTTTGTTTTCTCTTTTTATGATTAATTTTTAATTACAATTTATTTTTGTAGGAAATTTAGTACATAAAGAATTGATCGACGACGGAATTCTTCTGTAATCCAGGTTTTTTTCACTACATTCTTTAATTTTAAAATTGTTTAATACACAAGTTTATTTATTTAAAAGTTCTAGTTTAAGTACTTAGATAAATTTCTACTATTTTTGTTAAAATAATAAATATTTAGTTGAATTAATTAATTTTGTCACTTGAATTGTTATGAGAAAATGAAAATGAATAATATTTATTAGCATTTATGTGAATATAACAATATTAAATATAATATAAACTTTTAATAATCAGTACTGAAAATGAATAATATTTATTAGCATTTATGTGAAATTGCTATTTTAATTTGTTTTTGTTGTTATTTTGATAACTTTGTTAACTTTTAGTTGTTATTAACTAGAATGGATTAGATGAGTATAATTTTGATAACTTTTTTTTGTTATATTAATTTGTTTTTACTATAATAGGTGTTGAAAATTGAAAAATTACAATCGTGATAGAGTTCGAGAGTTGAAAGATAGAAATTGAAAATTCTAATAGTTATGCCTACATGATAGGGATTGAAAGATTGTAGGCATTTTAGTGTGAACATAATATTTTGCCTTGCAAAGTGGTAAAACATGGACAAGAGTTGGTTGACGATACCTCGAAATTTTGAAGCGTATACAGCTGGAATTAATTTGTTTTTGGATCAAGCAGTTTCAAATGGTGTTGGTCCTGATAAGTTTAGATGTCCTTGCAAAAGATATTGTAATCGATATACTTTTGTTAGGAACACTATCGGTGAACATCTTATATTGTATGATATGGATAAAGAGTATAAAAACGCTTGCTGGCGACATCATGGCGAGCAAAACATTGGAGAGCAAAATGTGGCAATTGGAGAAGAAGAAACAGGAGATGAGGTGACTGGCATGCATGATTTTCTTAATGATGTATTTGTCCAACCATTAACAGAAGAAGGTGTTGGGCCGTCTACTGAACCCCCTATTGGGGAAGAGCGTCTAGAAGAGGTGGAGACTTTTTTTAGGTTGCTTGAAGAGGCAGATAAAGATTTGTGGCCAGGTTGTAAGGAATTTAAGAAATTGGAAGCAGTTGTCAGATTGTATCAGATCAAGTGTTTAGCGGGAATGCCAGACGAAATCTTCACCACTTTATTGGAGTTAATTAAAAGAATGTTGCCTGAAGGGGATTGTTTGCCTGAATCATGTTATAAGGCAAAAAAACTTATAAATGACTTGGGTCTGACGTATATGAAAATTGATGCATGTCCCAATGATTGCATGATCTATTGGAAAGATACTTCAGATTTGACTGTGTGCTCGGTTTGTGGTAAATCAAGATATAAAATTACCAACACAGAGGATAACTCGATAAAAAAGATTGCAGCTAAGGTTATGTGGTATTTTCCTTTAAAACCCCGATTAATACGATTTTTTATGTCGAAGCATATGGCTGAACATATGAGGTGGCATGCAACTGAATGTCCTAAGGATGAGTTTATGAGACATCCTTAAGATTCTCCAGCATGGAAGCATTTGGATAATTTATATCTGGATTTTGCGTCAGAAATTCGAAATGTCCGATTAGGGTTGGCCAGTGATGGATTTAATCCTTTTGGGAAAATGAGGAATGACCATAGCACATGGCATGTGGTGCTTTCTGTTTACAATTTGCCGCCTTGGATGTGCATGAAGCAACCAAATTTGTTGTTGTCTCTGTTAATACCAGGACCGCGCAGTCCTGGTAAAGAGATTAATGTATACACGCGTCCATTGATTGACGAGCTGAATGAGTTATGGTAGGTGGGCACTCCCACTTATGATGCATATTCCAACCAAAGTTTTACGATGAAGGCTGTTGTCTTATGGACTATAAGTGATTTTCCAGCTTATGGAATGTTGTCAGGATGGAGTACGCATGACTATAAAGCCTGTCCACATTGCATGCATGATAAAGAATCTATTTATTTGCAGACGAGTCATAAGATTTGTTATATGGGGCATCGACGCTTTCTTGAAGATAATCATAGGTTTCGAAGGAAAACTATAACTTTTAATGGTCACCGAGAGCATCGTAGTGCACCAAGGCAGTGGACTGGTTTACAATGTCTCGAAGAACTTTCTACATTGAGATTTACTTTTGGAAAACCAAACAAAGATGCTTCAGTTGGGTAACGCAGAAGAAGAACTTCGAGCAGTACAAGTAGTAACAGTCAGTGGAAGAAGAAATCTATTTTTTATGAACTACCTTATTGGAGGCATCTGTTGATTAGACACAATCTTGATGTTATGCATATCGAGAAGAATATATGTGATAGTGTGGTGGTAACATTGCTAGATATAGAAAAGTCTAAAGATGGATTGACTGCACGTGCAAATCTTGAATTCTTGAACATAAGATGTAGCCAACACCCACGTAGAGAAGGAAATAGAACATTTCGACCTCCATCCTTGTTCACGCTGAACAGAGAAGAAAAAACTGCAATTTGCAAAGTCTTGTCTACTATTCGGGTCCCCGATGGATATTCATCAAATTTGTCACGGTGTGTGCACGTGAATGAACGAAAAATACATGGGTTGAAAAGTCATGATTGCCATGTTTTAATGCAGCAGTTACTCCCGCTTGCAATACGCCCGGTTTTGCCCAAAGCTGTTACTATGGTATTATTAGAGTTGAGTGCAATTTTCAGATAGTTGTGTAGTAAGAAGGAGTCTGAGGAAGGATTCAAGCAACTGAATTCTAGAATTGCCTTGACGTTATGTCAACTTGAAAAAATATTCCCTCCTGCATTTTTTGATATAATGGTGCACCTTCCAGTTCACTTGGCAGATGAAGCAGCTCTTGCAGGGCCTGTTCAATATAGATGGATGTATCCAATTGAATGGTAATTAATAAATTTTTATAATTTTTTTTACAATTGTAGTCATAACTTTAATTAATAATTATAATAATTTATATTTCGTTTTATAATTGTAGGTATTTGCAAACACTGAAGCGTTATGTTCGTAATAAAGGTCGTCCTGAAGGTTCCATTGATGAAGCATATTTGGTGGATGAGTGTTTGTCCTTCTGTTCCATGTATTTTAGAGACATTGAGTCTCGTCGTACCCATAGAGGCTGAAATGAAGATGGTATTGGACGTGGAGTATCTGGTGGGTTATCAATTTTTGACTCGAAAGGATATTATATGGGTTCAGGAGAAAATGTGGAGCTCGATCTAGATGTTCTTGATCAGTACCATAAATACATTCTAAATAATTGTGATGAAGTTAGCCCATTTAGAAGGTAAAAACGTTTAATCATACATCTTAATGTTTTATTGGTTTTATTAACTTTGGAAAATTAATTAGCTAAATTTGGACATAATTGTCTAGGCAACACGAGGAATTCTTGAAAACTAAATATCGTCGAGAAAGGTTAACTATGAGACAAATTAAGGAGCTAAGCAAGAAAGAATTTCTAGAATGGTTCAAGCAACATGTGAGTATAACAATCACATTATTTATTTATTGTTTTGCATTTTAATTATAACATGTTTATAGTTATTATGTCAATTTTTATCTTTATACTTATTACAGATGAATTCAAGATGTCATGCTAATGACACGTTGATATCTCAAGACTTGTATTGCCTAACTAATTATCCTAGTAGGATTGTGAGTAGATATAAAAGTCACATTGTTCATGGGTTTAGATTTCGTATAAAATCTGTGGATGATAGGCATAAGAATCAGAATTGTGGTGTTTTTGTACCTGCAAATGTTCCTGGAGCAATTGGGTAAGTAAATTGTTATGGCAGAGTTGTAGAAATGTTCGAGGTTAAATATTGTGGTCCTACTGAAGCAGGAGATAGGGGTCGAGCTGTGCTGTTATTTAAGTGTGAATGGGTTAATAGTGAAAGTCCACGAGGAATGAAGACCGATCAATATGGATTTACTATGGTGAATTTCAATCAATTGGGATTTAACAATGATCCTTTCATATTAGCATCACAAGCATTACAAGCATTTTACGTGGAGGACATAATTGAAAAAGATTGGCATGTAGTTGTTTGAACCCAGCCGAGAGATTTGTTTGACATATTAGAAGATGGTGATGCAATTGATGATTATGCCATAACTAACTTGGATGATCGAATTCTTGATAATGAAAATTTCCATACAAGGGTTGGCGTGGAAGAGACTCATTTTTTGAATCATTACCGTTGCCTACCGGGTTCGTTAATCATGCCAATGCGGACGACGAGCTAACAGATGATGACATGGAATAATCATAGTAGTTATTTTATGAATTAATTAGAGGATGTTTCAATTTGTGTGTGATGATATCTTATCAAAAAATTATATTTCTGAAGTATTATATATAAGTTAAATTTGGGTTTAATTTTTTAACTTTGGGTTTATAATTTTTTATATATAAATTTGGGTTAAATTTTTTAACTTTGGGTTAATTTTTATTTTTTATATAAATTTGGGTTTAATTTTTATATAAGTTAAAATATTATATGAGATAATAAAACTGCTAATTTTATAACATTGGATTTTTTTTTTTTTTTTGCATGTTTACTGTTGGTTTTAGCTGACGGAATAGGTCATATGTGTTGGTTTAACGTTTGGCGGGAAATTTCCCGCTTTTTTGAACGGGAAGATATTTTTAATGTCAGTGGCGGAAATGGCATCGGTTTAAATCGACGCAATGTGACACGCTCCGACCCTGATATTCCCCGAATACCAGGATAGGCACGTGCTGGCCGACACCCAAGGGTGACGAAAGCCATTAATTGATACAAGGACTAAAATTTAGAAGTAAATACGGGTTATTATAATTTAAAACCAATGAGTTAACAATTTAGGAACGTGTTCAGAGCATACAGCTAAACCTAATCACTAAAAGAATTTGAATAAAATTAAATGAATACAGAGGTGGGTCCTACTTCGAGAGGACTCGATGGCGCCGATGTGGAAGTGCCGTGATGCCGGGATAGTAATGCCTCGTTTCTAATACCTGAATGGGGGCGCAAAACAAGGGTGAGTGGACCAGAGTTATATACATATATAATATGAAAACATTTCGGAACATAATAATTCCCCCACCAGTTTGAAAACCAAAAATATGCTCATATACTACGTAATAGGGTTTCTAAACCACTAGCATGCCAATAAAATCATTAATCCAATAATTCCAATATTTCGAATTAACTCATAATTCAAATTCTCGTCTCAATAGAGTCAGAAGGCACAATATAATATCAATCTCGAATAAAATTCAGGAAACATCACAAGTTGTGCTGCTAGTGAGTACACCGAATTAATAATACTTCCGGCCCAATGCCTGCACCTGAATTTCTATGGCCATCACCATGAGATAACTCCCTCCCGGCCCAATGCCAGACTCCGTGGTCCCTCAGCCTTCCGCTAGGGATTATTTCTTCAGGCCTTTGCCAACTACAAACCTCGCCCTCGGCGGCATGGTGTTCACTAATTTGCACAAAACATATTTCTAAAATACAACTTCGTAGCAAGAGTTCATCCATCCCCCGTACTACGAAGAGGTGTTCTAAAATCATTTGAAACACATTCTTAGCATCCTATCGTCATCAATCAGATAGTCTACCAGAATGTGGGTTATATCAGAAAACAGTTCAATAAAATCATTCTATATCTCAAGAACATTCAAATCACAGTTATCAAATATGCTTCCTGTTCACAATTCATAATTTCCAAGTAAAATCAAGGCATGCTATATATAAATGTAAATCTTCATGTCATATCATAAATCATGTATTTATTTTTAGAAGGTGGTCCACTCACAGTATTTCGCCGCAGTAGCGTTATGCAAGCGAGAATTATGCACGTCCTCCCTAACCACTTCACCTAAGCACAAGATGAAATAGATAGATAAGAGATTTGATTTGAATTGAATGGAATAAGAACTTTGGTTTCGGACCCCGGGTTTTTGGTTTAGGTTTGGAATGGATTGAGTTTAGGGTTTCTAAGGTTCTTGATCTAAAGGACGAAGGTCTAAAAGGATAGGTTTGGGTTTTGCTCACTTCTAAACACCCTACCCACACACACTGCAAGCACCCAAGGTCACCCAAAGACAACCTATATTCATATAAATGTCTCTACACACTTGCATACATATACATATATATATACAAAACATATGGAATATAGAAGTATGCACACATACACACCGTACTACTCATATACACAACCCACACACTCAACACATAACACATACACACTCTGCATATTCACACACACACACACGCACAGTACACTCATGCAATCACACACGGTATCTACAATACTCACCCTACAATTCATACCCATGGATGAAACGTACATATACACACTTACACACCGTTCATACATATATATATACACCCACTCTCACAGTATACATACACACACCCTACACACACACGGCACATACAAGGTATGGCCTGTACCAATCTGCACACACACACATGCACCATATACAGAATATACACACACACATCCATGCATACTGACCTGCACACCTTCACACACAAATCTTTTAATATATATATACATCCACACACACACCCATGCAGCACTTCTTGCCTTCACGCATGAACACCATGGAAAGCATACATATTTAGGTATTTACATACCCATTCCTCGAGTAACTCTATCATTGCACAGCATACAACCACATTCGGATACACACACATGCTTTAACGCAAAACTTCTCATTTCCCAGCATTATATACATACACACATATATGCACACAGTTCACGCATAACCTCATGCACACCTGTTTTCTAATATATATATATACAACCATACACACACACCACCACACTGTATATCTCCTTCTCCAAGACACGGATGCACACATACATGAACACACAGTTCAGCCTTCGCATATAGATATACTTCCACCTGCACAGATCTACATATTCATACACACACCAACATCACCATATATATACACTCGCTCATACTTCACAGCATCACATATATATATGTTTATATAGACAACATACACCGCATTCATATATGCACAGCTCACATCCACACAGCCCCTCACACATATATATACACAGAACACACACCCAAGTCTCCAGATCCCTACGCACTCTGTCTAATCTACCTATCTTATGGTCCTAGAGGTGTTCCTAAGTAAATTCGAATGTGAAAGTCCCTGGATTCAACAAGGTCGTGGGAAGGAGGTCACAGGTTGGACATTATAAGTACATGCAGGGATGAAAATCTAGTTTTTGAACTAGGATTCTACGAAACATGAAGTTAAAAGCCTCACCTGAGTTCAGTCAAGGTCTCGGAGCCTCTGAGCTCAACCGTTCTTCCCTCTCTCGGCTCCTGATCGAACATGCAACGTATTCACAGGGATTTCCAAGTCGCAAGGACGCTGGAAATGGAGGTTTTAGGGTCTAGTTCGTGACGAGAATGAGTGGAAGGAGGAGGAAAGGTTCTCGGAGAGGTGGAGGGAACGGGAGAGAGGGTGAGGAGTTGCAGAAAGTTAGAAATGAGGAGGAAGACCCCCTTCTTGCGGGTTGTTGGATTTGTTAGGGTCATGGGCCAGATTTTTGGTCCACAAGCCCAATTAGAAATTTGGGCCTCACTTAACAAGACTATAGTTAAGGTTGTAACTTAATACTTAGGGGATTGGGCTTGGCCCACTTAAAGTTAGACATAATTTGGGTAAGGGTCGTTAAACAATGTGACCCTATTCCGACATTAATTTCATTAAACTGACGCTACTGACACTTATGTCAGTTGGCTCGTCAGTCAAAGTGTAGCAGGGTGCTAAATCGAGGTCTGTCAGACATAGCGTCGGTTTAATCCGACGCTATAGTTTGCTATTCCGACGCTACTGACAGAATAAGTTTATCTAGGTCTAGAATATTGATGTCAGTCAAAAGTGTGTCAGAATGAGTTTATCTAGGTAATTTCAGATATTGTGTCGGTTTAAACCGATGTTAGTTTCTCTTATTCCGATGCAATTTTGCTCTTAATCCGACGCAGAGTGCTGTTAATCCGACGTAGGGTTCTCCTATTTCATACTTACTCCCTCTTCTCTCCCATTTCAGTCTTATTCCCTCTTCTCTCCCATTTCAACCATACTCTTACCCTTATTTCTGTCTCCTTTGTTCCCTCTCTTTCGCCATGTCCTCCTCCTTCCACTAACTTGAGCTTATGGATAACTTTGGGGAAGATCAACTTCATGTTCAAGAGGAGGAGCTCAAAGCCGGTTGTTTTTTATCTATTATTAAATTCAGTTTATGTTGTGTGTTTAAACTTATATTATGCTAAAAATGAAAATTTACATTTCTTTCCTCCTTTCTAATTGATTTTTTGTTGTTGTTGTTTTAATTAGGAACATCTCAACGGAAGCGAGGATCCTCAATTCCTAAATGGACCAAACAACTTTGTTCTTTTGATTCTTCAGGAAAATGTATTAGTGAAAACTCTGGTGCTTTTGCAAGATACGTAGCAGGGGAGGTTAGAGACCAACATATTCTCCCGATGGTGAGTGGTTGGCGTAGGATTGATGAACAAACGAAGGAACGTTTCTGGAACAGAATAAAGGTATAGATATTTGTATTTTTATATGAAAATAGAGCATGGAAATGATTGAAATAATAATTGATTAGCTTGGTTATTTTTGGGGATGTAGGGAAATATATTTTTTGAAGATGAAGATATAGTAAAAATGCCCGTGATCCGTTTTATGACGCTTATGCGGAGCATGCACACAAGGAGTATAGAAACAAGTTAAAAAAAGAGTATTACACTAACCGAGCAGCGGAGGAGCGCATCCGCCCTCCACCTCAAGTGAATCCCGAATAGTGGCTTCAATTGGTGGATCACTGGAATAGTGAAAAAACAAGGGTAATTGTTATGATTTATTTCATTATCACTTTAAAATTGTCTAATTTTTTTTTCCAGGAGATTGCAGAAAAAAATAAGATTAATAGGCAAATGAAAACGATGAACCATACTACTGGAACCAAATCCTTTGCAAGAAGGCGGGAAGAATATGTATGTATTGTACATTTTGAAAAAATGTTATTTGTTTGAATATTATGTATTTGTTAAAAATTTTATTTTTTGTATGAGGTGTTCTAAAATTTGTTTGTATGAATTTTTTTTTTTTTTTGATGAAGCGGAAGACGCACAGGAAAAAGGCAGATCCCGTAACTTTTTTTCGTGAGTGTCATACGCGAAAGGATAAGAGTTGGGTTGATGAATCCTCGGAGCGCACTGGGGTAATTGATTTTTTCATTTTAGTGTTTCGTTGTGATTAATTTTTTTTTATCTATAGCTAATTTAACTGTTTAACATTTGTTTGAAATTTTTTTTTAAACTGTAATGCAAGGCAACAATGGAGAGTAGTCTGCAAACTTTGCTTGAGTCGGGCCAAGAGGATAGTGAAGAACTAAGAACTCGTGTTTATGTTGATACAATGGGTCCAGAGACTCATAATAGAGTTAGAGGATATGGTCATGGGGTGACTCCTGATATGGTGTCCTATGCATCTTCTTCATCTTCTACGTCAAATTCCTCTAAGAGGTCATCTAAAAGCGTAATGGCAGTGTTGTTGACTGAAAATAATCAGTTGAGAACGAGGGAGGAAAAAAGTGAAAAATGGATTGCGGACTTAGAGGGTAAAATTGAACAATATGACCTATGGCATAATCAGTTGTTTGCAATGTTATGCAAAGATTTCAGCCGCAATCGCCGAATAGCCCGGGAACCCAACACTCGGGCCAGAGTCAACCTCCTCAACGGTCGGGTCAAAGTCAACCTCCCCATGCATATCCGTATGTTGGCCATAATCAGCCGGGGCCATATCCTATGTATTCGATGCCTATGCAGCAGCCTACCATGCCATATATGCAGCAGCGTCCCATGCCATATATGCAGTAGCACCCCATGTCATATATGCAGCAGCCTTCTTATCAAATGCCTGTATATCGACCCGAGATTGCTGCCGCTGGTGGATTTTGTCGTGAAGTTCCACTTGGGGAGTCTTCTCGAATGCTTGTGGGTGCTGGATTTGAAGCGGGTGTTGGATTTGATGTGGACTTTGCCAGGGTTTTTGGATCAAATGGGGGATCTCTAGGACAAGAAGGAACTCAAGGTCTTCAAGGAAGTGAAGGAACTCAAGGAAGAGAAGATTCTGGGTCACATTCAGGGTCAAATGTGGTTGAGTAGTGTATGTGGTTCACCTTCTTGTCGGATAAATATGACACTTTGATTGTATTATATTTTTTTACTTCTGTTTGTTATGCTTGTGATGTCGGATTTAATGTTTGTCATGACGGATAAGTTTTTGTATATTATGAAGAATGTTAGTTGTAAAATATTTGTACTTTTTTATACTATTTTTTTTGTTAAGTATTTTTATGAATGTTTTGGATAATTAATTGGAAATGTTTATTTTATTAGGTGTAAACTTACGTCGGTTTAACGTTTTTTTTCAGTTTACTTTCTTTAACGTCGGTTTAATGCGACACTAGGTTTAATATTATATAGTTATTTTATTATATAACGTCGGTTTAATGCAACACTAGGTTAATATTATATAGTTATTTTATTATTTAACGTCGCTTTAATGCGACACTATGTTTAACAATATATACTTATTTTATTCTATAACGTCGGTTTAATACGACACTAGGTTTATTATTATATAGTTATTTTATTATATATCATCGCTTTAATGCGACACTATGTTTAATAATATATACTTATTTTATTATATAACGTCGGTTTAATGTGACACTAGGGTTATTATAATATAGTTTTTTTTATTATATAACGTCGCTTTAATGCGACACTGTGTTTAATAATATATACTTATTTTATTATATAACGTCGCTTTAATGCGACACTATGGTTAATATTATATAGTTATTTTATTAGTTTGCGTCATTTTAAAGCGACACTGGGTTGACTATCATATTGTTTATTTTATTACTTTACGTCGCTTGAAACCGACGTTAGGTTTAGTGTCGGTTTCAACCGACGCTACTTAGTGGTGGATTAAGCGTACAAACCGACACTGAAGCCCTTTAGTGACACTAGCAAAAGTGTCGCTATTCCAATCCGACATTACATTGTTTTATGTCGGATTTTTGCCAATTTGCCGACATAAAATGAAATTATTGTCGGTTTTAGATCTGCCGGTGATAGCTTGTATTGTAGTAGTGAAGAAGGTCTTCCGCTTCTTGCTCAGCTCTCTCTCAGGAAAGCTTATGCGAGAGAATGCGCTTGCCTTGTGCTTCCACTCCGCCGCCGCTTTTGCCGTAGCAGCTGATGCTGCAGTTGATTACATATATGCAAAAAGAAGACATTAGATTGTATTGCGTTTCACTTTGCGAATAATCATATATAGCTACAGCTTCCACAGGCTAAACTGATCTTTTAAGATTTTAAATTAGTTCAAAATTGGGACTATACTAAAGCAATTTACGACAGAAGCATCTCAAATATCTCATTGGGTTAAAGGAGAAGCAGAAATTATCAAAACTAAGGATTAGACACAAAGGTGGGGCAATAACTTTCCTTTCATTTTGCGAACCCCATGCTAATTATATATGACGCAGGAAAGCCAAGAGAGTCTCGAGGAGATGGGGATGATAATCTGGAATTCGATCAACCAGGGGCAACGGAGCTCGCTCTTGTCGATAATCTAGAATTCGCTCAACCAGGGGCAACGGAGCTCGCTCTTGTCGCTAATCTTGGATTCACTCACACAACCAAGCCCAAGCCAAATGCTTGATTTTAGAAGGAGAAATTGCTCTCTTCAAATGCACAAGGCAAATACAATTTTAATTCATTCAAGACTTTCTAGTACAATAGTTATAAGCGTTTACAAATTAATAGACTTTAAGTTTCCATGACACCCTTACAACTCTCAAGATAACTTAACAAATTCCTAAGTAGTTAAAATACAAAACCTTTGTTATTCCAAAGCATATTAATAGTTTCAAATTGTTTTCTCCAAGTCTACCTCCCACATCAGAATCGCTCAACCAGGGGGGACGGAGAGCGGGGACATAATCACTCACGTCTCTATGGAGATATAACCTGAGAATCCATGATTAGGGATGTGAGCGAGCTTTGTTACCCTGGTTGTGCGAATCCCAGGTTATCATCCCCCGTTTCCCCGAGACTCCCTTGGCTTTTCTTGCGTCAATATGTACGCAAAATGACAGTAGGTTGTATTGCAATCAAGTACAATGTATGTACAATTACAATTTTTTTTTAAAATCAAATCTTTTCCCAAGCTGTGATCGTACAATGGATTTTTCATCCTAATTATGCAGCGGAACCCTCCTAGTAATTAAAAAGCTCTACAGCTTTGTAGCAAGGGTTGGGTTTGATTTGGATATCTCATGAAGAGAAAGTGAAAAAGAAGAGAAGAGCGGCTGGGTATCTCATGAAGAATGTCATGGGCATGGGAATCACCACCATCATCACCATCGTGAAGGTGGTTGTTGCTCATACCATGGGATGCATCGAAACTGGAGAAGACACTATTTTTAAGATTGAATAAAAAATAGATCAAGAAAGAGACACTATGACACTATTTATGAAAATGGACCAAGAATGAGACACTATTTATGAAACTATACCGACTATTATACATTATATATGAAATAGGACCAAGAACTAGACACTATTTATAAAAACATGACCAAGAACTATGCACTGTATATGAAAGTGGACAAAAAACTAGGCACTATTTATGAAATTGGACCAAGAATGAGACACTATTTATGAAACATGACTCACTAACTAGGCATTATTTATGAAAGTGAACCAAGAATTAGGCACTATTTATGAATATAGACCAATAAATAGTATAGTCCCGTTCAGTTTCATAAATAGTATAGTACCGTTCAGTTTCATAAATAGTATAGTACCGTTCAATTTCATAAACAATGTAGTACGGTTAAGTTTCATAAATAGTATAGTACTGTTCAATTTCATAAACATTGTCTGTGATGGACACACAAATCCCACGAGTCAGGGTTTTTTTTATATATTAAAATTGTGTCATTTTCAATAAAAATTAAGTTCTTTTCTCATCTTTATTGTTTCCATTAAAATAACATAATTTTTTATTAAAATAAATTTAACCCAAACTCTTTTCATGAAAGCTTTACTTTTCTTCACTTTAATTAAAAGATTTCAGCAAACTTTTTATTAACAAAAAAAAATCATCAGATCACTTTATTTAATAAAATGGTTTAAACTATAGTAAAATAACTTAAATTTTAATTAAAAAGTCAAAACTCAAATATAATAAAAAATCAAATAAGTAATAAAAAATTAATGCACGGGACTTCGCGCATCCTTCACACACACTCTCTTCATCCATCACTATTTCTTAAACTGAACACTAATTATTTTTTTAATATGACTATTTTTTAACTTAAACACTAATTGGTCCTTAAATTAACTATTTCTGAAATTGAATGTGTGTACTACAATATTTCTTAAATTGAATATTTACTATTTTTGAAAAAACATAGTATCACTAATTTTAAATTGAATACTACTACTATCATTATTTCTTAAATTGAAAATTGACTATTTCTGAAACTGAACCCAGATACCACACTATTTTTTAAACTGACTATTTTTAAAACTAAATCAAGTTGGCGTGCGCCTTGCATGCGCTTTTGCGTAGTTTATTTTTGCGAACTTTAATGAAAAAGGCTTCAACAATTGAAATTGACTATTTCTTAAGTTGAGCACGAGTATTACACTATTTATTAAACTGAACATGAGTACTACACTATTTCTTAAACTGAACTATGTATTATCACTATTTTTTAAACTGAACATTATACTATAACTATTTCTTAAATTGGACACTTAACTATTTTTCAAACTGTTTTTTTAACTCAACATCGATATTACACTATTTTTTAAACTATTTCTTAAACTGAACACGAATATTATTTCTGAAACTAACTATTCACAAATATTTAATTGTGATAGGGTGACTTTGGTTCGTAATTGACAAGTCCAAACAAAGAAAACATGTAAAAGCTTTTTGTTTCAACTAATGCAAAGAAAAGATGACTGAAACAAACATTAGGGTTTTGTTGAACCTAAAAATTACCTAGTCTACGTGGCGCGCATGTCGAATAGCTAATAAGCTAACTACGTCATTCGGTTGAATGTAGGACTTGCCAACTCGTCGGCTGAGCTCGGTCTGTGAGTGAATCAGTGTTGATGTGGCATTGGGTGTGCTACTGACTTCTAAATCTTGCGATTGTGGCCGAGGAACGAACACGTCTCAACCTTCAAATTTTAGAACCTGAAAACAAGGATGCTAGTTCTACGAAGTTCAATATCAAATTCGACTTTCAGTGTGCGGAATATCGAGTAACTTGGTAACACCTCACTTCACCGATAAGGCTAATGAGATGACATCTTTCAACAAGGACTCGGAAATCCTTGTTGACCGAGAATTGGATAGATAACCAGTCGGTCTCGAAGCAGTGTTGTTTATCCAAGCAAAAGGTGCTCCTTGGTCGGCTGATTCTACGACTCCAGTGTTGTTTATTCAAACTGAAGATGTTGCCAGTTACCAGTTGCCACCACAGTGTTGTTTATCCAAATTGAAGGTGTGTTGGCGGGAAAAAGAATCTCAAGGCCATTGAGAGGTTTCACTAGAACAAAAGTTTGCGCAAGACAGTTTTATGTGTTGATTTGGAAGGGCTTCAATGATGCACTCCCCTCTCTATTTATAGTAGCAATTTCCTCAATAGCCGAGGTAGAGTTTCACTCAGACTATAATTCCTTAACCCAATCCGAATAGATCTCAGCCAATCTTGACTCTTGCAGGACTCTGGACCAAACTCTTTAATCACTCAAATTCAGCCCTTGATTCTCAACATCTTTTCTGATTCGAAGCATTCCTAGGTTCTAATAATTCCGTGTTGCATTAGGACTCAACTGCTTCTCCCTTATCGATGGAACCTTCTCCTAATAGGACTCGGCAGAAATCCACTAGACTAGGCTCATGATAGGAATATTCTTGACACCTCATACTGGACCGAGAACAATCATGGGCTACATCATTGGTAGCATTAGCAACCTGTATAATCTATATCTTACAGACTATGAAAACAAAGACAAGCAACTATCAAAAGGCCTTTTACCACTTAGATTCTCAATGTTCGACTTCCAATTATTTGATTGTAGTTTACTAACAAGTTTTAATCCAAACATCTGGCTATTACAGTTCTTTCCATGAGTAGTCCTGTGAAATGGCTCCCCTAATAACAGCAATAAAAAATGTTAACCCTCCAATTGCAGTCTTGACATTAACACACATATTTACAAAGACCAATATTGCTGCGTTACACATATTCCCCTAACAAAGCAAGAAGAAATAATGGAGAGATCCTCTTACAAGACAAGAACTCCACTAACAAACCAAGAAGAAATTCAAATAACCTCTGCAATAGGTCTTGGTAAAGTCAGGTAGACACATCAATTGGAAGGGAACTGCAGAGCTACAAATATATATATACACATATATTATCTATGGTAGCATTAACCATTTCTCTCTTGTTTTCCCGAACAGCCTCGCGATTAAAGTGCAAATCCATATGAACAAATTAAGAAAAGACGAATTAAATCCATAATTCAGATTTCATACGTAAATTAAGAGCGCTTGAATAATTGAATTTCAGCTTAATACCTTAGTGAGATTAATCAAAAAACAAAAACTCGTGATTTTTCTTTTAAATTCCGTTTCTTTCTAGTTTTCCAACCCAACACAAGAACAGGGTTCACATTTTTCTTTCCCCATCTTAATCTCAATTTTCTAATCAACCAAACAAAAGATTGAAATCAAGTCGCATACCGGTCCACTTAAGCTCAGGTATTGGAGCACAGTGTTATCTGCCGTTTGCAATGCTATAAAATAATAGTATTATACTTCATATGTCCGATCGAATTCTCTGTTCTAAATTAAAATTAAGGAAACAAAACACAGATTTATACGTGCAAGAAAACTAGCAAGCACTTGATGAAAGTAGGATTTGGCACCTAGCCACTGTCTCTCATCCCCTCTCCGTCTGACAAAAGAATAACGAAATTTATTTTGTTTTTTTGCATTAATTTTGTGGTTTTTATTTTCAACAGAGTATTTCAAAGGGTTGCGAGGGATTGTAAAGGGTTTGTGCAAGGCAGTGTCAAAAGGCTTGGGATTTGAAGAATGCTACGTAGACAAGCTTTTATTTCCCCATCTTAATTAATCTCGATTTTCTCATCAACCAAACAAAAGATAGAATATCAAGTTGTATACCTATCGACTTAAGCTCAGGTACTAGAGCAGCCACGGGCACCGAAAAGTATCTTGGAAATTGATGGGGTCGGGAGGGAGGTCCTTGCAGTCAGAAGACGCAGGTTTGTGTCTGGACTTCCCTCAGCAGCCGCCTTTTGCAATACTTGCACCTCGGGTACAGCGGCCATGATCCAATTCCGCTAGGTTTCTTCGACGGAAGCTAGATTCGGCAAGAGAGCGTCATCTGGGTCGTACAACGACATCTCCGCTTCTTTCCGAAGCTAAATCTGCATCTGTTTATCACATGCATCAGGATTTCCATTGCCATTTTTCAGAGTTGGTGGTTGTCGATGCGTGTTGGAATTGTGGTGAAATGAAAAGATCTGAATTCCTGTTCCGACTTTACTAATTGTGATGAAACGAAAAGATCGTTGGAAAGGGAAGACAAAGAGGAGTTGTGTCTTAATTTAATTGGAAGAGAAAATTACCTGGTCAGTCGGAGAAACAGAGAACCAAAATGGGAGCTCATTGATTTAACGGAGAAGAAGTCGGAATGGGCTGATGAAATGACAAAATTACAGACATGAATATGAGCTCTATACACCTTTCCTAAGCGAAACGGACCAAATAAACGGGAAAGATTTGAAGTCATGGGTAAAATGGGAAGCTCAATAAATTATATATTTTGGGCTAGTCTTATTCGGCTGGTTTTTGTCCTAACGATTAAATGAAGTTATTACATGATTTTTTATTAACATTCAAAATTTTCAAACTCATTTGATTAATTTTTCTAATTTTCCATAACTACTACAAACTTACCTTCCATAGCACTTATGAATATCCTATCTAGAATCTCAAGCTTGATGATCGAGTCTTAGAGTTTTGAAATCGTAAGCTCCATGGAAGCCTCATACTCGATTTCATCTCAAAGTTCTAAAATTGAAAGCACAATCACAATCCCTCAACCGAGTACATGCAATTGCATGTACGTATCAACTCCTACTGTACATCTGCACTCTCATTTTCTTCACTAATATCCAGCTTCGTTCTTCGTTTCTGATCGCTTAGGGTTTCTGGTTCCATTTGGTGCTTTTCAATTGGCTTGAATGTTGAAACTTCACCTACTTGCAGTGATTGATTCGCTAGGGTTATCATTCAGCAGGATAGGTTAGGTTTTTCTCAATCACATCTCTGATTTTGTTTCTTTTGTTAGCAGCAGCAAGACGAAGACGAGATGCTTGTGAAGCGCTCAATTTGGTCGAAGAAGCCTGTCAAAGCTTTAATTTTTAATAATTTTTCGATGATTAGATGTTTGGAATTCTTAAATTTGTGTTTGCGGTGTGATTTTGAAGCCTTTAGTGTTACATAATCTATCTGGTGTGATTAAAGTGATTGCATTTTCTTTAGGGTTTTGATTTTTTTTGCTTGGAAAAATTTATGGTATTTTGTGTTTTGGTTGTAGCTGAACTGGAGCAGGCTTGTATACAAGGAAACTGGAGTTGTTTTATGGTTTCAGCAATGTTGCTGATAACTTTGTATCATGGTTTAGACATTCAATTAGTTTTGGAGCAGTATATGTGCGGATGATCAGATATTCAGATTGACATTCAATTACTTTTGAAGTTTGTAATATGGTTTTGACATTCAATTTATCTAGAGTAAATTATAGCAAAGGTCCCTCAACGTCAATTAAATTGAAACAATGGTCTCTCAATTAAAAATCCATTGCCATTAGTCCCTCAACTCATGAAAATGTGTAGCTATGGTCCTTTTCGTGAACTTCATTAGAATTTTGTCAAAATAAGTTATGTTGGAAGGACCATTGTAACAATTGGGGCCCCTCAACTCATCAAAACGTATATCTATGATTATTTTTGTCAATTTCGTCAAAATTTTGTCAAAATGAGTTATGTTGGAATGACTATTACTACAATTGGGTTAAAGTTGATAGACCATTGCTCCAATTGGGTTAAAGTTGAGGAACCATAGCTGCACGTTTTGATGAATTGAGAGACCAATAGTAATATATTTTTAATTGAGGGACCATTACTCTAATTGAGTTAAAGTTAAGGGACCATTGCTACAATTTACTCATTTATCTAATAAGCTCTCCATTTTCTATTTGTCTGCTATTTTGGATTCTCATTTTTCCTTCAATTTAAGTGATAGTTAATCTATTACGTTTTATTTGCAGAGTTTCTGATTTTTTTTCTTTCAAAGTAGAGTGATTCATTAAACAAAGTTCAAACAGATATAAAGTAACTTACAATGACCCTAAAAAGGACTAGCATATAAAAAGAACGCAACTGATGCAAATAAAACATGAGTTAGTGATAGTTCATCTAATAGTTCCTTTTTGCAACGAATACAAAAATGATAAATAACATAATTGCATACAATAGAGGCTTAAAAGTGACTAGTAGAGAAAACCCTATAAGCCCATGTGAGGGATGGCTAGCCGTAGAAGCTCGAAACCCAAAGGCAGCGAACCACACACTAGACCTGGCATTCGTGTCGTGTTTCTCGTGTTCGTGTCGTTTTCGTGTCATACCCGATAGCTTAACGGGTCGTATCGTGTAACACCCGTTAAAATAAACGGGTAATATGACCCAACCCGAAATCGACCCGTTAATATTATCAGGTAATATGACCCGACCCGTTACCCGTTAAGAAAAATATTTTTTAAATCAATAAATAATGAAAATGAAAAACATAATTTGACCCTACAAAATACAAATGTTCAAAGATATGCAAAATGAAGAGAGTTATACTTAATGAAAGTATAAACAAACTCTTAAGTGTTAGTCAATCTATCGTTTTGATGTGATACGAATTCTCTGAAACTAATTTCAACGATCACAACCGTCAAACTTGTTTGTATATATTTCGAGATCACATCAGCAAAAAATCACAAAAAACAAACATTCAGAGATCAAGTAACAGGACAAAACTTTTCGACGGTTATAAACAAAAAATCATGATTTAACGGTAATTTTAACTCTAATTTTGATGATTTTATACAGCTACACTCCTTGACCCTATATGAATACAATGAATGAATTCGATCTTTAATTTAAAATATATTACACAAGTGGATACCACAAAATCTTATGTTATACTTAAAGAAAGTATAAATAAACTCTTAAGTGTTAGTCAATCTATCGTTTTAATGGGATACGAATTATCCGAAACTAATTTCAACGATCACAACCGTCAAACTTGTTCGTATATGTTTCGAGATCACATCAGCAAAAAATCACAAAAAACAAACGTTAAGAGATCAAGTAACGGGACAAAGCTTTTCGACGGTTGTAAACAAAAAATCACGATTTAACGGTTATTTTAACTCCGATTTTGATGATTTTTTACAGATACACTCCTTGACCCTATATGAATACAATGAATGAATTCGATCTTCAATTTAAAATATTTACACTAGTGGATACCACAAAATCTTATGTTATACTTAATGAAAGTATAAATAAACTCTTCAGTGTTAGTCAATCTATCGTTTTGATGGGATACGAATTATCCGAAACTAATTTCAACGATCACAACCGTCAAACTTATTCGTATATGTTTCGAGATCACATCAGCAAAAAATCACAAAAAACAAACATTCAAAGATCAAGTAACGGGACAAAGCTTTTCGACGGTTATAAACAAAAAGTCACGATTTAACGGTTATTTTAACTCCAATTTTGATGATTTTTTACAGATACACTCCTTGACCCTATATGAATACAATGAATGAATTCGATCTTCAATTGAAAATATTTACACTAGTGGATGTGGATATCACAAAATTTTATGTTATATACTTAATAAAAGTATTATTTTCGGGTGTAGATGTAATACTTAAACGACAAATGTTTTAATGTTTTGAAGTAATATTTATGTGGCAATGTGTGGTATGTGCAATTTTTTTTTAAAAAATCTTATTAATTTTTCACTTCTACAATATTATTAATTTTTCACTAAAAAAAACATTATTCATGAGATTTGGAGGGTTTTAAAAATCTAAACGACCATGTAACGATTGTCTAAGGGTAGAGGATGCAATCATGAGCATTTATATAGGGGTGTGCTATCCACACACCCCATTTTACTTCTTACACACCCCATGTTAATTTCTATTTGTTGATTTTCTTCAATTCATCCGATCCGACGGTCGAAAATTAGAAGGGTGTGTGAAAAGTAAAATGGGGTGTGTGAATATCACACCCCTTTATATATGCTTTCACATTTTTCAGACTTATACATTAATGGTTATGAATTTTATTTATTTTGAACTACCTTAAAAATACTTGAGGGTTTGTATAGTTTTAAAAATTCATGTACGCACCTTTAAAGCGTAGAGGATGCGATTAAGAGTGCTTGCATATTTTTTTCACATTTTTTGCACTTGTAAATTAATTATTTTAAATATTTAAATGTATTTGGTATTTTTTAAATTACTTGATGTTTTTATTTTTAATGTGTTTTATAATTTTTTAATCTCACTCTTTGCTCATAATATTTTATAAAATAAATAAATAAAACTTAAATTTTTAAAATTTATTTAGAATAATAATACAATAATAATTAATGAACAAAATATATATATATATATATATATATATATATATATATATATATCCACTATATTTATTGTATTTTATAGTAAGTTTTTTTTAGTAATTAAAAAAAATTAAAATCATCAAAATAACTTTTTCCTTTTTGTGTCAAAACAGGTTACCCGCGTGTCACTATTGTGTAAACCTGTTAAGGACCCGTTATTAACGGGTTACCCGATAATGACCCGATTAGTTATCGTGTCGACCCGAAACTCGTTATTTTCGTGTCGTTTTCGTGTCGTGTCAAAAACTGCCAGGTCTACCACACACATTGCCAATTTCATGCCACAAGACAACAAATGCTCCCTAGTTTATACCATACACAGATATCCAAACGAAGTTAAACCACAAACAAACAACATCAGGGCAACACCAAAACTCAAAATTACAGCCAAACAACCTGCAAACTGATTGGAGCAGCCAAACTTCACAACTATATCCACCACCATGCGGACAAGCAAAAACATAGTTCCAATGCCACCAAATCAAGACGTAAATCCAAAACAAAAGAAGAAGGCGGGGCAAAGCTTCGCGCCGAAACCAATGTCTAGGTTTCACACACCTTTAACTGAATGAGCGATGATTCGCTCTCGGGGGTGGGTAGTAGACACAAGAGCTCAGTTAGAATACTCAATCGAAAGTAGCCATTTTGGCAGCAAATGAGAATTAGTAGGGCCGAAAAAGGATCTTCGTCGGATCATTTTCCTGACGATTTGGAGGATCCCGTGATTTGGTCATTCATCATACATTCTGCGGTAAGTTTTTGTTAAGTACTATTTAAATTTAATTTTCAAATTATTTCTGAATGTACAATAAACATACATAATCACAGAATTCTCCAGATCCCTTAAAAAAAAATCCGGCTAGGATTCTTTTCCAGTAGGGCCAGGGTGGAGGACGAAAAGGAAACGGTAAAGGAAGACGGAGAGGTTAGGGAGGACTAGAGTAGAGGTGGAGTACATTTTAGTGGGCCACTTTCATTTATTTTTTGTCACACGGCAACTGGCTAGCATCCCTTTTTCTTGTCGCAAAAAACATAAGCTCTTTTCGTCCAAAAAAAAAAAACATAAGCCCTAAGCCCTTTCTTTTTTGCCTCTTTATTTTGATTAGATACTGTTTGAGATTAGCTTTAACCGGTTAGTAGGTTATTATGAAGTTAATCATTGGTTTTGACGTATTCCAGAATACTATATAATATGAGCCGATTATTTTTTGACCATCTTTCAAAAATTATGCATACTAAAATTCACTCCAATTGAAAACATTTTACTTGTCTGATTGTTACCAATTAAATTAATAAACTCATTGTCGATAAACAATGAAATGTTAATAACAATAATCAAACAATGAAATGATTCTCAAATTAGGTGAATTTATGCAAAAACAATATTTGAATAAAGACCTAAAAAAAACAAACAATTCACGTTAAAAACCAGCTGCCGGAGGAGAGGAAAAAGCAAGTTTCTCCCTCTTTCTCTCGGCATCCTGGCATTTGATATTAACAGGGTCAATGTGCTTTCTGTCAACCTTGTCAGATGACTTCTCTTATTCGCTATTATGCAACTCCTAACAGTTATTAACTTATTATGCGTAGTTGGATAGTTGGAAATCTTCCACTAATCCGCGCTTCTTTCTACAGGTTATTTTTTACTAGATGTGGGGGTTCAATGACAGCGCGGAAAGCAATATCAAGACAAAAGCTAAGAATAAAAATTCAGAACTTTCCATGAAACAAGACTAGAGGGAAAGAAGAAAAACCCCTATGTGAAAAAAAAAACAGAAGAAGAAATGAGAACCAAATCGATACCAAACAAGAGCGGTTGCAACCTTTAGAGGTTGAACATGCTTTTATACTATGTTAACAAACCATAGAACAGAAAGAAAAAAAAGGACAAATTAATTTCAAACTGTGATTCTTTATTTTATTGACTGAAAATAAAAAGAACACCACGTATTATCAGCACATCACCAAGACGATTGCATAACCAAGCGGTTGTATTTTGTAGTTTTACCAAGACTTAAACTCTTATAGCCACTAAAAATTACAACCCATATTTATAAGATAGCTTTTCATTAGCAAACCAGACGGAAAAGATAATTAACCAAATTGTTGGTTGCAATACTTGTACACCTCAATTTTTCTTTCAAAGGATTCTCAAAATCGGAGGCCTTTCATGATTGTTTAATGATTCCAAGAGAATTTCTTCTTTATTTGATCACTTTTTTAAAAAAAGATTATTTATAGGTCACTTGAGTCACTTTCTTTTGGAATGTCAGTTCTCAATAAAGAATTCTAGCTTCAACTTGGATTACAACTTGGAAATACAAACTGAAGACGTGCTTTATTTTTTTTCTAAATCAAGTGGTATGTAAAGGTGGGGTGCCGTTGAGGTAGATACTAAGTTTTTTTATTTTTATTTTTAATAAACGATATTATTTACACTAAGGCAGAAAACGTGGGTTAAGCTTCATAATAGATTAGTAATAATGTGGTAGATAATAAATTTCTATGACACAAAATTAATTCGACAGAATCCATTGTCCTCAAAATTTTATATATTTTTTTCAAGAGATCTTTTGATATAGGCGCCTCAGTTTTGAATTTTCTTGATCAAACATCGATGTCTTTTAGTGATTTGATTAAACTTTTTTTTTGTCATAATTTTGGAACATTATATCGTAACAAATTTCCTATAATCTAGCCTTTTGATTACACTCTCCCCGTTAGAGATAATTGTCAAAAAAAAAAAGTTGGTTAGATTCAATTTATTTTTACAATAATGCTACAATTTAGCAATAATTATCTACGATTTAAGATATTTTATTTCCAAAATAGTTTAAAATATTTTTGAAATCCCACAAAATCAAACGTACTAAAATAAGTTTTTCTTTTAGTACGTTAAGAGAAAATAGGATTGAGAATAATATAAACGTACAAATACACAATGTGTACAAAATAACAACAATGTACCAATATTAACAATATGTATCAAATCAAACGTACCAAAATTGCAAATAAACGTATCAATTAATGATTTTTGTAAAATTCAAACGTACCCGTATATAATATATACATAATGTATTGTACCTAATAATAATTTGTCAACAACTATATTTAAAAAAAACAGCAATATATATATATATATATATATAATTTCACACAAAAAATTGAAAAAATTACACGGAGCTTTTATGTTGATCACCAACTATTTGAAAAAAAAAATCATTTGAAAAAAGAAATAATATTAAATGTTTGCATAACAAAAAAAAAGTGATTGAAAAAACATATCTAAAAGAAGAGAAAATATAGTTTATTACTAATATCTCCACTAAATAAGGAAAAATGCATCATGTAGATAAAAGGATAAATTCAAAAATTATTTTAATTTTAAAAATATAATAATGATATGTAATTTAGCTTGATGTGGCTATTGGTCAAAGCACTTTAATCAAATTTAAAAAAAACACAAATATTTAATATAAATGATATAAAAAAAACTATAGGAGATTCTAATTTTTCTTCTTTTTGTATCCACCGGTATTTAAGTTTTATTTTATGTTTTTCCAAAAACAGCTGATCATTCTTATCAAGATGAACCATTAGAAATTAAAAATACTTTGACATGTCAACAACATGGACCATGTACATTAAATTTCACGTGCCGTATTTCAAACTTCACATAATTTTGTTTGCTCTTGTATCTTTCAGGAAATTAATATGATATTTGGAAGTGTGACATTATACGACTATGTATATAAACATGGCCTACGAGTCGATGTTTATAAGAAAATTTAACCCCCGACTTTGCCGACTTTCCCGACTTGGTTTTCCATGGATGGTTCGAATTTTAAATTACAATTAAGAACTTGTTGTAAATATCGAAATTTCGGTGAAATAAATGTTGATCATTGCATTAAAGACTACAACTGTAAACATCAAAATTTTGGTGAAATAAATGTTAATCAAAGCATCAAAATTACAACCTCCATTCATTTCATCTACATCATCCACTTACTTCACCAACAAAAAAATGGATGGTAGTGATTCATTCTCACCAACAAAAAATGGATGGTGGTGATTCATTCTCACCAACAAAATGGATGGTATTGATTCATTCTCACCAACAAAAAAGGATGGTGGTGATTCATTCTCACCAACAAAATGAATGGTAGTGATTCATTCTCAAGGCCTACAAATAGGCTTCTCCATCAAGACCAATTCATAACCAATTCACAAATACATTTCTCTACTCCCAAATTGGAAGAGAATTCTCTTGAACTTCGTTCTTCGTTCTTCGTTCTTCGAGATCAAGCCCCAACGGCCCTTGAAGAAACAGATCAAGCCCAACGGCCCTTGAAGAAACTTCGCCAAAACCTTTGAAGAATCAACAAGCACTTTGGTCACGTGCCGATTCTTCATCCAAGATCAAGCTCCGACGGCCCTTGGATCAATACAGCTGTTCTTCAAGAACAAGCCCAAAAGCCCTTGAAGATCTGTTCGTTCGTTCTTCAAGAATCAAGCCCAAAAGCCCCTTGAAGTTCGTCCATCGTTCATCGTTCTTCGTTCGTCGTTCATCCATCTTCAAGAACAAGCCCAATAGCCCCTTGAAGATCCGTTCGTCATTCAACGTTCATCTAACTTCAAGATCAAGCCCCAACGGCCCCTGAAGATCCGTTCATCCAACTTCAAGAATCAAGCCCAAAAGGCCTTTGAAGAAACGTTCATCCGCCAAACTTCAAGATCAAGCCCAACAGCCCTTGAAGAAACTTCCCCCTGTTCATCCAAGATCAAAGCCTCGACGGCCCTTTGATCAAGTCCACAAATCAAAGTCTTACGGAGATCGAATCAGAGGAACAAATAGAGATTGTAACCCAAAATTCATTAAATACAAATATATTTTGTACACGTGTTCTTCTTGTTTCGAGAAATTTTTGTGTTTACACTTGTATTGCTTTTTATTTTTATTATCTGATACAATTACAAAAGTAAACAATATGATACATTGTTCTCGTTTCACTCTGTTCTAGAAAAGATTCTCTCTCTCTCTCTCTCTCTCACTTTTGCCTATTCCGAGTAATACTATTCTTACCATATTTTTTTACCATCTTAGGTGGCAAATGAGTTGAACAAGTTACATCATTTAATTTCAATTTTTTATTAATTAAAACACTTAAATAATCTTAGGTGGAAGAAGGAGATTCCTCGTATACCACAATTATCATTTAAAAATATTGAAATTAAATGATGTAGTTTGTCCAACTTATTTGCCACCTAAGATGGTAAAGAAATGTGGTATAAAATTGTGGTAAGAAGAATAGTATCGCTCATTTATAACTGTTATTTTATTTCCTACACTCCATTTGTTTTAGTAATTTCTTCTAGAACAAAAAACAAAAAGGAAAAAGAACTCTATCTAAAGAAAGGAATATTACTTGAGCTTTCCATAGTGAGTCATTAGACCAACGCAACCGAAGGTTCTAGAACTCGAAAAGGATTCTCATCAGATACTTTTTCTAGGGATTCCGTGATCGTGACCGTTCATTGTACATTTTATGGTCATAAATTATTTCAAAATTTAAAATTTAAAATTTAATATAAATAGTACTTAACGAAAACTAACCGCAAGATGTACGATGAATGGTCACAATCACGAGATCCCATCCCCAGGAAAAGGATCCGGTGCCGGATCTTTTTCCCCAGAACCTAAACAAACCCCACATTCATAGAAGCCTCTGGCGACAAGTCCTTCATCTCCAACCGAAAGGGCTATGTTTAGCCCCCGTCCAAATTATAGTCCTGCAAGAAATTATTTTTTAATGAACAGTGTCAGACCATATTTATATATCATCTCCAACTGAATGGGGCTATTTTTTTAGCCTCCTCAATAATTTATTATTTTAAGTTTGTTCTTTAATTTTTTGGTTAATTGAATTAAACTATCATATTTAAAATAAGGTTTCCAGACATATTTTTAGTGCCACTTGTCGCTAAATAAATAAGCATTTGAATTTTTTATCTTTATATAATCTCAATAATTTTTTTGATATTATTTCGAGTGACACGTGTTGCTAAATGTTATTTAATTTTCATGTTATTAAATATTTTAATTTTACATGCTTGTTAACAATTTAGACATTAATTCAAAGATCACAATTTAATTGAATTACAACTTAATTGAAATACAACATCTTAAATATTAAAACTGCAACTTAAATATTAAAACCATAACAACTTAGATATTAAAGATTATAACAAATTAGGAGTTTAAAGAGTGTGAAGAATTGAAATAAAATGAGGTGAGATAGTATGGAAGGACAAAAAATAATGTGAGGAATTATGTAGAAATAGCTTAGGTATTTATAGAAAAAAATAGAAATTAGAAATATTTTTTTTTATTTCATCTTAAAAACAAATTCAAAATTTAACAGTTAGCTAACGTCAGCTAGCAAGTGGGCTCTGACAAATTGGGCCCCTTAAAACAGGATGGCTGACTGGCTAGCTGGTTTTGTCCAGCCTAATGGCTATCAGGCTCCTATTTGGCCCGATGGGTCCCTTCAACCTTTGGCCCATCCCTCAATTGGAGATGGTTTTTGAATTTTTTTTTTCATTTCAGGCCAAAACATGTCCTATGATCCTTTGGTCGGCTCGATTAGAGATGACCTTAAACACACTAGTTTTCTATCTTTCTAACTCTTTATATTTTTTATTTGAAAAAACAAAAAACAGAAAATATAAATTAATAATATATCTAAAAAAATAATAAAGTTAGTTACTAACCATTGTAACATCCCACATCGCCTAGGAGAGAGGATCCTGTAAGCCTTATAGGCATATTCCCATTTCTACCTAACACAAGGCCTTTTGGGAGCTCACTGGCTTCGAGTTCCGTAAGAACTCCAAAGTTAAGCGAGTTTGGGCTAGAGCAATCCCAGGATGGGTGACCTCTTAGGAAGTTGCTCGTGAGTTCCCAGAAACAAAACCGTGAGGGCGTGGTCGAGGCCGAAAACGGACAATATCATTCTATGGTGGAGTCGAGCCTTGGTTGTGGTGGGGACTCGAGCCGGGATGTGACAATTTGGTATCAGAGCCAAACCCTGGCAGTAGTGCGCCGACGAGGACGTGGGGCCCCTAAGGGGGGTGGATTGTAACATCCCACATTGCCCAGGGGAGAGGATCCTGTAAGCCTTATAGGTATATTCCCATCTCTACCTAGCACGAGGCCTTTTGGGAGCTCATTGGCTTTGGGTTCCGTAGGAACTCCGAAGTTAAGCAAGTTTGGGCTAGAGCAATCCCAGGATGGGTGACCTCTTAGGAAGTTGCTCGTGAGTTCTCGAAAACAAAACCGTGAGGGCGTGGTCGAGGCCCAAAGCGGACAATATCGTGCTAAGGTGGAGTTGAGCCCTGGTTGTGGTGGAGACTCGAGCCGGGATGTGACAATTTGGTATCAGAGCCAAACCCTGGCAGTAGTGTGCCGATGAGGACGTCAGGCCCCTAAGGGGGTGGATTGTAACATCCTACATCGCCTAGGAGAGAGGATCATGTAAGCCTTATAGGTATATTCCCATCTCTACCTAGCGCGAGGCCTTTTGGGAGCTCACTGGCTTCGGGTTCCGTATGAACTCCGAAGTTAAGCGAGTTTGGGCTAGAGTAATCCCAGGATGGGTGATCTCCTGGGAAGTTACTCATGAGTTCCCAAAAACAAAATCGTGAGGGCGTGGTCGAGGCCCAAAGCAGACAATATCGTGCTACGGTAGAGTCGAGTCCTGATTGTGGTGGGGGCTCGGGCGGGGATGTGACAACCACTATGTGGGTGGTTTTTTTATTTTTGTGATTTTCTTATTTTATTTGAAAATTTAATGGGAGAGGGAAATTTTGGAATTATGAATGTTTCACCATTTTTGGCTTCTCCCTTTATATTTTATTTGAAAATTTAATGGAAGAAGGCAATTTTGGGATTATGAATGTTTCACCATTTTTGCCTTGTCCCTTTATATAGAGTGTTACTAGACCCACCCCAGTGTTCTATTTTCCCACCCACATGATAATCCTACCCACCATAAAAAATTAAAAAAGTAAAATATTATTTTCCCACACACCATTATTCCCAAAATAACCATAACATATATTTTTTAAATAACTCTAATATATCTTTAAATAATATTATAAATAAAAATAGAAAAACCAAAAGAAAATGCAAGACCTAAGACCTAGACATTCATCAGCTCCTTCACATGACACACCCCGACCTAAATCAAGACATGCAGGCTGTCATGTGAGCGTAACGTAACCATGTGCACAGTGTGGAAGCAAAATTAATAAAGAGAATACGAATAAATTAAAACCAAGCAACTAGCAGCCTTAACTAAGATAACGGGCTAGTGCGAGAATAAGTGTGAATTACACAACCAGAGCATAAGTAGCCTAAATGCAGTTTGACTGGACAAGTACTAATTATACAACACCCGAAGGTGATTATACATTTGTGAAATCTGTCAAAACCTCTGGATATCCTCGTAAGCCACCAACGAAAACTTTCACCTAAAACCTGGATGGGCATAAAATAGAAAGTGTGAGTGGGCAAAAACAAAGCTTTTTAAAATCATTTCATTTCTCAAAAGTTCTAACCCCTCGCTGTAAAACCTGTATAATTTCCCAGAAAATAAAGCATATACTCATATATATATATATATATATATATATATATATATATATATATATATATCTCAAAACCATGCTCAGCAATAGTGATAATCAAATGTATGCCAGAAGTATGCCATGCCAAAGCATCTCAACGAAATGCCATAAGTAACTCAGTGAACAAATATGAATACCATATATCAAATCAACCCTCGGCTGAGTCTATAGCTCATAATCAATCTCAGTCATATCAAACCCTGCACACGAGTCGGAATCACCTAAAGTGGTCTGTACAATAAGACTGGGTGTAAAATAAATATGCTCAAGTGCTACGATCACGTGAAGACTGTGCGAATAATTGCGGGTCACCTACAAGTCGGAACCACCTATAGTGGTCTGTACGACAAGCCTGTGCACCTAACTTGGATCCAAGGTCAGCATATAGTGCGAGAGGTGAACATCACGTGAAGGACTATGGCCTAACTCTAGGCGGGAGCACTAACACCGGGGTGCAGGTTTATGAGCTCTCAATGTATCACATCATAATCATAAATTCACATCAACCAATCATAACTCACTTGGTACTCACCTGAGCGTGCACAACACCAATTCACATATATGCATCATATACCAATTCATGTACTAATAGTAAATCCATATGCCTAGCATTTTAAACATACTTTCATTTAAAATCGATTTTGGGAAAAATCATCAAGTATATAGATATATACTAAAAACCAAAAGCCCACTCATTGGTAAGTCAAAGGATTGTAGCCCCCGAGCCTCGATTGATGGCGCTCGTCCTCGGGATAGGTCTCACCTATATGCGAAATAACTGAATAAACGTCATTTAATGCACATAAACGAGACTAGCTAATAAATTCTCATACATAGCTCAATTTTGGTATTTGAATATATCACTGTGACCTACTCATCCTCAGGAACATCCCCGAATTTTTAAAATAATTTTTCGAGGTCTCACACGCCACCATGCCTCGGCAAAGGCACAGCCCTACGTGCCCCCACGCGCGTCCAACCCTGACGGAATCCCTAACCACCGTTAGGAATATTCCGTTAAATCCTAATAGAAACCGTTAAAACTAACCTGACAGCATTAGAATATTCCGTCAAACTTGACGAAATATTCGCCCTTCTTCCCCAGCGAGCCTCCGATCACCATCGCCGTCGCGGGAAAACTAGAAAAACTTCAAACCTTAATATCTTCTTCAATTGTCAACCAAATTTCATGAAACTTTCACTAAAATGAAGCTTATAGTAAGTAGAACACAATCTTACCAATTTCAAACTCCAAAAATCACGGAATCATGCTGGAGAAGTCTCGATAATTCGACCAAAACTTGAAACTTGTCTATCTCGACTTCCCGACTTCAAAATCACTTGGTTTTTCTTCTCCAAGCTTCGTGAGAACGTCCTAAAGCTTCCTACAAGCTTAGAATGTTCTGACACCTTCACATTTACGTGTGCATGAACAATGCACAAAATATGGGTTCTCGGGTTTCCTCGGTTTTTGAAGGTTTCATGTTCTAAAAATGGTATGGATGAACTCCTGAGCTTACAAGGAACTTGAAAATGGTCTACATAAGTTCGATATGTGGATGGAAGTGGAGGTTCAAGGTTTGTCCGTACGGTTGTACGAAAATGGAAAGGAAATCGAGAGGGAGGAGAGAGAGTGTGTACACGGGAGAGAGAAAGGGAGTGTGAGGGTGTGTGTGGTCCAGATTGGTCTCCAACCAAAACCAAACAAATATTTTAAAATTTCAATACACACACACTAACTAAAACTCAAGGGTAAAAATGTCAATTCTCGCCATTGATACAAATATTTCGGGACGGGCTGTGACATCACACCTATCGCTGCCCTACAGAGATCCCAGACCCCCCAACCACTCTTCTTCCTCCTTTTTTTTTTGTCAAAATTGCAGATCTCACACTCAATTCTCTCTTTTTTTCCATTGAAGTTTCTCGCCTTCGTTTGGCACACGCCCATTCCTTCCTCCAACCTTTCTGTTGATTCTAACCCAAATCTTTCTCAACCTCTTTCCACCAAAGATATCACACCCCACCCACCATTATTCATTTATTGTTTTAAATTATTTTTTGTTATTTCAAAATTTTAATACTAAATTAAATAGGGGTTTAAGAGTCTTCTTTTAAAAGGATAAATATGTTATTAACATTTTTATTAAATGGTGGGTGGGGAAATAAGACATTAAGTGGGAATATGACCACTCTTTATATATAGAAGATATAGATATAGATGAGCCATTTATTCAAAGACTAAAATATTCAGATTTGGTCCTTAAATTTTCACTATAGTTTATAAATGGTTGCTAAATGTCACCTGATGTTCTTGCCATTAACCTCCATAAAAAATCATGTTAAACTAAATCTGGACTAAGGGAAAGTTTAGAGATCAAATTTAAATTAGGATGACATGGACAAATTGTGGATTCTCTATTCTCACACGTAATCAAGTTGACGCAAAATCTCATAGAGGAACTTATGATGGAACTTATGATGCATGTTTTAGCGAGCTGCCACACTCCAAAGGGATTTTCATTTTAAACCGCATCTTCTATCGGTGAAGACGTACTTAATTTCTTGATCCACTGCTATAATTATATGGGAGATTATATTCACACACCCCAAATTACTTCTCTCACACTTTTTTAATTTTTTAATATTTTTCTATCAAGTGTTAGTGGTGTGTAGAAAATATTAAAAAATTAAAAAGGTGTGAGAGAAGTAATTTGGGGTGTGTGAATATAATCTCTCTAATTATATATTGAGACAATGACTTGTGAGATGGGGTGGTACAAATTTTGAAAAAAAATAAAACAAGTAGAAATAAAAGGTAACTTTAATATGCCAGAAAACGCAAATTGTGAGATGGGGTGTTACCTTTTCCTGGCGTATCAAAACAAGTAGAAATAAAAGGTACCTTTGATAAGCCAAATTTTCTGGCGTATCAAAACAAGTAGAAATAAAAAGTAACTTTGATACGCCAAATTTTCTGGCGTTTTCTTTTTTATCTTTTCCTGATTTGATACGCCAGAAAACGCAAAAAGGGGTCTTATAATTCATAGCTTCATCAACTGATTAGATTTCGTCGGACTTGTATTATAGGTAACTTTAATAGTGGAGCACTTTCTTCGTTCATAGAAAGAGTTCGACTCTTATGATCCGACTTGGTTCCCAATATATCTAGAAACTACTCCACCACATGGAAAGATGCATGGAAACCAATTGAACTGAGAAAGACCAAGAGAAATACTACCTTTGTTTGAAAAAGCAAGACGCTATAAAGCTAAGGAAAACTAATGAAAATAATTTTAAAACTTTGAGTTTTAACGATAAGGACAAAATAAAAGGTAAATTGAATAGTATTATGATTGATTTTTTAGTATAAAAATATGATTTTTCGTTAAAATGAACAGTACCGAGAACTTTTCGTTAAAATTCTCATAAATCTAACTAACTAGGATTTGATGGGTCAAACGGAAATCAACTGAAAACGTGCTTTGTGCTGTAGAAAAAGAAAGAAATGAAAGAGAAGAAAACCCGTGAAATGTAGTTCAAATGTGACTTGTATGGTGGTCCAGTTGAACCACCGATGGGATGCCCTCTAGGCCGGGGGGACATTTCATTCTAGATGCTTTGAGGTGTACTTGTTCTCATTTATGACTTATAAGATAGTGCGATTAAATCCTACATGTAATTGAGTTGGGATAGGAAATAATAACCCTACTATGATTTTATATTATCTGTAAGGGTGTGTGGTGGCAAAGGTTTCTAAATTTTGCTTCATGTTTAGTTTATTCCATCTTCCAACTTAACTCTGCGTTGCATGAATAGTCATTCAGTCAAATCTGTTTTCGTTTCTGTTAAATTTAAGAGTATAGTGGTCTTTTCATATATACATAAACAAATCTAATTATTTTTTAAAATTGAAGAGTTTGGCCCCTTACGGTTAAGGAAGATTTCCTCCTCAAAATACTTTATGACTACTCATAGAATTTCATACTTAAGATCAAAACTGTCCATATTATAAATCACTATGTAAAAATTATCTTTGCAAAAAAATAAAAAATAAAAAATAAAAAAAAGATTGTTTAGTCAAAGGAGTTCCAATTATAAGCACGAAGTTCTGTGAATAAGTCACGAGGTATTTTAAGGAGGAGTTATTCCCCAATCTTTAAAGAAAATTTTCAATGTCCTAGGAACACGGGCTGGTACATCAAGTGTTATAATAAAAGTGATTTAAATTTTTATTTAAGTATTTAACCACTTGTATTATACACTTGGAGTATGAGCCCATGTTCGCGGCACATCGAAAAATTTCTCCAATCCTTGTCTTCCTCTTTAAAATCTTTATTATTATTATTTTTGGATGAAATTCTATTTTATCATTCAACTTAATAGAAAAGTTGACCGAGTTAACGAAAAAGACTACTAGTGCAAAAATGACATAACTCGAGGATGAGACAAACTATCAGTACAACTAAGGGACAAAAACCAAACTCGTGGTATAGATTAGGGACCTTTGTTACAATTTAGCCTATTTGTAATATATCTGTTATATATAGTTTAAAGGATAATGCTAGGAAATCAAATTTGCAAATCAAATGATATATTACCGATAAAAATAAGCACATTAATCAACGCTTAAGTAATAGTCCGATTATCAACATTCACATCATTTGGTTTACAGAATTTGTTGTAGAAATTTGGTCTCCCTAATATTAGACCATCTCCAACCCTGGGCTAAAAGCAAAATTTCCCCCCAAACTCACTCCAACCCAAGGGGAAAATTCAGGCTAAATGCTAAATGCTAAACCAAGGCCAGATTCCCCCCAGAATTTAGCCCAGAAATCGGTGTGACTGAATGAAAATATTTATCGAAATTTAAATTTTTTTTTATTAAAATGTTCATAAAATTAATTTACGATAGTTTACATATTTATTTTTTTAAAAAAAAATTAATTTAAGAAAAAAAATAGCCTAAGTTTATTCTTTAATAATTTCGGGCTAAAATTTTAGACTAGAAAGGGTTGGAACAGAAAAACTGTTTCTGGGCTAAAAACTAAATTTTTCGGACTAAAAAATTTGGCTTTTAGCCCAAGGGTTGGAGATGGTCTTTGATGAGTCAATTTCATATTATATATTATTCCCTATTCTTGGTATATTTTGGTTATTATTTTGGTGAGATTTTGATCCTTTGTTATATGTTTTTAATATAGGACGTGAGGACTTGTTCGGAGCATAAAGTAATCAAACGGTGGAATTTTTGAACAATTCCAATTGGAGCTGGTTCATGTGTCAGTCAAGAAGGCAGTGTCAAAATTTCATAATTTTATCCCGAAGCATCTGATCGTGGTGAATTAATTTATGGTCAGCGCGCAGTGCTGGCAGATTGGGCTACAGAGCTTGTGAGCGACTTTTGGGTTGGAAGATGATGGATTTTGGACTTATGTTGTTCTTGGAACTTGAAGAGGAAGTCCTGATCTTTAATTTGACTCGTTTTGGGCCTGTTTTGGAGGCCTGAAGGTCCAGAAACGTGGGTTATCCTTTGATGGGCAGATTTCCTAGTCATGATAGGAATGTAATTTTTAGTTATCCTTTTATTATTTTGTTTCCTAGTTTTTAGAAAGCCTTTTCCTATTAGGGTTTTAATTAGAAGTAGTATAAATAAGGCTTCTTAGCCATTAGGTTAAGGGGGGCACAACATTAGAGAACTTAGCAAGGCTTTGGAGAATTTCAGACTTTTTACCTACAAGGTGTTTTCAATCTTTTTCTAGTTAATGATATTCTTTTTAATTTTTATTATGAGTATGCGTAACTAATTTTCTTTTCGCTAGGGTGAGGCCATGATCCTTAGCAAGAATATGTAGTTTCTTTTAGTTTGCTTATGAATTTATGCATGCAAGTTTCGAGTTATTAATCACTGGGTTAAACTATCTAGTTGTCTTAGTGATTCGCGACCATTAGGATATCTAGACAAGTAATTTGATGCAATTTTGGCGGAGGGTTGTCCCTAAAATTGACTAAGGCTTCTTGTGGTTAATATGTGTAACCTCTTAGGATGGACGACACGTTTTAAGGGTTATATGGTTTTTCAAAAGGATTTCACAAAACTTAATGAGTCTTGCATGTTCACATTCGATCTGGACACCACGGACGGGTTGCATGTTAGATATACGTTCTATGTTGGAGGTTCCAAGTAGGGCATACTTTAGGAAACCCTAACCTTTGAAATAGGCATGTGTAATTCATAAGTAGTTAGAAGAACTATATAGGATTGCTAAGGTGACGGCGGAACCCTAGTGCTTTCTCACTTGAATTCTAAAACAAAATTGTTTTCTTTTCTCTTCCTTTACAAATTGCAAATTTTAGTTTTAGTTTTTAATTAAATTCGTTTTTCTTTAATTAGGGCATTAAATCACCTTTTTCCAATATTTTGTTCTTAATAATTAGTTGGGTTTTGGTTTACATAAATTTATTCAAATTAATCCCTGAGGAAACGACCTTGCTTGAGCCGTTTATACTACAATAACCTTGTTTCTCTTGCAAGTATTTTTATCCCTTTTACATAAGTGGTAAAATATCTATCAGTCTTACCCTAGTTTAAATGTCCAAAATAGGTAATTATGTTAGGCTTATCCCAAACAAAACGATTTTAGCAATAACATAGATTTGCAAATAACTTGTAACTCAAATAATTAAAAACAATTTAACTCTACACTCGATATTTTATATTGAATGGCTCTCCATTTCGCTAAAATGCCAATTTACTAAACTTTTTTTCGTTGAATTATATTAGTTTAAATTTTTTATTCTTTAGAGATAAAGAAGAAATGAATAGATGAAGAGTGGAGAAAAGACAGTGAATCAGACGATAAAGGAATCAGGATATCGGAGGAATTAAATTTTTTTTAAGAAAAATTGATGGAAAAGACTTAAAAACTTTGAGTTTTAATAATAAAGACAAAATAAAGGGTAAAGTGAATAGTATCAGGATTGACTTTTTAGTGTAAAAATGTGGTTTTTCGTTAAAGTGAACAGTACCGGGAGTTTTTCGTTAAAGTTCTCATTTTTTTTACCCGAAACAACTAAAAATGGTTAATTTAATATTATTTAACATAACATTTTATATTTTTATCAGTAATGCTATTTATACCATATTTTTATACCATCTTAGGTAACATTTGATGTGTACAGTCACATTATTTAAATTAATTAGATTTTTAAGTTTAATTAAATATTATTTAATGAACCAATAATTAAAAAAACTAATTAATTAAATTATAATTATTGTGTACGAGAAATCTTTCTCATTTCTTCTCCTTTTACTGCTGCATACACTGAACGACTGTTACTTTTCTTAAATCTGCATCTGGATTTCCCAACCGAATAAACCACAAAACCCAGTGGTTCTTCGCTCTCCCAATCAAGTATTCATCCTTTCAACCAAGAAGTTTGCTCCAATGGTGGCTCTCACAGACCAATTTTCATGGCTTGCTATGCACAATGAAAGCTGGGTTTTGAGGGTGCTCACTGTTCTTACAGTACCCAGTACACCTGATCTGTGCCTTCCCCCGGCCACAGCGACTCTCTGAAACGAGTCGGCAGCCGGAGGTTCTGTGGGCGCAGCGCTCCGACAAGGTGTACCTGACGGTGGCACTACCGGACGCCAAAGACACCACCGTCAAGTGCGAGACTGGGGGATATTTCAGCTTCTCCGCCGTGGGAGTCCAAGGCGAGCCCTTTCACTTCACTCTGGAACTGCACGGTCCAATAACGCCCGACTGCTGCAAAACCCGAACTGGGTTCCGGAACATTCTCTGCTCGATCCAGAAGGAGCAGAGGGGTTGGTGGAAGCGGTTGCTGAAGACGGAAGAGAAGCCGGCGCCCTACATGAAGGTTGATTGGAACAAATGGTGTGGCGAGGACGAGGAACCTGATTTGGCCTCCGATGATGATATGATGCTTATGTTGGTCCAGATGGTGGAAGCAGCGATGACGACGGAATGCTCTATCTTCCGGACCTAGAGAAGGCGAGAATGTAGGAAAATGGTGCTGAAGTAGTGAGTAGCAAGCAACGATATGGGATGGACGGCAAGCGACTCTTATTGTGTAGATCAGAAAAGAGGGAAAGCTCGTTAAACTTGATGGAAGGCAGAATACTTTGATTTTGACATGACATGACAGATCCTCTTGCTCTAAACTTAGTATTCTGTTTGGTTCGAACTCGAAGGTTTCACATACAATGTGGATCAGTTGACTGCTGTAGTTCATCTTTAATCACCAGAAAGAGCAGAATGGTCGGCAAAAAGTTGGAACGATGAGAACAAAGAGAAAATCCGTGAGTATTAGACCCTGAACTTGTAAGAACGTGAAACAATGATCACTTCGATTAACTTGAGTAGAACTTTTGTCCCTTGTTGCCGCTTTAAACACTTTAGATGAAAGTTGTAACGCTGTTATCCTAAAAAAAAGGCTGGGTTTTGAGAATTTTCATCATTTGGTGTGCTATTTTTTACAGTTTTGTTCTCTCATTTGAATACCTGTTGAAAAATTTGCAGAACCCACCAAATCTCATGTGTTTCTATACCCAATGAAATCTAGGTTTACAAAGTTTCATGATTCAGTGTGCTTGTTCTGCATGCTTTGTTCTTTGATTTGAATCCATGTTGAAAAACTTGCAAAACCCACCAAATTCATGGTTTTATGCCCAATGAAAAATTTACAAAACCCACCGGTAGAAAGAGGAGGGAAGGGAAGTATAAAGACTCCTTATATGCCACAATCATCATTTAATTTATTAGCTTTTCTTAATTATTGGTTAATTAAATTTAAAAAAATCTGATCAAATTTAAATGATGTAGTTGTCCACATCAGATGCCACCTAAAATGATATGAAAATTTGGTACAAAAACTTGGTATGAATAACATTACTCTATTTTTATACAAATTTCTTTCATTTTCTTTCACTACCCTTATTTGTGGTAGCAAAAATCTGTCGTCTTTAGTTTTGACGAACTTGTACCTACAAAATAAATAAACGCTTTTAATCAAGGCCAAAGCCTCACGTGCCCACGAGATGGGAGGAATTAGTCAATGGATCTACAATGTCTAAGTCAGATTCTCTAAAAAAGAGTGAGTGCTTAGGGCTTAATGGCTTAACAAGAGCTTACCAGAAATTGGTGGAGGTGACGTATTTACAGGGAAGTGGCTGACCATAGGGTTAGGGTTTTGCCCTACACACGGCGACTTTCCATTGGCTAGGGTGGATGGATGAGGACAGAATAATCCCAAAGATATTAATTAGGAGATAATATCTTTGGATAATGATGAAAGTATCCTTGATTACTTATGATAAGGATTCCTTACTTGTTCGATTTAATCTTCAATCAGGAATATATTAAAGATATGACTTAGTAGTTAATTCTATCTTTAATGCTTTTGACGTTTCTCCTTGCCATGGGCAGGAGAGCAGATAAGGTTGTAGTTGTTGCTTAGGTTTTCAGGGATGTTGAACTGCGCGTGGAAATCTTTGTGAGCCCTACTAGTTTAATGAGGACATCTTCGTCACTTGTGGGTAAAATTCTACATGTCAGGTATGTATTATTTTTGGATCTACAAATTCCCCACACTTGCTGTGTTGTACATAGGAGGTGCGGGAAGTGAAGAAGTAAGTATGCCAAAAATGGGTTCTTTGATTGCATTGGATTTTGAGCTCAAACTTGTAAAAGTGTCTTTTGGGAGATGGAATCCAGCTGCCTGTAGAATTCATTTAATTTTACCTTAAGTAGGGGATTAAATAAACCTAGAGAGCAATTTCCTTCCAAACAAGAAAAAGAGAAAATCAGAGGATATTGTTCCTCTTCCATCAATTTTCTTCTTTGCTTGCCCTGTGAAGAGTCGAAAATAGTTTCCTTCTTCTTATTGCTGCAGCAGGGGATTGGTAGACTGGAGCCCAAATAGGTGACACGGCAACATGGGTTGCCTGATAATGGGCGTCACCGTAGCTCGGGCGAGGCCGAGGTGTGAGAAATTTTATGTTACATAAAATTCAGAAAGTGTATGCGAGAGCCTTTTTTGCTACGTTAAATCGAGCTCTCAATGAAAGCACTAACTTGTAGTATCAACAATTTGTCGTCTCCAGTTTTGACGAACTTGTACCTACAAAACAAATAAATATATGTGATAAAAGACAAAGCCTAACATGCCCATAAGGCCGGGGGGAGGGGGTTTGACTAATGAACCTCCGATGCCCAAATCAGTTTCTTAGGGTTTAATTGCATGGCAAAAGCTTACCAGGAATTGGTAGGGTTTTACCCTACACTTTTCCCATTGCCCAAGGTGTGTTATCCATAGGATGAATGAGGAAGGAATAAACCAAAAGATATTCATCATGATATTATATTTTAGGATGATGGTAAAAGTATCCTTGATTGATTGCGATGAAGATTCCTTACTTGTTCAAGTTCATCTTCAATCATGAATGTATTAAATATATGATTTATTAATTAATCCTATGTTTAATGCTTTTGACTTTTCTTCCAATAGGCAAGAGAGCTTGATGAGATTGTAGTCGGCTACTCAAGTCCTCAAGAACGCACGTGAGAACCTTTGTGGGACCGCCAATTTAATAAGAGCATCTTCATCGCTTATGAGTAAAAGTTCACGCTCCAGCTTCAAAATTTTAGTATTATTTTTTACTCCACATTATTCATCCATCTTCTAGCTAGCTAACAAAAAAAAACTAATTAATAAACGATAAAACGCCAAACATGCCCTAACATTTCTATACTTCATCTAACCTCCACCATAAGCCCCTTAGGGTGTGTTTGTTGCCCTGGACTATATTGAACTGGACTAGCTTCAGGGATTAAGTTGGATTGGCTTAGACTAGACTAAGATGGACTGACTTAGTGAAGCTTTTGATGCAGTGTCGGATTAAAAAAAAGGATAATTAACAGACTAGAATATTATATTATTTAATACATTTATTATTAATTTAACATTTTTTTTCTTTTTTTTCTTTCTTAAAAACTCTGCCCCTCTCTGAAAATTTCTTTTCTCTTCTCTCTCTTTAGCTCCGTTCCATCTCTTTTTTCTCTCCCTTTTTGTTGCAAAACCATCTTTCCTTTGAACTCTATAATCTATACAACCAATCAATCATCATCTCTATTAATTATCTGACTGACTCCATTGATTTTTCCAATTTCTTGATTTTCTTTATCTAGCGAGTTGGTCAAAGTGTCGGTCGAGAAAGAAAGAAAGAAGCTTTGAGCATTATTTGAAATAGAGAAAAGGGTTTTTTTAGAGATTGGTAGAAGACAAAGTCTGTTCATCCCCAAAGCTAACCCATCTGGGATTTTTTTTGGGAAAAAGGAAAAACAAGCACTGCTAATTGCTGACCACGGCGACGACGCTATAGAAGAAGAAGGAAGCCCGAAGATTGGATGTCGTTGTTTAGCAAGCAAAGGTTGGGGTTTGGATCTTGGCCTCAATTTTCCTTTAGTCCTGCTTAATACCAAGTGAAAGTATGGGACTAGACAACGGGGTTTAGCGAAGCGGGGAGGGCCTCGTAGTCGAGGCGAGTCCCATTTATTGTAGTCCAAGACCTTATCAAATGTATGATAATAATCCCGGTTAAGGCAGTACAAGCCAATCCCTCCTAAAAACGTAAACCAAACGCACCCTTACATTCCACATATTGCACGCGTGCTTGGATCCATCTCTAGAATTTACCACATTTAATCATCTATCTGTAAGATTACTTATCTTACCTTTTATGAGTAGTGTAATCTCGTTGCATAAATTTTATACCCAAAATTGTTCAATTTTTTAATTTTTATTTGATGTGAAACCGTTCTTATATACAAACCTTATACCTTCGTATAAATATGATCATACCTAATTAGATATTGGAAATTGTATGTTTATAGTATCATAATATTTAATTTGTGTGGGAATGAAAAATAAGAGTCAAGTGTTTTAATTAAATTTAATAAATTCATGAGTTGCATTTACTCATTGGAACTTTAAGCAACAATCACAGTGTTTCAAAAGGAGTGGTTTGAGTTCTATATAAACTCAAGCATCCCACCCGTATAAAGTACGCGAGAAGAGTTTTCTCCAATGTCTTTTATTCTTTGTTCGTCAAATTCCAAATCGTATCTTGAGAGTACAGAATATATAAGATTCTTCAGAGTCGGAATATTGCTGTGCTTCAACTTCGGATTATAGATTGCTAAATTTTGAGAACTTACGCCTGCAAACTACATTTATACAAACCTCATCTCCAAGTTTGTTAGTTATACTTCTTACTTTCTCTGTTGCTTACTTTGATTGTATACACACTTATTGTTGTATTATTATTTTGGTTTGTGATATTTATGATTATTTTTAATGATTAAAATTTATTTTATTATTTTCATATTTCCTAACATTACTCCAACATTAGACGGAGGAAGACAAATGTAAGGTCATCGTGGATAACTCCAAGAAGGTCGTATGTAATGTAATGTGTAAGTAGTCTGAAAATTGTATACCCAGTTGGGCACGTCGCTGCTAATGATACGTTACTACGGATGCTACAAAAGATAACAATGTATTATAAGGTTAAAACTTGTGTTTCTCTTGATGACTATTTAATTTAGTGATTCGAGTGAAACGTCTTACTGAGGCATATTTAATTACTTATTATTTAAGCATGAAACATTTTGTAAAAGGAAAACTAATGAAAAGGGCTTGAAAACTTTGTGTTTTAACGATAAGGACAAAATAAAGGGTAAAGTGAATAGTACCAGTATTGACTTTTTAGTGTAAAAATGTGGTTTTTCATTAAAGTGAACAGTACCGGGAGCTTTTCATTAAAGTTCCCTTTTGTAAATACTAGAGATATTTTATTTTAATTTAAATTGTGAGTAGAGAGATTTAAACTTACATGCATAAAAAAGAGCAAATCCATTCCAACTACTATGTTTAAGGAAAACTAATGAAAATGGCTTGAAAACTTTGAGTTTTAACAAAAATGACGAAATAAAAGGTAAAGTGAATAGTACCAGGATTGACTTTTAGTGTTAAAATGTAGTTTTTCGTTAAAGTGAACAGTATCGTGAGTTTTTCATTAAAGTTTGCTTATGTTTATGCACAAGTTTACAACGTTTTCTATTCTGAAGATGAATGACTATAATGTAAGTATAGTTGAATTTTTGTGGTCAACCGCATGGTTCCTTTTTTCTTGGTTTAATTATTTTCTCTTTTAGTTGCTTCATATACTGAATTATGTACATTTTTTTTATAAGGGGCAGATCCGTGACACTATTTTTTTACATAACTTTGACACTTTTTGTAGGGCTTACTTTGTAATGTATTTTAATGATCCGAACTTTGTATCTTTTAGAATATCATTCATAAACCCTAAACCCTCAATCATTGCAATTGGCAATAGTCTTTCTATGGATGTTCGGAAATATGTTTCATGTAGCTTAACGGTTATATGGTTTCAGATTTGAGTAATTTTTAGTAGACATGATCCATTATGGAGTAGGCTCCACAAAAACTTGTGTTAAAAGTTATGTAAAAAAAGTAGTGTCATAGAGTTGAATATTAGAGTGTGCGATAACCAATACTACAAAATAATAAGAATTTTATTAAACAAACGAAAATACCAAAACGGCTACAAAACTCCAAGGGGGCGTTTGTTTGCCCTCACTAAAAGGTACTGGACTGGACTGGACTAAGGGTTAGTCCAGTCCCATGTTTGTTCCTGACAGGGACTAAGTTTAATGAGACTAAGTCTCACTAGCCTAGACTAAATCAGGGACTAGCTGGTCTTAGTGAAACCCCTCAAAAACCATGGGACTAGCTAAGACTGTCCACTTTCTCCTCCTTTCTCCTCTGCACCTTGCTCCTCGACCACTCACATTCAAAAGCCATTGGACTAGATGTTTTTCACAACCAATTTTCATATAAAATACCAAATTGAAGAAAAGATTGGAACGGACAAGTGAGAAAAAGATGGAGAAAAAGAGGGAGAGAATTAGGCGGTAAGGAAGGATTAGAGGGATAAAAAAAAGATAAAAAAATATTAATAATTATGAATGAAATAATATAATATTAGAGTTTGTTAATTATCCTGCTTATTAGTCCGACACTGCACCAAACGCTTCACTAAGCTAGTCCAGCTTAGTCTAGTCTAAGCCAGTACAGCTTAGTCCCTAAAGCTAGTCCAGTCCGAGACAGTCCGGTGCAACAAACGCAAAGAGACTACATTGTGAATGACTTGCTCCTCAAACTAAATTACAATCTCTATTTATAGAGCAATAAACCTTAAAAACCCTAATGCGTAAATGCCAAAAATATCCTACTACAAAATCAAATCAAATCAAATCTCTAATTAATTTCCAAAATAAACCTAATAAATGTCAACACCCCCCATCAAACTCATGGCGGCACACGTCATGAGGTTGCCAACAAGAAGATGCAGATGCCAGACTCCAAATTCCAGTGCTAGTGCCAGTGCCAATGTCAATTCCAATGCTAATGTCAATGTCAATGCCAATTCCAACTTCCGAACGAACAAATAAAAAATCTAATTTACTTTGTCCACAACATCATTCGAGTGGTCACCAATTCAAGCACTCAAGTGATCATTGTAGAAGGCAACAGCAAGCTAGAGATACAAGCCTAATAGCAACAATACATGGGCCTTAAACACAAGAAACATAATTTGTTTTCTTGCCCGTGTGGGCCTTTAAACAAAAAACCAACGTTTTTTCTTTTTCTTTTTTTTCTTTGGTCCTCTTTTCCTTTTTGTGCAAACAAGTGCAGGAACTCTAGTGCAAAACGCACGAGGTGTAGATGATGCAGGTCATATCAGAGGCAGTGCAAGAAACGGTGTGGTGATGTGGACCAAGTGCAAGTTAATCAGACAGGTTGTGAGGGCAAATTGCAATGCGGTGGTGGTGATAAGAATGGCTTCGACTACAGAAGAGCGGAAGACGACGAACGAAACTGATACCCAGTAAACGGACAAACAAATTGACACTAATCAATAATAGATTAAATCCCAAAGGATCAAACCTGCTCTGATACCAAGTTGAATATCAGAGTGCGCGATAACCAATACTACAAAATAATAGGAATTTTATTAAACAAACAAAAATATCAAAACGGCTACAAAACTCCAAGAGAAGACTACATTTTGAATGACTTGCTCCTCAAACTAAACTACAAGCTCTATTTATAGAGCAATAAACCTAAAAAACCCTAATGCGTAAATGCCAAAAATACCTTATTACAAAATCAAATCAAATCTCTAATCAAATCTCCTCAAACTAGACTACATTTTGGTATTATATATCATGTCTGGCATCTAGGCAACCCACAAACAAACAAGACCAAGCAATCATCAGGTCTCACTTACGAGAAGCCTCTTTCATATATGGTCAAATGGCCTAAAATTCTAAATCGTTGGGCTTTCCACGGTCATCATTCTGCGTACTCGTAGCATGCATTTTTCTAAAAGGTGTGTGCTATCCACACACTCCTTTTTACTTCTCTCACACTTTTTTGGATTTCGGCCGTCAGATCGGATGAATTAAAGAAGATTTAACGGACAAAAATTAACAGGGGTGTGTGGCACACCCTTTCTAAAATTCTACTAAAAGACGTATGGTACAAGGCTACGCATTTGTATGAATGAACCAGCCACATGTTACACCCTTTCTAAAATTCTACTAAAAGACGTATGGTACAAGGCTACGCATTTGTATGAATGAACCAGCCACATGTTTCCAGCCACATGTTTGTCCGAGACTTCTTTCCATCCTTGCGTGCGCAGACTAAAACCAGCTTGTCAAAGGCAACCAAATTGGCACTATGATTGAGAACAGTACTGTAACAGGATGTGACAGCAAGAGGCTCTCCAAAGTTCTACTACCGTTGTCAATTATATTTTGTGATCCTTACTAATTTATGGTTTTTATCAACGAGACTCCCCTATTATGGTGAGACTCTCAGACTTGTTTGATAGTTTACTTGAATCTAACTTTTTAAACTCAAAAACAGTTTTCAAGTTTTAGGTCTTAAAAACTTGTTTGGTATGATTATTTTTAAAAACTGAACTCAAGACTAACTAAAAAATATAGTATATTCCTTAAAAACATAAAAAGTAAGTTTTTAGAATTTTTAAACTTAAACTCACTCATTTCTTTTCTCTCTCTCCTCCCCTCTCACTTCAAATATATCTCTCTTTTTTTCTTTCTTTCTCCTTTCTTTTTTTACTTTTTTCGTCTCTACTCCAATCCAATCAAGTTTAAGTCGTAAGATTTAAAAATTTTAAATCACAAACCAATCAAGTTTTTGAGTCTTAAAGAAAATTGTTTTCAAGAAATGTTCTTAAGAAATGTTTTGAGAAATGATAAAAAATTTCAAATAAGAAACCAAACAGGCCATCAGTTTCTTTGACCTATTCAATCCTAGTACAACATGAATTAGCAATCCTCTCACAATAAGACTTTTCTATTTAAACTTAGGACAAAAATAATGGGCTTCTAAGACTCATATTCATGATCATATTCTTCCCAATCTTTAAATGAAGATAACAAAATTGAAAGGTTCCGATTATGAAATTTTTACAATGAAGATATGCTATTCGCAAGGCGTGTGATATGTGCATTCTCCCATGTGAGTTGTAAGTGATATCCATTATATTCTACTCTAAGGAGAGAGGATATATTCTACTCTAAGGAGATATAATATATATTTACTCCAAGGAGAGGGCAATTGAGCGAAGCCACACATTGTGCTAGCCATAACTAGGTATCGAACTCACTACAAATATTATACACCATTGTCATCCACGTAACTCAAACATGAGACCCCTTACAAACTAGTGAAGAGAAATATAACTAAACCGTATTTGTATTTTTTAAAATTTGACAAATAACTCTAAAGTTACAAGTAGTTACAAAATTGTTTTTAAATTACAAACAATAATTTACACTAAGTGGAGGTGAGAGCGTTTGGACTCGATATACAATGAGTTGAAAAAGAAGACCCAAACCATGCACCAGATCAATCTACCACTTGCACGGTTACAAAATTGTTAATAACTCATGTGTGACTATCAAGTTTATTGCTTTATGCTGCATAAGAGGTATTTTTTCAGTTTCTAAGTTATGATTTTATTTATAAGAAGAAACGAAAAGTCTTATTTGTTGTAGGCATAATTTACTGAACAATTATAGAGAACATAGAGAGAGGGTGTGGCACAGTAGGGGGAGATGTGTAATTGTGAGGTGTGTTATTCCACTCCATTGTGCCTTTATTTATAGTAGTAGGGAAGGTAAACTTTTTATCCCAATAGGATTACAACTCTAATAGGATAATATCTAGTCTAAGAGATACGGTAGAATCCTATAAGGATATCCTAGATATGTTAGGATTTACACAATCACATCCATAATCTAATAGGGCTGCAACACTCCCCCTTGAGTGTGAAAATATTCAAACAAATGGCATCAGGTCTTCAGAGATGAAGTAAATACAGTTGAAGTCATCAGCACAATGAGCGTATGTGAGTCTCAAATCAATGGAAGAATGCATAAAAGCTAAAAATCACAAAACCTCGCTATGGTAAAACCCAAGGTGGGAGAAAAACCCATAGGCTAAGGAGAAATTGAGAAGTTTCATTAAGTCAAAACTATACGTCTTCAGGACACAAGTAGAAAAGCTCACAATGGTATGACCAGCCCAAGATGGGTGCCTCGTCAAAGTTTAGTTAGGTAGCAAAAACTCAGTGGGAAAAATGCTCCTAATCGAGGGAAAAAGAGTACATTAGATCAAGTGAGTATATTTCTAGATACTCCCCCTGAGTTTGACAAAAATTTCCAAATCGTAGGCATACCGATTTCTCATACAAGCTTCTGGAATGCTGACTTCGGCAATGATGTCGTGTAAAGGTCTGCAAGGTTGTCTGGCATCGGCTTGCATGACTTCAATCTTCTGATGCTTTGCTGATGTGATGTAGATGCAATACGTCTTGGCGTTGACATTGTTGATGTATCATGTCTTGGTCGGGTTGATACATGTGGCATAATCTTTATGGATCATCATCTGGACTCAACCATGGATGAAAATAGTAAGTAATTCAAATATGCACAACAAGAGCTCTCAACCATGTCTCATATGTGGCGTAGTGAATTGAGTTGAGTCTTGGAATGAGTCAAAAATTTCGCAACTAAGGTCATATTGTGGACCTCCAAGATATTGTGATATCCCTAATGGTAAAGACATGACCATTTGGGGATGTGTCTTGTGTGGGTTTGATAACTAACCAGCGTCAACATAATAAACAAGGCAAGCATCATTCTGATCATGAGGGTCGGATTCGTTCGGGATATATTGAGATTAGCCCAAATCTATAGTACCTTCAGGGTAGTGGAAAAAATATCTTTAATACCAATTAAGTGGTTGCGTGTAGGCGCGGTGCTGCATCTTTACCAATAAATCAACAGCAAATGAGATGTCATATGTAATGAGTTAAGTACAACAAAGCGTAAAATTGAACTCGGATATGGAACTTTGGATTCCATAACCTCCAACATAAACGACCAAACCGTCTTTTAAGGGCGGCACCCCCTTCGAGGATGTTGACTCGACATCAGTTAAGTACGTTTATCCTTGCAGGCATGTTTACAGCTGGTATATGATCTCGTCACTTTATCTAGATTAGAGGAATGTGTTTTGAGCAACATTCTAAAAGCTAGAATACATTGCACTTGCGTATCACACTTGTGCAGTACGGGGATCGAGATGAAACATAATAAGCAACGTCCATGCAAATTCACATCATTCTACAGGAACATTAACATTTTTATCTCCTCTTAACGGCAGGAAGATTGTCTCATTGAAGTGACATTCCGCAAATAAGCGGTAAAGAGATTGCATGCAAAGGCTCTAAGGAAGCTAATGCGAAGGAGAATCATGATCGACAAAGATTGATAACCTTTTGCGATGAACCATATTGGTACATTGCGGCGGCACAACTTGGCACATGAAAGGCACACTCAAATGTCTAAGTATGAATCATCATGTTCGTACCCTATAACCAATTGTAACGTCAAATAGGTTAAGTGGCAATGGGCCTCAAGGTAGACCATCATAGCTACGTACAAGATTGCATAGCCCTAGGCAAAAATCGAAAACTTGGTGCGTTCACCAAGGTTCAAATGATCATTTAAATTACGCTTTATGATCACTCTGCGAGACTGTTTTAGGGTGAACATAGAATTCGATGTCCAATTATAAACTCAACAGACTTGCAATACTTTATTGAAAACCTTCAATATAAACTCTTCGGAATTATCTAATGTTCTAAAATTTATGGGATAATTAGGGTGGTGAACCTTAAAATTGGCCATGAGGTTTAGCAGTAATGTGTGTGGACAAACATGTGACCAGCTTTTTATTCATCAACCAAAACCATAATTATTTATATGGTCTGCATTTTGGTTGGATTAGTCCACATATATTCCCTTGAATCTACTGTGAAAATAGGATAGTTTCGTATCTTTGCTAAGGATGATTTAGAAAATCAATTTCCTCAAAGAGAATGCTTGGCAAAGTGTGCTTGTAGGCACAAGATCCTTACTTCGGGTAAAGAGATGCGTCATAGCATCATTGTTTGACCTAAGTGTCCCAAAAGGTCATGCTAAAACAAGTAAACTACTCAATCACCCGGCTCTAGGCCTGCCACATGTGGCATGTTCCCTATTAGGAGACAATCTATTGGCCCCAAAGCAAAGCTTTAGGCTCATTTTTGGAGATGGTGCAAAGATATTCTACTCTATTTTCCATAAATGGTTTCATTAATGATCATTGTTCTCTCAAATATCCTTCAAACTCAATGTCATTTGTCCAGGTCGTGAAGAATATAAGTTCTCTTAAATGGTAATATAGTACCATCCATACAACGAGGAGTGTGTCAATGCTCTTAATCAAGTTGGATGGACCTGAAGTCATTGCTAGATATGTGATTTAGGTACAAAGTTAGTGTGTGTAGTATCACATTCATCTAGACAACTAACTTTCCCACATTTGTACTTAATCATGTCTTTAATTGAATTCGGTCACATGTATAAAGAAACATGATTCAATTAACTCATATTCGAGGACAATATGGATAAGGTTATCTATAACTGAAATAAACACCAAAAATGAATCCAAGAACATAGAAAAGTGTTCACAAAGTAAACCAAAGTTACTAAGGGATTCGGCCAACAAGGCCGTTTATGTCAAAATTCTGCTTTTCCAACAGTGCTCGATGGAGCAAAATTAATCTCACATATTGACTACTAGAATGGTACTCCTCAACGACATTGGTAGGGGCACCAACAAGTGCATAACCAATGATCTCTTCCATTAGACGGAAGTAGATTCTGCAGGGTTGAGGTTCGGGAACAATATCCCTTATTTTTTTTAAGTTTAAGGTCTTAGGTGCCAAGAAACATGCTTTAGGCATGATGCCACACCTTGGCAGGCCCTGATTCTATCATTTATTGTATAAAATAAAAAATAAAAAATAAAAAACTCGAAATTGGATTGTGAGATAGACATACCCAGATTTGGGCTTAGTAGGCTCTTGATGAAGCTAAAAGGGTTTGTTCGGTTAGCCTTTGCCGAAGCAGAGCAATACCGTTCGATGCACCTCTACCGAAGTAGAGAATGCATGCTGATGCATCCTTGTCGAAGCAAAGCACCACCATTCGGTTGACTTCAGCCAAAGCTAAGTCTATATCATTCTCTCACATTTGTGGTAGTAATTTGATCTAAGAATTTAGTAATCTTTCACTCTCTATATTGTTGCTTCAGGAGCGAGTTATAAACAAGGAAGGACGAGAAAGTATTCTCCAGTCAAAATTTGATCAAATTTATAAACTTCATAATTGTTCTCATTCATGGACGTAATCATGGTGTGCTTCATGCAATATCATGCATGATCATACAATCTTTAGAAGCGAGCCAAAGAGTCATGAAATCCTCGTTCAAGAGGTACTTTTGTTTGTAGTGCTTCAGGCATAGGTCTTCGAGTGAAGATCATGGAAATTTTTTAAATGGTTTCTCATCTTCTTGATAGTCAAGTGGAGATTTAGGTCCACTCCACATAAAGTGGTTTCTAGTAGAAATGTCCAAATCAGGGAAATCGAACTTGTGACGGTTCGACAATCCATTGAATTAAGGGAACAATACGGTGAATAGTGTTATGGGAGATAAAACATCCATAAGTATCAAAGTTAGAACATTCGGGTTCTAAGACATGGTTTACATGAAAAACATCTATAAGTATCAAAGTTAGAACATTCGGGTTCTAAGACATGGTTTACATGAAAAACATCGGGTTTTCATGGGTGTATTGTTTTATGAAAACTTAGGGTTTCAAGGGCACTAAATTCAAAACCACAAGTTCAATTTAGTTTATGAGAGGTTCATACAAGAACATAGAATACAAGATACTGATTTAAGTACAGTGGATTTGAGTTGCTTCGAGAACTCAAGTGTGAGCATTTCGGGACTACGAAATGATGTCAATGGTTTAAAAAAGATAATTAAAATATTGAATTGTTAATATCTAAAAGTGAGCTTCAGGCCAATAATTTTAGATTTCTTATCAGATTAATGGACTGATGGTCACTTTTAATTAATTTATTAGATCGGGACCATGCAGAGTTAATCATAGAGGCAAAATAATAACGCCCAAATCATATTAGCTTCAATTGGCTTCGGGCCAAGTGATAACAAAAATATAGCCTAGTGCGGCTTTAACCAAAAACATCCCAAAAACATTTAGGTATGGTTAAGAAGCGCAAGGGGGTGTGCCAAAGTATAACATTGAGTCGGAAAAAAGTCGCGGCTTAGCACACTTGGGCTAGTTACAGTACATAGGACAAGGTCTTGTAGCAAGGCTACAAGCCTGTTGGGGCTCGAAGAAATGCCCGCTTTGCAGCCAAGTTCGCTGTAGTGTAAGCTCCAGGCTTGCTGCAGCTTGGGCTGAGAGGATGGGAAAAGCCCAACATCGCATAAGCTGCTAGAGGCGGGCCAATATCACAGGAGGAAGCAAAAGCCCAATATTCACTGGCTTTGGGCTAGCGCGAGAAGCCTAGCTTCGCTGGCTTCAGTGTGAAGCAGGACTAGCTCAGCAATGTTGGCTTGGTGGGCCGCTGGACAAGCCCAATATGTGTTGGCTTGGTCTGGTGCTAGCCAGAGTGAGGAAGAAGCCTAGCATACAAGTTGCTGGTATGCTGCTTAGAGGGTTGCAGGCCTAGCTGGTTCAAACCCAGGCCAAGGGGCTGGTCTACTCATGCAGCAAAGCCCAAATGGCTGATGCCTCAAAGTTCCAGCGCCCAAGCCTCGAGATGCAGGCTCAGCTTAGCGTTAGTGTAAACACGAAAATTTCCTGAAACGAACGAGACAAGAACACGTGTACAAAAATAATATTTTTATTAATGACTTTGTTTGGGTTACAATCTCTATGTGATTTGATCCTCTGATTCGATCTCCGTAAGATGTTGGTTTGTGGATTTGATTGATCCAAGGGCCGTCGGGGCTTGATCTTGGATGGACGGTTAATGAACGATGAACACTTCTTCAAGGGGCGTCGAGCGCTTGATCTTGAAGCAGATTTTGACAAAGAACGAAGAGAGCTTTCTTGATCATTCGAGGTTTGCTTGAGAACTTTAGAGTTTTGAGTATTTCGAGGCTTTTGTTTGACGTGAATTCTCTTCCAATTTTAGAGTCGAGAAAATGTATGTAAAAAATGCCCCCCTGATCTTTTGATGGAGCAGCCTATTTATAGGCCTTGTGAATGAATCACTACCATTCATTTTGTTGGTGAGAATGAATCACCACCGTCTATTTTGTTGGTGAGAATGAATCATCACCGTCCATTTTGTTGGTGAGAATGAATCATCACCATCCATTTTGTTGGTGAGAATGAATCACCACCGTCTATTTTGTTGGTGAGAATGAATCATCACCGCCCATTTCTGTTGGTGAGAATGAATCATCACCGTCCATTTTGTTGGTGAGAATGAATCACCACCATCCATTTTGTTGGTGAGAATGAATCACCACCGTCTATTTTGTTGGTGAGAATGAATCATCACCGTCCATTTTTGTTGGTGAGAATGAATCACTACCATCCATTTTTTGTTTGTTAGTGAAGTAAGTGTATGATGTAGATGAAATGGGTGGATGTTGTAATTTTAATGCAATGGTCGACATTTATTTCACCAAAATTTTAATGTCTATAAATGTAATTTTTAATGCATTTGTTAATATTTATTTCACTGAAATTTCAATTTCTACAAATGCCCCCAGTTCAAGGCGCGTCGTATACATGTGCTTGTCACGTGTAGAAGATGCCTTTTGAAGTCCCTTGATGTAGACGTCTATCAAGGGCCGTCAAGGCTTGATCTTGAATTCGGCTGGAAGATCTTCTGGTTTCTTCCAATCTTTTGATTTTCCACAGACTTAATCTTGAACTGGATTTGATTCAAGGGTGTTGGACGCTTGATCTTGAAGAAACTGAACCACGAGCAACTTGGTATGGTAAGTGATCTTTAGTTTGGTTGGGGACGAATCAGCACCTGCAGTTGTCATACTTGTTGATTCTCCACGAGCTTGATGTATTACGCGGAAGTTTGAATGGAAGTTCCGACATATTGCTTTTCTTCATCCTTGTCTTGCAGGCAAGAGCTAGGACAAAGGAAAGGACAGGGGAAAAGCGTGATATGAGATACCTTTGCTTTCGACCCTGATGATATGAGATATTTTTGCTTTTGGAAGAAGTAGTGGATGAACCGGCACATATATTGGTTGCGCTTGTCTCCACATGCTTCGATGTATCAATTTCACCTGCTCCATCTGTTCTCCTTGCAGAGGCGGTATCTTCTTTGGAAGCACAAGATGTTGAAGATGAGTATTCGAGAGCAAGGCTAGGTAAGTAATCAGGGAAGGAGTTCCAGGCAGTCAGTTCCAGACCGAAAGTTTGATTTCAGGCTCCGACTGATTGCTTTCTTTCTTCTCGTCTTGCAGGCAAGAGCAATGGCTAGGGAAAGAACAGGGCGATTTGCATGATATGAGATACTCTTGCTCTCAACCCTAATGATATGAAATACTTTTGCTCTTGCAGGAAAGAAGCATAAGATTTTGATGTTGGTGCGGACTTTTTAAATTGAAATGGGGTTTTTGGCTGAGGAAATGGGCTGATCTTTCTAAGTGGCTTGATTGAAGGGTTGTTCTCAAGGAGGAAGAGAACTGAGTTTTTTTTTTTGAAAGCTTTGGTCGCAGAAACATTTTCTGGCAAGAAGGAAGAATTAGGCGTTTTGGATGTGTGCCTCGCCATGAAGGGTGAGGGTGACCTATATAGGGAGGGATGCGATAACAGGTAGTGCGCGGATTTGGACTTGTCACTCATGTCTGTCGGCAGAAACATGTTGGCGTGGTAGTTGAAACAGTGGAACCTCACGCGTTTTTCAACTTTGTCAGCCGTGTGGTGGTTGAAATAGTGGAACCTCACGTGTTTTCTACTTTTTCAGTAGTGTGGTGGTTGAAACAGTTGGCTTCACGCGTTTTCAACTTTGTCAGCAATTTTTTGACAAAGTTGCACGTGATGTCTAAAAAAGTTGAGATTGCGTCTGAAAGGAGTTGACGGATTTTAGGCGGGAAAATCTTGCTTTTGGAATTTGGGGAGTGTTGTGCATTTGACCTTTGAACAGGTGGTTGCGTTGCTTCTCTTTTTATAGAGGTGTTGATTGTATTCAAGACGCACACTTTGAAGATTTCCTGCCTGTGAAAATTATCTATGTCATATCTCCGAGATCTTACTCCATCCAGCCATTCTCCTTTACCATTTCTGATAATGGCTTGCCCGTCTAACATTTGTTTAGATTTGAGTCTTGGGAATGATTCAAATCTTGGGAATGATACAGGTGCGTAGCGTCAGGGTGACATATGGCGCCCCTCATTCTTGTCTTCTAATGGCCCTCTTACGGTTGAAGGCTCTGTGATACGGAATGCAACAATAGCTACGGTGGTAGCCAGGAACCTCCTCACCCCTAGAGATAACAGGCTGCTTGCAAGATGGTCCGATGAATTGGCCGTCCAAGACTCCTCAGCTCTCTGTGTTCAGTGTGCAGGCTCTGTGTCAAACATGGGCCAACATTTACTTGCTCAAGTTTGCCAAGTTGAATCATTGACGGCCGAGGTGGCAACTCTTAGTCAAGAAATCGGGCAGCTTAAGCGTGAGAATAAAGAGTTGCATGTGCTTGTAAATAATTATTCGACGAGCATGAAGAGGAAGCTTGATCAGCTGTTGGACTCCGAAGGTCGAATTCAAAGTGACCGTCAGAAGTTTGAGGATGCATTATGGAGGCACTTCTTACCTTCGTCATCTGGAGTTCGAACAAGTATTGAGGCCCCGAATAATCCATCTTCAGCACCTCTATCCACTAGGGTTTTGCTGAGTACTGAGGCTTCATATAAGTGACCTTCGTAAAGGCTTCGGTTTTTTTTTTTTTTTTTTTTTTTTGTAATTTATCGTAGATATCAATAAACGGACTTTATTTCATTCAGTGTATTGTGCTAAAACACATATCTCACTAAAATGTGTTACTTCCCCCTTTCTTCTTTTTTTAATTTTTTTAATTTTTTAATTTTTATTTTATTTTATTTTTTATATATATATATTCTTATTATTATTATTATTATTTCTTAAATGATGTCGTGCACCATCCCATACCTTTCTTTTAGATGGTGCCTCACCCCATTTTTTTTTTCTATCTCTCAATGATTTTGTTGCCATCACTTCTTTGTTTTTTTTTTTTTAGAATAGTGGCATGCACCAAGATTTCACTATATATATATATATATATATATATATATATGTTTTGATGGATGTTCCCCGACGCACCCCACACCTTCATCATATTATATTTTATATATATATATATATATATATATATATATATTTAAGAGACCTGGAACATGATTCTTCAACGGGGAAGCGAAGTGGAGAGCATGGATCTTCCTTGCTGCATCGTATTCTTCTCTGTACCATTTTTCATTTGCACAGTCACCGCACCATTCTTCTCTTCACGTGGGTCACTGTTTGCTCAGGCATGCGGACTGTTTTCACTTGGTTCTCTGGAGGCTATTATTTACACAGTCATCGCACTACCATTGTATATGCGGATCAGTTTTACTTGGGAGATCATTATGCATATATAGGACTGCACAGTCACTGCACTGCATTCTTCTCTGCATTCTTCTTTGTACGCGAATTGTTGTTTGCACAGTCAGCGCACAGTCTCTACACTACGTGCAATTCAGCTTCATTTGAGACCATTATATGTATACATATATTCGCACGCACACACATACACACATAGGGCACTGCATGATCACTACACAGTTACCACACTTGCTTGTATCCCGACTGCTCTTGTCTGCGCTGCCTTCTGCGTTATCCGTATCTGTTGCCTGGTAAATTTCCTGTATTTACTACTGCTTTCAACTCTACATCCTTGTCAACTGTGCTTTCTTATGTGGCATCTTCCATTGCTTTTGCTACTAATAGTGCGCCTATCGTATCTCGAGGATCCTCGACTGCTGCTGCTATTATTAACGACGTGTCTTCTGTATTTGGAGGATCCTCGTCTGCTACCTGCTGAACCTTGTGTTGGGCAAGATAGTGGCTGCGAGCGTAGGTTCGAACCACAAGGGTAAGTTGTTTTCCGCTTCTTCAACCTCTGTAGCTCTCTTTATCTCAGTGACAAGCTTCTTTTCTTCTAACTGCAATGCTCCGATTTCTTTCTCTATCCTTCTAGTAGTAGGGGTTATTTCTTTCTTGTTTTCCCGAAGAGCCTTTTTTGGCGGTGGGTTTCTTACTGTTTTAAGGGAGCAGGTGAGGATGATGTATATATGTATGTATATATGTATATAATCATATATATTTGTTCCATCCGTGCTCTGAGTCTAATAACCTTCTATATTGAAGGCAACTAGAGGAGTTCTTTGATTTCTTTATGCTCTGGTCCTTCAACAACGGCGGGTCGAAGTGCATGCATGCAGCAGCCAGTTGAAGTCTTGAAACATCGGCGGGCAGCAGTTATGGCGAAGATACATCGAGCAGCAAGTAGGCTTTAAGACGAAGGAGTGCAGCTCGTGGCCTCGGGGAGGAAGAAAAGAGGGTAATCGCCATCGTGAGGCTTTCAACTCGGTGCGGCTCATTTGTTTCAGGCCAATGAGGCCATGCATATACATATATAAAAAGGTAGCTGTCTTTCCCGCTGCTTATATACATATAAAATTTGACTGTTTAGGACGCCATGCATATATATATAAAAGTGGTTGTCTTCCCGCCGCTTATATATACATATTGACTGTTTAGGACGTCATGCATATTATTATCTCGACTTCTATGTTTCCGCTGCTGGGTGTGTTTTCATCTAGTGGAAGCAGAACTAATGAGCCCGTGCTCGGATGGTTACGTGGGTCCTTGCCGGCGATGTCGGGAGACTTAAGTAGAAGGTCGAGTTGAAGTCGTGTCCAAAAAAAACCGAGAGGCGGAGGTTCTTTATCGTGGTGTCGACGGAGGGGATGGATCCTCGAATTTCTTGCTGAGACCACCACTGCAGGAGGTGGAGGATACGGACTCGAGAGAGAGTGGATATGTCGATTTTGGAGGCTGGTAGAGTACCAGTTATGATGATGGGTGTCTTGATCAATTCTTGGGAGGAGGAGAAAAAGCTCGACCGTGTCTTTGCCGAACGGAGATTTGAAGATCTTGATTGCCGACAAGGATTCGACAAATATCACTCGAAGTGTTCAGAGTGCTAAGGGTCCAACCATGAACGATTGATAACTCAACGATGGCCCTGGGTGGATCCGGTTTTGGATAAGGGGGCAGCGCTGGCGAAGACGTCTGATCTTGGCAGAGATACAGTTGTAGAGTTCTAAGGATGTGTACTTGTGCAGCTTTCATGGCGTATATAACCTGAAGCAAGCTGCTGTCTTGTTGTCAGAGACGAACAGAAGGAGGTCAGGTGAAGGTCATGGAGCTTACGTGCAAGATCTCCAAAACCCAGTTCCCACTTCGACCGTCCGACTCCCTGGTCGCACTCTGGAGGTGGTTAATGCCTTGGATCGAGAAATATATATTTGATTAGATCAAAGACACGTTGTACTGTTGCATTGCATGACTCTTGTTCTGCTTGGGCCGAGAATAAGTGAGGATAGGCTCTCGGTTTTGGGCTTTGAACCTTTGTAGCAGAGAATGGGTGGAATGGACTTGGAATGATGGATGGCCTGGTTATATATATATATATATATATATATATATATATATATATATATATATATATATATATATATATATATATATATATATATATATATATGAAGCTGTAATAATTTCATATGTATCTCTTTCATTTTTTTTTTAATTTTTTTTATGCATAATGCATGCGTACCCCCCAACTGATGGATCTCTTTGTTGTGATGCTAGGAATCTTTAATTTTTTGAGAAGGTAGATCTTGACGCCAGGATCTTCACAAAGCTTTTAGAGCCGTGGTAGCGGGACGTGGGTGTACTAGAAATTGCAACGGGGTTTTGCTGTGTAGTGCCTTTGGATCACAGTTTTCCCTCAGTGGTGCGCTGCCGTGTGGTGGTGTGCCAGAGACTGCAGTGGGGCTTCGCTGTGTAATGTCTTTTGGTCACAACTTTCCATTGGCGACGATATCGCCGTGTGGTGCAAGAAACTGCTTGCGTAGTGATTGCGTGGCATTTTGGTTTCTTTGCTACCGTAGTAGGTCTTGAGGGATTGTCCTGTAACTGCCTTTTTTTGCCGTGTTTGCTGCACTGTCCGTCGTCCTGCTGAAGTCTTGTGGCTAACTCTTTGCTGCGGTTATGGTATTTTTCAAGTGCTTTAAGGGCAACACCATCACCATTCTTACAAGGGAAGACGATTCGCAAGATAGTGGAACGACGTTGAAGCTTCACGCATCGCTGACTGGCCCTAAGGCGCTTGTTCTTCCCGCAAAAGACAACTGTATGCATATTAAGTCATGGTCTTCTGAAGTATCTTGGGAGGTGGTAGACTCTATTCGACTAAATACAAAGAAGAGGGCGTGCTCATCGAGGGTTCTTATCTTAAACTCTTCGCACCATGTTCATGACAACCATCCAGCTTTGTTCGAACTTCTTGGCGATCGTATCCGTAACAGAGCCGTGGCTTAGAGTGGCACCCTGTCGACTACTGGAGCAGCCTTCTTTGTTGAGTTTTATTGGGAATGGCTTGAAGATATCTTGAGCCGCTCCAAAGATGTGCTTACCAAGACGGGCCTTTATCACGCTATATACACATCTTTGTTCAGTTATGATCGCCATCCTTCCGTCATTCGTGCATTCTTCGAGCATTGGTGTTCAGCGACTAACACACTTCACACAACTCGAGGGGAGATGTCGCTCTCACTTAGGGATCTTCACAAGATAGGAGGCTTGCTGATTCAGGGAAAATTTTATGACAAAGTTGTTCCTAGCGTGGAGGAGTTTTTTTGTCGCAACAGTCGAGGATTGCCTGCGAGTTGTCACTATTTGTTTTGGGCATATCACAAGCTTTTCCAAGAGGCTCCGGGTAAGTCAGGCGTGAAGATTTTTTGATGGATCCGATTTTGGTATCGGGGCGCCATGAAGTACAAGAGGCCTTCGAAGAAAAGTGGTCGTAACAGACTCGGATCCATCAGGTGTCATTGGTCCAGCTGGGCGCCGTACCTCTGCCGAGTCGAAGGTGTTTGAGGATCTTGGCGTGGCGCCAGAGCACTTAGAAGAATTCTACTTAGCCGCTTTCTTATCTTGTTGGCTTTGTAAGTTCGTTTTCCCAAAAGACGATGTCAACTTTGTCCGTCTCGGAGTCTTCAAAGTTGCAAGCAAGATGGCCGTAGGCGAATCTTTTAGCCTCGTTGTTCCGGTTAGCTAGTATTTACAACGGCTTAAGTTTTGTTTCGAATTCGACAAGCACTGAAGACCGTGACGCGGTACTTCTTTACCACTATGTGTATGGCTGGTTGGGTGAGTACTTTGGCACTCATTTTTCTTCGTCAACCTTAGACAAGTCTGGGCCTTCTTCACCGACTTCAGTCAAGTTAGGGCCTCTAATGACGAAGTATTCTGGCGTTCTTTCTGCGAAGAGTCTTGATGATTCGTAGGCTCAAGCATTGTTTAGCAGTTGTGAAAGCTTGAGGATGGATCGCTTGGCAAGAGTTGGCTTGGCGCGGCAAGACCTCATAGATGATTCACATCTTCGCTTCTCAAACCTGTCTTATTTCATAAGTCTTCGCTTGGGGTATGTTTCTTTGCGGCAAAAAGGTCGATGTATCATTCAGCCATATAATCCCCATCATTTTAGCAGGCAATTTGGTTTTGTCCAAAACGTGCCAGGTAAGCTGAATGAGAGAGACCAATCAAGATCCTTGCAAGCCATGTATATTCATTAGGAGTCTTGTACCTGTGCATGCACAAATGCTTCTATCACCCTGCCGGCCAAAGACGAGTTCAAGAATAATCCAGTGACCCGTGCTTATGTGAGTTGGTGGTCGAGGGTACATTATGAGGGTTTGGGGATGGCAAGTGATACCAATTTTTCCCATTCTCGCCACGAAGCGTCGAAAGAAAGTTGTTCTGCAGTTCCTACGCAGCTAGTACCTTTTGATTGCACGAGTGCTTTCCATTTGTAGGATAGACCTGTGGTCCCAGCCCGTCCATGCTTGTGTTTGCCTTCTTACCGTTTGGATGTTTCTGAAGAAGCAGGTGACGAAGTTGATTCGCACGAAGACAGATTTGTTTTGCGGCAGCGCCAACAAGTTTTAAGCAAGCGACTATTTGAAGTTGCTCAGGTTGACAGCGATGTTAATTTTTGTCATAAGAAGAGGGAAGCGTTCAGGCCCTCTCAATCCGATAGCCGTATGTCATTTGACGAAAATGTATGTATTTCTCTTCCTTCAATGACTTCTTCTTCTTTCATTATTTTAGCTTTCGTTTCTAACACCTTTCTTTGTCTTCTTTAGGTTGTGCCTTCTGCGCTATTTGGGGGCAATCTACCTACAGACGGGGAAATCGGGGATCCGCCTGGTGCAGAGCTTGTTCAAAGTTCGCCGAACTTCCCAAGTTTGCCGTGCATAGGTGAAGGTGTGCAAGCGTTCGTCGTGCGCCCAACACTTTTGCCAGCTAGTTCTGAGATTTCTTTGAGATGGTCGAACCTTAGCGGTACCGAGCAACTCATCCACCGCATCAACCTTCGTGCGGCCATGGACATCAAGAGCCATATTGAGAGCAGGATTTCAAAGTGCCTGTTGGAAGACCTTACGTTGCTCAGAGAGGATTTGTTGAAGCTTGTTTCTGTAATTGACAACCTTAACGTTGATTCTTCATCATTGAGGATCAAGGTTGCCGAACTTATGGCCGCCTCGACTGAGTATTCTTCCTTGCGTGCCATTTCTTTGGAGAAATTGAGTCCGGATGTTAGAGCTCAACAACTTGCAACAATAGACTCCTCGCTAGCCCGAGTCTGATCTTCTCAACAAACCGCTTTAGGAGATTATCAAATTACAGAAACTTCTTTAGCTTCCGTCCGAGCGTGTCTCGATGTGTTGATACGAGAACGAGAGCAGTTGGAGATCGAAACATCTTATCTTGAATGAGCGCTCGCAGAGCAGAAAACTACACTTTCTCAGTACCAAGAAGAGATTTCTCGCTTAGAGCAAGAGAAGGGCACAACTATGGAATCGCCTATTTTGTCTCTTGCTGAGGTCGAGACTTTGAAGACTTTGGAAGGCTTACTCGAGGATCGCCTCCTTAGTTTTAGGGACATAGCTTTCGAATAGTGTCTTCCCTTTCCTTTTTTTTTTGTAACAAGGCTTTAGAGCCGACTCCTTCCTTTAGAGAATTAAAGCATTTTCGTTCTTGAATTTGCTCTTTACTCTTCAAAGCGTTTGTATTTTTTTTGTTGATGATGTGACTGTACTTGAAGTTTTGAAGTTTCAAGTTGCCTACGTACTCTTCCAAAGAAGAGATCAAGTCATAACGTAGTTCAAATGAATGATGGATTTTTTTTATTTTTTTATTTTTTATTATTATTTTTATTATTTTTTATGGTGATTTCAATGATGATTTTGCCGTACACAGTTTATGCTCTTGCGGGCCAGGAGCATGAAGCATTTGGTTTAGGGGTAGTAGCGCTTCAAGAACTTGCCATTGATGGGGCCGATCCTTAAGCCGTCTTCAGCCGTGATTAAGTAGGCGTCGTTGGTATAAACTTCTTGTATTACGTAAGGTCCATCCCACTTTGACATGAACTTGCTTTTTGTCTTATGAGTTGTGATGATAGGCCTACGCAATGCAAGGACAAGATCTCCTTCTTGAAAAGAACGAGGGTGAACTTTCATGTCGAAAGCCTTGGACAGTCGCGCTTGATAACACTCCAAGTGCTACTGAGCTTCGAGCCTTCTCTCATCCAGCGCTTCTAACTCTTGGAGATGCAACTTTGCGTTCTCTTCGTCAGTCAAGCCTTCTTGTATAGCCATTCTTAGTGAAGGGATTTGACTTTCGAGTGGTAGAACAACTTCCACACCATATACGAGAGAATAAGGCGTAGCTTGGGTAGAAGTCTTGTGTGTCGTCCTATATGCCCCTAGTGCTTCGCTTATTCTTTCGTGCCAGTCTCTCTTTGTTCGGCCGATCACTTTCTTCAGGAGGTTGCACAATGTTTTGTTAAATGCCTCTGCAAGACCATTGGTCGGAGCATGATACATGGAACTTGTGCTATTTGAATTTGTATTTCTCGCAGAGCTCGTCCACAAGTCGATTGGAGAACTGTTTTCCATTGTCAGTGATGATGTAGCGAGGCACACTATATCGGTGGATGATATGTTCCTTGATGAAACGGACGACGGTTTCCTTCTTGACTTCCCTTAGGGGTATGGCTTCAGCCCATTTGGAGAAGTAATCTGTTGCAGCTAGGATGTAAGCTTCTCCCACAAATGACTTTGGTGTGATCGGCCCTACGACGTCCAATCCCCATGCATCAAAAGGCCATGAAGCAACCGTAGGATGTAATGGTTCCAGTGGTTGATGTATGAAGTTGGCATGGAATTGGCAGGCTTGGCACCTTTTGGCGTATTCCAGACAATCCTTCACCATGCTTGGCCAGTAGTAACCCATTCTTTTGAGCTAGAAATGTAACTTTGGCCCAGACTGATGCGCTTCGCACACGCCTGAGTATGCTTCTTCCATGGCTTGATTAGCCTCTTCCTCACCTAGGCATCTTAGAAGTACTCCTTCAAAAGAGCGTCGATAGAGTGTTTCTTTGTAATAGAGAAAGCGAGGTGCTCGTCGACGTATTTCGGAGCGGTGTCTAGGATCATTTGGAAGTTTTCCATGCTCCAAGTAGTTGATCAGCGGCTGTCTCCATTCTTTAGCGTCAACTGGAAGTATTGAGATGACATTTGTATCGTCCAGTAGCATTTCGGTGACGAGCGAGATCACCCATCTTTGGCAAACCGGTACGTCTATAGCTTCATCTTCTCTTAATGTCATACTCGAGGCTAGGTTGGCTAGAGCGTCTGCCATTTGATTCTCTTTCCTAAGCACATGCTCTAGTGTCACGGCCTCGAACTTTTCTAGTAGTTGAGTTGCCAGCCGAAAGTATGGGACGAGATCATCCTTCTTCACTTCATATTCAGTCAAGAGTTGATTGATTACAAGCTTAGAGTCGCCACAAACCTCGAGAGCTGTGATTTCCATGTTGATCGCCATTTGAAGACCAATGATCAGTGCTTGGTACTCAGAGACGTTGTTGGAGCATAATTCGCTTAGCTAGAATGAGTAAGGTAGTATTTGCCTTTATGGCGACATGAATACTACTCCTGCCCCTGCTCCGTCTACTCGTGCGGATCCGTCGAAGAACATCGTCCATGTTGGGTAGATGTCGATGTAGAACACCTCATCGTCAGGCAAGTCGTCTGAGATTTTCCAATCAGCTGGGATTGGATGATCAGCAAGGAAGTCCACTAGAGCTTGTCCCTTGACGGCTTTAGCAGGGACATAGATGATTTCATACTGATTAAGAAGCAACGCCCATTTAGCTAATCGTCCTGTCAAGATTGGTTTGGACATGACTTATTTGACTGGGTCAGCTTTAGCGACCAGGTGGATGGTGTAAGCCTGCATGTAATGCCTGAGCTTCTGGATGGCGAACACCAAGGCGAGGCACATCTTTTCTATCGGGGAATAGTTTAACTCAGTGCCGGTGAGAGTTCGACTGAGGTAGTAGAGCGCTCATTCTTTCTGGGATTCATTTTCTTGTGCCAAGAGTGCTCCAACTGATCTTTCCTGAGCGGTGATGTACAATATGAGCGGTTTTCCAAGCGTGGGTGCCCCCAGGACAGGTGGACTTGACAAATATTTTTTTATGCTTTCAAAAGCGTTGTGGCATGCTTCATCCTATACAAATGGAACATCTTTTTTCATGAGTCGACTGAACGATTGACAGCGCCCTGCGAGGTTGGAGATAAAACGCCTAATGAAGGCTAGCCGTCCTTGTAGACTTTTCAGCTCGTGCAGGTTTCTCGGCTCAGGCATGCTTTGAATGTTCTCGGTTTTATGCCTTGGAGGATGTAATGTAACCCCCAGTGCATGCCTTGAACGCACATCTCAATGGCGGAGGTTTCAGAAAGTCGATCTTTGCAATCCAGATTTAATGAACGCCATCTATTGATGTAGTCGACAACAGGTTCGTCCTTCCATTGTTTTGTACTTGTTAGCTCTAGCATGCTAACGGTGCGGCGAGTGCTGTAGAAGCGGTTGAGGAATTCCCTTTCTAGCTGATCCCAACTGTTGATAGACTCGGGCTCGAGGTCGGTGTACCAGTCGAAGGCGTTGTCTTTCAACGAGCGCACGAATTGCTTAACAAGGTAGTCTCCCTCTGTTCCAGCATTGTTGCAGGTTTCAATGAAGTGGGCGACATGTTGCTTTGGGTTTCCCTTTCCATCGAATTGCATGAATTTTGGTGGCTGATATCCCCTCGGCATCTTCAAAGCGTCAATCTTCCTGGAGTAGGGCTTTGAGTATAATACGGAGTCATGTGAGCTTCCTTCATACTGCGCCTTGATGGTGCTGGCGATCATCTTCTGCAACTGTTGGATAGAGAGAGATCCCTTGAGCGCCGCCGCTTCGTCTGGCTTCCGTTTTTCTTCAGTTTCTCCACTGGAGGCTCCTCTTCTTCATCAGCTTCTTTCTTTGTTGGGCCAACCTTTAGGTCGACTTTCACGTCTTGTGCCTCCAGTTGGCTAGCGAGCGCGGCGATTTGCAAATCTTTTTCTTCCACAATTCGTGTGAGTTTTGCGATTGCTTCATTCATTTGAGCCAGCTACTCCTCGATCGAAGTCGCTCATGTGGTCATGACTTGCATGGCTGTGTTGTCGCTCGAGTCAGCATCAGAAAGTAGAGACTCAGAGTACTTCCCCGGGCTTTCCTCCCTTAGCGCCTTTAGCGAGGCTAGGGCGACCACAGGCTTGTGCCTCGGGTGCTCTTGTTCTTCCAGCAAAGTTGATGCGGGGGTGGAAGATGCAGCAAAAAGAGCTTTTGCCTTGCTTCGAGTTATGACCTCCGAAACGCCCCCAATTGCAGCGAGGACGGTCTTGTTCTTCGCATTGGGTGCGGGAACAACTTGATCTCTTCTTGATGCCATTGATTTTGGAGGTGTGCTTTGGTTCTCTTGAGCGGAGAAAGAGATGAGAGGTAGAGATCGTCCCACCGGGCGTGCCAAATTTGTAAACACGAAAATTTCCTGAAACGAACGAGACAAGAACATGTGTACAAAAATAATATTTGTACTAATGACTTTGTTTGGGTTACAATCTTTATGTGATTTGATCCTCTGATTCGATCTCTGTAAGATGTTGGTTTGCGAATTTGATTGATCCAAGGGCCGTCGGGGCTTGATCTTGGATGGACGGTTAATGAACGATGAACACTTCTTCAAAGGGCGTCGAGCGCTTGATCTTAAAGCAGATTTTGACGAAGAACGAAGAGAGCTTTCTTGATCCTTCGGGGGTTTGCTTGAGAACTTTAGAGTTTTGAGTATTTCGAGGCTTTTGTTTGACGTGAATTCTCTTCCAATTTTAGAGTCGAGAAAATGTATGTCAAAAATTCCCCCCTGATCTTTTGATGGAGCAGCCTATTTATAGGCCTTGTGAATGAATCACTACCATTCATTTTGTTGGTGAGAATGAATCACCACCGTCCATTTTGTTGGTGAGAATAAATCATCACCGTCCATTTTTGTTGGTGAGAATGAATCATCACCGTCCATTTTGTTGGTGAGAATGAATCATCACCGTCCATTTTTGTTGGTGAGAATGAATCATCACCATCCATTTTGTTGGTGAGATTGAATCACCACCGTCTATTTTGTTGGTGAGAATGAATCATCACCGTCCATTTTTGTTGGTGAGATTGAATCACTACCATCCATTTTTCGTTTGTTGGTGAAGTAAGTGTATGATGTAGGTGAAATGGGTGGATGTTGTAATTTTAATGCAATGGTCGACATTTATTTCACCAAAATTTTAATGTCTACAAATGTAATTTTTAATGCATTTGTTAATAGTTATTTCACCGAAATTTCAATGTCTACAGTTAGGTGTCGCGGCTTAATCGCAAATTTTTCCCAAAATTTAATTGTTTGTCTTTCTCAAAATTCCTAGGGTTTGAAAAACCCTAATTACTTCTAATTTCTTTCGATTCTTTGACTCACAAATTTCATATAGCAAAAATTGCGTAATGCATGAATATGTATGTATATATATACAAATATATGAAACATATACATATATATATCGAAAGGAAAATATAAATGTCATGCATCATTGAAATTTTTTTCATGCTTTATGGTCATTTCAAATATCTTTCTTTATTTTAAGCATACCTAATTGGCAAAAAACAATAAAAGCCTTTGAATTTTGTTGAAGATCATTCTTAGAAAGACAGAATTGCATCTCCAATGCGTTGTATCATATTCAACATAGAAAAATTAAATTGAATAAATAGCATGTAGATCAATTCAAAATAATAAATTAGTCATAAAAAGAATGATTAAAACGTAATACTCCTCTGATTGAAGATCAAACTCTTTTTAGTGCAGCGTCAAGAGCGTGCTAATAACGTGTTGTAGGCATAATTTATTGAACAATTATAGAGGACATAGAGAGAGGGTACTGCACATTAGAGAGAAAAAGAGAGGTGTGTAATTGTGAGGTGCTTGTGATTCCACCCCATTGTGCCTTTATTTATAGTAGTAGGGAAGATAAATTCTTTATCCCAGTAGGATTACAACTCTAATAGGATCACTATTCTAAACGTTCCCGCCTAGGCGTTAGGCGGCTAGCCACTATCCCGATTAATGCCTAAGCGTTTGAAAATTAAAAAAAGGCGCCTAGACCTGTTGAGGCGCTCGCCTAGACCGCCTAAGCACTTGCCTAGCCCGCCAAACCCTCCTAGTGCCTAGGTTGCAACTTAATAGATAACTTTCCTTTTGCAATTTATTGTTTCCAATAAATTGTAAGAGAATTATTGAACACTTCAATAAACACACATTATATGTTTGCTCTCCATATTTTCATTATGTTCTCTATTTTCTAGTTTATGATAAAATTATATATATTTTAAGTATAAACTGACACTTATTTATATGAAATACAATAGATTTACTTAAATCCGCCTAGTCCGCCTAGGCGTTAGGCCCCAACCTGCCGCTTGACTATCGCCTAGCATCTTTTAGAATCTTGAACAAGATAATATTTAGTTTAAGAGATATAGTAGAATCCTATAAGGATATCCTATATATGTTAGAATTTATACAATCATATTCATAATCTAATAGGACTGCAATATTATTTAAGTTATGATTTTATTTATAAGAAGATTTTTTTTTTTTTTTGGTCCAAATGACATCCGTTAATAAAGTTATAAACATGGGTTATCTATATAAGCAAACAAAACCGATTAATGCTATGTCAAAATACAATTGTTGAATTGACAATTTGGACTGATGAATAAACCAATGATGTAACCCGCGTAACTTTTATAGTTTTTTTATTTATATTAGGAAGATGGCCAAATTGTCACCAATCATAAACCAAATGGGTGCAACGACCCTCATGTAAGAAAATAAGATGAATTTATGATTAATTAGTTAATTAAAATAAAGGGCCTTCTTGGAGGAAGGTGACACACTCCGATTTGGAATGTCCATCTGAACACTTGAAATTGAAGCATGTTAGCTGAAACCTGAAAGGTGGTGAAGCCATAAAGTGTTTATGGTGTTTAAATAGTGTGAATAAATTAAAATTGAAGTCTAATGCTAATTAAAACTAAGGTAATTTAGCCAAAATTCAATAAAACTTTACTATTAAGTCATATATCAATGCCATATTTTTGTTTTGAACTTAATCAATGATATATTTTTATTAATTAGGCATAGGTCAATGATGAATGCCACATAGACTTAAAGTCATTATAAATGGTTAGAATTTGAATATTCTATCATTCTCTCTCTTTCTCTCCATATAAATGTCATATGGGTTTAAGCTATTATAAATACGGATTTAAATCCTCTCTGGATTAATATTGTGGAGATCCTCCGGACTGATGGATCTCATCCATTGATACAAATCTAATGACCAAAATCTCTTATCATTCCTCTTTTTCCCTCAACTCTTTTCTTTCTCCCTCACTTCAATGCTTTCAACCTCGAACCACCAACTCTCCAAATTCTAAATTAAATTCAACCCCACCTCAAAATCAACCCCAACACCGCCATAACCTACCCAACCCACAGCCGTCCTACCTTACCCTCTCAAAAATTAGCCCAAGTACCGCAAAAAAAAAAATCCTTCAATTGCAAGTCCCTCGACCTTAAAAACTCAGCTGATGTTAACAAAACAACAAAGAAATGGGTCGTGCAAACCAATGTCTTCTAGTTGCAGAGGTCTTTTTCATAACTATGGAAGAATTATAGAGAAAGAAACCTCAAGGATGAAGAAGAAGAAATAGACAACAAATAACAAGTTAAAACAGTAAGGGATAGCGGAAAAAAAAAAGACTTAGAGCACAGATGACCTGCAATTGAATTGGGTTTGTTAACAACGGTGGGGTGTGGGTTGTGAGATAGAAAAAGGAGTTGAGGGGGAGAAAGAAGAGTTGAGGGGGAAAAGAGGTCCAGGAAGAGGCTTTGGCTATTGAATTTCTATTCTTATGGAACTGATCTTGAGAGGACTTAATCCTATAAATAGTTAGAACATGTATATTCTATCACTCTCTCACCTTTCGTTTACATGGAGGAGTTCACTCAACTAAAAAAAATCAGAAACCGGGAAATTGACACTACATTTCAATGTCCGAATCCAAATGTTAAAAAACAGAACCAAGAAACGGACATTGTATTGTAGTGTCCATATCCAAATGTAAAAAAACAGAACAAGAAAATGGACACTACTTTGCAGTGTCAGAATCTAAATGTAAAAAACAAAGCCAAGAAATGGACAATAAATTACAGTGTCTGAATCTAAATGTAAAAATCATGACTCGCATGAGGTGTGAGCAAGGTATTAAATATCGATGATATCGGAAATATCAGTAGTCTAAAAACACAAAAATTTCGATGGAAATATCGGGATATTATCGATATCGATAAAAATTGAATAAAACCACGGAAATTGTAAGAAAAACTTGAAACTTTTTATTGAAACTTTGCAGGATATTTATTTAGTCAATTATCTATTAGTTTATCACAAAAAATTGGAAGGAAATGAATTGCATGATGGATTTAACTGATTTAAGTTGATTATATAACGAGCTGGCAAACATTGTAAGTGTAGAAAATATGTAAATATTTTAGCATATTTTCACAAAAACATAAGTGATATGGTGGTCAAGGTGTTGAAGGAGTAAAATGGGAGGGGTTTGAATCCCCTTGGTGTTTTTTTAAATATAGAAATTTAAAAAACACGGAAATTTCGATGGAAATATCGGGATATTATGGATATTTTATACCTTGGGTGTGAGACATGTGAGTGATGGCTAAAATAGAACCAAGAGACTGAATCCAAAAGTGAAAATCAGAACAAAAAAAAGGACAATGCAATGCAGTGTCTGAATCCAAATGTACAAATGACATGTAAGAGGCATTTGAGTGATGGTAAAAATAGAATTAGGAAACAGAAATGCAGTGTTTGATCCGTATTGACTGATTCCAAATATAAAACTATGAGAAAGGGAGTGTTAGTTGAAGTGGATGCCAGTTGTAGTGGCAAATTTTGTAATTTTTGTTTATTTTAAATGTATTTAAGTATCACAATACATGATTGACCTATTTATAATTAACATAAATACTATTGATCTATTGTTAATATTGTAACTTTTTATTGATTTTTCACGAAATCACCCTTAAAACTAATAGTGAAAGTGTGCGCAGTGTAGGATGAACACATATTACAAAGTATGTAATGTCAGGGCATAGATGACCTGCAAGACGCAACTACCTAATGTAGACTAGTACATGCTAAGCACATCACATACAATATAGACTAGTATATCTTACTTTCACTATATACATTGGACTAGTATATCTTACTTTCACTATATATATTGGAGTTGGTGCTAAGCACATCACATACAAGACGCAACTACCTAATGTAGACTAGTACATGCTGGCACCTACAATGAATCCAAATTGAGCACACCAGTGCTATGTGAACATACACGTGAAGTTGATCTTGGCCTGGACGAGTATAAATCACCGGTGTAGGCATGCATGATGAGTAGATAAAATATGTATGATCATGTAATGATTGTTTCATAAATCACAAACTACAAAAATACTTATAAACATAAGTATAATCATGGAATTATGTTGAAATCATTTATCGAGCATTTGTGCCAAATATAAATATATATAATACATTTGAAAACAAAACCCGCTCACTAAAAAGTAATTGGGTCGTAGCCTCTCAAATTAGAAAGAACGGAGTCACGAATAATAATTGCATCTAAGCATATTAAGGAAGAATTAGCAAAAACTCCACTAAAACATTGAATTTGTAGAAACGTAAATAAAAAATGGAAAACAATAAAGGTACCGACGCCATTAGGAATATTCCATTAGATTTAACAAAATATTCTCTTGTCTTTTCTGGTGAGCCGTTTGCCTCAGTCTGTATTGCTAAAATCTAGTGAACCATTTACCCGTTGTTATCAAACTGTAAGCAAATGTAGTTTCTTCTTTATAAATCAAGTTTGGGTCTAGTTTGCCGTCATGCATTCGTAGCAACAAGTATTACAAGAATACAACAAGAAAGGAAGCAAATTACCCCTGAGCTCAAACGTCTGCATAGGATTTCAATTTCACATACAGGGGCATTGTCATCATTTTCCACTTTCAGAAAAGAAAATTCGGTAAATTGCAAGGTGGGTCGTCACAATGGTTTTAAAAGTGTGGTGAGTTAAAATGGCCATATTAACTAAAATACAATTACAAATATAAGTTAAAGCAGTTAGTTATAGTAGTGAGCTCGCCTCTTATTCCAAGTTTGAATTAATTTTCGTTTGAGTAAATCACAATGTAAAAGGAAAAAGAACTAGAATACAATAAAATAAAGGAAACTGAGTTCCACATGTAGTACCTTTGGAGTGTGGTGGGTATTTTTATTGTGGTGTTATTACTATAGTTTTACAACTTCCAAAGTTTAGTCTTCATGAGTTAATCCTGATGATTAGAGATGAGTCCTCCATGATTGAAGAATTGTCTTGTATTCTCTCATGGTGAAAATGTGATGTATCTTTTTGTGTGTGTGACTTCTTGGTTGCATTTAGTATGTCTGCCTTATAAACGCATCATACGTTATTGAATTTTTTTATTAAAATTTCTTTTGATTTGATCTCACAAAAGTAATATTAATTCCAAAATATAAGCACCGCGGGTTAATTAATTATAAAACGTCGTTGTATTCCAATACCATGCCATAGTTTTTCTTTTTTTGAGATTAAAAAAAAATTCAAAGTTTACTCAAAATTTTCTTCATGCATGTATGTAGGAGAATGCTTCAATTTCCCTCTCGATGCCCTATATTCAGATTAAAAAAAAATTAAAAGGACGAATTTAAGGTCATCTCAGATAGCAGGCGTAATGAGAAAACCGATCCCTTGTAGTGTAGACTTACTGCAGGAAGTAGACACAATCATATGTATGAACTGTGGATATATATAAAATATTGTAGGTTTATGCAGAAATATTCAGGACAGACCAGGTCAATAACGCAGGCAATAAATTTTAAATGTTTTGCATATAGTATGCATTATTGACTTGCCAGTTGTTCTGTGATTTATTGAACCCTGTCAATCTCATGGGTCAGTATATTTATTCATTGCATACACGAAAATAGGAATCATACATTTTTATTTCGGCTGTTTCTGTAACATATTATACTATCTTAATTCTCCAGGAGACCAGAAATGTTCTTGTAAATGTCCTCAGTTTTGGACCCTTGGATTGTGGATCCAAAGGTCGGGAAACAAAAAGAATTACATATTCCTCACACTAAAGAAGTTTAAGCTACGGTTGACTCTGGGGCAGTGATTAGCGGTGGTAATCAATATTGGAATTAATATTACGAATAGGGGTATTTTTCTTTAACGGTAATTCGAAAGTGCTAGGTTTCGGCTTTTGTGAATGATGAACTAACGGTTATGGCGGACGGGTAACCGCGGTTATTTACTCATAACTATTTATGCTCATACCCGCATAACCGTTTACCCGTTGGGTAATTGCCTAAACGGTTATACCCATACCCATAACCGTTTATAAACGGTTAACCATACCCATAACTGCATACCCATTTAACCGTAACCGTTTAATACCCGTTTACCCATTTATCTTTTTAACCCGTTTATCTTTTTTTTTTTACCCTTATCCATTTTTCACCACTCTACATGTTTTTTAACAACTTGAAAATTTTTAAAAAAAAATTGTCATAATTAAAAAAAAAGTTTGGGAAGAATCCAGCCGGAGAGCTACTTTGTCTAACAAGATTAGACCGATTTCTGACCCCAATTTTCGATTGCATCATTGAATTCTCCATTCCCGTATAGTTGACTGTAGCAAGCCGGAGCTCTGCTGCTGCTGAGGATACTGCTGGTGGAAAATATTCAAATCCATGAACTCCGCCGCACTATAATAAATGGATAAACGATTATCCGTTTATAACCGCGGTTAATACTCATAACCGTTCATTTACACTTCGCGGGTAAACGGTTATACCCATAACCGTTTATTTATCTAAACGGTTACCCATAACCAATGCTTATTTGCCCATCCCTACTATTGTATGTGAAAAAAAAATGAAAAAAAAAAGAAAGAAATGCTAAGGAAACTATTTTAAAGGGGGATTATCCGTCACCTCATTTTTTTTACATAATGTTTTAGGATCTTGGCACGAAATTGTGCTAAAAAATGATGTGGTGTAGAATTCATAGAAGTCTCACTTTTAAGAGAATCTCTTTAGCATTTAACTTAATAAAATTAAGGGAAATAATGTTAAAACAACTAAATTTGTAAACAAAATTTTAGAAATAAAATGACATGAAAGTTGATGATTGGTTTATAATTTAAGGGATGTGATATCCACACACCCCTTTTTACTTCTCTCACACATTTTTGGATTTCGGCCGTCGGATTGGATGAATTGAAGAAGATCTAACGGACAAAAAGTAATAGGGGTGTGTGAGAAGTAAAAAAGGGTGTGTGGACAGCACCTCCTAATTTAAATGTTAATAAATTTGCTCATTTGTATTGATACATAGCACATTATTTATTTTGTAAATTTTACCTCTAAATTTAATTATCCTAATATTACTCTTAAATTAAGGGGGGCGATTATTATTCGGTCAAAATAACTGTGTTTGATTTTTTTTTAAACTGGTCAAGGACTCTCTCTCTCTCTCTCTCTCTCTCTCTCTCTCTTCTCTTACGCGTTCAAAAGTCAAAATTTTCCACTGCAGTCCCTTCTATTTTATTTCCTTGAGTTCATTTCAACTACTTTTAACACCCGCAACCTCTCCATTGCCTTCACTTGTTCATTTCATATTCTCTCTCTCTCTCTCTCTCTCTCTCTCTCTCTCTCTCTCTCTCTCTCTCCTATTCATGATTCGATAACTTCAGTTGTTTCATTTCATTGTCCCTTGTCAACCGGGCAACTTAATCCAGTAAACATGGCAGCGGCAACGTCTGGAAGATCGTTAGAGCAAACGCCGACGTGGGCTGTTGCCGTAGTCTGTTTTGTTTTGGTCTTGATTTCTATAATCATTGAACACATAATCGAACTTATAGCAAAGGTAAAATCATACTTCAACTGAAAGTTCATTAATTTGGGTGCTTAGACCGACTTCTGGTTCTTCATTGGTTTACTCTCCTGGGTTTTAAGTTCATTACATTAATTCTTTCAACATTTTTGCAGTGGTTAAAGAGGAAACACAAAAGCGCTCTTTATGAAGCATTAGAAAAGATCAAATCAGGTAAATTCCATGTCAAATCATACACTAACTGATTACTGGACATGATTTATGGACACCACTTTTCTCCTCATGCACATTTGATCTGTTTTCCGTGCCTTGATTCTTTGTTTTTTTTCGATCAAAAGGCTATAAATAATCAGGTTGTGCCAGAGGAGAAAAATGGTGCAGCAATCATTTCCCGCTTATTAATTAATTTAGTGAGAGTTAACATATTGAGATTATTGAGCTAATACCTATGTTTTATTTGTGTTTGTGGGTGTAATAGAGCTTATGTTATTGGGGTTCATATCCTTGCTCTTAACGGTGGGACAAGGACCAATATCAAACATATGCATATCACAGAAAATTGGCAACACTTGGCATCCGTGTGGCAAGAAGCCAGAAAACAAATTGAATGAGGAAGAGGATTTGGAGTATGTGGATGAAACCCCGAGCAGGAGACTGCTCTCTCTGTTTAGCGAGACTGGTGGTGGCTCACGCCGTATTCTGGCTGCTGCTGGCACCGACAAATGTTCAGCAAAGGTAGGAACTACGAATGTTCACCACCTATTTTAATCTTCAATTTTTTTTTTCAATTCTATTTTTTGTTCCTAGAATAAAAAATGGGCCAAGGTACATTGTTGTGCCTCGGCATAAAAGGGAAATTCCTTTTCTTTTGAAACTCATTGTTTTTTATTGAACTGTTGATACAACATAAAAGGAAAAAAACTGTTTAGTACTTAAAACAAACTATTGTTCACCATTTCATAAAAGAAGTTTTAACAAAACACTCATGGTATTGTTCACTTTTTAACGAAAAATCACATTTTTACCTTTCATGACACTATTTACTATATCTTTAAAAAGAACTTTTCATTAAAAGAGAAATTTTTTTAAAACTTTTTGTTAATTTTCCTTTTCATAAAAATGAGAATTGTTTAGCCCCTAAACAAAACTATTTTCAAAAAATTCATCCAGTATAAATAATTATCATGATGTACAAATTCCGTACTTTGGACTTTTCCTTCAGATGCACTAAATAAACAAGTACACATTTGTCAACTAGCATTGCTTATATTATATAAATAAACCAGTATATCTTATCAGACAAGTGCACGTAATATCTTATAGTTGTCAGACAAGTCCATGCAGATACATAAATTAGAGGTGAATCGGAATCAATTTTGGTTTTTACAAGAAACCGAGTTGGTGAATTAAACTTGATCTCTAAGCAGTTTCAAAATGCAAACCAGAAACTAATTAGGAATGAATCAAACACATAAATATTTGTTTATAATGTAGGAATTGAGGCTCATAGAACGTCTTCTCAAATTTTGCAGGGTAAAGTATCTTTTATATCTGCGGATGGTATTCATCAACTGCACATTTTTATCTTTGTGTTGGCTGTTTTCCATGTCCTTTATTGCATCCTCACATTGGCTTTAGGAAGAGCCAAGGTACATCAATTTAAAATTAAATTACTGGTCTCTCTTTTTCTCTTTTAATTAATTATAATCAATGGAAATTAATTGATTACGATGACTATTTGGTGAGTTCAGATGAGAAGTTGGAAGCGGTGGGAAAAGGAAACAAGAACAGCTGAATATCAATTTTCGCATGGTTAGTACTGAAAATTAATTAAATGAAATAACGGATTATTTAAGTCTTGTAGTCTCTAATTGTGACTTTTAAAGTTCAACTGCAATATATGAAATGAAATTATTCAGAGTGAATGAGTCATTTAATTATTTGACATTTTTGTTTCGCTGGTGTTGCGTGTATGACAGACCCAGAGAGATTCAGGTTTGCAAGGGACACATCTTTTGGGAGGAGGCATATGAGTTACTGGACCAAAACACCCTTCCTTATGTGGATAGTAAGAGCTCTCTAGCTACTCATCGTCCCCTTATCCTTTATGTTAGTATAATAGTTATCTCTGTGCGTTTTATGCATGCATGGCATGTAAATGTTAATATATACATCATTATGAATCGCCTGCTTCTTATTGAAATCTTTCAAAACCTAATCTACTCCTATCTATTATCCTGCCCATCTTCTTTATTGACTTACGTACTTACTACGCATTATATAATGTCCATTTTCACCGCCAGGCTAACCCTGTTGGCTTAAATACTTTCAAATTTTTGTTTCTTGCTACATGATTTGTTTTTGTGGTGAATTTAGTATTCGCCATCAGATTGACTTCTAAGTTGATATTTTTTTTATTCATTTTCTTATCAAACAATAAAGAATCTAAACACTTAATAATTCTTAGTTGCGTGGAAACTTATATTAGTATTATTATTTGATCAGTGCTAGATAGTCAAGGAAGCAATCCTTTTCACATGACATAAAAATACACTGCTTCTTCAGATTTCACATGTACACACGAACAATAATAATCAAGTGATTCTTGTAACACAAATAGGTTTATTTAAAAATAATTACAAAGAATTAGAGTTCCCCAAGTAATTTTGGTCAAGTGTCACTAATCAAATGTTTTCTCTTATTAATTAGCACAATAGAATGACGCCACGTTCTAACTAACATGTCATTTAATAAGAAAATTAAAGCTGCCAAGGAGAATGATCGTGGCATGGTCATCGGGTTAATAAGAAGCTTAAGGCCTAATAAAAGTTTGATAAAGTTGTTGGAATTTTGTACAAGGTGTACAAGTAACAATAACGTTATTATAAACGGATGCACACACTAATTCTCTCTCTAATGTATGCTTTTTATTGAGGTTCTAAAATGCACTAAGCGCTAATCAGGCGGCAGGCAGAAGTCTAGCGCCTAGATGGGGGACTAGGAGGCTTTTTGGTTATTTTAATTAAATCTATTATATAACATATAAAGAAATGACTACTTATACTTAAAAAAATACGTAGTTGTATTGAGATATACAAATTGCAAAATAGAATAGTATATAGATTATAAAGTATTTGAACATATTAAAAACATGAGGAACAAACATATAGTGAGTGTTCATCCAAGTACTAAAGAAGTCCCTTATAATTTCTTGAAAAAATAAAATATGTAAAATGAAAGTTATGTATTTTCTGTCTAAGTGAGAGTAGCGACCTAATCAGGTCTAGAGTGTTCTTTCTTAATTTTTAGAACAGTACTTTTGATAGAGAAGACTGTTTTAGCATTCACTTTTTATAATGTGCCATTTAACATTTTGTATGTTATCTAAACATACTGCAGAAGTATACAAATATTGTAGTAGTGTGTAGTAGGGTCCTAGTGTACAGAAGATCTCTTCTAAAATTTATATTAACAAGAGATTTTCAGAAAAGCCAAAACACCAAGATTAGGGTATAGCCCATATATCATAGTTGTCTCTTTAAGTGGTTTTTTTTTTTTTTTTTTTGTTTTTTGTTTTTTGTTTTTTGTTTTTTGTTTTTTTGGATGAACAAGAATCCTTTTAAGTGGTTTTTTTTTATATTTACGACTGATGTTAAAGCGTTTTTTGGTTCTTTTGTGAAAGCGCTTTTTTCAAGCATTCAACTATAATTTTGACTTTTGAAATCAATATAAGGATGAAGACCCTTCTAGCGTTCTAGATGTTCTTCTGAATTGTGTATACAAATAATGAGATTCTATAAGAAAGCTTTGGCAATACAAATTGGCTTCATTTGAATTTGTCATGCCAACCATGCGGCATCGACGGCCTAAGTTTGCCACTATAGAAGGACTGGGTGGTGCCCATGCACAAGACAATTTCCTCCTTTTTTTTTTGTCTGATAGTTTGACTTTTGCAAAGGACACCAAATTTGATTTTATTCATATTTCACGGAATTGTGAGCTACAGAAGATCATCATGTGTCAAAAAGTAAAGCCATAACGGTTGAAGTTCAAGAGTTCTCATAACCCTTCCTATTCCTAGCTAGGTCTTCATACAAAGCTTTTGTTTTGTTTTGTTTTGTTTTGTTTTGTTTTTCAAAAGCATTTTCTCTTCTTTTTTGTTACATTTATATGTAGTTTATTAAAGTGATTTTTTAATTTCAAATGGGTTTATTTAAGTGTTGACCGGAGGGTATTTAAATATTTTTGATACTTTCTTTTGCCTTACCATCCCTTTATTTTATACTATTTGCAGGTTTGTTTTTTTAGACAATTTGTAAGGTCCGTTCCCAAAGTGGATTACTTAACCTTGCGGCATGGCTTTATCATGGTAAGTGCTTTATAATAATCTACCCAGGTGATGAAATTTCAAAAGTTCTACACCTTGTTTTCACAAATTGACAGCTATATTGTACCTACGTACACGTTCATACAATATGTTGAAAAAAAATTTAATATAACTGATGTATTAATTCAATGAAGTTATGCTTTGTTATGACATATAAGATTGCGAAAAATAATAATAAAACGCGTGACATACATTAGTTTGGATAATAATTATATTTTGTAACCAATAACATATTGCACAACAATATTTCAGGCACATTTGGCACCCCAAAGCCATCAGAATTTCAATTTCCAAAAATACATAAACAGATCACTTGAAGAGGATTTCAAGGTGGTCGTGGGAATCAGGTTAGTGATTTGGTGTTTTCTTCTACCTTTTTGTCCTTTTATTTCACTGTTTGTTGAAATAAACTTTTATTTTCTTTGTTTCAAACTGCAGTCCTCCAATTTGGTTCTTTGCTGTGATATTCCTGCTTTTTAACACTCACGGTGAGTAAACTCATATATTTCATCACATCTTCACCTACTAAATTATATATGTTCAACTCATAAAACTTAACTTTAAACTCTAAATGTTTCAACATTACTTATTTGATTAAGCTTACTTGAATTTCGTTTGGACAGGCTGGTATTCTTATTTTTGGCTACCGTTCGTCCCATTGATCGTAAGTAAAATCTCTTCCCTCATCATAATCTACCAAGTAATCATAATATAATAGTGGGACCACAAGATAGATAGATGGATAGATCTAACGGTGGAAAATGCACTTGGACCTTCAGATCATTCTCTTGGTGGGGACCAAGCTACAGGTGATCATCACAAAAATGGGTCTTCGAATTCAAGAAAGTGGAGAGGTTGTAAAGGGGCTTCCTGTGGTTCAACCCGGTGATCATCTCTTTTGGTTCAACCGCCCTCGTCTCATTCTCTACCTCATCAACTTTGTTCTCTTTCAGGTACCTTAATAATTTTAACAGAGTTTTCGGTACTTTAAATTATATTAATACGAACTTAGTTAATTAATTCCTAGAGTTCCTAAACCCTATATATATACATAAACACTGATCCTTTTGCATTATCTTTTTATCAATATCAGAATGCCTTCCAACTTGCTTTCTTTGTATGGAGTTGGGTAAGTTACATTTTCCTAATTATTAATTGATTGGTTAATTAATCTGAGATTTATTAGATAAGTAAATAAGAAAAGTGAAATAGTATACTAATTATCTGATAATTTTTGTATTTCAGTATGAATTTAGCTTGAAATCTTGTTTTCACGAGCACACTGAGGACGTGATCATCAGAGTTTCAATGGGGTGAGTCTCACTTCTTCCTTGGACTTAACTCTTAATTATTTCCTATTTTCCTAACCGTTAAAATTATTCTAACACACAATTAACGGTGGCGATTTTCAGGATCCTCATACAGATTCTCTGCAGTTATGTCACTCTCCCCCTCTATGCCCTTGTCACACAGGTAATGATCTAAATACATGATCATCAATTCATAGATTTAACTGAGCAACCACGTCGTTTTAATGAGAACCAAATTGTTATAATATGTGAATTTACGTGATAAAATGACTATTAGTTGTAATGACATTCAATCTTTACTTTAAAGAGCAGGTCCTAAGTTCTAGTCGTATGATTATGAATGAGTTTGTCAGTATATATATGACACTTGTTCTTATATATCATTGTCCAAGTGAATCTCTGAATCGCACATATAAACATGTTTTCACTATATCGATGACTGAATTGAATAAATCTTCAAATTAATATTTGACTTTATATGTTGATTTGTGCAGATGGGCTCAACCATGAAACCAACCATATTCAATGAAAGAGTAGCCGCAGCTTTACGCAACTGGCATCACACCGCCAGGAAGCACATAAAGCAGAACAAAGGCTCCGTAACCCCAATGTCTAGCAGACCAGCCACTCCATCCCACCACACTTCCCCCGTCCACCTCCTCCGTAACTATCAGAGCGAAGTGGATAGTTTCCAAGCATCACCAAGAAAATCAAATTTCGAGGGTGAACGTTGGGCCAACGAATCACCCTCCCACTCACACCACCTCCATGTAGATGGCACTTCATCCTCTTACCACCACCATAATGAAATGGGAGATGTAGAACGTGAGAGGGTTGATGTCAATGAACAAAATTCGGTTCATGAGAAAACTACAATAATTCGGTCCATGGAACCTGCTCAAATACAACTCGAAATTAACATGGAGCGGTCGAAAGACTTCTCATTTGACAAGAGGCAACGTATAGAATAGCTCGAAAATTTGTTGCATTATGCAATAGAGATCGGCAATGATGGTGACAATGATGATAGCAAGGACGATGACGCAATGATCGGAGAGAATGGAGATGCTTGAAGCCACACATTTTGCATCCTGCCTAATAGTGTTATATATATATATATATATATTTACTCATTTATGTTCTTGATTTGCTTCATATTTGGCAGGGATGGAGATACACATACAGTGACTGTCTCAATTGTTTTACTGTGACTTTATGTTATAGCATTTTCTGTAAATAAATGCCTCTAAATCTTACGCACAAAGTCACGATCATGAATGCGAAAGAGCATTAATATTCTGTTTGAAGAGCTGATAATTCCTCTCACAATATATATGCAGTTGGTGATTTTCTATGGATAGTGCTATTTTCTCACTCATTTTTATTCCACACATGTTCTTGTTAATTTTTTGTCAATAATTTTCTTCTATTCATTCAATCTGACGACTGCAAATTGAAAGATGTGTGTGAGAAATAAAAATGAGTGTGTGGATAGTACTATCATTTTCTATTAGTACTACAATTAAATCTCTATAAATTAATAGCCGCAAGACCAAGGAAAACTTTTATTAAGCAAAATATTAAATAATAATCAATAATCAGTATTTTATTAATTTATGGATTAATTAATAACTTAATGTTAGCACTCAAAACTGGGAGGTTAACAAAGACCGGTGCAATCGGCCCTTGGTGTGCTCGAGATTAAGACATTAGCAACTTAACAACAAGGATTAATTAAGCGGCTCACCCCTCAAAACTAGGCTATTGTAGACATTGAATTTTCGGTGAAATAAATGTTGATCAATGCATTAAAGACTACAACTGCAAACATCGAAATTTTGGTGAAATAAATGTTGGTCAAAGCATCAAAATTACAACCTCCATTCATTTCATCTACATCATCCACTTACTTCACCAACAAAAATGAATGGTAGTGATTCATTCTCACCAACAAAAATGGATGGTAGTGATTCATTCTCACAAACAAAATGGATGGTAGTGATTCATTCTCACCAACAAAAATGGATGGTGGTGATTCATCCTCACCAACAAAATGAATGGTAGTGATTCATTCTCAAGACCTATAAATAGGGCTACACCAATTCATAACCAAACCACCAATTTACAAATACATTTCTCTACTCCTAAATTGGAAGAGAATTCTCTTGAAGTTCGTTCATCGTTCTTCGTTCTTCGTTCTTCGTTCATCGTTCTTCAAGATTCAAGCCCCAACGGCCCTTCGGGTCAACACAACATCAACGTTCATCATCAAATCTCTGAAGATCATCACTGTTCATCCCAAGAATCAAGCTCCAAACAGCCCATTCGGATCAACACAACATCAACAAATCCACATCACTGTTCATCCAAGGATCAAGCCCAACGGCCCTTTGGATCAACAGCCCATCAACAAATCCATATCTTACGAAGATAGAATCCGAGGATAAATTAAAAAAGAGATTGTAACCCAAAATTCATCAAATACAAATATATTTTGTACACGTGTTCTTATGTCTTCAGGAATTTTTCGTGTTTACAAATTTGGCATGCCCAGTAGGACATTCTCTACCTCTCATCTCCATCTTCAAATCTACAAAAAAAAAAAAAAAAAAAAAGGAAGGCACATATGGCATCAAAGAAGGCTCAAACCGTTCCCGCAACTAACGCGAAGAACAAGAGTGTCCTCATCACGAGCAGTGGCGCTTTTGGCATCACAACTCGAAGCAAGGCAAGAGCTCTTTCCGCCGCATCTTCCCCCTCTGCATCAACTTCGCCAAAAGTTCATCAACGCCCGAAATACAATCCTGTGATCACTCTGGCCTCGCTAAGTGCGCCAATGGAGGATATCCCAAAGAAATGCCCCGAGTCCCTACTCTCTGATGCCGACTCGAGCAGTAGCACAGACATGCAAGTCATGACCACCGGAGCAACTTCGATCGAGAAGCAGCTGGCTTAAATGAATGAGGCAATTGCAAAACTCACATAGACGGTGGAGGAGAAAGACTTACAAATCGTTGTACTTGTCAACTTAAAGATGCCAAGGGGATATCAACAGCCAAAGTTTATGCAGTTCGATGGGAAGGGAAATCCAAAGCAGCATGTGGCCCATTTCGTCGAAACTTGCAACGACGCGGAGACGGAATGAGACTACCTCACGAAGCAGTTCGTCTGTTCTCTGAAAGGAAACACATTCGACTGGTACACGGATCTAGAGCCTGAATCCATCAATAGCTGGGAGCAATTAGAGCGAGAGTTCTTGAACTGCTTCTACAACACTCGTCGCACAGTAAACATGCTGGAGCTAACAAGCACAAAGCAGTGGAATGATGAACCAATTGTCGATTACATTAACCGATGGCGCACTCTGAGCCTCGACTGCAAGGATAGACTCTCGGAAATCTCCTCAATCGAGATGTGCGTTCAAGGTATGCAATGGGGATTGCAATACATCCTTCAAGTCATCAAACCACGGACGTTTGAAGAGTTAGCCACTCACACTCACGACATGGAGCTAAGCATCGCTCATCATGGAAAAAAAAGCCAATCACCGACTTCAAGAAGGATAAGGTATTTACTCCGAAGGTGGACAATCGTGGAAAGAAGCTCGCCAAGGAAGCTTTTACCATTGACGTTACCCCTACTAAGACCTCATCCGCACCCGTCAAAATCTCCTCTAAAAACAAAGCAAAAGAGATAAAAAAGAGGTGAGCCCTCTCGTACCCAAGACAGGTACAAGAACACCTTAAGGGAACTGGAGCAGAAAACATACCCATTTCCAGATTCTGACATGGCCCCAATGCTAGACGACCTGTTAGAGAAGAAGGTAATTGAGCTGCCTGAATGCAAAGCGCCCGAAAGAGATGAATCGCGTTGACGATCCCAAGTACTGCAAGTACCATCGCATCGTAAGCCATCCCGTCGGCAAGTGCTTTATCCTTAAGGAACTTATCATGAAGTTGGCACAACAAGGGCGAATTGAACTCGACATGGAAGACACAGTCGCAACACATGCTACGACGATCGTGTTTGGATCCTTTGATCATGTGCCTCTTCAGGTAATGCATGACCATCCTCGTCCATGCTCGAGTCACACGGCCCCTCCCGCACTACCACCGTTGGGGGCAAGCAACCAAGGTGCACCGACTGACGATAATGAAGGATGGACCTTAGTGACCCACAAAAAGAAAAAAAAGCCCAAACCACAGGCCACAAAGCCAAAGGTAGAAGAACGAAGAAGGCATCGTCGTCGCAACAATAGGAAACCCAAAAGAAGCGCAAGAGCTGCTAAGCCAACATACACTGGGGAGCCTATGGAGCAAAAGCCACGCATTCCCGTCTCTTTGCACGAGTACTTCCCGAAGGACTTCTTCCAACAGTGCAATGTCGCTGCATGTCACATAGTGGAAGTAAATGAACCATTAAGAGAAGAATTTATCGTCGTTGAAGAAGTAAAGACCCTCATAACCAAAGAAGGTCTGCCGACTCACGTGAGCATCGAAGAGGCATTACGATTACCCGAAGAGATGCGGAAAGCACTGATAATGGTTTTAGCAAATCCCAATTACCATAGAGTACAAGGAAACAAGGACGAATGCTCAAGGCTTCAATCATATGAATATACCACATGCTGTGCCATCCAAGACTCAATCAACTTCACTGACGAAGACTTATTGCTAGGATCAAAACCTCACAACCGTCCTCTCTTCGTCTCAGGGTATATAAGGGAGAGCAAAGTCAACCGCATGCTTATGGATGGCGGATCGGCCATAAACATCATGCCAAAGTCAACAATGGCTATAATCAGCATCAAAATAGACGAATTGTCCCTAAGTCGTCTACTAATCCAAGGTTTCAACCAAGGAGGACAAAGAGCGATAGGCATGATCCGAGTGGAGATAACCATCGGTGAACTCAAATCAAGTACGATATTTCATGTGATTGATGCAAGAACTTCATACAGCTTGCTCTTAGGAAGGCCTTGGATCCATGAGAATGGAGTAGTGCCATCCACCTTCACCAATGTTTAAAATTCTATCGGGAAGGAGTGAAGGTGATTCGAGGCGATACCAAGCCATTTACCGAGGCCGAATCACACTTTGCAGACGCCAAGTTCTACATGGAGGAAGACATGATACTCGAAGCTCTCCCAAAAGAGGTAAAATCCACGGGCAAAGCGACGCCTAAAAAGCAAGAATGGCAATCTGTTCCAAGAAAGCAAGGAGGATAAGCCACGCCGTCTTCACGCAAAAACAACGACGAACTCGTGACAGCAAAATGCGGTGAGACGCCCTTAAAAGAACCAAACACACCCATCTTTCGATACATCCCGATGTCGAGAAGAAAGAAGGGTCAAACCCCATTCGAAACTGGGACAAGCAAAGTCGACATGCGACAGTGCAAGGACGATGTGGAATTACTCAAGACGAATGAAATTTTACCTCTAACACAGCTAGGCGGGACCAAGATTGCAGGACCACCACAAGGCTTCATAAAAGCTCTGCCAAAGGAAGTAGAACCAAGCTTTCTCCCAACCAAGAGGACCGAAGAAGGTTTTGATCCAAACACCTACAAATTCATGTCAAAGGCTGGGTACGACTTCATTCCCTCTTCGAATCCTGGAGAGAAGGGTTCAGACACTATCAACAACAAAGAACGTGACCTCACTAATACTCAAAAGAGGCTGAAAGAGCATGGTTACGGAGTTGACAACGGCAAAGCAGGAATCAGCTTCACACCAAATGCACCTGTGAAGATTTCAAGCAAAGCAAAAAATGCTAGCGCTCAAGACATCAGCGTGAGCGTCGTACAAAATCGAGAAGAGCTTAAATCCGCCCCTCGGGTATCAGTCTTCAATAGGATGAATCACATTGGTGGTCAAAACCAAACCTCCGTCTTCAAGAGGCTTAACATGCCAACATCCCAAAGGTCCGTTTTTGAAAGGTTGTCAGAACCTAAGAAACAAAGCAACACGCCTAGCCTTCCTCCCCAACGGTCGGTTTTCAGGAGACTTGAAAAAACTGAGAAGCCTTCAGGGAGAAAAGAAACAACGCCAAAGAAACAGAAACCCGACAGCTTAGCAGGAAATGATGACATCCAAAGCTCTATTCCTTCAAGAATGAAGCGCTAAGCAATCTTGGAGATTGACACAAATGGACCACTGAAAGTAAGGAGACGCACCATTATCCACACCGGCCAATCTTCACGCCAACAAGCCCAAAAAGACGGCACTGAAAGAGAGGTCCAAGACATATTCCACATCACAATCCAAGAAGACAAAGAAAGTGAAGCCCCTAAGGAAGATGTCACCGCTGCGCCACCATAGCTCGAAGATGGAGGGCAAGTCACGGTTGATGAGCTTAAGGGGCTCAACTTAGGGACGAAAGAAGAGCCCAAACCTATCTTCGTAAGTGCACTGCTAAGTGCGGACGAGATAGAAGAGTACTACCAGCTGCTATTAAAGTACAAAGACGTCTTTACCTGGACATATAAGGAAATGCCCGGCCTTGATCCTATTATCGATGTGCATCGTCTTGCAGTCAAGCCCGGAATTCGACCGATAAAGCAAACTCAAAGGCGTTATCAATCCGAGCTCATCCCACAGATTGAGGCTGAGATTGACAAGCTAATTGAAGCAGGCTTCATTCGGGAGGTGCAATACCCCAAGTGGATCTCTAACATCGTTATCATCCTTAAGAAATCTAGACAAATACGTGTTTGCGTGGACTTCAGAGACCTCAACGATGCGTGCCCAAAGGATGATTTTCCCTTGCCAATCATCGAAATCATGGTGGATACAACCACTGGCCACGAGTCATTGTCATTCATAGATGGCTCATCCGGATACAATCAAATTCGCATGGCTCCCGAGGATGAGGAACTAACAGCCTTTCGCACTCCAAAAGGTATATACTGCTACAAGATGATGTCATTTGGTCTAAAAAATGATGGAGCTACATATCAACGTGCAATGCAGAAAATCTTCGATGACATGCTACACAAAAATGTAGAATGTTACGTGGACGATGTGGTGGTCAAGATAAAAAAGAGATCAGACCACTTGAAGGATTTGTGAATGGTGTTCAAAAGGCCGCAAAAGTACAACCTCATGATGAACCCGATGAAATGCGCATTTGGCGTCACCTCTGGAAAGTTCCTCGGCTTCATTGTCAAGCACCGTGGCATCGAAGTGGACCAATCAAAGATCAAAGCCATTCAAAGCATGCCTGAGCCAAGAAATTTACACGAATTGAAAAGTCTGCAAGGACGGCTCGCCTTCATTAGACAATTTATATCCAATCTAGCAGGACGTTGTCAACTGTTTAGCCGACTTATGAAGAAGGATGTTCCGTTTATATGGGACAAAGTATGCCACAATGCCTTTGAAAGCATAAAAAGGTATTTGTCAAGTCCACCTGTCTTGGGGCACTTGTGCCTGGAAATCCGCTCATATTGTATATTGTCGCTCAAGAAACTTCAGTAGGGGCACTCTTGGCACAAGAAAATGAATCCCAGAAAGAAGAAGCACTTTACTACCTCAGTCGAACTCTCACTGGTGCCGAGTTGAACTATTCCCCGATATAAAAGATGTGCCTTGCCTTGGTATTCGCCATTCAGAAGCTCAGACATTACATGCATGCTTACATCATCCAATTGGTTGCTAGAGCTGACCCGGTTAAATACGTCATGTCCAAACTAGTTCTGACAGGGCGACTAGCTAAATGGGCTTTGCTTCTCAATCAACACGAGATCATCTACGTTCCAGCTAAAGCCGTTAAAGGACAAGCACTGGCAGACTTCCTCGCCGATTACCCAATCTCAGCCGATTGGGAAATCTCAGATGACTTGCCTGAGGATGAGGTGTTTCACATTGACACCTTCCCAACATGGACGATGTTCTTCGACGGATCTGCACGAACAGATGGAGCGGGGGTAGGAGTAATATTTATGTCACCGCAAAGGCAAATATTGCCTTATTCCTTCCAACTGAGCGAACTATGCTCTAACAACGTCGCCGAGTACCAAGCACTGATCCTCGGCCTCCAAATGGCAATCAACATAGGAATCACAGCCCTCGAGGTATATGGTGACTCCAAGCTCATAATCAATCAACTCTTGACCGAGTACGAGGTGAGGAAAGATGATCTCGTCCCATACTTCCGACTGGCAACTCAGCTGCTACAAAGGTTCGAGATAGTGACACTAAAACATGTGCCAAGAAAAGAAAATCAAATGGCAGATGCTCTCGCCAACCTAGCCTCTAGCATGACACTAGGAGAACGAGAAGTCGCAAACGTGCCAGTTTGCCAAAGATGGGTGATTCCACTTGCCGCTGAAATACTGCTAAATGACACAAACGTCATCTCAGTACTCCTGGTCGACACTGAAGAATGGAGACAGCCGTTGATCGACTACTTGGAACAAGGAAGACTTCCAGACGATCCCAGACACCACTATGAAATACGTCGACGAGCGCATCGCTTCCTCTACTATTAGGGAACACTTTACCGACGCTCTTTTGAATGAGTACTTCTGAGATGCCTAGGTGAAGAAGAAGCCAGTCAAGCCATGTAAGAAGCACATTCAGGCGTATGTGGAGCGTATCATCGGGGCTAAAGCTACATTTCCAGCTTAAAAGAATGGGTTACTATTGGCCAAGCATGGTGAGGGATTGCCTGAAATACGCCAAAAGGTGCCAAGCCTACCAATTCCCTGCCAACTTCATACATCAACCGCCTGAACCATTACACCCTACAATCGCTTCATGACCGTTCGACGCATGGGGGTTGGATGTTGTATGACCAATCGCACCAAAGTCATCCGCGGGATAAGCTTACATTGTAGCTGCAACAGACTACTTCTCTAAGTGGGCTGAAGCCATACCCCTAAAGAGCATATCATTACGGACAATAGAAAGCAGTTCTCCAACCGACTCATGGACGAACTCTGTGAGAAATACAAGTTCAAGCAGCATAAGTCTTCTATGTATCATGCCCCAGCTAATGGTCTCGCAGAAGTATTCAACAAAACTCTATGCAACCTTTTGAGAAAAGTCGTTGGTATGAGCAAGAAAGACTGGCACGAAAGAATGAGCGAAGCACTTTGGGCATACAGGATGACGCATCGGACGCCTACTCAAGCCACACCATATTCGCTCGTGAATGGCGTAAAGGCGGTTTGGCCGCTGGAAAGCCAAATTCCCTCGCTGAGAATGGCTATACAAGAAGGACTGACCGACGAAGAGAATGCAAAGGTACGTCTTCAAGAGTTGGAAGCGCTAAACGATAAGAGGCTCGAAGCTCAACAGCATTTGGAGTGTTATCAAGCACGATTGTTTAAGGCCTTAAACAAGAAAGTTCGCCCGAGGTCATTTCAAGTAGGGGATCTCGTCCTTGCATTGCGTAGGCCTATCATTATGACGCACAAGACGAAAAACAAATTCACCTCAAAGTGGGATGGACCTTACGTAGTACAAGAAGTCTACACAAACGGTGCTTACAAGATCGTGGAAGAAAATGGCTTGAGGATTGGCCCCATAAACGGCAAGTTCTTGAAGCGGTACTACGCCTAAGAAACAAAGCAACGCTCCTGGCCCACAAGAGCATAAACTGTGTACGGCAAACCAAAAAAAAAATCATCACTCCTTGAACTACGTTATGACTTGATCCCTTCTCAAACAAGGGTACGTAGGCAACTTGGAACTTCAAAACTTCAAGTACAGTCACACCAAAAAAAAAAAAGGGGTTTTAAAAAAAAAAGGTCTGGCAACATCAAAAAAAAAAAAAGAAAATATATATATATGTGTGTGTGTGTGTGTGGCATTTGAAAAAAAAAGACATTGAAAAAAATGAAGCCCACTTTATTTCTCTAGAGAATTTTACATAAATTTACATTATACATGTAAAAAAAAAAATCAAAATTACAAGCAGGGAATCTTCAAGGACGGTCACGATGAGCCTCATTACTCGACGGAACTGCAGGAAGACGAGGTGCTAGAGTTTGATTATCCGGAGCCTCAACACTTGGTGAAGCTCCAGACGACGACGGCAAAAGATGTCTCTGGAACAAAGCCATAAACATCTGATGATCACTTTGAATCTGACTATCGGATTCCTGTAGCTAGTCAAGCTTCTTCTTCATACTCGTCGAGTAGCTGTTAGCAAGCATGTGCAATTCCCTATTTTCATGCTTAAGCCCTCTGATCTCCTGCTTAAGGCTTGCCACCTTAGCCATCAAGGATTCAACCTGGCGAGTACGAGCAAAAAGGCGTTGGCCCATGTTCGACACAGAGCCCGCACACTGGATGCTAAAGGCCAAGGAGTCCTAGACAACTAACTCATCGGACCGCTTGGAAAGCACCATGTTGTCCCTAGGGGTGAGAAGATTTCTAGCCACCACTGCAGCTGTTATGTCGTTCTTCATCACCGAATCCCCAACCGTAAGAGGACCGTTCGGGGATAAAAATGATGGATGCCATATATTGTCTGGAAAAGGCATAACAGCCTCTTCCCCGGCATTCAAATCAAGGCGACAGTCAGATGGGCAAGACATTTTTTGAAAGTTTTGAAGAAAAGGAAAGGTCGGACAAATCAAGTACAAGAGGGGAACTTCTGCAAGTAACAATTCTCAAGCGCGCTTTGGAAAGCAATCGATGCCTCTATAAAAAGAAGAAGCAACAAGGCCGCCTGCTCAAAAATCGAAGAGCCGCCTGCCCAGAAATCGAAGAGGTGCTCGTTCAGAAATCGAAGGGACGCCACTTTTTCAAAAGCCGAATTTTCTGGATCAAGTTGTCAGCACTGTTCACCCATGATCTCAGCTTTTCCGAAGTTGCGGACAAAATCATAGGGGGCTTGTCACCATCCTCCAAACCTCAAAAGCTGGGCTGCTTGTTCAAAGATCGAAAGGTTGCTTATCCAAAGATTGAAGATGCGCCAACTTTTTCAAAAGACAGAGTCCCTGAATCAAAGCTTACCGACACTCTCCATATGTGATCTCAGCTCTGAGGGAGTCACAGGCCAAAATAAAAAAAGGCCCGACACTATCCTCCAAATTTCAAAAGCTGTTCGTTCAAAGACCGAGGTTTGTCGCCACTCTTCACGTGTTGTCTCAGCTTTGCAGAAGTCACAGACGGGTCTAAAAATGCGTGAATCTTACTGTTCCAATCAAAATTACCCGCTGTCGCTGACAAGGGTAAACGAACAGTATCATTACCGGCTATTAGGAAATCCCTATATAGGTTGACTATCATCCTCTACGGTAAAACAGACCTAAAAAAAATGCCAAGCTCTTCCCTATCTTCGAGAATGCATTTCCAACAAAGCCTCTCAAAATACCCAGTATTCCTCATCCCCTGGAATGCCTCTGCAAAACAAGCCACACCAAAGCAAGAATATCCCATATCATCAGGGTCGAAAGCAAAAGTATCTCATTTCATGCTTTCTCCCTGTCCTTGTCTTTGTCCTTGTTCTCACCTGCAGGGCAAGAAGAAAGAGAACAATCAGTCAGAACCTGAGATCGAACTTCCGATCTGGAACTGACTGCCTAGAAATCTTCCTTGATTGCTTACCTAGCATTTGCATTCCACTCCTGCATAGCAAAAAACTACAAGAGAAGATGCCACATGCGTGGGAAAAAACCAGGGAAAATGCCGCTTCTGCAAGGGGAACAGACAAAGCAAGGAAAATGATACATTGAAGCATGTAGAAACAAGCACAACAAAGCATGTGCCGGGCCGTCCGCTGCTTCTTCAAAAGCAAAAGTATTTCATATCATCAAGATCTGACGTACTCTGGATTTGATGGACTTGTTATGACACTTAGATTATTGAGTCGGGTCGTGAAGATCGCTTGCCATATGAAGCCGCTCATGGTCCAACAACTTTCAAGATCAAGCCACCAACGGCCCTTGAAGGAATCACAAGTCCGATTCAAGATCAAGTGTTCACCACCCTTGAATCAACTTCAACTCCAGATAAATGGGTAAGCTCAGACTTTTGGCAAGTCTAGCAGAAGAACCAGTTCAAGAATCAACCTGTGGAAAGATACTTCTTCAAAAGCAAAAGTATCTCATATCAGCAGAGTCGAAGGCAAAGATATCTCATGGCATGCTTTTCCTTTACCCTTACTCTTGCTTACGGGATAAGGAGAAATAGAGCGATCGGTCGCACTTAGAAAGATTGAATAGAGAAACAGACCAACACCTCTACCTCGTGCCTGCCTGCCATGCAAAAGAAACAAAGTAGAGAATAATGCAGCATGGGCCGTACAACTGCACATGTTAATTCATCCTCAACTAAACCGAAGATCGCTTGCCATATGCAGCCGCTCATGGCCCGACAACCTTCAAGATCAAGCCTCAACGACCCTTGAAGAAATCAAAAGCCCGATTCAAGATCAAGCCTCAACGTCCCTTGGAGATATCACAAATCCGATTCAGGATCAAGTGTCCAACACCCTTAAAACAACCTTCAAGATCAAGCCACCAACGGCCCTTGAAGAAATCACAAGCCCAATTCAAGATCAAGTGTCCAACACCCTTGAATCAAATCCAGTTCAAGATGAAGTCTGTGGAAAGTCAACAAGCACAACAAATACACGTGCCGATTCGTCCCCAGCAAAGCTGAAGAAACTTCCAAACCAATTCAAGAACAAGCCTCGACGGCTCTTGGATCGGTATCTTCACTAAGGGACTTCAAAACGCATCTTCTACACGTGACAAGCACATGTATACGACGCACTCTGAAGTGGGGGCATTTGTAGACATCGAATTTTTGGTGAAATAAATGTTGATCAATGCATTAAAGACTACAACTGTAAACATCGAAATTTTGGTGAAATAAATGTTGGTCAAAGCATCAAAATTACAACCTCCATTCATTTCATCTACATTATCCACTTACTTCACCAACAAAAAAATGGATGGTAGTGATTCATTCTCACCAACAAAAATGAATGGTAGTGATTCATTCTCACCAACAAAAATGGATGGTGGTGATTCATTCTCCCCATCAAAATGGATGGTAGTGATTCATTCTCACCAACAAAAATGGATGGTGGTGATTCATCCTCACCAACAAAATGAATGGTAGTGATTCATTCTCAAGGCCTATAAATAGGCTACACCAATTCATAACCAAACCACCAATTTACAAATACATTTCTCTACTCCTAAATTGGAAGAGAATTCTCTTGAAGTTCGTTCATCGTTCTTCGTTCATCGTTCTTCAAGATTCAAGCCCCAACGGCCCCTGAAGAAACGCTCATCCATCCTAAGATCAAGCCACCAAAGGCCCTTCGGATCAACACGACATCAACGTTCTTCATCAAATCCTTGAAGATCATCCTCGTTCATCCCAAGAATCAAGCCCCAACGACCCTTCGGGTCAACACAACATCAACGTTCATCATCGAATCTCTGAAGATCATCACTGTTCATCCCAAGAATCAAGCTCCAAACAGCCCCTTCGGATCAACACAACATCAACAAATCCACATCACTGTTCATCCAAGGATCAAGCCCAACGGCCCTTTGGATCAACAGCCCATCAACAAATCCATATCTTACGAAGATAGAATCAGAAGATAAATTAAAAAAGAGATTGTAACCCAAAATTCATCAAATACAAATATATTTTGTACACATGTTCTTGTGTCTTCAGGAATTTTTCGTGTTTACAGCTATGTCAAATGTGGTGCTCGTATATATATTGAGAATTGGTTACAAAGAGCACTCGGATTCTTTGTTCAAATTTCTTCAATTTACAACCATTTCACCCTAAATCACAAACCCTTTTTTTTTTTTGCACAGGTTACAAAAGCTTTCACCCTTTCTGCTTCCTCGTTTTCTTGCTCTTGCCACTTTGCTTGTTCTTCTTTTTATGGATTGAAAGCTCACCACTTTGCTTGTGCTTCCTTTTATCAAGCAGGTTACCCATTTTCATTTTCCTCATGTTCTGGATTTGCTTATGTATTTGGAGTGGAATGAAACTCTAAACTGCAATGAACTTATCAATTCTTTCGTGCAGCTGTCCCGGGCAGCGGCCTCTCTTCGATTTGGTTGTTGTTGTGTTCTCCAGGTAATGGGTTTTTTTTTTTTTAAAAAAAACTTTTTTCATATATTGGTAGATGATAAACTTAATTTGATGTTGGTAGCTTTCGTAGTCCGAATTTATTCATCTTTTCGTTTATCATGAGTAGCTTTCAGTACCAATTTGATTTGGTTTTTGACATGGTTGTTAGACCAATTATTTTGCAACATCGAGTTTATTGAAAACAAGTGCTGACTTATGGCTCCAAAGGTGAGCATTGCATTCTAAAGTTTGTTGGATGCCCTTATTTCTTTTTGCTTCTTCCTGTGTGTTGCCTCTGATACCTACCATATTTTCTCCATTATACAAAGTGATGCTTTTCCCAAAATCTTTTGTAATTTTGACTTTGTCTTCTAGTTCTTTGGATGTTTGCCTATGTGAATGCCCGTGAACTTGCTAAGTTTTCATTGACTTTCAAATCTTTTTGAAGAATAGGCAATCATACCCTTAAATGCTTGCCAACCCTGCAGTGAGAAGGCATATTTGAACTCGAATTATATCACTTTTTTTGTCCTACTCTATTGTTATATAAACTGTAGCTGCTCTCAAATAAGAATCTACCCCATGTTATGTCATCCAATTTTTCATTTGCTATGGGTTGTTCCATTTAGGGGGTTGGTTTCCTAAATGATTTGGCAGCAAGCTTTGAACCTTCTTTGCAAACTTGGGGCAGGTTAATCTCTTTTAAGTCCAACTTCATGTGATAAAGATTTATTTGGGAATTTTCATAGGCAAGCTTTTCCTCCTCTGTACATTTAGGACGGCTTGGACTTCTTTTTTAGTCTAATCTTCACATGGCAGGGCAACTCGAAACTTTGAATCTTTTTTTGCTCCATTTTCACATGGCAGAGAGCAAGTGAGAAATTTTGACACAATGAAACTCCTTGTTCCATCTTCACGTGGCAAGGAACCAAATACCTTTTAGCTACTTCTTTAGAGATTGGAAAATTTTCTTTCTTTCCTTTTTGTCTTGTAGCATATTGACAATTTCATTTCAATACTTTTGGTCAAAATTTTGACACAGTGTTTGATCAAAATTTTGACACAATTGTAGCATTTCAAGGCTTTGATTCTTCTTCACGTCTCCTTCCTTCTTTTATTTTGTCAAAAGTTTTGTTGAAGACTTTTCTCTTGTGAAATTGGATGAGTCGGTCAAGTGAGTATTTTTGGCTTCTTTTCCTTTGTCCCTTTTGTCAAGACTGAAGGAAATTATGAGTTTCATTAGGGATTTCATGTGACTAGCAAGCATATACAAATCACTATATATATACAAAATAGCGGAAGCATGTTAACAATTAAATTTATTACTCTAGTCATTTTAAATCCCCTTCAAGAGCATAGGTTTAAGTAAGATGCATCACAAAATATTTTATTGAAGAACAAAGTTTAGGGGAAGATTTATACCTCTTGATCTACTCTTGAGACCAAGGATGGACCACCTCCAAGATCTTTGCTCCTCAAAGTCCTTGAGCCTAGCTTTCCTCCTTGCCTCCTCCACTTTGTATGTATGAGTGCTCCAAGGTTCTCTTAGAGTTTTCAAGGAGAAAACCTCTAAAGATCCTCACCCACTAGTGTAGTGAGAAAAGGATGAAGGAATGACCTAAGGGGAGATTAAATGTTTAGCTAAAATTCCCCAAAGGTGGCCGGCCCTTGTTGGTGTTCTTAGAGAGATATTTTCTTTTTCTCTAAATTGTTTTGAACACACAAAAACCCTAGGAGATATTTCTCTATAAAGTTGTATTTATAGGCAAAAGGAAGCAAGTCAACATTTGACTTCTCCCACCTCCTCAAAGTGGCCGGCCTTGGTGTGATATTTTGGGCTTTGGGCTTTTATTGTTTTTAAGTCATCCAATGCTTAAATAAAAGCCCAATGGGTTTAGGCCCAATAGGCCCAATTAAACCCGAACGTTTCTTTAAGTCCAAAACGATCTTTTATCGCTTTTATGATTTCTTTAGACTGTCTAAATTAATCGCCACACCCAATTAATCCAATTAATTATTTCCATCATCCATTGATTACTCACTACAATAGTGTATTGGTGAACAATCTTTTAGGTTCTAATTAGCAAGGCAGTGAGATGATTGGCATCGATCCAATTGATTTAATCCAATCACTTGTTGAATTAAAACTTGCTTTTAATTCACGTTCTTCTTTGACGATTACATTTTGTCATCTAGAAGAACTCACAAGCCATGAGTGACATCTAAACATATGTCATGGCTACCCAAGCTAATGTAGAAGTTATTCAGAGAACCCATTCAGTTGGAATTACAATGCAATTCGATCCTTCTCCAATACAATACTCTTAATCACATCACTAGGGTATGGATTTAATATGTCAAACCCCTAATGTGATTATACGTTCTTATATGATTCATATGAGCCGTACAGGAACGCTTTCCTTAACTACGTTCAATACTTCGGCCGAAGATTTCCGAATCATATCTTAGAGTATCCTCCTCTAACGAGGATTAGAGATCCCTTGTTGACCATTCACATGCCTACATGTTTAGATAGCTTGATCCCAAGAATGCCGTGGACTCTCCAAATGGAATGTCATTTGACATGGTCAAAGTCAAGGACTTAACCATTAGACATCAATGATGTCTCAGGTCAAAGGATTAGTTACATTATTCCAACTATCAGAGTTACTTGCTTGACATGTGAGTAGACCTCCATGCAAGTACTCTCGTTCGATTGCGTTCAGTGAACTCATTCCCTTAATGAGCACCTACATACTCGTCTTAGTGTCTCAACACGAATGGGATGAGACTTTCCATCCTTCTCTTTGAAGGGGACACAGTATGTACTGATCTATGCATTGTCAGTATCCCTCCGACAATCCTATGACCAGGAACCTTTTGGACATGATGGTTATGTGAAGAAGGTCTCTGTAGTCTAACATCATTAGATTACTTCTTCAATCGATCCATTGTCCATGGATTCACTATTTAGGACATATTTCGTTAATTGAGATAGTCCTAGTTAGTATCTTTGCCTTCCGATGTATAAGAGTCATATGTATACATCAATGCAATGTCCTGAAAGGTTTCTTCCAAAGATTGACTTTCAGGGCATATTTCCAACAATCTCCCACTTGCACTAAAGTCAATCACTAGTGTATCTGATACATGCTAGTTGAGTGAGCTTATGCTCGTAGGTTTACTTGGTTATGTATAAAATCCCCTTTTAACTCTAAAAGGGATTTACTTATCAAATGTCTCCAAAACATTTGATGATGTCTCTTTCTTGTGTTCGAATACTTTGATGAGACCTTGATTCCATGGCTTGAGCTATCGCCCCATTACGTCGTAGTGTTCAACTAACGACCTTATGGTTTGGATTCAATCATTGGTTCTATAAGAACCCTTTCCATTCAAAACACCTTTTGAAGCAGTTTCTAAAACTATATATCATCATATATTTCGTTTGTATACTTTATACAAACTTTGCTCCAATCTTTGAGACCATTGTAGTACAATACTATCAATTCATTTATATGATTAGTACTTCATCTATTATGAAGTTCCATTTACAAAAAAAATGGATTATTTTTTACTTTGGTCCATAACCTAAGTGAATACACGCTTCCAGAGTCCCACTCTGATGTTCCTTTCTTAAAGGCAATAATACTCATTCAGTTGCTATGGTTCTGATCCTGGGATACAGTAATATCTTAGAGTGACAACCCTATGTGGTTCTACACCTTTGGATATCATTTCACAAGTCCATACATGTGTCCCTTTTGTGATTTTATGACACATTCAATTTTTCAAGTCAATACTTCAAAATTGAGCGTATCATAAATTTGTCATTTTTGAGTAACATTTATGTTTTATTAAGTCTATCAAATAGACTTTATTCATATCTTGTTATTCAAATTATGACATCACTCCCACTGGCCTTGTTGTAACTAAGTATTCAATCAAAACTTAATACTTATATTTTCTTTGATTAAATGCTTATTGCTCTTACTAACTTGTCTTGGATCTATTGACAATCATTGAGATCCATTAGCTTATTAATGATGTCTCAACAATTTTGAGACTATCAACAATCCTAGCTAACACAAGTTTATTTAAACGAATCATACACAAGAGAATTCCTTCTGCAAGTAATTCTATTAAAATGTGTGACTTGTTCTATCAAGTCCTATTCATTTAAATTTATATATATAGTGTCTTACACCATTATTCAAGTTTCAGTCATACTAAGACTTTAATGTAGTCATATGAGAATTATCTAAGTCTTTAGTGAAAGCAAGGCTTCTACTAAGGATATAGAAACTCAACCATTCCTTCTAGGTGGTTGATATAATTCTTTATTAAAACTACATAGAGCGTTTATAGTTACATAAGGTGATGAATTTGGATTGTCTTGTTTGTTAAACTATATGTTGTGACTCATTTTAAAACTTTTCCCTTTTGTTCCATCAAAATTTGTCCATATGCTTCGTTATTTAGCTAGTTCTCATAAAAGAGAATAATGGACAACTCCCAACATACAACCATTACATGCTAGGTTGACGAAACCAACATTTAAAGACTATTCTTTGAATGTTACACAACATAGAATTTTAACGTTTGTAGAGCTTGAGTCTTTAACAATTAAAATTTCAAACTCTCAACAATAGTCATGCACTATCATTGTTTTGACAACTATAAAACAATCATATTCAAGTTTATATCCAATTTCTCACCTCCCACTATTTCTCATGACTTTAATGAGAATTTACTTCATACATTCAAAATTGTATAAACGTGGAGTATACGGGTAGAGGACATTGTGTAGTAGCTTTAAAACATTTCAAGCTTATCTCTTTCATTCTTCACTAAGATGATGTCTTGTTATTAAGTGACTAAAGTCATTAAACATTTTATTGATTTAGACACTTCATTCTTGGTTTAGTCACTAACATACTTGACATTCTAAAACAACTTTAAGAATGCCCAATCAATTGTTCAAAACTATTAATTGAATCAAGAGTGATCTTGATTTGTTTGTGGTTTAAGTGATAACCTTACAAGATACGTTTTTCTTGTTTCTTATATCACCATAATGTGATCTTCCTTTTCATTAAGAAAGGAATCTCTAGACTTTTGTCAATTCATATAGAACTCATAGGTAGACATTTGGAACCAAATCTATAGATTCATTGTATCCTACTATGTCCAACATATGAGGTCTATCCATAATTGATAAGTCTAAAGTTTTGTTTATCATATTACAATAAGTGATATAAGTCTTGTATCTCAACAAGGATACAACAAGACAATATTCAATTCATAACACTACTTTAAAGGAAATATCATATATATTTAGAAGGCACCCATCACATTACATTGATGTGATGATACAAACATTCAAAAATGTTTTAATACAAAAAGAATTAGCTCTATACATTTAGAGACTAATTAAATGCCTTCATTTAGGCACTAATAGTGGTCTTGCATCTCATGAAGCCACATAATAAGTTCTTTACAAAATAAGAAAGTTTCAAAGACTTTCTTTTAAATGCCTAAATTAAACTTCCTAAGTAGTAAGCAAAAACAATGGTGGCCGAACCCTTCTCCACCTTCCTTGCTTTGTTCTTCTTCTACTTGCCTCCTTCACCTATATACAATTATACGAGTGATTAGCACTTTATATCAAAATATAAATATTTAGAAGATCTAACAATTAGAATTGAAGATAAGAACATTAAACCATACCTTTTGGCTTGTTCTTTAGAGTTGCAAGGTAGAACCTGCAATTCCTCCTCCAATGCCCCTCCTTCCCACAGTGGTGGCAAGTCCCCTTGGGCTCCATCGCCTTCTTTTTCTTTACTCCTCCTTTCGGTTTAGGAGTGGTAGACTTCTTCTCTTTCCCTTTTCCTTTGCCTTGCGGCTTAGGAGTGGAAGAGGATGGCTTGTTGTAGACTACTGCAGAAGTCCCTACAACGTTCTCTTTCTTCATAGTCTTCTCAGCAGTCACTAACATGTTTAGCAACTCAGAGAGAGTACTATCCATCTTATTCATGTTGTAGTTCATTACGAACTGCGAGAATGAATCAGAAAGAGAAGCCAAAATGAAGTCCTGGGCCAATTCCCCGTCAAGTGGAGTTCCAAGGCTCTCCAATTGTTCTATGAATCCTATCATCTTCAGTACATGTTGATGCACTGGAGCCCCTTTGACCATCTTGGTCTTGACAAGTTCACAGACAGTGCTGAAGCGACGATTGCGCGTCCCTTCACCATATAACTCCGTAAGATGGAGTATGATGGAGGATGCACTGTCCATGCCCTCATGCTGTCTCTGTAGCTCCTCATTCATGGAAGCCAAAAGATAGCACTTGGCTTGCGTGTCGTCCTCAACGTGCTTGTCATACTTAGCACGTTCATCCTCAGAGGCGTCAGGCTCAAGAGGTATGTGAGGTGGGGCCTTGTCTAGGACGTAAACAATCTTCTCCAACGTTAGGAGAATCTTGACATTACGAAACCAGGATGGGAAATTGTGCCCCTCGAGGCAATGTTTGTCGAGTATTTTCGCGAGTGTGCTTCCAACCATATCTATATACATAAACAATAAATAAATTAGTTTGATTGTTGATTAAGTCATACGATTCGGGTCTTTAAACCGAATGACATCACCCACCATTTTTGGCAAATTCCATATCCCCCATGATGGAATCCGGGAGATTTCAAAGAAAGCTCCTAGCGGGTTATGGGAGGCTCACTATTACTATGCGCACCTCACGATGATACGATGTTGGATAGCAAAATAATAATGAGAGGGTACATTTACCCATTCACAACAACGTTTTGTGATTACCCATCAATTTGGCCTCTAGAGAAGGATGCCTCACGATGATACGATGTTGGCATCATTTCTTCTTAGTTAAGTTCATTCCCACCATGCCGGTTTAGATAGGGGTCCAAGTATAACCTCACGATGATACGATGTTGGCTACACTCGTTGCCTATTTTTCACCACATCAAAATGCTTTTTAAATAGACTCCTCCCGACTTATAAGCATGTACTTTGCACTCCCCCATGATAGGGTGAAGGCGGTGCACAAGTCATAAACGATTGGAGGCTACCATGGTGGAAGACCACGAAGAAGTGTTCAAAAAACACCTCTACGCTTTCAACTTAATATTGCAAGTTGGTTGAGGGATTTTAAGGTCTCATCAATTTTATTTATTTAAACATATTCAAATAAATTGTGTCCCATTATAACTACTAGTCCAAAGTTTAATGAAATTAGTAGCATATGTAATCTCCACTATTCGTTTTCACAAAACAATTTAATATCAAAACTTTTTTTTCAAAATATTGGAGATACATATAACTACTAATTGAATTCATTATTGTTTAGTAGCGTATGATACTCCCACTATTTGTTTTGAGAAAACAAATCAATATCAAAAACGTATTTTTCAAATATTGGAAGTAACTACTACTACTAAGATTTTGCAATCCTTTGAATTTGGACTTTATAGTTATCTTAGGCTCTTGGATGACCATGGACTTAAATGGTTATTGCAACAACGAGCCAACATTGTTGAATAAGATCTCGGGGATATTGTGTCAATTTAATTACGTGCTTATCAATCCAATTAAAACATTTTCATTGAGCCATTAGAAATGAAAGACAATCAATCATTGCTAATTAGGGCATTGGACCCATTTAATCTTTTGTCTCATGTCAAAACCCTCTTTTAAATATGTCTCCTTACCAATAGTTAAAGAAACTCTAGTCTAGTACTAGAGGGAATCCACTAACTAAAAGAGATTAAGAAGTAATAAGAATTACAAACCGATTTGTACAAATTCCTACAAATTACATATACTAAGAGGGAGAGCTAGATTAATGTCAAACATTATAAGGTCCAATTAAAACAGTAATTAAAACACATTCCCATGGTTCAAACAATTTGAGTTTAGCGCCTTATCTTATAGCTCAATTATCGTTTAAGGCTTAAGTCCATAGTCACCCTTTTTCTAACTACTTAATCACATTAAATAATCAAATAGGAATGCAACATAAACAATTAGATTTAGTGCATATGGGCATAATTAAATGATGAGTTTAAACTATAAACAAAATTAAAATCAAATATTTTAACTTTTCCAAATAGTAGGGCCTAAATGCAAATATGCAAAAGTTAGGGGCCAAAGTGTAAATACTAAAAGTAAAACAACTTTAAATCAAAAACACAAAACCCACCCATGTGGGTTTTGTCATAGGGTGGCCGGCCATCATGGTGGGGAGAAGCAAAGTCTCACCCACCATGCTTTAATTCAATGCATGTAAGAAAAAATTAAATTTTGCTTGTCACTTGATTTGCTTTAAGGATATTTTGTAAAGATTTTGATGAAAAATATCCTAGAGAAGTCTAGGATTGAAATTACTTTAAGGAAAGATTTAGATGATAAGTATATCACCCAAATCATTAAAACATTTTTATAAACTTAAATCAAATCATTTTCACCCAAAACAAAACATAAACACCAAGAACAAAACCATGAACATAATTTCAAGATTTTCATATTCTTGGTGATTTCTTCACAAAACCAAAAACAAAAGTGACAAGAACACTTTTCCATAGCACCAAAGAGTGTGTGTGTGATTCAAAATAAAAAACACAAACACATGCAAAATGGCAATCTTTGCCGTGCCCCCTTAGACCCTAAAACCCCAAAATTTTGTTTTAAACTCATTCTTCATTCATGCATATAAAACACCTTTTTACATCATATCTTTCTCAACTTATTGACTAACATTTTTCAACACTTGAAAAACAAAAGATAAACATACTTTAAATGAAGAACATATATTTCAAAACATAAAATTAAAACCCATATGCATAAAATCCAAAAGGACACATAATACATAAACCTTTGGCTCTGATACCACTTGAAGGAAATTATGAGTTTCATTAGGGATTTCATGTGACTAGCAAGCATATACAAATCACTATATATATACAAAATAGCGGAAGCATGTTAACAATTAAATTTATTACTCTAGTCATTTTAAATCCCCTTCAAGAGCATAGGTTTAAGTAAGATGCATCACAAAATATTTTATTGAAGAACAAAGTTTAGGGGAAGATTTATACCTCTTGATCTACTCTTGAGACCAAGGATGGACCACCTCCAAGATCTTTGCTCCTCAAAGTCCTTGAGCCTAGCTTTCCTCCTTGCCTCCTCCACTTTGTATGTATGAGTGCTCCAAGGTTCTCTTAGAGTTTTCAAGGAGAAAACCTCTAAAGATCCTCACCCACTAGTGTAGTGAGAAAAGGATGAAGGAATGACCTAAGGGGAGATTAAATGTTTAGCTAAAATTCCCCAAAGGTGGCCGGCCCTTGTTGGTGTTCTTAGAGAGATATTTTCTTTTTCTCTAAATTGTTTTGAACACACAAAAACCCTAGGAGATATTTCTCTATAAAGTTGTATTTATAGGCAAAAGGAAGCAAGTCAACATTTGACTTCTCCCACCTCCTCAAAGTGGCCGGCCTTGGTGTGATATTTTGGGCTTTGGGCTTTTATTGTTTTTAAGTCATCCAATGCTTAAATAAAAGCCCAATGGGTTTAGGCCCAATAGGCCCAATTAAACCCGAACGTTTCTTTAAGTCCAAAACGATCTTTTATCGCTTTTATGATTTCTTTAGACTTTCTAAATTAATCGCCACACCCAATTAATCCAATTAATTATTTCCATCATCCATTGATTACTCACTACAATAGTGTATTGGTGAACAATCTTTTAGGTTCTAATTAGCAAGGCAGTGAGATGATTGGCATCGATCCAATTGATTTAATCCAATCACTTGTTGAATTAAAACTTGCTTTTAATTCACGTTCTTCTTTGACGATTACATTTTGTCATCTAGAAGAACTCACAAGCCATGAGTGACATCTAAACATATGTCATGGCTACCCAAGCTAATGTAGAAGTTATTCAGAGAACCCATTCAGTTGGAATTACAATGCAATTCGATCCTTCTCCAATACAATACTCTTAATCACATCACTAGGGTATGGATTTAATATGTCAAACCCCTAATGTGATTATACGTTCTTATATGATTCATATGAGCCGTACAGGAACGCTTTCCTTAACTACGTTCAATACTTCGGCCGAAGATTTCCGAATCATATCTTAGAGTATCCTCCTCTAACGAGGATTAGAGATCCCTTGTTGACCATTCACATGCCTACATGTTTAGATAGCTTGATCCCAAGAATGCCGTGGACTCTCCAAATGGAATGTCATTTGACATGGTCAAAGTCAAGGACTTAACCATTAGACATCAATGATGTCTCAGGTCAAAGGATTAGTTACATTATTCCAACTATCAGAGTTACTTGCTTGACATGTGAGTAGACCTCCATGCAAGTACTCTCGTTCGATTGCGTTCAGTGAACTCATTCCCTTAATGAGCACTTACATACTCGTCTTAGTGTCTCAACACGAATGGGATGAGACTTTCCATCCTTCTCTTTGAAGGGGACACAGTATGTACTGATCTATGCATTGTCAGTATCCCTCCGACAATCCTATGACCAGGAACCTTTTGGACATGATGGTTATGTGAAGAAGGTCTCTGTAGTCTAACATCATTAGATTACTTCTTCAATCGATCCATTGTCCATGGATTCACTATTTAGGACATATTTCGTTAATTGAGATAGTCCTAGTTAGTATCTTTGCCTTCCGATGTATAAGAGTCATATGTATACATCAATGCAATGTCCTGAAAGGTTTCTTCCAAAGATTGACTTTCAGGGCATATTTCCAACAAACACATGCACCTTTTCCTTGTTCTCTTGTCTCTTTTATGTTATATATAAAAAAACAAACTTGTTCTTCTTCCTCCTCTTCACGTGAATGACTTTGAGATGGCCCCCTTGGATTTTGAATTCCTCCTTTTCCTTGGACTCTTATTCCAAATAAGTTTTCATAGCATTTTAGCCAAAGGCATCCTCCATGTCTTGCATCCGTGAGTAGTTAAAGAAAGAAAACCAAACAGAATAATTTCTTGCTTCTTTGTTGTCTTACTTCTCTTGGAACTTTGACAACTGTACTTGACAATCTGGCGCCGGGGGGCGGTGGAACGGACCATTTAGACTTGGTTAAAATTTCACAGGGTGATCTAGGCCACTACAAGAAAACATGGATTAGGTGATGGTATTTTTTGTGGCGCCTAAAAATTCATCACATTTGGCTAAAATGAGTGAGGCTTTTTTAGAAATCGTCACATAAAGATTTTCACAAAAACCAAAACATTTTTGTCACATAAACATTTTGAATTCGTCACAAACTATTGGGCGGGAAATTTTATCGCCGAACAAAATGTTAATATGTGACGAAATTTTTACATTCATCACTTATAGAAAGAGTAGGCCACGGAATAGTCAATTCATCACATATAATATTAAAAGTAAAAATTCAAAATATTGAAATAATAATGTCAAAACTCCCAAATTGTAAAACCTAATAACCTATTTCGTTATGTTCTAACCCCATCTCTTTCAGCTCCCCTTGGTTCTACTCTCTCACCGCGCCTCGCCGACCAGCCACCTGATGGTTGCCATCGATGATGCGTTGTAAACAACACACAAATTAAACCCTTTTTTTGACAATTGTAGTAAAGATGTAAGTAGGGTATCGTTCTAGACCGGGGATTATGAGGAATTGCTAATGCACCTAACTGACTTAAAAATATTAAACAAGACTTAAAAACACAAAACAAAACTCTAAAACAGAAAGCTAAACTATAATAACTTAAAACACACCAGAATAGTCAAAACAACACAAAACAATCAAATTGACCCAAATTAGACACTAGGTACTGATTTGGACGAAAATAAACTCAAAAGACTAACTAAACACAAATCTAAACAGATTCTAGCTAAATTAATATAACTTAAAGATGGGGGATTGGATTTTGACGAAAATTAAAAGACAAAGTAAATAACTTGCAGATTCTAAACAAAGACATAAAACTAAGTGAATTGATGGATAGATGGACTAGCTAGAGGGTTCTTCTCCACACATGACACACTTGCATACAAACCAATTTTCAGTTGTTCTTTCAATAAACCATGAATCTCAACACCCCAGATTAACCGTGAACAACATTTTTTTAACCTTCAAGTTTTCCTTAAGTTATTGAATTGGACGGAAAAGGGCATACAACAATTCAAAACATTCTTCAAAAGTCCCCTACGTGAACAGCACAATAGAGATACAATCAAAGATCATTAAGCTTTGTGAAAACTATAAGCATTAACGAGGCATTCGTAACTATGAACAGCATGATACCCTTACCAAGAATTCACTTAACGCGATTGTGACTAGCAACCTCCACTACTTGTGAATATAAGTTCATAACGATTAGGTGAAACTCCCTTATATTCTAGCATCAAATTCATGCATGCAAACTAAGTATGCATCCTTAATCGACATACAAGAATAAGTTATAAATCAAGCAGTTAAGCAAATTGAATTCACAACTCATGAAATCACAACTGAAGGTAATCAATTCATATTACAAATATGTTCATGGCTTTGAATCAACCTCTAGCCAAAACAAATTTAGTTCCACATATTTGCAATTAAACAACTATAATTGAATTTAAACATGATAAACAAAAGTAGAAGACACCTAGAACGCTCCAACAATCCAACGTCTTGAATGGTTAGCACAGCTCCAAGTCATCCTCCTTTCTTGCAAACATGCGGCACCAAGGTGGGTGTGGTGTTTGGATAGTCTAGGGGATGTGGCAAAGATTGGATAGGTTGAGAGAGTATGGAAGGGTGGTAGGGGATGGATAGGAAAAGAGGTGGATGGAAATGGATGGAGGAAGAAGGAAACTTGCGGCAGAAATTGTGTTGTTTATGGAATGTGTTGTAGATGTGAATCGGTTTTTGGCCTTGATGAAGAAGCCTATTTATAGGCTTTGAGAATGAATCACTACCATCCATTTTCTTGGTAAAAATGAATCATAACCATCCATTTTTTATGCTCCCCATGCATGCAATCCATTTCACCCCAAAATAGCTCCAAATTGCACCAAAATGCACTTCTTTGCTAACTTTGTTATTTAGAACCTACAAACACACGAAAATAGCTTAAAACATTCTAATAAGATGAAACTAATTAAGTAAATGCAAGGAAACAAACTAATAAAGTCACATAAATATGTTCCTATCAAACTCCCCCACACTTAGCTTTTGCTAGTCCTCTAGCAAAACAAAGAAACAAAAAGAAACAAAACACAATCTAAACCTTCCAACGTTACCTCAGGGATTTCCAATGAACATGTTAAAAATCATTACTTGCACAGATTTTGGTCATCAATATCCTTAAGCATACACTTAACCACAGTCACCATTTACTAGTTCTCTTTTAATCGATTAAAACATCATTTTGAATGTAATAACATGCCTTAGAGAATTCCCTCAATTCCGTACTAGATATGCACTCATTTTTCACTTAGATTTTTAAACTACACTCCCTACACTAGGTATATGTGAGAAGATTGATGTACACATGAAAACTAAAACTCATATATGTTTAACAAAGAAAGACTTTTCTGGAGTTATCAGTGAATATATGAATATGATCTCATGAAAGGAATGCTACTACTTAGATGCAAGAACTAGTGACACCATATGCTCATACCAATCCCAAACTCCACATATTGAACACATAACACTCAAGATAGAAGTGCAAGGGTTGTAACGGGGCTAAAGGTGCTTGGTTAACAAAGAACGGATGTGGAAAACAAAGGTTCTTAAAGACATAGTGAGCAAAGCAATGAAATCAACTTAGAATTCACTTTTGAATGTAAACTCAAATTTTGAACAAAAAGGGGAGAAGTCACACATTTTAAGGCCAAATTTGATGATTTGGACCCTTCCTTCAACAATCAATACTTTCAAACTCATTCTTTCTTCTTTTCTTTTCTGTTTTTCTTTTCATATGTTTTTCACATTTTTTTTTTGTAACCCAAAACGTACAAATGAGCTCAAAAACAACCATTCCCTCCCCCACACTTGTTTTCTTGCATAATGTAGATCAAAAGGAAGTCATGTTATGTTATGCTTACTAGCCTTTAAGAACAAGGGTATGGAAGTCCTAAACTAGGCTAGGTAAGGATATTGTGGGTTAATAAAGAACATAGGCTAAACAAGGCTCAAACGGGGTTTAATCTACAAAACAGATAATAATGGAGGGCACGGCTATTTGGCTACGGTGGAGACTACACCACTTCATCTTGATATGTGTTATGCATTACATTGTCATGCTTTGAATGAAACGGATACAAGTTCTAGCATTTAGTTCTATCAAAATGCATTCTAAATAGCAACCAAGCAAAGAATAATGAGATCATGCAACAACTTTAGGAAACAAGAACTCACAGATTATAACTTTCTAAAGAAAGTAAAGGCTCGAGTCTCATAAGGATGTAGCGTTATATGAGTTCCTTCCTTCAAGCATGTTATGAAAACTTATTTTATCCACTTTGTAATCAAATGTGAGTTCATAAACAACAACTACAACTAAGTATAGGACAAGAGCATATCAAACTTCAATCCATGCTTGTAACTTTCTTTAATAGTTATGCAATTAAAAACATAATCCTCATCATTGTGTTGGAAGGTACCTAAGACACAAATACACCAAAATGACTCTAAAACAACTCTTTTTGGTATTTTTCAAAACTTTTTCAAATTGTTATGTCATTTTCGTATGAATCCCTCAAAACACAATAAAACACACCAAAACAGCTTAAAAACACTTAGAAATAGTGAGAAACAACTTAGCTTCATGTGGTAGATGATCTTTGGTCGTGCTTGTTGATTTTCCACAGCTTTGATCTTGAACTGGATGGGACTTTCCACAGCTTTCATCTTGAACTGGATGGGGCTTCTTCAATTCTGATGATATGAGGTACTTTTGCTTTTGAAGAAGTATCTTTCCACAGGTTGATTCTTGAACTGGGTTGGGGAGCTTTTTACTTGCAAGTGATCCTCAGTTTAGTTGAGGATGAATTAGCACGTTGTCTCCACATGCTTCAAGTAAACAGGTCTCCATGCAGGTGTGGCACCTTCTCGAGTTCTTGGATCAACTCAGACTCCTTCTGCTCTTCGATGCAACTCAGACTCCTCCTGCATCGTCTGTGAGATACTTTTGCTTTTGAAGAAGTATTTTCCCACATGTTTATTCTTGAACTGGGCTGGAAGGGCTCGAAGATGAGTACTCGAGAGCAAGACTAGGTAAGCAATCAGGATCTCTCTTTCTCCTTGTCTTCAGATGAAGGTGAGGAAAAAACATGATATGAGATACTTTTGCTTTTAACCTTCATGATATGAAATACTTTTGCTCTTGATGACTTGTTTGCAGAGGTACTACAGGGGATGAGGAATACTGAGTAACTCGAGAGGTTTCTTTGGGAATACATTCTCGGAGATGAAAAAGTGTTTGAGTAAGTCTGCCTTTGCTATGGAGGGCGAAGGTAGACACTTATAGGAATTTCTTCACAACCGGTACTATTCTCTTACTCTTGTCGGCAGCCGGTGGATGATTGAACAGTAAGGTTTACGCGCTTTCTGACAAAGTTACCCGTAATTCCCGCAAAGTTGAGGGTGCATGTGACAGGTGACGACAAGTCTGGAAAAGTTAATCTTTTGAAATCCGGGGATCGGGTTGTGCTTTCTGAGCAGGCCCAACTTTTGAGAGAGGAGCGTCTTTTCGATTTGCGAGCAGACGTCTCTTTGATTTGCAAGCAGGCGCCTCTTCGATTTCTTCTTTTTATAGAGGCACTAATTTTGTTCCACAGCACACTTGAATTGCCTCCTGTAAAAACTCCCTTCTTGCACTTTTGAAATCTTAATCTGTCCGATCTCTTCTTTCTCAACACCTTCGGAAAATGTCTTGCCCCTCTGACTGTCACCTTAACTTGAATGTCGGGGAAGATGATGACTTGTCTTCTCCAAACAACATTTGGCATCCGTCCTTCATATCCCCCAATGGTCCTCTTACAGTTGGGGACTCAATGATGAGAAACGATACAACCGCTACGGTGGTTGCTAGAAATCTTCTTACTCCAAGAGACAGTAGGATGTTATCCAAGCGGTCAGACGAGCTCGTTGTTCAAGACTCTCTGGCGCTCAGCGTCCAGTGTGCAGGCTCAGTCTCAAACATGGGCCAACGTCTTCTTGCATGATCTCGTCAAGTTGAGTCTTTAATGGCTGAAGTGGCTAGTCTTCGGCAAGAGGTCAGAGGACTCAGGCACGAGAATAAGGAGTTGCACATGCTCGCAACTAGTTACTCAACAAGTATGAAGAGGAAGCTTGACCAGCTGCAAGAGTCCGAAGTGCGGATTCAGAGTGATCATCAAAGGTTTGTGGCGTTATTGCAGAGGCATCTTCTGCCTTCGTCATCTGGAGTTGCACCAAGTGTTGAGGCTCCGGAAGATCAAACTCTGGTGCTTTGTCTTTCTGGAGCTTCGTCGACTGCTGAGGCACCACCTGACCAATGAATGCTATAGTTTACACATTATTGTAAAATATTTTTGCTTTTATTTTTTTTATTTGATTTTTTTTAAATCAATGTAAAATATGTAAATCAATGTAAAAAGACTTTGTTTACCCTCCCCCGCACTTAAACTAAACATTGCCCTCAATGTTTTAAACATAGGTTCACACTTAAGCAAACAAACAATTAATGAACTAAGCAAGGCAAGATAAATGCAGTAAAGAAAAGGGTTTAGGAGTGCAAATCTAATTTGTTGAGCTATTCCAAAGTCTCCCTTTGTTGAATGCTTGGGTTGCCTCCCAAGAAGTGCTTGCTTTAACGTCTTGTAGCCGGACGAGACCTCCAATTATGCTCCCCTAGGTTCCACGGCATGAAATTTATCTTTCAATGAGAGGTGATACTTGAAATGATCCGGCAATGGTCTAAATTCTAGGGTGGGTGCCTGAATCATCAACAACATGTAAGTATAAAACGAAATTGAAATTGGAGAAGATGGCTTACTTGCTTTCTCCGACACAAACTCAATGACAAATACTACATCTTCAAAAGTTTCAGGGACTTTGAACTTGGCCAGATTTACTATGATGGTTGTGGCTTGTCCCGTGTCATCAGTCTCAACTTCTTTGGCATTGGTTGTCTCAACTACATCCTCTTTGATGCATTCAACATATTCTCCAGCCACTTCATTATCTTGAGTCCTTCTTCTTGATGTACAACTCTCTTCAAACAATTCAACACAATCTGGAACTTGATTTGGTACACCAAGAATTAGGATCTCACTTTGCACCTTTAGAAGAGCTTCCGTAATGTCTTTTTCACTCTTATAGTTATTTGGAACCAAAAACCTGCGAGGAAAAGGGACATTTGGTGGAATAATGTTAGAATGAATTGAAATTGGAACAACATTACCGGAGTTGGACATAATAGGGACTTGAGGGGCTTGCAGCAAGAGTTCTTCTAAACTACCTATGTCGTCCTCCTCATCTTCTTCTTGCAGCAGCAATTCATCCATGTTCGGGCTACGTTTGGATGGTTCTGGGACAACTTCATCCTCCATATCACTTTCCAAAGTGTTGGCTTCATCGATTTCAACTTCTCCCATTGAATTTACAATGTTGGAGTTGGAGAGTTCACTTTGTTCTTGAATCTGTGCCATGAACTCCACAATCTGCCCAACTTGCTTCTCCAATTCATCCACTTTTTTGACTTGGTTTTGCATCTCCTTGTTTTGATTTTCTACTCCCTGTGTCAAAGAGGTGATTAATTGAATAATATTATTATTATCCACCGACGAACCTGAAATTGGTTGGGAAGATTGTAGTGGAGGTTGTGGTGGTGCAAATGGCCATTGATAGAACTCCTCAGATGGCTGCAATTGTTCTTCTTTTTGTGAGCCCTGCGTCAAAGAAATTAGTCCATCAAGAATTTCATTATAACTCATGGGCATACTTGAATTCGATTGGAATTGTTGTGGGGGGGGGGGCTGTGGTGGCTATGGTGGCTGCGGTGGCTATGGTGGCTGCATAGGTCTTGAATAGAACGCTTCATCTTACTGCCAATATCCACTTTGTTGAACTTGTTGAGGTTCTCCCCATATGTAATCTGAATAATCTCTCCAATCTGAACTGTAAGCGTTGGAAAACATGTTGCCCCTTGATTTGCTATGGCCTTGATATCCCTAAACATCTTCTTTTGCAGTGAATTCAGGACATTGATGAGTTTGATATCCTTGCTCATAGGGCACATCAAATGTAGGGACACTTGGCATTGTGGTCCTTTCAGCATTATGAGTCAATTGAGAAGTGAGATGCGCCAATTGAGCTTGAATGGTCGCAAGTGTCATATCTTGATCCATTTGTACCTAAAATCAAAGAAAGAAAACTAAATCAAATATCAAAAGTAAAAGTCACAAACACAAAAACAAATAGAAACACAAAGGGATTAGCAAACTTGCTAATCCCCGACAACGGCGCCAAAATTTGATGCGTTGTAAACAACACACAAATTAAACCCTCTTTTTGACAATTGTAGTAAAGATGTAAGTAGGGTATCGTTCTAGACCGGGGATTAGGAGGGATTGCTAATGCACCTAACTGACTTAAAAATATTAAACAAGACTCAAAAACACAAAACAAAACTCTAAAACAGAAAGCTAAACTATAATAACTTAAAACACACCAGAATAGTCAAAACAACACAAAACAATCAAATTGACCAAAATTAGACACTAGGGACTGATTTGGACGAAAATAAACTCAAAAGACTAACTAAACACAAATCTAAACAGATTCTAGCTAAATTAATATAACTTAAAGATGGGAGATTGGATTTTGACGAAAATTAAAAGACAAAGTAAATAACTTGCAGATTCTAAACAAAGACATAAAACTAAGTGAATTGATGGATAGATAGACTAGCTAGAGGGTTCTTCTCCACACATGACACACTTGCATACAAACCAATTTTCAGTTGTTCTTTCAATAAACCATGAATCTCAACACCCCAGATTAACCGTGAACAGCACTTTTTTAACCTTCAAGTTTTCCTTAAGTTATTGAATTAGACGGAAAAGCACATACAACAATTCAAAACATTCTTCAAAATCCGCCTACGTGAACAGCACAATAGAGATACAATCAAAGATCATTAAGCTTTGTGAAAACTATAAGCATTAACGAGGCATTCGTAACTATGAACAGCATGATACTCTTGCCAAGAATCCACTTAACGGGATTGTGACTAGCAACCTCCACTACTTGTGAATATAAGTTCATAACGATTAGGTGAAACTCCCTTATATTCTAGCATCAAATTCATGCATGCAAACTAAGTATGCATCCTTAATCGACATACAAGAATAGTTATAAATCAAACAGTTAAGCAAATTGAATTCACAACTCATGAAATCACAATTGAAGGTAATCAATTCATATTACAAATATGTTCATGGCTTTGAATCAACCTCTAGCCAAAACAAATTTAGTTCCACATATTTGTAATTAAACAACTATAATTGAATTTAAACATGATAAACAAAAGTAGAACACATCTAGAACGCTCCAATAATCCAACGTCTTGAATGGTTAGCACAGCTTCAAGTCCTTTTCCTTTTTTGCAAACATGCGGCACCAAGGTGGGTGTGGTGTTTGGTAGGGGATGTGGCAGAGATTGGATAGGTTGAGAGAGTATGGAAGGGTGGTAGGGGATGGATAGGAAAAGAGGTGGATGGAAATGGATGGAGGATGGAGGAAGAAGGAAACTTGCGACAGAAATTGTGTTGTTTATAGAATGTGTTGTAGATGTGAATTGGTTTTTGGCCTTGATGGAGAAGCCTATTTATAGGCTTTGAGAATGAATCACTACCATCCATTTTCTTGGTGAGAATGAATCACAACCATCCATTTTTTATGCTCCCCATGCATGCAATCCATTTCACCCCAAAATAGCTCCAAATTGCACCAAAATGCACTTCTTTGCTAACTTTGTTATTTAGAACCTACAAACACACGAAAATAGCTTAAAACATTCTAATAAGATGAAACTAATTAAGTAAATGTAAGGAAACAAACTAATAAAGTCACATAAATATGTTCCTATCAATCGACGACGACCACGTACCACCTCTCCTTCCTCTCCCTCCTTCGGCCTCTCACCTCTGTTGTTCATTCTCTAACTCTCTTCTCTCTGACATAACAAGACCCAAATTGGGGAAAGAGAAATTTGACTTTTATATAGAGTTCTTCAATCAACAACAAGGTACTTATTTCTTTAATTGTTTTTTTATTTTCTTCTTTAATCAGTCGTTGTTTGCCAATCTTAGACACCCAGTTATCAATTTCCTTTATCTTTTGAAAATCAATGAATAATGGCTGTTATTTTTTTATTTTCTCTTTGGAATGTCGTTGATTGCCATCTGTGAACATTATCATTTGGTAAATTGTAATTTTCTTATTTCTAATTTAGTTAGAACACAATTATTGCAGCTATTTAAGCTCTTGATTTGTTGCATAGTTAATTCTTTGATGTATGATAAAAACTACAGCATCTCGGCTATAGCACAAATCCACTTCTAAAAAAAACTATCATGTCCTGCTACACCATAACAAATAAGAACAAAAGGAGGAAAACAGAAGAACTGAACAAAAGGAAAAAAAGAGGAGGAATAGTTTTTGGTAGATGAAGAAGATTATACAGTCGCAATATTTGAAAAAAAAATTGGAACTACTCCCTTTTTTGTGTAACTATTTTTTCAACACGTAGACTACCACAGAGTAAATTCTCAAACAAAATAATATTTTGTTAATTAACTTGAGTTTGATTGAATTGATTAAATTTTGATGTTTGTTAGTTCAGGTACAAGTACAATTTCAGTATTGTGTACAATTCTAAAATCTAGAGGACCCTTCGCGTTCTTTAGAGGGTTTCCTATTCTATTTCTCACTGAAGCACCTTTTGTCATGGTACTCTTCCTCTTTCCCACACATTTATTTACCTATCTATTAAGTGCAATGCTTTTAGCACTTCAAACTGAGTATTTTACAATTTTTATACACGCAATATATGTAGTGCCAAAAGTTAAACATGAGAGTGCCAACGGCGCTGTGCTGTTGCTCTTCTGTAATTGGTTTATTATGTGATTTGGTGCATTGTATTGCAGGTTACATGTGGTGTTTTTGAAAATCTCAAGAAACTAGAACAATGAGAGCTAAATTTGGCTTTGCCACTTTCTAGAACGCATTTCATTTTTAGGGTGTTAGACATACATTATGCAAGCTTAAATTTGGATTTCATGTTGCCCATCTTTTTAACCTACCAAGTTTGGGATTGGATTGGATTTTACATCCTAGTCACTTGTTGGAGCAAAATATAGTTTGACATTGGCATGCTAAAAGATTTAGATATTCTACCCAAAGTACTTTCAAGTGCTTTACAATGGAGGAAGAGAACAGATGATTTGAATTAATTTCTAATTGATGGGATATAGAAATCCAAATTTCAGGAAACTAAAACTAGTAAATTGATTGAACATCTACAATTTCGTTAGTCAACTTTTAAAATTTCTATATTATGCTCTCATCTAATTATGCTCTGATGCAGATTTACTTTTGTATATACATATGTAAAATTCTTGGTACTTTCTTGATTTTCAGGATTGAAGGTGCTCAAGCTTGAGATTAGCTAAGTACAAGACCAAAGTTTCAAGTTCGTATGTTGTATTTAATACTTGCAATTTAAAATGACATAGTATTCATGCTACCTCTAGTCAAAATTATTATTGCATCTGAATAGTAATGATGAATATGAAGTATTATGCATGTATATGCTAAAGCATGCTAGTTTTTCCTGTCATATTATGTCTGCCTAAACAATGTTACATATATTTTATTATGGCAACCTATTGAAATGATTTTACATATATTTTATTATGGCAACCTATTGAAATGTGTCAGAATGTGCAGCTCAATAGTAGGACTAAAAGTGATCTAACTTCGATTCATGGATAGACAATGGATTTGTAGTTTGGTGAGCTTATGAGGGTGATGATAAAGTGATTATGATTGATGACTGTGGTGAGATATGTGCATTATAAATTAATTCATATCCTACAATAGTAATCTATTGGCCTATAATATTACAAATAGTCATTATGCATATAATGTTTTGTATATATTAACATTTTAGTCATGTTAGCTACTTTTCCTTTTCATATTTTAGATGGCAGCTTCTACGTAGTGAGGAAAGAGGGTGAAATAGGTGAAGGATCCCTTACCTCCTCATCCAATTGATGCACTTGCACCACCTCCGCCACCACCTCCTCCACAAAGACAAGAACAACCAGTGGATCGATGATGTTGCTCTAGACAAATAGGTAAGTCATTCATAGGCTTATTTTTTTCATTTCAAGAGAGTTGGAGAGTAAAAATTACATTTGACGAGATACAACTTAGAAAACACAAATAAAGTGAACATGCAAGATTGACTTGAAGAAAAAAAAAAAAAACCTTGATATAACTAGCTAGAAGCTGAAATGGGCCCTTATGAATTAAATTACATGTGTTCCTAATAAGTTTATGTTTCTCTTCGTTTTGTTTGCCCCGCCAATACATCCTTATGTTATTGATTGATGCTTGTTACAATATATTCTTATGCTATTGATGCTTATTACTTTTTGAGCAAAACCTTGTATGTGCCTAGTTCATTTTAACCCACATTCAAACAGAAACTACAAAATCATATGTAAAGACAGGTTATACCGGATGGTCGCATACAGTAAAGTTGTATTTTCTTAATTAAGGATATTGTAGCTGATCTTTCAAAACGAAACTGATCTGTTTCTATTTTATTATGAAAGGATAACATGAAGAAAAAGAAGGATGAAGCTGATCCAAGAAGCACCTAAGGGTACTCCATTAAATCAAGTTTTTATTAGATGGTTTCCTCATATGAACAATTGAGAGCTCAATTGGATTTCCAAAATGAAGATGAAAGTCTGGTAGTAAAAGTTAAAGGCTTTTTTGGCTGCAAGTGTCTTAGACTTCTCTATTGTTAGCACCTCAATGTTGATGAAATTCTGGTATCAAAAGTTAAAAGGCTTTTTTGGCTGCAGGTGTCTTAGACTTCTCTTTTGTTAGCACCTCAATGTTGATTAGACTTTCCTTTTGTTAGGACCTCAAGTTGTCTATGTATAAGTGTTGGTGCCCTTCATGATGAATTACTACCACTAAGATAGGTCACCCTGAGTTAGGTTGATATTGGAATGTTTATGTTATTTTGTGGGATGTACACTTGATGAATGTATTTGACTTAAGTGCTTTAATTGTTGATCAATGAAAAATGTGAAGTATTACCTTATAGTTATGAATTGTAATTCTAGATTAAGAAATAGGAAAAAGTAATTAATTCATCATATATTATTCCTAAATAGGTATTTGATTTAACATGTGTGACATACGCTGTGTCACATGTCAAAAGAATATGTGACAATTTCAGCGTCATTTAGTGTTAATCATATCAATCTGGGATTATATTGGGTGACGATAAAATCATCACTTATAAGTTTGATATGAGACGAAAAACATTGGTCACTGACTTTTTTATTTTGGGATGTTTATCATGTCACTGACAAACAGAATATCTGATGAAATTAGCGCCACGTAAAAGAAAAATATGTGGCAACTCTAACATTCGTCACGTAAACTATCAGTGACGCTGTATAGGTGACGATAATTGTGACACTGGATTTTCGTCACATACAGTCAAATGTGACGAATTTTCATATTTATGTGAGGAATGTCTATCACCACAAAAGCCCTATTTTCTTGTAGTGGGCCACCCCAAAGAAATTCATGGAATTCTTGGAGATTATTTCTGCTGTTGTCAGTGGTTCAGAGTCTCCACCTTCATCTGTTTGGTGCAGGAAAATACCAAACAAAGAAACAAAAGCCAAAAGGCTAAAAGAAAGATTAGGAAAATTTGATTTGTCCTTCTCTGCTTTGCGTTGTGGACCGTGTTTTTTTTATTGCTTCCTTTGTTGTGTATATTGTTTTTGTGCTTTTCTTTCATTTGTTTCTCTCTTGCTTTTACTGTATTTCTCTGCCCTTTCTTTGTTTTGTTTTTCTTTCCTCCTCTGCCGTCTATCTTCTCTGCTGTGTTCTGGTGTCTCTTGTATATATATATACACACACATATATATAGACACATATTACCCTACCTTTGTCTGCAACATAACATCAAACAAGAAAAATAAATTTAACAGGGCTTTATTTCATACCTGGTGATGAATGTTCTTCTTTGGTAGCATTTCGTTGCTCTTGGTAATTTTTCTCAAAGTTTCTTTGGTAGCACTTTGTTGCAGCTGATGCCTATTTATAGGCATCTTAGGAAGGGCCTAAAATTTGTTACGTGGGGGAAGATGGAGACCATGACTTCTTGCCACTTTCTCTTAACCTCTTTTACTAACTCCACTTTTTCTGTTGCAGGAAGTGGGGAGTCCCCCCTGTTTTGCAAGTTTCCCCTTTTTGTAGAAAAGGATTCATATTCTGTTTTCTTTTATAATTATGTTTTATTTTATTTTATTTTTAATTTATTTATGTATATTGATCTGTATGTAAAGCCCATCCTCATCTTTTGTGCTGGATTACATTTTTGTTTTGCCTTGTAATTTGACCCAATTTGTATGGACTCTAATTTTCCATATATTATATTTTTTTTGTATGTTATATATTTTGTTGTTCAACAGTAGTGAATGTATGAGTAGTTTTTTGTTCACAAATTTCGTGATATTCCGGTAACGGGTTAAGTATTGACATGGTGTTGGGTTCCGACAAAACATCTTCAATTGTGATGAGTTTGACTGTGGGGAGGCTGGTATATCCATGTATGACTCACCAATTCGCGTATTTGTGATAAGTTCGATATTTAATTATTTGTCGTCAATATCGACTCCAAATTAAAACAAAGGGAACATAATGAAAAATATTTGAAAATTTTGAGTTTTAACGATAAAGACAAAATAAAGAATAAAGTGAATAGTACCAAGATTAACTTTTTATGTAAAAATGTGATTTTTCGTTAAAATAAATATAATTGAAAACTTTTTTGTTAAAATTTTCTTAAAACAAACGGATTAGCATTAATAAAAAGGGTACGGAAAATGTTGTGTATCAAAGCCAGATTAGAATGAGACCCAAATGGATAACTTAATTTAGAAAAGGGGAACGAAGTCCCCAAAGTTGAGAGTTTGATCCCATAGAAAAGTAAGAAGTTTAGTGGCACACCTTTGTTGGAGTGTCTTGGCTCATTGAAATACTAGTCTCTTAACATGCTCTCTTGCGTGTCTGCTATATGACATGAGTGATTTCCGTCTTTAAATCAAATAAGGATTAAGTTGCAAAGGATGAGGAGGCATCGACCCAACCAATACATTCAGGTAAAAGTGGGATCAAACTAACACAACTCATATTACCCTTAAAACTTGAGAGATTATATAGCATACCCGAAACACGGGTTGGTACAAATCATAACACAAATGGAGAAACACTTGAAAAAATAAACTTCTCTCCACTTATATTATAATTGGTGGTGTACCAATTCATGTTCCAAACATAGAGAAAAATCTCTCCTAAAACCTGGCACTATAGCCTACTAGCTTTCTAAGTTCGAGCACATACAAATGTGACTTGACCATAATTTAATCGATTTATTATTCAATCAAATAGTTAGGAAATTGTTATTAGTACTCAAATACTTTATAAAGAAAAATATTCTTATAAGAAGTCCATAATTAATTTGTGGAGTGTCAATAATAGTATCCAATAATGTGAATATTTTTACTCATCACCCTCAAGTGATGGTAATACTCACATCACATTTATCATTGTTAGATGAGTTTTTAATTTTGAGATTTGTGTGGTATCCAATAGTGTGAATATTTTTGCTCATCACCCTCAAGTGATGGTGATACTCACATCTCATTTATCATCGTTAGATTAGTTTTTAATTTTGAGATTTGTATTAGTTCACTACACAAATCTCAAAATTTAAACTTATCTAACAATATAAATAGGGTGGTGAGGAAAATGCACTCTCCAACCAGGGTAATGTTAGGAGACCAGCTTTTTAGACCAAATTTTGTAGAGAAAATGCTAAGAAAACTCTCTCTAAATTGAACTCTCTATGGACTTCCTGTCACATCATGTTTTTCACATAATATTTTATAATGATGACATGAGAAATAATGTTAAACTATAAAGTGATAGAGAGTTTATGACGAGTTCCACTTTTTTAGAGTTCCACTTTTTTAGAGTCCCATAGCATTTCTCAACTTTGTAAATCATATGATGTGATAATTAATAATTTAAATTATTACTTAGTATTAATTAATGTATTTTTTTACTAGTAACCCGTTACATTGTAAATTTAGTATTCTAAACATTCCATTAATTTCAGTGTCTTTCCCGAGGCGATCCATATTTATATTCGACGTCACAGTTTAACAAACCCAACCATAATTCAGCTTAAAGAAGTAAATACACTCCTTAATCATATTTTTGTCAATTACTCTCTCTCTCTCTCTCTCTCTCTCTTCGTAGCTCACGCTCTCTCCGTGTTGTCCTAACAATGGCTCGAGGTTCATCTCAGTCGCAAGCGACGTCGTCCTCTGCGACCTCGCGCCCCGGGGTCATGGCTCCGAGGGGCTCGGCTGCCGCGACGGCCGGAATGCGTCGTCGTCGTATTGGAGGCTCCACCGCCGGCTCCGGAAGCATCGGCGGAGGCGGAGGTGGGTCCGGTGCCGGAAACAACATGCTGAGATTCTACACGGACGACGCTCCTGGCTTGAAGATCACCCCGACTGTTGTCCTCGTCATGAGCCTCTGCTTCATCGGCTTCGTCACGGCTCTTCATGTGTTCGGCAAGCTGTACCTCCACCGATCTGGTGGCGGAGCTTGAATTCTGGGTCCTGGTTCGAATCGGGTTCGCTTTTGGAGCTTAATCGGTAATTCAATGATACGAATGTTTTGTTTTCGCTCTGTAATTTTTTGCAGGGTTGATGTTTAGGGTTTCAATTTTTGTTTAAAGTTTGGATCTGTTGGATCTTGGATTGTGTTTGGATCGAAATCAATTGACATTTAGCCTTGAATTTTGAAGTGTTACATTTTATGATTGAGAATTTGAGGGTCCAATAGTTTTGAATTTGTTGAAATTTTGGAGATTTAAAGGAGAACTGAATTGTGCAAATTTGGGAAATTCATAGTTAGATAAAGTAAGTAGACTTTTACTAATAAGAATTGGAATTGGAAAAAAGGGCATCCAAAGAAAAAGGGAACAGAGCCTTTAGAGAAAGATGTTTAGTGATTGCATCTCTTTTGCTGAAATGTTCCTTGTTTGGTGCTTTGTTCTTGACCGAGTTGATAATATCATATAAACCTGTTTGATTCACAAAAGCATCTCCCTTTTGTTTGCATCTCTTTTATGTGGAAAGATGGTTGTTATCTGCTATATGATCTCCGCTAATTATCGCCCGCTTCAGAAAATAAGTAGGATTCCTTTGCAATGCATTGACTACTGATGTATGCTCAGAAAACATGCCCTTGATCCATTTGGGGTGAAATCTTAAGAATTGATGAATGATCAACAAATGTGAAGGCTTTGTTTGTAACCAACAATAACTAGGCTTCTTTCCTGCCCATGATTGGGACTTTGATTAGAAGGTATCAGGTTGTTTATTTAGAGGGTTTCATAAGATTGTTACAGAATGCATGCCCATTTCTGTTAATATTTTCATTAGAAGGATTGCAGAAGTTTGGACTGGGGCTCAGCTTATCTGCAGGGTTCCGCATTTCATAACTGTGGATCCCCTCCCTGTCTCAGTAGTTTAGTATATTGACAGACCTTTTTTTTTGGGTCAAACGATAGATCTTGTTAGATTAAGTGTTAAATTAGCCACCGACGGAGTTTGAACTCAAGCTATCATGCAAGGGCTCAACTCCTTTCCACCACTGTGGTAAAGGGCCACTTGCGACAGACGTTGCTTGTTGAGTACAGAACAAAAAGAATATCTGTTGACGCAGAGAAGTTAAAAGTTCAAGTATATTCGTTCTAAGGGTGATATTATTTGATCGTTCTATAAAAAAGATTTCAGAATAGCAAGGACCCTGCTCAAATACAACTCGAAATTAACGTGGAGCGGTCGAAAGACTTCTCATTTGACAAGAGGCAACGTATACAATAGCTCGAAAATTTGTTGCATTATGCATTAGAGATCGGCAATGATGGTGACAATGATGATAGCAAGGACGATGACGCAATGATCGGAGAGAATGGAGATGCTTGAAGCCACACATTTTGCATTCTGCCTAATAGTGTTATATATGTATGTATGTGTGTGTGTGTGTGTGTGTATATATATATATTTTACTCATTTATGTTCTTAATTTGCTTCTTATTTGGCAGGGATGGAGATACACATACAGTGACTGTCTCAATTGTTTTAATGTGCCTTTATGTTATAGCATTTTTCTGTAAATAAATGCCTCTAAATCTTACGCACAAAGTCACGATCCTGAATGCCAAAGAGCATTAATATTCTGTTTGACTAGCTGATAATTCCTCTCACAATATATATGCAGTTGATGTCTTTTTGTGATTTTCTATGGATAGTGCTATTTCCTTACTCATTTTTATTCCTCACATGTTCTTGTTAATTTTTTGCCATTGATTTTCTTCCATTCATTCGATCTGACAGCCGCAAATTGAAAGATATGTGCGAGAAATAAAAATGGGTTTGTGAATAGCACTATCATTTTCTATTAATACTACAATTAAATCTCTATAAATTAATAGCCGTGAGACCACGGAAAATCTTTTATTCAGCAAAATATTAAATAATAATCAATAATCAGTATTTTATTAATTTATGGATTAATTAATAACTTAATGTTAGCTCTCAAAGCTGGGAGGTTAACAAAGACCGGTGCAGTCGGCCCTTAGTGTGCTCGAGATTAAGACATCAACAATTTAACAAGGATTAATGACGGGATTTTAAAACCGCACAAATTTAACCCTCTTTTTGAAAGATGTAGTATAGATGTAAGTAGGGTATCGTTCTAGGCCGGGGATTAGGAGGGCTTGCTAAAACCTCTAAAATAATTTTAAAACGTAAAAACAAAGTTTAAAACACTAAACTAAAATAAAAACACTTAACTAAAATAACTCAAAATAAAACTAACAAATAAACTAAAACAAATCAAAAGACTCAAAACAACTCAAGACTCTAGAAAATACAAACTAAGCTAAAAACTCGAAACACACTAAAAATGACTCAAAATAATGAAAACAATTTAAAATAGACACTAGGAAATTAATTGGACGGAATTTAAATTAAAAGATTAAAAATAATAAAAACTAACTAAATAATATAATATAATAATGGGGGGGTTTGGTTTGGATGAAACGTAAATTAAACTTAACTAAATTATAAAATTGACAAAAACATAAAATAAAAGTGAATGGATAGGTGACGGATTGGCTAGAGGGTTTCTTCTCCACACATGACACATATGCAACCTAAATTGATTTTCAATTGTTCTTTCAATAAATTATGAATTCTCAACGCCCCAAATTAACCATGAATTGCATAGATTAATTCTCAGATTTTCCTTAAGTTAATGGATTGGATGATTGCATACGACAACCCAAAACATTCCCCACAAGTTCCCTACATGAATTGCATAATAGAGATACAAGCGAGAATCATTAAATTCTATGAAAATCATAAGTGTTGACAAGGCATTCGTAACTATGAACAGCATGATACGTTTGCCAGGAATTTACTTAACGCGATTGTGACTAGCAACCTTCACTACTCATGAATATAAGTTCATAACGATTAGGTGAAATTCACTTATATTCTAGCATCAAATTCATGCATGTAAATTAAGTTTGCATTCTTAATCGACAAACATAAATAAGTTATTAATCAAGCAGTTAAGCAAATTAAATCACAACTCAGAAATCACAACTGAAATTACCAATTCAAATTACAAATATAATCATGGTTTCGAATTAACCTCTAGCCAAACTAAATTAATTACACATATTTATAAATTAAAACAAAAATAAAAAACGAGTTGGAGGATTAAACCAAAATGGGGGTGCAGATGATTTTATGTGCACAGAGTGTTGCTGCCTGGCTGATTTCTCCCAGGCGCTGCTGCCCTGTGAACCTGCTTGCTGCCCTCTGCCCCAAGGCTTCACCGTGGCCTGCCTTAGTGATGCCAGCTGCCTGCGCTGCACGGATTGGCAGCACACCTTCTCCCCGTAAACTCCCCAAAGTTACACTGCACCCCCCTTTTGGACTGTTTAATTCTCACCCTTCTCTCTGGCTGCGTGTTGTGCTCGCTGCCCAGTTTCTTGGCGCAAGCTTGGCTTCTGTTTCTTCCTAAGCTGCCAAATGGCAGCTCATTTCTTCCTCCGTTTGGCCCCGAGGCTCTCTTCATATATATCTCTGGCTGCGTGCGCAGCCATCATCATTTTCACCAACTCTTCCCACTTAGCTTTTGTTTTCCACCAATAACTCCCTCTTTTTTTATTTGTTTTTTCCACTATTGCTGCCTTCCCTCTCATGCCGTGAGTTGTGCCTTCCTGGCTTCCACTGGTCTTTCCTTCCCACATGCTACATGCACACAACACATACATTAAATTTATAAATATATATATATAAATAAATATATATATAAATATATATATATATATATATATATTATTTTTCAAATGATAAGTATAATTCAACAGACAAGATAGTTTCGATGAAATTATTACTTAACACTTCACTTATTCTATTTTTATTTTCTTAACTAGATAAATTCTATTAAAACACAAAAACAAAGTAAATAGCTCGAAATATAACGAACTAACTAAGAAAAGACGAGTGAATTTGATATAAAAATATATATAAATATGATCCGATCAATTAATTAAGTAGTTCACCCTTCAAAACTAGGCTATATCAACTGTGGTGGTCATATATATATTGAGAATTGGTTACAAGGAGTTCTTGGCTATGATCTAATTTTTTTTTCTTTTTTTTTATCCAACCCTTATAAGAGGTACTCTTCCACTTCATATAGGCTTTCAGTGAGCCCCAAAAGTCTTTGGGCTTGAATACTCCACTGTCCTCGCATTTAATGAGCCAAGTATAGACATGACTTGCGAGCTACTACTCCCTCCTTCACTCAACATGTGGGTGTGAATTGATGTTTGTTTAGGTCTAAATGCATGTCTTCATCGGCCAACATGTACCCAACGCCTTGCTCGGAGCTCGGGTTTGAGAAAACCCACACATGAGCGCTTGATTTGATAGCCTTTATGTTCCTTCATAGGCTTATGTTCTCACTAATGGCCAACACGCAGCCTGCGGTTAGGATTCGAGTAGGCTTACTCCTGGGACTTCGTGCTATAAAATTGCCAGTACGCCAACTTGCCGCCAATTTGGCGGCAAACTAGAATGTTGAGTGGTTGTCCATAGCACTCAAGGGTGCCCTTTCTACTTCCATGGGGCCTCGGTCTTCCTTTCTTCCTTTGGGCCTCGATTTTTCTTTCTTCCTTTGGGCATTGGTTTCCCAGGCCAGTACCACTTTAGGGGTCGAAAAGGACCCTGTGTTAATAAGTCCCCCAACTCCTTGTTCAAGTGTTCCTTCTTGGACATGGACCCTAAAATAATACATGGATGTCCTGTACGACATTTGAGTTGCCTCATCAGGACAAATTTATGGTGGTTCTTCCTTATGTGGCTGTTATAGATCGCTTTAGAAGCAACTTTGTCCTCACAGTGGAGACTTGATGATTTGATGATTTCATTCTCAAATTGGGTAGTTTGTCCTTGGTTTTGTTTCATTGTGTTTGCATTGCTTCTGTGAGTTGTTGTGGTAGCCGTATAGTTCCTTATTTGCAAATCAATCGGCTTTATATTCAAATCAAGAAATTGGTTACTGAAGAATATACCCATCTAACACTAGGGTGTAAATATTTCGTTGTATGTGTTTGTTAGGATCGATTAAGTTATCTGTTGCTTCTGTAAAAAAGAAATTAAATAAAAATAATAATAATACAGGAAAAACGTAAGCTCTTTCAGTTTCCAAAATAAAGTCTGCTGCAAAACGACAGTCACAGCTGCCTTGAAACGCTTTAAACCGAACCTCTGGTTTTCCTTTGTTTCCAGCGGCTAGCTGCAGCTTCTTTTCCACACCACTCTGGCCCTTGTTTCTTTCCTCTCTCTCTCTCTCTCTCTCTCTCTCTCTCTCTCTCTCTATATATATATATATATATATATATAAACTACATCCAGTAAACTTTGACTTATAAAAAGTAAGAGAAAATATTTGAGTTAGGGATATGGAGATAGCTGAGGGGCTTTTCGGAAGGTTGGCCAGGCAGTGCTATGCAGTCTTGTGTTTGGGAGTTGTACTTGTGACAGCCACGGTGGCTCACTACATCGGCGCTGAGGAGGAGCCGAAGGACCCGAAAGAGCGCACCAGGCGGCTTCTTCGTGCTGTTCATGGTCCATCTTTTCGTCCCAGCAGCGCCTGCATATAGCTTAGGGGTATTTTGGAGGAAAATCAAGCAGTGAATCAAAGGTCCATCTGTGTGTGCGTGCATGATGGTTTTTGTTCTTTGGGTTTCTAACTTTCTAGGAACAAGTCTGTAAATTTTTAACATTTCGCTGGTGGTAGTGAAAGAGAACTATAATTATTGTGTATGAGTAGTTTTTTGTTCACAAATTTCGTGATATTCCGGTAACGGGTTAAGTATTGACATGGTGTTGAGTTCCGACGAAACATCTCGGATTGTGATGAGTTCGACTGTGGGGAGGCTGGTATATCCATGTATGGCTCACCAATCCACGTATTTGTGATAAGTTCGATATTTAATTATTTGTTGTCGATATCAACTCCAAATTAAAATAAAAGAAAATTAATGAAAAAGTTTGAAAACTTTAAGTTTTAACAATAAGTGCAAAATAATTTTTTGTGTAAAAATATAATTTTTCGTTAAAATAAACATTACCAGAAACTTTTCTTTAAAGTTCCTTTAAAACAAACGATTAGCATTAATAAAAAAAATAAAAAATAAAAAGGGTTTTTCTTCTGTACGAAAAATGTTGTGTATCAAAACCAGAGTAGATTGAGACTCACATAGATAATTTAGAAAAAGGGAACGAAGTCCCCAAAGTTGAGAGCTTGATCCAATAGAAAAGTAAGAAGTTTAGTGGCACACCTTTGTTGGAGTGTCTTCACTCGTTGAAATACTAGTCTCTTAACATGCACTCTTGCGTGTCTGGTATAAGACATGAGTGAGTTCCATCTTTAAATCGAATAAGGATTAAGTTGCAAAGGATGAGGAGGCATCGACCCAACCAATACATTCAGGTAAAAGTTGGAACAAACTAACACAACTCAAATTACCCTTAAAACTTGAGAGATTATATAGCGTACTCTAAACACAGGTCGGTACACTATGTCATAACACAAATGGATAAACACTTGAAAAAATAAACTTTTCTCCACTTATATTATAACGGGTGGTGTACCAATTCATGTTCTAAACATAGAGAAAAATCTCTCCTAAAACCTAGCACTATAGCCTACTAGCTTTCTAATTTCGAGCACATTCAAACGTGGCTTGACAATAATTTGATCGATTTATTATTCAATCAAATAGTTAGGAAATTGTTATTAATACTCAAATACTTTATAAAGAAAAATATTCCTATAAGAAGTCTATGATTAATTTGTGGAGTGTCAATAACAGTATCCAATAATGTGAATATTTTTGCTCATCACTCTCAAGTGATGGTGATACTCACATCACATTTATCATCGTTAGATTAGTTTTTAATTTTGAGATTTGTGTCAGTCCACTATACAAATTTTAAAATTTAAACTCATTTAACAATAGAAATAGGGTGGTGAGGAAAATGCACTCTCCAACCAGGGTAATGTTAGGAGATCAGCTTTTTAGACCAAATTTTGTAGAGAAAATGCTAAGGAAAATCTTTCTAAACTCTCTATGGACTCTATGTCACATCATGTTTTTAGCATAATATTTTATAATGATGACATAAGAAATAACCTTAAATTATAAGGTGATAGAGAGTTTATGATAATTAAATTATTATTTAAGTATTAATTAACGTATTTATTTTTTATTAATAACACATTATATTGTTTGCAAATTTAGTATTCCAAACGTTACGTTGCATAATTTCAATGTCTTTCCCGAGGCGATCCATATTTATTTTCGACGTCACAAGTTTAACTAACCCAACCATAATTCAGCTTAAAGAAGTAAATACACTCCCCCTAATCATGTTTTTGTCCACATTAACTACACTCCCTACATTTTCTTCATTTGCTCAAATTCAATTACTCTCTCTCTCTCTCTCTCTCTCTCTCTCTCTTCGTAGCTCATTCTCTCTTGTTGTCCTAACAATGGCTCGAGGTACATCTCAGTCGCAAGCGACGTCGTCCTCTGCGACCTCGCGCCCCGGAGTCATGGCTCCGAGGGGCTCGGCTGCCGCGACGGCCGGAATGCGTCGTCGTCGTATTGGAGGCTCCACCAGCTCCGGAAGCATCGGCGGAGGCGGAGGCGGGTCCGGTGCCGGAAACAACATGCTGAGATTCTACACGGACGATGCTCCTGGCTTGAAGATCACCCCGACTGTTGTCCTCGTCATGAGCCTCTGCTTCATCGGCTTCGTCACGGCTCTTCATGTGTTCGGCAAGCTGTACCTCCACCGATCTGGTGGCGGAGCTTGAATTCTGGGTCCTGGTTCGAATCGGGTTCGCATTTGGAGCTTAATCGGTAATTCAATGATACGAATGTTTTGTTTTCGCTATGCTCTGTAAATTTTTGCAGGGTTGATGTTTAGGGTTTCAATTTTTGTTTAAAGTTTGGATCTGTTGGATCTTGGATTGTGTTTGGATCGAAATCAATTGACATTTAGCCTTGAATTTTGAAGTGTTACATTGAATAATTGAGAATTTGAGGATCCAATAGTTTTGAATTTGTTAAAATTTTGGAGATTTAACGGAAAACTGAATTGTGCAAATTTGGGAAATTAGTTAGATAAAGTAAGTAGACTTTTGCTAATAAGAATTGGAATTGGAAAAAAGGGCATCCAAAGAAAAAGGGAATAAAGCCTTTAGAGAAGGATGTTTAGTGATTGCATACAAGCCCTCTTTTGCTGAAATTTTCCTTGTTTGGTGCTTTGTTCTTGACCGAGTTGACAATATCATATAAACCTGTTTGATTCACAAAAGCATCTCCCTTTTGTTTGCATCTCTTTTATGTGGAAAGATGGTTGTTATCTGCTATATGATCTCTGCTAATTATCGCCCGCTTCAGAAAATAAGTAGGATTCCTTTGCAATGCATTGACTACTGATGTATACTCAGAAAACATGCCCTTGATCCATTTGGGGTGAAATCTTAAGAATTGATGAATGATCAACAAATGTGAAGGGTTTGTTTATAACCAACAATAACTAGGCCTCTTTCCTGCCCATGATTGGGACTTTGATTAGAAGGTATCAGGTTGTTTATTTAGAGGGTTTCATTAGAAGGATTGCAGAAGTTTGGACTGGGGCTCAGACGTTGCTTGTTGAGTACAGAACAAATAGAATATCTGTTGACGCAGATAAGTTAAAGTTCACGTATATGTGTTATAAGGGTGATATTATTTTCTTTGATCGATCTATAAAAATGATTTTAGAATGAGGCGAGCTTTATGTTTTATATTAGAGACCATTGTTTTGTAGACTTTTTTGGTATTGTGATATGTTGCAAACTATGTGAAGTTTGTTGGTTAAATTTTACCCTCTTGACACATAGTTGAGATTTGGAAGACAACCAACTGATTACTTTTGGTATAAAGTTACATTCCTCCATGGTATCATTTTTAATTTGAATCAAAATACAATTGATTATTAGGATTTAGTGAAGGGGTTTAGTCATCCGTGGATCAATATTGATGACAAAATCGGATGGACTCTGGAACAACATAAACTATCAAGTTTGTGACCTTCGCATGGTTGCTTCGGTCACCTGGTAATGATAATATGTATAGAGATAGAGTGGGAAGCAACACAAGATGTATGCGGTTCACATGATGTTTGGCTACGTCCACGGGGTTGAGGAGTTCTCATTAATAGTGAAGAGTTTACACAATACATAGCTTTAAGCATAATCATCATTAGTGGGTTCTAATGACAAGTTTAGTATAATAATGACATTAGTCCCTTATTGTAGGAAGAAATGTCTCCTTTTACAGTTGAGGAGAGTCTTCGGCTTTTCTCCCTGGTCGATGGGGACTCTAAGAGCTTTATTCTGACGTTGACACGTGTCGTGTTGTGATTGGTTTCTTGATTTGAAAGGAACTCATGTGCTTTAGCATGAACCTTTAAGTGAGTTCCTGAAGGTATTGAGTCGACTGGTGCTTGGCAGTTTAGGGATTGGTGAAGTATGGTACAAACATGCCTTCCTAAGTTCCCGAGTGAGGAAAGGTTCTCGGTTGGGAAGTTGCAAAATCCGAGTCCTTGACTAATTCGAAACTTCTGAGTGACGAAGTGTAGTAGCATATAGTGGGAGTATCCCCAAGTTTCCAAGTGAGTAGAATAGCTGGAGGAGGTGGCTTGATTTTCTTGAGTCATTGAAGAAGAATAGACTTAAAAAATTCTCTCCTTTTTTTTTTTGGATGTAGCCTAAGTATATTTGTTTTTTTCTTAAGCTCAATTCCTTCTTTCTTGGTGAGAGGAGAAATTTGGTTGAAACTTTTTCCTTTGTGTATATAACTTGAGTGGTTGAAGCTTTTTAAACCGCATAAATAGATTTTGCTTCCACTCTTGAGCAAGAGTGTTGAAGGCATTTTTGAGTTTTTGGTTGAAGCTTTTTGTTTGTACAATTTTTTCCTTTTGGGTTTTGGTTGAAGCTCTTTGGTTGAAGCTCCTTGGTTGAAGCTTTTTGGTTGAAGCTCTTTGGTTGAAGCTTTTTGGTTGAAGTTTTTTCCTTTGGGAACATAGCTTGAGTGGTTGAAGCTAGTCATAAGACACCAGAAATTGTTTTAGCTTCGCACAGTCTTGATCAAAAGTGTGCAAAGCTTTCTACATATTGTAGGTTGAAGGTTCGGAAAACATATAAATTAATTTTGCTTTGCAGAGTTAGGAAAACAATTTCCGCTTGGCCAATATTGTTTATTTGTTAAGATGTGTTAATTAGTTGTATTTGTACCTGCATCTGAGTTGCCTTAATATTTTCAGTTTGTATCAGTCGCTTATTAGAATCTGGTTGACTTGTTGAATCAGTTTTTGAGTGCTTGGCATAACACTGGGTTGTATTATGAGGAAACACTAGAGCTGTAAGATATTTTATACCTCTAGCGTTTTCAGTGAGAGGAATTTGGATGGTTACTTCATCAATTGTGTTACTCTTCAACAAGGTTCTAAAAAACGCTAGACGCTAGTCGGGCGGCAGGCTAACACTTAGCGCCTAGACAGCCTAAGTGAATTTAGGTAAATTTCTTGTAAATAAGTGCATATGTCAACTTACAAAAAATTATACTTTTATGAAATCTCTGGATAATATAATAAATGAATGATAAAAAGCAAAAAGAGTATCCAACAAGTCCAAAATTTAAAGACACATTAAACATATATGTCATATAACTATAGCGAGGAGTATTGTAAGATGACACATGTACAACAAGTTCACAATTTAAAACAACATAAAATGGAAAATAGGAGGAAAATAAGGAAATTTAGTAATGTAAGATACTTATCTTTAGCATCCTAAAATTTAAGTTGATACACAGCACACCTATTCTATAAAATTAACAAAATTTCAAGGTATAATTAGAACTTAGACTTTAAACAAATTTCGAAAAGAAAAAAAAATTCCCACCCAGCCGCCTAGCACCGCCTAAAGTCACCCCAATTTTTCCAGCCATTTTGCACAAAATCTCCTCGATTCCAGGCGCCTAGGATGCCGCCTAGGGCCTTTTTTAGAACATTGCTCTTCAATTGTTAATTTGTTTGTTACTTTTCCTGGCTGCAGACCATTACGTTTAAAATTGATACCGACTCTTGAGAATTTGGTTACGTGTGAATTTGTTTTTTTTTATTTCGCCCATTATCTCAAGTGTTGGATCATACTAATATCCATTGACACAAATAGTTCATGAAAGAAAATCGAGTTGTTTGAGATTCACATGACGAACTGCTAGGTATTGGATACGAGATATCCACCCGTTGACATTAAAGTTTTACAATTGTTGACCACCAAACCCCGAGTTTTCTGCCAAAGAAAAAACGAGAGATGTTATTGGCGTTTACAAAAAAAATCATCATGCACTTTGAATTATGGGCAACGATTACTTACATACTTAGGTATGGGTGATATGGCGCAATGGGTACAATGCCTAAAGTGTCCTTTTTCTTTTTTGACAAACAATAGTATAACGTGTTCAGGTGCATAGAGCTTTTGCTTAAGTGTTCACATCACCTCCTTCATTGGGTTTGCCTTTGATGGCAGTGTTGCTAGTGGATTGCTTCTTCCCGCTAGCTTCCTTCAATTTGTGATTGCTACTATTGTGGGATTCGATGGCAGTGTTTGGAGCCTTGTTTTGGGATTTTGTGTCGGGGGCTATGTTTAGCTTGTTTTCAGGGGTGTGCTGGGTGTGGAGCAAAAAATAATCCCAAAAATTCTAGAGGCTATACGTGGATTTTAATTTAAGAAGGACAAGATTGCCCTCAATGAATGGGCAAGCTTCTCAGATGCTCCCACGCGCAATTCACATCCCTGGAGAATTCAGCAGCTAAACACAACTGCCCACAACTCACCTGCCCTTGGCAAGGAATTAAAGATAAGGTTTAAATACCCAAATCCTGTCTTTAATACATTCCTATTTGAAGAATAATTCCAATCAAGTAAGTAATCCTAATTTATTTAAATTAGGATAATTACACCATTATCTCAAGATATTATCTCCGATTTAATATCTTGGAAATAATTAGAGAATATTTCTCCATTAAACCCTATATGGCCGGCCCCTAGCCTATAAATACCTCATATTCTACCAATTTTAGAGAGTTTTTTGCAACCGTAAAAAAGCCCTAAACACTTTATTCTCACAGAGAAACTAACTTAGGCATCGGATATCCATTGACCTAACCCTCTCCCCCACCTCGTGGGCACGTGAGGCTTAGGTCTTTGATCAAAGGTGTTGATTGTTTTGCAGGTGCATTTTCGTCAAGACTGAAGACGGCGGAAATTTGCATCAACATATTGGTGCTTTCATTGAGAGTTGATTCAAAACACTCGAAGAAGCCTCTCACATTTGTTTCTTGAATTTTCTATTACGTTGAATTTCTCACACGTCGTATCATTTAATTTTTTCTATAAAAGTTTCTTGATCAATCCCTGGAGAAAGGATACAATGGTAGGAAATTCAGAAACTACAACGAACGGAACCCTGTACGTACAAGGATTTGGACCGGAAAATGGAGATGAGGACATAACTCCACGATGGAGATCTTCAAGGCTCAACGCAACAGCATGAGGAACCCTACCACCACGGAGCCTGCCACAACCACCATTGTCGTGACCCAGCAACCACGGCAAGGCCACTAGGCCACTGCACCATTCCAGCCGCTACAACCCTTGGTAACCGATTACTTCACAAAATGGGTCAAAGCCGAGCCCATGACTATGACTACCCAGACAGACATAGAGCGCTTCATATGGAAGAACATCATCTATTGCTTCAGCATCCCACACTCCATCGTCACAGACAATGGTCCGTAATTCGTGGGCAAAGACTTGGCGAAGTTCTTCGAAAAATATGGCATTAAGCAGCACATGTCCACACCCTAATACCTGCAGGGCAATGGGGCAGGCCAATGCATCCAACAAGACCATCCTCGATTGCCTTAAAAAGACCCTTTTTGACAAGAAGGGAAAGTGGCCAGCCGAGTTCCTCGGTGTTATATGGGTATACTACACCGCCAAAAGACGAGCAACTGGCAAAACTCTATTCTCCCTGGCGTATGGTTCAGAGGTGATCATTCCTCCTAACGTCGCGGTGCCAAGTATCAACACTGTACTGCCAGATTTAAAGCAGAATGAGAAGAAGATGGCCACTAACTTGGACCTTGCAGAGAAGGAACACGAGAAAGTTATCACCCACATTGCGGCCTATCAACAGCAACTCATCTCCAACTATAATAAGAGGGCAAAAATCTAGCAATTCCAGCCAGGAGACTTAGTCCTCATAAAAGATTTCATCACCGCCCGAAAGGAAGGCTCTAAAAAGATGGCACTCATCTGGGAAGATCCGTACAAGATTAGCCAAGTAGGCGGAAGAGACAGCTACACCTTACCACTGTGAGCGACAAAGAAATCGACAAGTAGTGGAATGTTTACAACCTGAGAAAATACTATGTGTGACCTCCCACCATTTCTTGGACCCTGTTCAAAATGAGAACGTTCGAAGACTCAAGCAGCTCGACAAACAAGACCTCGCATGCCAAGGATTATTAGTTGTTATGACATTATTGCCTATGAGAAAAGTTAATAAAAACCTCTATTTTCAATGAAGATTGAAGGAATTATTTGCAAGCCTGGGCCAAATGCATGAACAAACTGACCAACAGCTGTGACAAACAGAAGATGCCTGTTGCACGACCAAATATGGCATAACTCACCTATGACAAACAGAAGATGCTTGATGCATGACCAGATATAGCATAACTCACATGCGACAAGCAAAAGGTGCCCGCTACATAACCAAACGTGGCGTATCTGGAATATCCAGACGTGGATGGTGGTACGATTGCTCAGTTTCCCCTGATGTCAGCGACTACTTGAGCCGAAAAACTCCCGGAATTGGCCAAAATAGTCATTCCACGAGAACAGACTTAGCCGACTGAAGGATTCAATTTCGCAAGACCCAGGTCTCTAACCGGATGAGACAATTAAGTGCAGGACCTTTGCCAATGAAAGATGTCACGTGAATAAGATGGTCCGTCCTCGACATGCAAATCATCATGAGTGGCTTGCTTTTAAAGTGTTGCAATACTAGTTAAGCGACCTGCGAGATCAAAGCTGCGACTAGGAAGGATATGGTCTGTGAGGAGCGATTTCACCTATACTCACGCCAAAAACGCTTCCGAGAGCTAGGGATGACGCCTAAAGTGGTTACACGGGTCGTCTGCTTCTGTAAGTAAGATACTCAGCCGACAACTCTATGGCTACAAGACCAAGGCAACCCATAAGCCGAGACTTACACTTGCTATGACTACGCGGACTTGCTTGCTTACTTACAAGCAGCACTTCCGGCTGACGGTTTATGGTTTAAGTTTTGCTAGGACAAAGTCGAGTGTCACAACTATAGCAACTACGCGAACCTCCTCTGTTTTCTGTGAGAAGCATGAGTCCGGCTGACGGATTTATAAGTTAAAAATCTCGCAACGAGCCCTGAGAGAGCCAAGGCTCAAGGAGCCACCAAAGTCGAGTATCACGACTATAGTAGCTACGCGGACCTCTTCTGCTTCTTACAAGAAGCATAAGTTCGGTCGACGACTTTATAAGTCAAAAATCTCGCAACATGCCCCATGAGAGCCAAGGCTTAAGTAGCCACTAAAGTCAAGTGTACGATTATAGCAGCTACGCGGACCTCCTCTGCTTTCTAGGAGAAGCATGAGTCCGACCGACGACTCTATAAGTCCAAAATCTCACAACGTGCCCCGGGAGGGCTAAGGCTCAAGAAGCCAACAAAGTCGAGTGTCATGACTTATAATGGTTACACGAACCTCCTTTATTTCTTACGAGAAGCACGAGTTCTGCTGACAACTTTATAAGTTAAAAATCTCGCATTTTTCCTCTTGCATGCAAAGCTCAAGAAGCCAACAAAGTCGAGTGTCACAACTTATAGTAGCTACACGAACCTCCTCTATTTCTTACGAGAAGCACGAGTTCGGCTGATAACTCTATAAGTTAAAAATCTCGCATTTTTCCTCTTGCAGGTAAAGCTCAAAAAGCCCCAAAGCCAAAACTAAAGCCTAAAGTGACTAACTCAATTGCTCGTCCTACGGCAAAGTTTTGCAAGTTTCCTCAAGTAGGCAAGGCTCCCAAAGCCCTGAAGCTGAAACTAGAATGTATGTAACGACGTAGGATTAACTGCTTCATTGAACCAGCTCACCCAGCCGCCCGTTCTACGAAAAAGTTTTGCAAAAGACGTGGTAAAATAGAGGGAGGAAGCAAAAACAAGGAAAGTTGTTTATTAAATTTATAGCAAATTGATAAACCGACTCGAAGGCTAACAAAGCTCAAGCAAAGCAAAATAAAAAAGGAAAAGAAGAAAATTCCTAAGTCTAAGCAAAAAAACTATTCCTTGGCAGCCTGCACAACCACTGGTTCCTTCGTTGCCACGCCTTCAATAGCCACGTCTCTCATAGCAGCTAAAGATTCCATCAGTTCATCCTCAGCCACCCTTGCCTGGACTACCTGACCATCAGCTGCTCCACCAAAAGCAACCTCAAACGAGAAATCAAGCAGATCAACTAGAGAAACGAAAAAAGTCTCGAAGTCTTTCTCGGAAAACTCATAATCTGACAACCTGCCCTGAAGATGGTCTACATAGCCAAGCTTGTAGAAATCGGCCTGACAAGAAGAAAGTGCTACTTTGTGACTAACTTTCTCATTCTTCAGCTGCACATTCTCCTTAACAAGCCTAGTGTGAACACCCTGCAGCTCATTTAATTCCTTTTGTAGGTTCTCGCTAGCAGACAGCGTACCTTGCAGATCCACTTTCTTGGACTAAAGCTTACTGGCAACCTTCTTGAGACGAGACACTTCAGCATGCATGAAGATAAGCTTCTTGTCCTTGGCAAAGCAAACAGATTATAGCTCCGAATTGACACGTTCAAGGTCCTCGACCACCAGAGAAACACGACTGATTTCCTTCTCTGCAGCTTCCAACATCGGTTGAGTCGCACCAAACTTAGCATTCAAATGGGCGGCCTTCTCACGAGCGATCTCCAGCTGCAAATAAGTGGGAGCAGAGACATCAGACCCCTTCAAAATGGCGAGTTCAAATTCGAGTTTCTCAATCTTTTCAGCAACCGAGCGAAGTTGAGCTACCAACTCCACCTCGACCTCCTTAGCATACTCAACAACGTCCTAGTCAACGGGCATGGACTCAGCTACCAAGATCAAAGTCTTATGCATTGTAGCAATAAGGGAGGACCTCCTTAAACAGGCAGGACGCTTCGCAAAAGAATTTGAGCAAATGACAACTTTCCCAACATTGTCAACAAACTTGGCACATATATCAACATCCTCAAGAAGGTCAACCCTCAGTAGCGTACAAACCTCGGGAAACTCTCCATTCTCAGACATGGTGGATCTCTCACAACTGCATATATGAGTAGACTTCCTTTTTTTGGCCGGCGAACTAGTCGTGACAGAATGATGAGCAGGCTCAGATGTCATCTTAGAAACAGAGTCCACCTTCTCGTTTTTCATAGCGGTGAGTCTCTCAAAAACCAAACTAGACTTAGCTCCCGACGAATGCTTTGATACAAATTCGAACACCAGAGGTGTCACCAAACCCTTCCATTGGGCAAGTCTCTCAGCAATGGATGCGGTCACCTTCGGAGTAGCAGGTTTCACAGGCTCAGGTTCAACAGTCTTCTTCTCCCTCTTGGGGGAAGTTAGATCAATAACAAGCTTCTCAGCAGCAAACAGGCTCCCACAAGCAGCGAAAGAAGTCATTGGCTTTTTCTTAGCCGAAGGTTCACGAGCATACGAGGAAGATCTCTTATTTCCACCCTTGTTGGCAACAGGTTCTACAGCAGCGATCAGGCAAGCCAGTGCCTGGTCCTTTATCCGCTTTATCTCTTCATTTAGTGGTAGGCCACATTTCTCACGACGAAGAGGGCTGAGCAGCCAGCGCCACTCACGGTACTCAACAAGAATGCCAATGCGACATGCACTTTCTTCATATCTACCGAATTCCTTGGAGTTGAGCCAAACTCCAAATCTAGGCAAAGTAAGAAAGACGATCAATAAATCGAGGTCATAGAGCAGCTTAACGAAAATTCAAGTCGGACAAGAATGAAGCAGTTCACTTACCACTAATAAAGGTAGTCAGGACACGCAACTCAGGAGAAGAATTAGACTCTCACTCTTCGCTCACCTCTAAGGTGTCTCTCACCCAGTCATGATCACCTTTGCTAGAAGCATCGAATAGTCTATGGAGAGATCTCAGCTGCCCCACACCTTCTTTGAGGCCAATCTCAAAGAAATACCAGAACTCATTTATGGCCAAGCCAAGATCAAAGAACCTGCTCAAGTTTGAGAACCCCACCATTGCACAAACTGCATTTGGGGAACACTGAGCATGCGCGCATTTCATGGAGCAGATCACCTCCTAGAAAAGACGCGGCACGAGAAAAGTAAATCCCAACACAAAGTAGTATGGATGGAATTTGATAGCTCTCTTCCTATCAGAGGCACCATCGCCACATGGTTCATGGCCATTATCATCCTTCACCCGCTTGACACGAACCCCAGACGGAATTACATGCTTGTACGCCTCAAGAAAATCCCAAAACAGCTTGTCAGAATTAATCTTGACATGCGTAGCCTTGAAGTAACCCACCTTGCCAGAAGAACCACTTAACGGTACAAAGGTGGAGGATATTCGTTACTTTTGCAGTCGGAAAAAGACATCTCAAAGTTTCTACAAAAAAGTACAAGGAGAAATATTTAGAAGGCAGCTCGTGAGAAGAAAAAAAAAATGAAAATACCGCGAGCCTAACACCCTTGCGCCAGGCCCCATTACCTTCATTCCTCTTTCTCGGCCCAGGCCCCAACCGCAGAAGCCCAGTCGCATGCCAGGCCCCATGGCCTAGGACCCAACCTCTCTCTTTCTCACAAGAAGCCCAACCCAGCATAAGGGGAGACCCATGCCTCATTCCCCTATTTCTTCCACTCCCATCACGCCCCAAAAAGCAAGCCCGGGACGTACGGCCCATATCGCGTGCACCAGCAAGAGGACCGGTCTTGGCCGGCCTCTCATTTTCTTATCTAACCTTCAGCGGGCCCGAGCCCAATACACTAGCCAAAGAGATCTGACCCGTGCCGATCTCTTTCTTTCCCTGCGACCTAGCACACCATGCCACCAAACAGCCCACGGCCTCCCTACCGTGAGTCATCAACCCTCTTGGCACCCACCGAGCCAATTTCTTAAGTCCTGAGACTCCCCAAAAAATTCAAGAAGAAGAAAATTCAAATTTTTCTTACCTTGGTGCGGCACGGAGAAGAAAAACAACAACGAGAGACAATTATTCGCAAGGACAAGTAAAGAGGAACGCTAGGGGAGGGGGAAGAAAAAAAATATCCTCCGACTTCTCTTCCTTGTTGGAATAAAAATTGCTCTCCAAATTTATTTAAACCCCTGCTTAAGGTAGAATTAAATAAGTATTTAGAGTAATTGGTTTCCTTTTCCTATCTTTAATACATTCCTATTTGAAGAATAACTCTAATCAAGTAAGTAATTCTAATTTATTTAAATTAGGATAATTAAACCATTATCTCAAGATATTATCTCCTATTTAATATCTTGGAAATAATTAGAGAATATTTCTCCATCAAACCCTATATGGTCGGCCCCTAGCCTATAAATATACCTCATATTCTACCAATTTTAGAGAGCTTTTTGCAACCCTAAAAAAAGTATTAGTATTTGGGTGTTCTCTTATGTAAACATAATAAAGTAACCTTTCACCAAAAAAAAAACAATAGTCTAATTTATGTTAAAAAATTTCAGCCCATATTATTTTTTCGTAATGGAACATGTTCAACTTGAATTTTGTTTTTTTTATATTCATCCTGTGTGTTAAAAACAAAAGATTTGTCATAAATAAGTATAATATCCATACTTTGGTTTCTTAGCCTTATTAGGTAAACATGTCATAAAAGTAAAATCAAAGAACCGAGAAATGAATGCCACAGAAGAAAAAAAAATATGAGAGCGTAAAAATCACATTCCTAAAATAAACCTATTCATTCTTTAAAAAAATAAATGTGTATATGTATAGGATAGAATCTCGTACAACATCTCAGTCATATTCATAGTTTCACTGTTCTCCAATAATGGTTACTTGATAATGGTTTCATGAGAGTTAGGCCCATTATGATTTGATTGTTTTAGGCCCAAATATTGTCTCTGGTCATGGGCCCACACTAGGGAATGAAGTAAATAATATAAAAAGGAAAAAGGGTAGGGACCCGAAATAGCCAATTGGATGCGAACCCGCCAAAAAGACGGCCAATTAGTCCATGCTGTCGTGCCCTTCCTTCCTGGTTTTCCAAAAATGGAAAAAAACCGTCCGAAAATTCAGACGCAGACAGAGAGAGAGAGAGAGGGAGATGCGCAATGCCTGAACGAGACGTGACTCTCTCTCTCTCTCTCCCCCACCTCTTTGTCTCTCTAACGCAGCATCAGCTACCTTCTCTTTTGATTCCGAGAGAAAACGAAGAAAATGAGCGTGATCGACATTCTCTCCCGAGTCGACTCAATATGCAAGAAATACGACAAGTACGACATCGAGAAGCACCGCGACCTCAATCCCGCCGGAGAAGATGCCTTCGCCCGTCACTACGCCCGCGTCGACGACGAAATCCAAGCCACTCATCTGGTTCGCAGTTCCCGCTTCCTCCTTCGATATTGTTAATTGAGATTGGTTGGTGACAAATTGTTCGAGTTTTGGTGTTTGTTTGATTGTATCTGAATGTGCAGAAAGCCGAGAAGGCTGCGATGGAGAGTAATCGGGCTGTGGCGGTTGCGACGTATGTGGAGATTCGTCGGACCAAGGCTCGGTTGATGGAGGAACTTCCTAAGCTGCGCAAGTTGGCTCTGAAAAAGGTGAAACGAATCCAATTCATTTTTTTTTTTTAAAGTTTCAAACTTACTTATAAATTTAAACGAACTTAGGGGGCATGTGTGATTAGATATGATTTTTATTTATTTTTATAAAATAGAAGATTATGCGGTATTAGTTTTTTATTGTAGGATAATGCATGACGCGATATATTATACTTTAAAAATTATATATTTAGATATATAAAATTATATAATTTATAGTTTACTGATTTCTATTTTCTATTTATAATATATAATAAAATTATAATTCTAAATCATAAAAATACTCATCAATTTCCCCTCCTCAAACGGGATTCAAAGTTTTTTTTTCATATTCTTTCATAACTTAAAGTTTTTTTTTTCATTTTTTTATCACAGTCTTTCATAACTTAAATATTGTTAAGAGCCTCCCGGTGTAAAAATAACAAAGTTTGCGATGTTGTTCTAGATAAGGAAGCCTTTGTTATGAATGTGCTAAAAAAATAACTAAATTGTGTATTAATAAGACTAAAAATATATATCATTTCTTCAATGAACCCTATCGTAGACGAATCATAAATTTTGAAAGATGTGTGATTAGAGATTTGGTGGGTTAAAATGATATGAAAACTTTCTATTCAGCCATTGATGATTGGTAAGATTGAGATTTTGTGTACGGACAAAGTGTGAGAAAGAAAGAATACCTCCAAATAGATGTTACGTTCTTATCTTATGGCTGGTCAATAGTTTCTTGGTTTTGTTAAAATGGTGTGGATTGAGCCTGACTGTTACTGGACGTGTGCCTATCAACAATGCACAAGATGAACAAAACAAGAGTGTGGTTCTTGGAGTAAAGGAACAAAACAATCCTCGTCAACGACGTTGCAGAACCTACAGGGAACTAGACTGGGAAGACAGAGTGGAAGCAAATACGCCTAGAGACAAGGCAAAACAAGACAACTGTAACCTCGGTAGATATATTCCATGAGATCTTGCATTTCCCCTTTATATACAACTTCTGTTCTGAGACCATTGGCATAAGAGTTGGGACTATACGGTTAACCCCATTTCGATGAACTCTTAAGGGGTTGCATAGACTCTAACAATCAGCTGCTTTTCTCTGGTGGCTTGTCATGAACTTGCTTCTTTTTCTTGAAATGGGTTTGCTTCTCTGAGTTTCTTAGCAGGTCATTTTTTCTGTCATGCTTTACTAGCTCCGCATTCTCAGAGCAAATACAATGTTCTGAAAGGGGCCTATCATCTTCTTTTTGCTAATTTCTTCTTGTCTATATTACCATTTCGTATCTCATGTTCATGTTTCACCCCGCTTATGATGTTTCCGCTGCACTTTTTGGTAACTATTGTGGATTCGCTTTGACAATGGAAAGCACAAATGTAACCAACATGACCAAATCCAAAAGCTACATAATGAGTTACATAGGATTGTTCATTATGAGTTGCACTATGTGAGAATATCGTTCCCACAACGCCAGAGCATGAATTGGCGTAGGCATGGTTCTTACTATACCTCAAGAGTGTGCCGAACATATAGCCTTAGTATATCACTTGGAAACCGTAGTGTGACTGCGTGAACTTCTTAGACCTATAGACACGCACACCCACATAAACATAAGGGAATTTGGATCATGCTTGTTAGTATTGATTTCCATCACCACTATTATCTCTAAAGACATATTCGTATTTCGGTCTAATAACAGGTTAAAGGGCTATCCCCTGAAGAACTAGAAACACGTAGTGACCTGGTTTTTACACTGCCTGAGAGGATTCAGGAGATTCCAGATGGGACAGAAGCTGCAGCCAAAAAAGCTGGGGGTTGGGGAACTTCAGCATCCCATAAAAATATCAAATTTGATTCATCAGGTAATCAATGATTTTTATTCCTTTTTTTATTTTTCTGGTGTTATAGTTTTCAATGAATGTGGCCTTTTGATAGATTATGAATACTAATTTGTTTCCTTACCCTTCAGATGGGAACTTTGACGGTGAATTTTTCCAGCAAACTGAAGAATCGAGTCAGTTCAGGAAGGAGTATGAAATGCGAAAAATGAAACAGGCATATAACGTTCCTGATTAATTTAGTTTCTTTTACATATGTTCTGTGAGGCAAAAAAAAGTTATTTTGTCAGACAGTTGCTTGTGACTGTCTTGCGGTACATCACTGCTGTTATTTTGATTGATGAGTTGCTCACTTGTGCAGGATGAAGGTCTAGATATCATCTCTGAAGGATTGGGTACTTTGAAAGATTTGGCCCATGATATGCATGAGGTTGGTTGATGCACATAACTCTGTTTCGTTTTCTTATTAGACGAATTCAGACATTGATCGTTGTTTCAATATGTTCAGGAAATGGATCGACAAGTCCCACTAATTGATGAGATAGATACAAAGGTGAGATTTTCTTCTCTAACTAGAATTCTAATCTTTCCAGTGACACCTGGGAGAGTAATGTTGCAAAGATCTTATTAGTTCATCACTTGGTGACGGAGTTTTGATGCTTTTACAGGTGGACAAGGTTACATCTGACATAAAAAGTAATAATGTTAGGCTTAAGGAAAATCTAATCAAGGTAATTGTACGCTGACCGTAATGATCAGTTTTAATTGTTGCATCATACAGGCAGGGTTCTAATAATGAGAAACTTGGTTTGTTTTGCAGGTGAGGTCGAGCCGAAATTTCTGCATTGACATTATTTTGCTTTGTATTATTCTGGGAATTGCCTTCTATCTATACAAGTAAGTACTCTCTGTCTTTTTACTGAGAAAACCTAAACTCGTACGTTGTCCCCAAATGATAAGAAGCATAAACACTTCCTGATGTAGAGTTAAACATTCTGTCAAATTGGTTTCGTGTTCGGCAAAATAACTCATAAAACATTTTAGGCCACATTTATTTCATGCGGTTGTCTAAGAATTGGTTTTGCGTGTTCTGAATGCTTTAAATATGGAACTAGTTCAAATTTTCTTACTGGAGACTTTTCTTTCCCGAGTAAATGAGATATTCTACTGTTTTGTTTGCAGTATACTGCGATGAAGTTGCTTTAAAAAGACTTCAGCAGCTTATCGGACCATATCTGGTGTGGTATTATATTCTTCCATTTCTCAAGGCTTGGCTTGTATCACTTTAACATTTTCCGTTCAACGTTAATTATCTGATCTAGCTACTTGAAGATGATTATATATAGTTTCTTGCTCATCATGGTGATCTTTCTCCAACAATGTGGAAAATTTGTAGTTCAGAGTTTTATATAGTTTTACAATGCGTAGTTCGAAAGTTATCTTGATCCAAATCCATATTGTTAGTAGTAAAAGAATTTATAACCCAATGAAAGGAAAACAAACTGAACTTATATGCATTCATATAATTACTGATCTTATTGAAGTATTTGACAATTCTAATTTACATATCCATTCATATTATTACATCTGAGAAGTGTTTATTTTCGTTCTATTACCCCCATCCTTGATCAAGCATAAACTTTCGTATATAGGAATGCGACAATAGATACATTTTTACGAGGGCGGTAATATCCCCGACCAGGAAAGCATTCTCGACATAAACAGAGTTAACTAACAACAAATGTAGATTACTGAACTGGTTATATCTACCACCCAGCCTTGTTTACACTTCATGCTGTACAGCCTGAAAGTATTGCCTCCCGAATGTGTTCTTTCGCCAAGGCGCATAGCTTTCATCAAAGACTTCATTACTAGAAGTATGTAGCCAGGAAGGACATTTCATTAAACTCCTCAAAGTTGGCGGGAACCGTTGGATTTGCTTTAGGTATGTCATTTTGCAAGTGGTTTGGTATGTAGCAGTCGACAACATTGCCAGCTGCTAGTCTCTTGCTAGGCAGAACATTCCCATCTTTGTTCCTGCTTTCTAGATTTATCAGTGGAAAGAGATTTTCTTTCGTATTTTCTTCTCTAATCTTCCTTTTTAGGGTGGAACTAATGCCCGAAGAAGAAATTGATATTGTGGATTTTAACTTATTATTTGAACCGACTTCATAGCTGTCTTTGCTCCCTTGAAAGCTCGCACTTGAATTGGTCTCTATTGGTGATGGAGCTTGACCGGCGAGCATGGAAGCTAATAGTCGACAGTCTTTGTATAGAAAATCTGTGATTAAATCAGCACGAGGGATTGGATCTGTAGGCTGTGTCGGCCCAGCTTTTGGTAGGCACCTCCAAGATTCAGGGTTGTAGATGTCTTGAGCGTTGCGTGTGTTCTTTGTTGTGTTTCCTCGCTGTTGAACTCGACATAGTACCCAATCATCCAACTGTTACAACAAGAAGCATTTTTATATTATTGCCTTTGGTCACGTTGTTTTGATCAAAGTCGATGTATGAACTGGATAATTGACTGAGTCGTAGGTAAAAAAATAAAAAATGAAGACGGCTTAAATAGTTAAATCGAAGCATGGACTGAAGCAAGGTTCTTGAAGAAGTTAAAAGTTTAGTACCTCTACCACCTGTGTTTCGCTTGTAAAAACACACTAGTTATAGTACAAGGCAAGATCAAGTATGTTGAACTCTAAGGGAATAGCTAGGTTTGCACGAGAATTTGTTAGAGCATGGTGGCTCTAAACAGTTGATGGGTGTGGGGATTACTCTCATCAATGGTTATTAGGCATGCAGACATGTGAGCCACTGATGCTAGCATTTCTCGCGTGTGAAACAAAGTACAGTATGTATTGGTTGATTAGTAAGCGTATGCCTTTTAACTGGTTTGTTCCATCGTTTTGAGATACGTATATATAATATGCAATCTCAGTATCTCATTCCATCCACTTACTCTCATAGAACCTTTTGACCTTGAGGGGTTAATCGTACTGTCGAGCAGTCTATACTCGTTCATGAGCCACTCAGTCTTAAATCCTTTTGGAGCTCGACCTGTGTAAAAGACTAAAGCCTTCTTCACTCCTATCAGCTCCGATCCACAAGAGGTGAGAATTGGTTTGTCACCTCCAGCAGCCTTCCAATAACCCAAAGCTGCTGCTCTATTAGGCCTATCCCCATTCGGATACTTCCGGTCCCTCGGGCTGAAAAAGTACCACTCATCTTCTCCAAACAAAGCCTTGTCTGCAAAAAACCAAGCAATGAAACAAACAATTAAAAAACATATACACTTGGCTATTACTGTGTAATCCAAATCGAAGGATTAACCACGGAGGAATGAAATGAGTGAATGCTTCAGTACTGACTGGGTAGATCCCATGGATTATACTTATACAGATCGATCTCCGTGATCAACTGCGCTGGAAGAGGATACGAAATCATTTTGTTTCGCAGGTAATGAACAATGAGTTCTTCGTCTGATGGATGGAATCTGAAACCAGGAGGCAATTGCAGAGTTGAAGCAGTCGTGAATGCGGGTTTTTTCTCCATCGAAAGCGCAATTTTTCCTCGGACAACGAGGGAATACAATAAGAAGCAACGATAATATCAACCTAAAACAGTTGTAGATGGAATAGGAAATGGTATGAGAGGCATTATTTATGTGCATTTTTCATGCAGATGCGGTCATTACGTGAGAAAGTTACAACAACAAATCCTTATCCATCAAGTGGACCGGCAGTAGGAATTCTAGAAATTCACTGCGTTTGGTTTTGCGCCAAATCTTATACTAACTTCAAGTACTCCATGTCTTTTTTTAAAGTCTTTTTTCCGAGTCTTCATAAGTCTTCATCTACCCTTTTTGCCCTGAGTTTCTATCTTATGATCATATTTTCTAACCAAACTATTTGTAAGCCTTCGGTTCACATTTCCAAATCACTTTAACCGATTTTCTCTTATCATATCTTCAATTGTGGCCACTCTTACATTACCTTGAATATCCTCGTTCTTAATCATGTCCTTTCTCGTGTGCCCACATATCCAGCGAAGCATTCTCATCTCTGCTACACGCATTTTTGAACGTGGTACTACATTCCGTGCAATAAAGCATTGTTGACCTTATTGGCGTTCTATAAAATTTTCTCTTTAGCTTTAATGGCGTACGATAATCACACAACACACCTGATGTACTCTTTCATTTCAACCATCCAGCTTGTATTTTATGTTTGACATCTTCATCCAACCATGCACATTACGTGAGATAGTTAAACCAGAAGAAGGTGTTACGTAATTAAATGTTGGAACTCCAAAGAAAAAGACTTCGAGACAGCTACACCTGGTGGATTGTCATGCTGGAATATTACGTTCTTCGACCAACCTTTTTGGATAATATTGGTCCTCTGGCCCGTAGTTTTGGTTGAGTAGGGTTTCATTAATTAAAAACAAATCTACACTTCCGTAAATACCCCTAAATAATTTGATATTGTTTTGACTCTTCACCAATCTTAATTCAACACGAAACTACCATAATAACTTCTTGTCTTCCTATCAAATCGAATTCCCCCATTTCAAAAACAACCAAATCAAAGTTGAAAAATGAAGCAGTCATCAGAACAAAACCTTCAAAAAAAGGTTCAAAGAAGTTTAATGGCAGAAATCGGCGAAAAAGTGTTTGGTAAAAAAAAAGAACCAGAAGATAAAATTATTTCTGGAGAACCCAAAACATAACACTGTTTTTGGAAAAAAAAAAATTCAGATACCGTGTTTGTTTTGTCTATGCATAAACAAACACTGTATCTGGAAAAAAAAGAAGAACCAAAATCCAGAAAAGTGACTTAAATTCTAGAAACATTGACTTAGATTCTAGAAACAATCTATGTTTTAACCATTGACTGTTTTTTTTCTTTCATACATAAGTTGATTACATTTAAGAAATAGAGTGTTTATTTTGCTTTGAATCCAGATACAGTGAATTTTACTATTTCATTTCTAGCGTACATTTAAGAATCAGTGTATTCCATAAATAGTGTTACTTAAAATCCAGAAATAGTTAATTTTTGCAATCTAGAAACAGTGACCCGTCGTTATTATTAAATAGTATGCATATCTCAAATTTATTTTCTGAAGAAACAAACGATGAACTCTACTAACAAATAAAAATTGAAAAACAGTACATCGAATACACTAAATAATAACGACGTTCACATTTCAACGAAATAATACAAAATATAAATTAAATAGCATGAAGATCTATATTTTTGTTTCAAAGAAAAAGAAAAAGGTCTTCAAAACAACGATGAACTCCATTAACGATGAAAATCTAGAACTCAACCTAAAAAAAGTTAGAGGTAAAATCAACAAATCATAATTTATTATAGTTGGGCCATTTGTAGTTGGACTGCTTTAATACGGGCCTTGTACTAATTATTAAACAAAAATTATAACATGGTTTTTTATTAAAACTAAAAATTTTCAAGCCATTTTTATTAGTTTTCTTTTATTGTATTAGATTTCTCTTAACCCCTATACAAGTGAGCTGAGTCATGTTATTATGAAAGATGTGGTAGGGAAATTGAACCATTAGGAAATACTAAATATGGTACGCACCTTATTGTTTATTTACCAGTCATTTATAGTACAATAGTTAATTACTATTTACCATGTAAATGCTACACAACCTAAAATAAAAGGCTGGTAAATTCCTTATGTCGATCTTTCTTGCATGCATATCTATCACGGACTCTCTTCGTAATAGTAATTTGAGCCGTATAGGTACGTGCATAGGCATGAGGTTCATAATGCTAGTAATTTAGCGGGGGAGTCCAGCTCTCGATACCCATTTGGGATATTAGAATTAAAAGAGAAGACTTTATGCACCGATGAAACCCAGGTCTAAATTTGTTTCGACATATACATGAATTCTCGAACTCTATCTGTTGTATATAGAATTTGTTCCTCGTGCATTTATATATATCCACATACGATGATGAACCTTGTTCAAATCGATTAATAAATATGCAATATAGCGAATCCAATGTGTGTTTGTCGTCTTATGCATGAATCAAGGTCCAAGCTTCTTGTTGATTTTGCGGGCACATATATATAATATAACTTTCCGGTCATTATAAACAATATTATACATATGTAGCTTTATCTAATTGTTTTTATGGCAATTGACGTTTTATCGCAATGGAAGAGAACAATGATGTCTATTCACTCTGGTGCAGGTTTTATCCTCACTGATTGATGTCCTCTCATTAGTATTTAACAATTTAACCACTAACACTCATTTGTCCCAAAAAAAAAATGTTGTAATGAACGTGCATGTGGGGACACTTAAGTTGATAAAAATTGATAAATTAAGATCACATTGCTAATTAAGGTTGTTAGAAATAAAATATGGAGTAAGAGAGAACGGAGAGAGACAAGAGAGAAAATGTAGGAGAAATCATAGTATTCTTTCCTTCTCATTAGAGTGCATATTTATAGACTTAGGATTCACATAGAAAATGACACACCCCGATCCGAAAGTGGGTCGTGCTGGCCGTCACGTGAGTGTGACGTAGCCAAGTGCACAGTGCGGAAGAAAGAATCATTAACAGAGTACGAACTAATTAAAACCAATCCACTAGCAACCTAAAAGAGATAGTGTGCTAGAGAGTTATCATAGTACTTATACAGAACCAGAGCGTACTAAGTCAAAGTGCAGTCAAGCATTAATAATTAAATTCGAATAACACCAACGAGTGTCCTACATAAGAATGAGTCTGCCAGAACTGCCGAATGGTCCTCGCTAGCCACCACGGGTACTCTAGCTATCTAGAATGTGGAGGGGCGAAAAACAAAATTGAGTGGGTCAGCAAAACAAATCTTTTCAAAATCCTTCTTTTCTCAAAAGTATAACCCATCACTGTAAAACCTGTATAAATTCCCAGAAAATAACATATACATCTACATATCTCAAACATGCTCAGCATTACTCATTATCAAATGTATCTCATAATACGCCATGCAATGCATTTCAATAACCATATAGCTACTAGATATCAACTCAGCCCTCGGCTGTACATATAGCTCATAACATCTCAATCTCATCATATATATACTCTGCACATACATCAATATCTTCATGAGGTCATCATCACATCACTGTATCAATATAAGAATGCTCTAGTGCTACAATCACGTGAAGACTATGCGAAGGATTCGCGGGTCACCTACGAGTCGAACCCACTTATAGTGGTCTCTACGACAGGACTGTGCACCTAACTTGGATCCAATGCAAGCATGCGGTGAGGGAGGTGAACGACACGTGAAAGACTGTGCCCCTAACTCTGGGCGTGAGCACTAACAATATGTGCAGGTTTATGAGCTAACATATCACATCATATCTCGTCTGTTCTTTCTTATCAATGCATGTACCGACCTGGTACTTACCTGGCGTCCTCGGCAACAACATATGCATGAAATGTATATATGAATACTCATGCACCAATACTAGGTTATATGCATGGCGATAAAAACCTACATTTCATTTAAAAGCTTATTCTGGGAAAATCATTATATATACATAGGTTTATACGGAAAATAGCTACCCACTCACTGATAGGTCGCCGGGTCGTAGCCCCCACGTCTAGCCTGGCTACGCTCGTCCTCAGAATCATGTTTTCAAGTAGAAGAACCAACTATTTTGAATTTTTCAAGAACTATTTACAACACCTTCGAAAGGTGTGTTCTTGACACTTGCAAGACATTTCTTGCAAATACCCCTTTTCCAATGTCCATCATTTCATAAAGAAAGTTTGTTCCCTTTGGAGTTATTTTGCCTTCTTCATTTGACTACAATAGTATTGGTCCCTAAACTCCCACTATCTCTCTTGAAACTTATTTCAATTGTGTTATACACATCAAACGATTTGGAGAGCGTGCGGTTATTGTTCACTATATAGTTTACAATAAACTTAGTGAACCATTTGGATAGGGACTCAAATGTGAAGTCCTTGCTTAGTTTCCGTCTCTAGGTGTGGTTTAACACTTCTACACTCAATGATTCAAAATAATCATAAGTCCATGTTGATGGACTATTTTTGTCAATCAACCATTATGTTCTAAACATAATTACAAACTTTCAAGAGTTGTTCAAGGCAACTCTCATTTCTTCATACAACAATTTGTAAGTGAAGAATCATGGCACATAAAGTGTCCAAGCCCTTGTGCTTACTTCTAAAGTTCCTTGTTCATGTAACAAAGAAACAAGCACTAATGTTTGCGTTAACTAAGGGTTGTTCAAAACAACTCTTATTTCTTCATACAACAATTTGTAAGTGAAGAATTATGACATTAAAAGTGTTGTCCTCTTTATGATAGACTTATCTAACATATTCTTCCAATGATACATTATCAATAGGAAGATTGTGAGGATGAGACTACTTAGGTACATATACAAGCCATTAAAGACAATCTATGGGATTGTAGTACTAAGTCCGGAAACTAAAGCATTCGGCTTTTCTTTGTCAAGTTTTTGGATAGCGTTTGCAAATATATTGGTAAATAAATACATAACGAATATAAATTGATTGATTTTAAGCCATTTGATCCGGGTCTTTAAATCAAATAGCACCACCCACTATTTTTGGAAAATTCCATATCCCTCATCGGAATTCGAGAGTTTTGGAGGAAACTCTTAGTAGGGTATGGGAGACTCACTATTACCAAGCCCACCTCACGATGATACGATGTTGGCTAGCATTAATAATAATGAGAGAGTACGCTTACTCATTTGCATCTCTTGCAAGTACCCATCTTATTTGGCCTCTAGAGAATGTAACCTCACAATGATATGATGTTGGCTCCATTGCACTTAGTTAAGTCATTCCCACCATGCAAGTTCGGGTAGGGGTTCAAGAACAACCTCACAATGATATGATGTTGATCATTCTCGTTGCCTACCTTTCACAACATCAAGTATGCATATAAACTCCTCCTGAGTGTAAGCATGCACTTTGTACTCCCCCATGATAGGGTGAAGCCGGTGTACAAGTCACAAACGATTGGAGCCTACCATGGTGGAAGGCCAAGAAAGAGTGTTCAAAGCACTCTCACGCTTATCAACTTAATAATGGTTTGGTTGAGGGTTTTTAGGTCTCATCACATATATAAACATACATTTTAATCCTATTAAAACATTTTTGGTCCTATTACAACTATTGGTCCATGTGATTGATTTAGTAGTATATGATACTCCCACTATGCTTGTAAAACGGTTTTTAAAGTAAGAGTATATGGTACTACTAACATAAGGTTTGCATTCATTGATGGACTATATAGTTGCCTTAGGGCCTTAGGATGACTATGAACCTTTGTTTAGATCCAACACGAGCCTAGTGTTGAATCTCGGTCTAGGGATGGTGATTGATTTTAGTTACGCATTTAATCACATTAAGGCGTGTTGTCTTAGGGGCGTTGGACCCTCTACTCCATTTTCATGCATATCAAATAAAACAAGAAAATGAGTACTTCAAAGTAAAGATGAGCTTATGCTCTTTACAACATTTGAATAATACAAATTACTTTAAAGTAAAGAAGAGCTTAAGCTCTTTTACAACATTTGATCAAATCAAATTACAACCAAAATCTAATCTACACATTCCCATGGTTCAAACAAATTTGAAACGGCCTTTCACATAGCTCAATTATCGTAGGCTTAGGTTCATAATCACCCTTTAATTAATTAACACTTTAACTAATTAAATTGAATGCAACATTTTTCATTTGGTTTTTGTATCCATAAAATTGATTTAAATGGAGCTAAATAAAATGAAAATCCAATTCTCATTTCAAGAGACAAAACAATTTTGTTCTCTACCTAATTTGGGCCTAAATGCAATGACCTCAACTTGTTTGGGCCATAGTGCAATTAACCTCAACTTTTGGGCTATTTTGCAAAAACTTAAACTTTTGGGGTCACTTTGTAAAAACACAAAAGTCCACTACTTCATGTAATTACAACTAGAACCCAAAAATTTCCACAAATACAAAAACTTCATTAAAGGAGCAAAATAATTTGTCCTTTAGCATTTTTGGACCTAAACGTAAAAACGTAAACTTTTGGGTCAAAGTGCAAATACACAAAAGTATCAAAACTTTATGTAATTGCATAAAAGCCCCAAAAGTACTCCCATTAGGGAGTGGCCGGTTTTGGAGAGGAAAAGGGAGTGATGTGTGTGTTGATTTGTAAGTTTGACATAAAGCATGCAAGTGGTGCAAGTGGTGTGTGTGAAAGGGAATTAATCCTTACACACCCATCACCATTTCTATCACCTTTCTAAATAAATATCTAACATATTTAGATATATGAAAAAACATAAAACAAAAACTTTATGAAATAAATCAAAACTTTGAATCAAAACACCAAACTTTTTGTTATTGGCAAAAATGTCAAGAACAATGAAGAACATTCATGAAAAAACTCAAAAATCTCCATGAACATTTTTCAACCAAAAACATCCCAAAATCACTCAAATATAAGGGAAATAACATATAACCAAACTAGGGTACATAGGGGTTCCAAAAGTTACTTGAAAACACTTTTAGCAAGACAAACATGAACCAAAAAATCCACCCTTTGGATTTGGCCGAATTTCCCCAAAAACATGGCACCAAATTTTAGCTCCAATATTCATGCTCATATGAACTACATCTACAACATTTGAGATGGCAAATTTTCTAACAAAATTTGCATTCAAAGAAACAAGAATAAAGCTTGTAACATATTACAACTTTTAAATCAAAAACTATGAACTTCAAAACCCAAAAGGATTCACCAACTACTAGACCTAGGCTCTGATACCACTTGAAGGATTATTTTGAGAAAACATGTTCATTTAAGCAACATTAATAGCATGCAATTAACAATTAAAGGCGGAATCATGCAAGCATGCACTTAAAAACAAAACATTACCCATGAAATTCAAAGCCTAGTAGAATGGTGAACCAAGACTCAACTCAAAACAAAGTGAGTTGAGAAATTAATACCTTTGTAGATTCCTCTTTGCATAAGCAAAGGCTAATCACCCAAGGAGAGGGCCTTCATTCCTTGCATCTTAGATCCATGGATTTGGATGGATGAAAAGGTTTCTCCAAGTTCCCAAAATTGAGAACCTCTAAGTCTCCACACCAAGGTTAGATTTAAGAAGAAATGAGTGACCTAGAGGAAAAGAGATTGCTAGATATTCCCCTCTAGGTGGCCGGCCCTTTTAGAGAGAAAAGAGAGCTTGTGTTCTCTCCAATTTCCCCAAAAGGAACCCTAAATGAATTTTGGCTATAAAGTCATATTTATACCTTAATTCATTGGAGTGGCAAACTTGTAAATAAGTCCAAAACCCACTCCATCTCTAAATGGCCGGCCATTGGGATTTATTGGGCTATTTGGGCCTTTGTGAATCATTATTCATTAAGTTGTCATACAACTTAAGTCAATGGACTTGACGTTCGAAGCCCATTGGGCCTTAAGTCCAAAACTATCCCGAGGTCTTTAATGAACTTATCCGTTTGATTAATTAACATATTAATTAATCCTTGCCATAAATAATTAAACCATTTAATTATTCTTACTCATCTCCGTTGTTTCTTCAATCCTACCTTACACGGTGTACGATCCATTAGGTTCCTTTTAGCGAGGCATTGGGCGATTAAAACTCTTTCAAATCGATTGTGAATTGAAACTTACTTTCAATTCTCCCTTTAGTGTTTATACACGTTTAGGGCTTCCACAAACCATGAGTGACACCTAACAGCATATCATGGTTACCCAAGCTAATCAGAAGAGGTAGAGAACCTATTCAGTTTAGGATTACAATGCAATACGGTCTTTCTCTAATACAATACTCTTGACCACATTGTTTGGTTTGATAGTTTATTCATGTCTACTATCCAATGTGATTCATGTACTTATATGATTACCTTGAATGTGATTTGGAACGCCTTCCTAAATCTCATTCATACTCTGGCCAGAGATTCTAAATCATATCATAGAGTATTCTCCCTCAAACGGTTTGAAGGTTAGAGATCCCTTGTTGCGCATTCACTTGCCTCCATGGCTAAGTGGCTTAACCCCGACGATGTCGTGGACACCCTCCTGATGGTGTGACTTTGATATAATCAAAGATCAAGGACCTAACCACAAGACAACTGTGATGCCTCAGGTCAAAGGACTACTTTGCATTATCCCAACCATGAGTTCTCATGTGACATGAATATGAGAACTCTTCGTTGATCGTGTTCAGTGAACTCATTCTCTATTGAGCACCTACGTACTTGTCTTGGTGTCAGACACACCAATGACTCGAGACTAGTCACTCTCCCTAAGAGAAGACATAGCACGTACTGATCTTAACGGACTATCAATGCCCAATTGGCAATCCTATGATCAGGAACATTTAGGATATGTATACGAAAGAGAATGGTCTCTTGAATCTAACTTCTTTAGATTACATTCTCCCAATTACATATTCCTTGGACTTATCGTTTAAGCATATAACATTTATATGAGACGGCTCAAACAATAACCTTTGCCCTTTATATATAAACTACATTAGTTTAACTTTGTGAAATGTCCGTAAAGTATCATCATATGATTGGTTTTAGGGCACATTTCCAACAACTAGACCTTAGTACTAAGTTACGGAAATTAATTTTTAATTAAGGGGAATTAGGATTTTCGTTTTGAAAGATGATGTGTCAACTCTAAATCGGTTAGATTGAATTTTTAATGAGCTAGCATGTGGAGAGTAAAGGGCAAGGAGATCCTAGCAGAGAAAAACCAAGCAGAAGATCCGAATCCAAGATATATGGATGAGAATTACGAGTTTGAAATACTTTGAATTAATGATATGACATGCATTCAGACCAAAAGTTATCAATCTTCAACAATAATATTCATAATAATATAACATTGTTAGAGCATATCTATTGTAATTGATATTTTCCTAGCCAAAACCGTTTGTGTGTAATCAAGGACATAAGCGAATTAGGTATTAGATGTTAAGGTTGGTTATTCTCAAGCTATTTTTTGTTGGAGATGGAGATCAAGGCTCCAATTTTAACAGGTGTTCGTTATCTACGATAACTAAGTTATAATCTCGAGTTTAGGAAGTTAAGTTGGCTAAGAGATCATGCATGCATTCATAGTTGGATTAGTCGTATTCATTTTTACGCATCTCAACTTGATATGATACACGTAGTGATTAAAATTACATGAGATTTTAGGAGCATGTTTTCAAGACGTTAACTTTTGTAGTAAAGTTTCACCTCCAGGGCGCTCGAACGGATGAGAAACGCTCAAGTGGAAATTGTTAAGTTTTGGGCGCTTGAGCACACCATACGAATTTCAGTTTCTCAATTTCAATGTTTCACGTGTCTTTACTTGCGTCTTACATCCCTTTTTTAATGTGTTATCTTCTAATATTAGCATTATGTCTCTTACATGTTTAATAACAAATAAATTAATATATTGCATCTAACAGATTTTCATTTGAGTTAGCTTTTCTTTATGAATCTTTTGTGTTTCAACCATATATCATGTTCCTAGAAGATCTGTTTTAATTTTATTTTAGTCACATTTCAATATGTTGGGATTCTATGTGGTGGAAGATTTCATACAGCAAAGCCATGAAAATATTGCTGTGAATCTGTGATGACCAAAAACGACATATAGCGGTTGTGTAAGTCCTAAAATAATCTTGGAATGTGTTGTGTCATGTGACTTACAAGTCATCAAAACACAATCCAATTTTCCATCATTTCAACCTTGAGCTACTCTCTTCAACAATTCCTCATGAATTAAAACATATCTCTAACAACAGCTTATAATGATGACATGAAGTATGAAGATATTTATTTTCCATGGCTTTTCCAAAATTGTAGTGATATCAATTTTCCCATCAATAGACAACCCCATTTCTCAGGTTCTTTAGCGATAACAGAACCATGTTTGGGAGGATGAGACTCTTTTACCTTTACATCCTCATACGTTCTTTCTCATGTGACAAATTTTCAAGCCAAACATGTGAACAACACAAATTGGTTGATGTGGAAAATGTGTGGCCATTGAACTTCACACATATGTCAATTTGCTCTAATATCATGAAGAAACTTGAAGTTTCACCATAAAACCTGGAATTGTCCAACCTCTTATTGGTTTTGCCATGTGGTTTGTTTATGTGTGTTGGGCTCAAGGTTGGTTTTGGGGCTTTGTCTTCTGTATGTTTGTGGCTCGTCATTTTTTTTTTTTTTGTACATAACTTTGTTGTACTTGTCACTGTTAGTAATGTAATTTAACCTTTTGTCCAAAAAAAAAGGTCTTCACCATATCACTTCGAAATTTTGGGTGCGTCTGTTACACCTCATTAGCTTACACTAGTACAAAAAATTATTTGCGCGACGAAGGTCCTTCATCGCGCAAAGTCAAAAAAAGGTCGCGCAAAACTTAGCGCAACGAAGCCTCGTCGCGCGCTAACCGCTGCACAAGTCTGTGACGGTAGTCTTTGCGCGACGAAGACACACCCTCCGTCGAGCAAAGTGACTTTGCGCGACGCACCTCTCCGTCGAGCAAGTACCTTTGCGCGACGCACCTCTCCGTCGAGCAAGTGCCTTTGCACGACGCACCTCCGTCGAGCAAGGAGATTTGCGCGACGCACCCTTCGTCGAGCAAGGAGGATTTGCACGACGGAGGAATGACTTTGCTCGACGAAGAGGTGCGTCGCGCAAATCCTCTTTGCTCAACAGAGTGTGCGTGCAAATGTTTTTTTAAATTTTTGGTCTAAAATGTTTTTTTTTTAATATTTAATAAATATTATAATGAAATTCTAAAAAATAATGAAATTAACCAAGCAAACATATTTAATTATAAAATATATAAAAATGTACATACAAAATATTCGAAAAAAAAAAACTACAAATAGTTTTTTAGGTATCGGCAGGACGAGATGGCTCTGAGGTCGAAGGTGGAGTAAGATTAAGTGTTGGTAGCAAGATTTCGGACGTCTGTAAGGCTTGTACAAGGTCTTTCACCGTCCCGACATAGCCCTTCATCATCTCGGCCTGGGCTGCAACCTGACCCCTTAGGGTTGTCACTTCTTCCCTTAATGCATCGACCTCTGCTGTGTTTGATTTGGAAGAAAATGCACCCGTTTCACGAACCCGCGCTTTCCCCATACCTCGAGCAATCTTGCCATGACGACGACCTATGTTATGATCCAGGACAGTAGTCATGATCTGAAAACCTGCGTCCTCGGGTACCGTGACGTCCTCAATTGGGGTCTCTGGGGGAAGCTGCGATGTTGCTTCTTGGAGAACAGAAGTGCTCTTTTCCACCATAGCAGCCTGTAATAATAAAGAAAAAACATATAATGTTTAATAACAAAATATAAATAATATTTGAACGATTCATACATATAAAAATAATACGAATTACATATACTTACATGAAGCTACACACCTAACTCTTCACCGAGTTGAACGTAAACATCCTCGAACATGTCGATCTCTGGGAACATAGAACCCTTCTGAAGAAAAAAACATTTAAGAAAATTTTATTAATCAATAATAATAAATCAATAAATTGTATAAAATTTAAAGTTAATATACTTTTACCTCACGTCGTGCCTCAACCCTATACGAAAAGGGCATCGAACCAGAATGGTGAAGAAGTTTCTTTGACTCACGAGCTATCTTGCCAGCAATAGATTTCTTCTGTTAAACACACAATATACATGTTAGTGCGACTATTTGAAATAATTTAATAAAAAAAGCTTTAAAAATAACTAAAACAATAATAAATTTAAATTATGTTATGTACATACCACAAATTCTGGAGTAGTAAAATGATTGCAGAGCCATTCCAAATCCTCCGGCCGGTCCTTCAACTCGGATGGAACATTCAGGCGAGCAATTTGCGGATTATCCCATAGCTTAAAATACTCGTGAAAATTGTTCTTCCATTGTCTGTACCGAGTTGCGAAGGCCTCATCTAAGTAGGCCATGACTTCAGGGGATATGTCCTCAAGATCATAAATGCACTACGAATATGAAAAACAATAAAATAATAGTAAGAAATTTAATAATATTAAGATAATATATTTTGGTTTTTAATATTTGTAAACACAATTAAAAAAATGATAAAGACTAAAAATTAATATACTAATCGACAACTTTTCTCGCAGCATTTTCTTCGTCTCATCGGGAATTTGTGCCCAAGTATCCCACTTAAAAGGACAATTTTGTTCAACAACAACACCACAGCTACTAGCGATGTTGCTATGCTGCTGTAAGGTAGCCGCTCCACGATGTCGCGAGTCATACACAATCTTTAGCTTGGTGCCGGCCTGACGTGTGGCATGTGCGGCATTCAGCATTCGACTAGGCCCTCTGGTGTTTTTTTAGCTGGCCAAAAATACTTAAATGGTGAAAACACTAAGCTTAAATTTGTACAAAAAATTCAACACAACCTCCCCTAATAGTATAGCATTTCCCAAAACCTTAAAACAATAATTCACAAACTGCAACACGTTTTCAAAATCCAATTTTTCACCATCATAAAAATAATAGTTTTAAAATGAAAAAAAAAACAACATATTGAAAATTAGAAAAAAAAAATACCTGGATGGGAGGCCTCACCCTCGACTCTGGATGTCGAGGAAGAGTGATTAGCAGGCTCAGGCTCGCGGCGGCGCCGGTGAGGCCGCCGTGCACTGAGCGGCTGAGCCGACACTGATGACGTCGATGAGACGGGCGTCTGGGACGCCGTAGGAGTAGCCTCAGTAAGGGGTGTAGGTTCCCCAATCAATGGAGCACTCACGCCTGGACCAGTAGATGCCGACAATGCAGGAGGCACATTGGTCACACTCCGACGACGACTGATCAACCGCGACATTAATGTGTTGTTTCTAGATGATGATCTCTTAACACACTTGATTAATTTAATTAATGACATTTCTAATCCTCTACTGAATTTATACCAAGTTACATTCATAGTGTATAGAGAAAAAGAAAATCAGCAATATAGTTATCTCCTTTGATTTTGCAATTTCAATTTCATAAATTAATCACATGAAAGATCTACATATTATTAATTCAGTTTACATTATGATTAAGAGCAAGGGAATGATTGTAATTGAAAAAACAAACCTGATGTGGTAGACGGTTTTGAAGAGAGATGGGATATGGAGGTAGCTGCTGCACTGAGTTTGTAGTTTCTGCCTCCCAAACTGATCAAATGAAATAAAAGAAGTCGTCGACTTTGCGCGACGGAGGTGGGCATGCGTCGCGCAAAGCAGCTTTGCACGACGCATGCCCACCTCCGTCGCGCAAAGCTGCTTTGCGAGACGCATTCCCACCTGCATCGCGCAAAGTCAAGAAAAAAACGGTAATTATATTTTGGTTTGGCGCCAAAAGTTTGCTCGACGAAGTACGGCGTCGTGCAAAGCCGTTTTGCTCGACGCATGCCTACCTGCGTCGCGCAAAGTCAAGAAAAAAACGGTAATTTTATTTTGGTTTGGCGCCAAAAGTTTGCTCAACGAAGTACGGCGTCGCGCAAAGCCGTTTTTCTCGACGCATACCTACATTCGTCGCGCAAAGTCAAGAAAAAACGGTAAATCCTTTTTAGTTTGGCACTAAACGTTTGCGCGACGAAGGGCGGCGTCGCGCAAAACGGCTTTGCGCGACATATGTTCACATTCGTCGCGCAAAGGTCCGTCGCGCAAAATCCGTTTGCTCGACGTTTTGTGTTCTACGTCGCGCAAACTGACTTTGCGCGACGAAATTTTCTTCGTCGCGCAAGTCCTGGTCGCGCAAACATGTTTTTGTACTAGTGTTAGGAGGGATTAGGAGGGACTGGCTTAATTAGGATTATAATCCTATATTTGGTATGGTATTGGGCTAGAGTGAACGAGACTCACCTTGACTACGAGGCGCTCTGCTTCACTAAACCTTAGTATCTAGTCTCAAGCTTTCACTTAGGGCGCGTTTACGTAACCGTAACCGTAATCGGAATCAAAACAAAGAATTGAATTCTAATTACTAGTATACCTTTGTTTACTACACATGGGGAGTAAAAGAAAAGGTGGGACCCATACAAAAATTTGGAATTCAATTCCAAAATTTGAAAATTTGAAGGATTTAGATTCCTTAGATTAACATGGTATTTGGATTCCTGATTGCTTGGGCAATCGGAATGACACTTTTGTTCCCTTTATGACATCACTTATTTTTTTTATTTCCAAGACTATCCTTTATAAACCCATTAACCCTAGTTTAATTATGCACAACTCCTTCTTTTTTATTATTTCAATGCTCATTCACATTATGCACAACTCCATACATAAGCCGAAGAGGAGAAACAACAACTTGAGCGATAAAATTTAAATATTAAAGTAAATACTTAAATTTATAATTAAAAATTAAACAAAGGCATTTTAGTGTATCTATGAAATAAAAAAGCAATTTAATATTTTTTTTCTTACTATTATATCAAATTTAGTTATAAAAAAAAAGTATATAAAATATTTGATTTGGGACAAGGGCATTTTAGTAATCATATTGGTTTATATTCCGATTCTGCTGAATTAGTAAACAGTTTTACGGAATTAGTGTCATTTCTATTTTGATTTCAGAACATTTAAATAAACAGTTTCAACAAGAATCCGATTCTAATTACTTCTTTGTTCAACTTTTCATATTTTTCTTATTTTTATTACGGTTACGTAAACGCGCCATTAATATTAAGCACGACTAACAAGGAAACGGTGTCGACGACCCACTCCTTCTCTGCATACGTCTCTCTCTTCTTCTCTCACTAATCACAAATCCGTGTTGCGAAGGTCAATTCTGAAACGGCTGTTCCAGCGCCAAAATTTTTCTAGGAGGCACTGCAGTTGGTGCTGGGTTTGTTGTAGCTTACAAAACTGGATATTTCTGGGTCTCTCTCTTTCGAGTCTGATTATTTATGGGCCGATTGTGATAGAAAACTATTTGGGTATTTTTTTTTCATACCAAATATTTCACAATTCTTATACAGTTTAGTTTAAATCAAGCCAATCCAACCGAATCTCTAAAGCTAGTTAAGTTGGAGATAATTCAGTGTAACAAACACACATTTTGAATATTTCTTTAGCATGATCCTTTCATAAATACGTAAGCAAGACTATCAAATGTCAAAACTTTGATGAGGCTTCGCTCTTCCATCCTTTTCCATCTTTCTTATAATATCATAAAAGTTAGGTATGTTCTGGGACGAAAGGATTTGAACCTCTGAATAGTGGGACCAAAATATGTTACCTTTTAAAGATTTCAATTATACATCCCGCAATCATCTTTTGTTCGAATGTGATGGACAATGTTTCGTGTCGGTGATGAATCAAATCTTGTAAGAGCTTACAAGTAGTAGGACTACTCCTTATATGTCAATTGATTTATGGTAGAACCTCAACTTTCTTTAATTTTCACTTCACTAGACAAATGGTTAGATGTGAATTTAATTTGCAATTATTTTTTCATTCTTTGAACAAACTAGTAATGTTTTATAAACTCATTTAAAATCTTAAGTAAATACTCTGAAAACAAAATCTTATGAAGAGTGTTTTCAACAATATGCTAAGTGTTCATAAAAAAAATAAAAATAAAAAGCAAAAGCGAATATATCTACACTTGTATAAACACCCTTACAACTTTGATTAATACCTTGGATCCCAAGGGGTCTCTGTAAGTTTCTATTCGACACCAAAAGAAGAAAAAAAAATCATCTGAGCTTAATGCTATACAAGATTTTCATCATTTCTAAGATTGCTTAACAAAACCCAGCTATCTTTTTTTTTTTTTGTTGAACAAAACCAGCTATCGATAAATACAGTAACTGTAAGAACACCACTATTACCGCAACCTCAAGTAAGACACAGTCAAAATGGGAAAAGATTCTCAGTTCCAGTTGGTATATATGAACATATAGCTAAAGCCACCAGAGAGGAGAGAGAATCACAGAGAGAGAGAGAGGAGCGAATTTCTAGAGAAAAGGGTAGGTAGTACGTGTGTATAGGGTGAAGGTAGTGTCTCGTGGGTTTTGGTCGACATGCTAAGCGGTACCAGTCATTTCTTGTCTTCCCCTTCTCACTGTAACTGACAATCTTTCATGGGTCCCCTACTCTCTCTGCGACCACTCAGCTCTCACGGGCGGCACCACCCTCTCTCTCTCTCTCTCTTCATGGTCCCCATGCAATTATAGCGTAATGATTTTTTACCTCATGAATTGCTGGCTGTAAAGGGAACTCACTTTTCTTAGGGTTTAACCTTTTCAAATCAAAACTTGATTTCATCTTTAGAAACTTGTCCACTTCGCTCGTAAATTATTACTTTCCTTATTATATAAGAAAACTAAAAGTAATAAAAATAATTTGAAAATTTTGAGTTTTAACGATAAGGACAAAATGAAGTGTAAAAAAAATAGTACCAAATTAATTTTTTAATGTAAAAATGTAATTTTTTTATTAAAGTAAACAGTATTGAATATTTTCGTTAAAGTTATATTGAAAAAGAAAAAAAAAAGAATGGGATCTAGCGGTCCAGCTGATTCTATGGCTGACCGACTTTGAGTGAGCAGCCGTATTTGATAAGAGAGAGAGAGAGAGAGAGAGAAAGAGGAAATATTCTCTTTTGCCTTCATTTTCTGTTTGGTATTTTTCCTTCCAAGTGCAAGCGAGGACTTTTCCCAGAAAACAAAAAAGCTTGATTCTGAAGTTCTTAATTCGTTCTCAAGGATTCAATACACAAAAACTGAGATTTCTTGTATTGTCTTCCAGGTAGTAAAGCTTGTTGTTTTTTTTTACTTTGTTAATTTGTTTTAGTGGGTACTGCTTCTTCTGTTGTTACTTTTGCTGATCTAGCAAGTTTATAACACAACCCATTCCTACTAATAAGCTCAACTTCCAGATGATGTCCGAAGATGCGCGTTTAGTTCCCTCCATCATCACAGGGTTTGCTCAAGAGCCCGATTCCAATCCTAACCCTAACCCTAATACAAATAATCAACTCAAAAGGAAGAGAAGTTTACCTGGAACACCAGGCAAGTGTGTTTTCATCTCTACCTTGCAACCTCATACACTTCTTTAGCTTCGAATAGTATATTAATGAATAATCCTTTTTTATTCATTATTCTCTTTTTTCATATTATGTTTGATGGGGACTTCTTCTCAATTGCAGATCCAGATGCAGAAGTGATAGCTATGTCCCCAAAATCCCTAATGGCCACAAACCGATTCGTTTGCGAAATTTGCAACAAGGGTTTCCAGAGAGACCAGAACTTGCAGCTTCACCGGCGTGGCCACAACCTTCCATGGAAGCTCAAACAAAGATCAAAAACAGAAGTGATTCGGAAGAAGGTGTACGTGTGCCCAGAAAAGACCTGCGTGCACCACGAGCCATCGCGAGCGCTCGGAGACCTCACTGGAATAAAAAAGCACTTCAGCCGAAAGCACGGCGAGAAGAAGTGGAAGTGTGAGAAGTGCTCAAAGAAATACGCAGTTCAATCGGATTGGAAGGCACATAGCAAGGTTTGTGGGACTAGAGAGTATAGATGTGACTGTGGCACACTCTTTTCCAGGTACTACTGTTTATTTCCAATTTAATCTCACTTCCTCTCTTTACAAATTCCCTCCTTTTATATGATTAATTTGGGGGAGAGAATATACAGTTAATGCTCTCACGTAGAAACTTTTATGGGGTTCCATTTGAATTTAATGCCCATATGATTACTCAAGTGTACGATTTTATCATGTCTGTTTCGAGTACTGCTGAACTCATCCAATTTGTGGGATTTTTTAGTTTGCACCGGGTATCTACCATACACGGGATCCTCGACTGCCAGATCCTTGTTCATATAATTTTTTAAGCATATTCAACCATTCATACTCAAGAGTATATTCAACTATTCATTACTCCATTACATTGCCATACACTCGAGCATAATATAATTTGTTTACCAAGTTTCTCTGACTACTCAAATGTGCTTTATACATGCATATAATGCACTGTTCGACTCTTCAGCTTGTTGACCAAATTTTGTTAAACAGGAAGGATAGCTTCATAACACACAGAGCCTTCTGTGATGCTTTGGCGGCTGAGCAAACTGCAAGATTCTGCTCAGCTCCAACTACCAATAATATTAATCCAAGCTTCATGAATGGGTCTATTGCCAATAATACCTATAAACCACAAAGAATCCCACATTTTATACCAATGTTTCAACCGGAATTTGCTGGCTCTGACCATCTAGCAGCCAACAATCATCTCAGTTCCAATGATTTTATACCTGAAATGCTGCAAACGCCATCAATGGACATGTTTGGATCATCGTCATCATCTCAGATGCAATGGCTCATCAACAATAACAAGTTCGTGGAAGAATCATCATTTGCAAATGCCAACAATCTCTCTATGTCATCGCCATCATTACTGCGGGGAGTGCTTAAGGAGGACGAAGAATCCAAAGGGAGTTTCTCTGAAACAATTAGTACTACTACTACCACCTCCTTCTATAATAACAACAATAACAAACAGATCAACCACCACCACCAACCCATGTCAGCCACAGCACTTCTGCAAAAAGCAGCTCGAATGGGATCTATAACCAGCAACAACAACAATCCAGCTACAACATTCAACGACGCCAGAGCCACAATTGAAGATGGGTCACTGTTCTTGAGCAACAAACACTTGATGATGCCAGCTGGAGCAGCAGCCATGACAAAACAAGGGACAAGTGAGCAAAGTAGTTTAACTAGAGACTTTCTTGGAGTGGGAGGAGGTGATGCAATATTTGATGGCGGAGTGCCTTTCTTTCAAAAAGAGCTAGCAAAGTTAGCTTCTATGAGTGACTTGAGCCAATACACTAGTACTACTACTAGTAGTCGAAATCAATGACATCAACTACAAGGTAATTATAATTCTAAGAGAGACTTTGTTGTACTATAACTAGAGTTTTAGACGAAACGAATACCAATGGAAAGTAGATTATTAGGAGGATAACGAGTCTGAGTTGCACTCTATAAAGCGAGTCAACTCGGGGGGAGAGAGAGAGAGCTAGTGCAGGTTGGGAGCGACCTAACAAAAAGAGACAATTCATGGGTTTAAAAGAGGGAGGAGGGTATAGGGACCCTTCCTGCATGCATGTTCTAGATATTATTTTGTCTTTCTTTTCTTTTGATAAACGCTAAAGCCTAACATGTGTCATATTTGCTTGTGAGTTGTGACCTATGTCGCTGCCTTTTCTCAGTGTCAACATTGCCACCGTCAATTTCAAACAAGGGAATCTAATGTACGTTGGTGTGGGCCTGATTAGCTGTACAAGTTTAGCTAATTCAGAAAAAGTTCAATGACAATGGAGTTGGTTCTACTTTATTTACTAGATTTGAGGTAATTTGCATTCCCAAGTAATTAGTAATGTTTAATTGTTAGGTTAACGTGAATGTTTGCCAATTGTTATATTCGACAAACAAGCTTGTGGCTTATAACAAAAATATCTTCTTCCTATTTGTTTATAATACATCACTCTAATCCAGTCTTTTATCCCTGACAAAATAAGAATATCCTGGGCTCTTTTTATTAGTTTTGTATAATACAAATAGTTAGAAACTGTTATATTATCAATCATGTGCCATTAAATAAAAGACTAAATTGATCTTAATTATCACCTACAAAACTATCAAATACCGTTGGTGGCTAGAAAATTAACGTAGAAAAAGAGCAAAAGATGCTATTTCTCACTCAAGAAGGACGTCTCCCCCTCACCACATGTGAAAGGGATTTCGGCCGAAACTATATCATCAACATGCAGCCTTGTGTGATCCCAACCGTTCTCTTGGTCTTAGCATGCTTTTCTCGTTGTGGAACGCCATTTTGTCTTGAATCCCAATTAAATGGTTAGAACAACTCTAGCAAGGTATGAGTTGAGTCCAAGAATTTTGATAGTTGAGCCGGATAGGTCACCTTAATCTATGCGGGGTGGTGCAGTTGTGCCCGATCAGTGGAACAATGGTTGAGGTGATGGCGGCATATGGCTCGAATTTGCATATCTAAGTGATCACAATGAGTAAAGTTATCTATGTCAAAATAAGGAGCAACACATATCTCCCAAGCGCAACTGTTGTAGAACTTTTCTTTTAAGTTTTCAATTTTTTTCAGCTCGACCATTTTCAATCAAAATAAGTTGTAGCAACTTAAACTGAGTTTGTTGTCTCTTCCTGTTAGAGCTTCTAGCGTTAATTTTTGGTTTTTTTTTCCTGATGGTGGTTTACACAAGCTTCGCTGTTCATTAGGAAAGGTTCATTAGTGATTGGGATGAGTCTAAGGAATAACTTAAGTAGTAGAGACAGAATTGCAAAAATGTTTCAATGCTTCTAGTGTTGTATCCTACGGATCTTAAGTCCTAAACTATATTCCTAGCCATAGGACGATCAAAAGGACTATCGAACATCCACAAAGGCCGGTTTATGTCATATTCAATAGTATGGCTTAGAGTAAGCATGTAGTGACATGGAAAAGACATAAATGTCTCAGAGTAAGCAACTAGTTCTTAGACTTGGGGCACTGTTATCTCGTGTTGATAAATGTAATCTTTGGTCTCGCCTAAAAGCTCTCAAACAATAGCGCAACCCTATAGTGTGACTTTCGGGATCATTTGATCATATTCATTCTTAGAGTTTGACAAAGGGTGGTGTTATCCACACACCCATTTTTACCTCCCACACACCATTGTCAATTTATGTCCCTAGATCTTCTTCAATTCATTTGATTGGATGGTCGTAAATTGAGAGAGGTATGTGTGAAGTAAAAAGGGGTGTGTGGATATCATCATCCTTGATTAATGTTCCATGCTCTGTCGAAATATAGTAGACAGAGGAACTGAATTGTATTGTAACCATAACTAAGGTTCTAAATATGTATTGTATGAATTCAAAAATATTTTGACTGATCTAGGTAGTCAAAAGCCATTGATAGATGTTACTATTCGGTTTATGGATAATTCTATAAGGTTGAATTAGAATGGTTTCTGACTATGTAAATTAGATTAGTTTGATTAATCAAATTATTCATTGCCCCTTCTATTTATTGTTGGTTAATGTACCAAAATAAAATAAGGAAGCCCAATCCGGAAGGAAAGACCGGATAACTTAAATGAATGAGGAGCGAATAAGACCAAAGCCCAGTGGCAAAGGAAAGGTGTGACAAGCGCAAGAAGGGGTTCCCTAGGGCTTGCGGCACATGTGTGGAAAAAGATGCATGATTAAATTGTAATCCTACCAGCTTATGGAATTGTTCTATATATAAGCCTAAAGGAACTTTAGACCTTGGGTGTGGTTTTACATATTGTGAAATAAAAAATTAGAGAGAAAGGAATTAGGTTTTCCAGTTTAGAGAAATTGAAAAATAAAGCACCACACAATCCTACCCTTGTTGCTGCACCTATTGGAGGAGAAGGACCCAGCAGTTCGTTGTCTTCCTGTTTCACCAACCGAAGATTTATTTGTGTGTATACTAATAGAAGGCTAACACTTGGGAGCCTCAACAATGAATTCATATTTATATGAAATCTAAAATTTGGAATTCTAAATTTAATTTAAGTATGCATGTGTTCTTAAAATTGTTTTACAAGAACACGAGCACATCGATTAACCTAGATCATGTGGATTAATTTAATAAGATTAAATGGAATCCAAAGTTCCGCTAACCATACATGTAAATTGGATTATATATGCTTACGTCACCATGCCACGCTTCCGCACACATGTACTAAAATAGTCCACAACCCAACATTCATCCCTAAAAATTAGGCTATATCCATTAGTCTAACCTCCCTTTTCACTCTTGTGTCTGACCCTTATAAAAGGTACTCATTCCCCTTATGTAAGCTCTTAGTGAGCCGTAAAATTTTGTGGGCTTTAGTACTCCACTGCTCTCGCATTTATGAACCAAGTACATAAACATGACCTGATAGCTACTTTTCTATCTCTTAGGCGACACGTGGTGATGAAGTGACATTCGTCCAGGTCTAAATGCATGTTTTTGTAAGCCAACGTTATGTGTACTAAGTGTTTTGCTCGAACCTGGAGTTTGAGGAAACCCTTGTCTGAGCGCTTGATTTGACAACTTTTATGTCCCTTCATAGGCTTCTACTATTGATGATGGCCAACACATGGCATGGGGTTGGTGTCGAAGTAGGTCTGCTCTTTGGCCTTTGTACTATAAAGTTGTCAATATGCCAACTTGCCACCAGCTTCTTTATTAGTAGGAAAATCAGACTGTTGAGCGGTTGTCCGTAGAGCTTGAGGTGACCCTTTCTTATTCCATGGGCCTTGGTCTTTCTTTCTTTTTCTTTTTTTTGTCCTTGGTCTTCCTTTCTTCTTTTGGGCCTTTATTGAGTCTCTTTTAGGTCTATACTGCTTTAGAGTTGAAAAGGACCATGCGTTAACAAGCATATATGTACTGGTGCGTTGTGGTTGGTGATTGAAAAAAATACAGTAAAACCTCTAAAGTCATAACGTTGAGACCAAATCAATTTTATAACTTTAGTAAGGTTATTACTTAGTAGAGGTGTGGTTAAGAAAATTACTTGCTTATCCTTAATAAAGTTGTATTTCCTAAATATGATTCATTGGACGCCAAATATTTTATTTCTTGAATATATGTACTTTCTTTACTTGTACTCCAAAGGCATTGTTCATTGATTCCCAATGCCCGTTGTACATGTATATAATGGCGCGTTTACGTAACGGTAATGAAGATAGGAGGAATTGAATTGAGGAGGAATTGGAATGAGGAGGAGTCAGAATCGGATTCCTGTTGAAGCTGTTTACTTAAATGTTCTGGAATCGGAATAGAATTCCATAAAGCTGTTTACTAATTCAGCAGAATCGGAATATAAACTAGTATGATTACTAAAATGCCCTTGTTCCAAATCAAATATTTTATATACTTTAAGGGGTTTATAAAGGATATTCTTGGAAATAAAAAAAAGTAAGTGAGGGCATAAAGGGAACAAAACTATCATTCCGATTACCCAAACAAGGAGGAATTGGATTACCACCTATATCTAGGGAATCCAATTCCACCAATACAAGGAATTGAATTCCAAAATTTGTGTGGGCCCCACTGGTTTTTTTATTCCTCCATGTTTAGTAAACACCGGAGTACTCCGTAATCGGAATTCAATTCCTCATTCTTATTCTGATTACGGATACGTAAACACGCTATAAATGTTGTTGAATGCCTTTTCTTTTTTCTCTATCAGATAATCATGTCATTCAAGATCAATATGAAAAATTAGTAAACTGAAAACATTCATGCTGAGTTACGCAAAAAGAAAGCACCAAACCCAACTAGAAGCAAAAGTTATAACTATGTAGAAGAGTTAGGACCTGTTTGGTAATGTATTTGAATCAAACTTTTTAAACTCAAAAACAGTTTTCAAGTTTTAGGTTTTAAAAACTTGTTTGGTATGATTATTTTTAAAAACTAAACTTAAGACTAACTCAAAAATATAGTTTATTCTTTAAAAACATAAAAAGTGAGTTTTTAGAGTTTTTAAACTTAAACTCACTCATTTCTTTTTTCTCCCTCCTTCCCTCTCACTCCAAATATATATCTCTCTTTTCTTCTTTCTTTCTCCTTTTTTTATTTTACTTTTTTCGTCTCCACTCCAATCCAATCAAGTTTAAGTCGTAAGATTTAAAAATTTTAAATCGCAAACCAATCAAGTTTTTGAGTCTTAAAGAAAATTGTTTTTAAGAAATGTTCTTAAGAAATGTTTTGAGAAATGATAAAAATTTTCAAATAAGATACCAAACAGGCCCTTAGTCACTTCAGTAGAATTACTTAAAAGGAATATGATCAAGATTTAAGTCTGACTAAAATTTGGAAGAAACTCTAATAACTCTAATGGGGTGCGGGTTATCGTTCCTTAACAAAAGATGGTTTCCAGATTCCTATATTTGCCGGCAAACAATAAGAACTTTGCAAAGCAACTTTCGAGCAATTTCAAAAGAGGGATCCCAATTATGAAAACTAGTCAGTCAATCCAAAAAAATCATTAGACACAGAAGGCCTCGGACAATCATGAAGATGCAGCCAGACAGAAGCAAAAGAGAGTGACAAAAAAAAAAAAAAAAAGATGATTAATAACTTTAACTCCATGTGACAGAAAGCACAAGAGGGGTCAAAGGTAGGAGATTGAATCCGTAAACCCTTTATTAACAACCGAGTAAAAATACGAACTTGAGGTTCCAATTTTGCTTTAAGGTTCTGGTCCAGCGTAGCGGTGGAAGGAGGAGGCGGAGAAGAAGAAAGCTTCTAAAGGGAGAGTCAGCGAAGGCGCAGTTGGTGAGCACGAGCATGAAGGCTGCCCCGACCGCCATTGCTATATACGAAGATAGTATCGAGGCAGCAACCATTGGTAATGATTGAAGCTTCAAGTTCAAGAATTCATGGGCATGTGAAATTTGATTTTTTTATTTTTTTTTTGTTGATCAATTAAGTGTTTTTTAATTTTCTTTGTCAAATAAAATAAAATAAATTTCTTTTTGTCCACCTGACGCATAATTGGCATCTTAGCCAACAAAAAATGGGGACACACCTATTCCATATCATCAATTAACGACTAATTTGACAGAATATGTACTAGATGTACGACATTGCAATGAATTACTTTGCCTCTGCTTCTTCACAGGAAGCTCTAAACATGAATTAAGATTCACTATGTCATCCTCTCTAGCTGGAATAATGGCTTCGGCCACTGCCCAGTGTCATTATTTGTCGAACCCTAATTCATCCTCTTTAGGCAGCGAACAATTTGTCGACCCCTAATTCACCCTCTGTAGGCAGCGAACAAGCAATCAAACGACATACAATCGACACAAGAACCCATAGTAGTTATAGGTTTCTTAATGTGATTTTAAAAGGATGACTTTATCTTGTTTATTTAACAGAAGACTAATATTTAAATTTGGACCTCAATTGTTAACGGAACTTACCATGAGAATTTAGCTAACAACTTTTTCAAGACAAGAATCACATTAAAATTGATGTACGACCACATGAAAAAATATATATATTTGGCCTTCTCTTTTTAAAATTTCATGAACAACTGTCCACACTTGATTTAATTAATTATTTGGTGTAGTTAAACTATATGATTCATCAGAATAGATCAGAATAGATCAGAATAGTACATTTTCAATGTCTACCTCGTGCATGTCAAATCGATGTGAGATTAACGTCAATCTTTATGCCTTTCGGAATTTCCAAGTTATCCCTGATGTTAACGAGGGAAATCATTGATAGTTTCTCTTCTTTTAGTTTCTTGATCAGCAAGACAGAGAATGTTTTCTAACCAACTGAATACTTGAAGTATTGTTAAAGTGTACGTGCATGATGATGAGGAATATCATGATGATCATACCATTTACCATACAAGTACACAATTAGTTCAGACAAAATTAAACAAACGAATCATTATTAATTATATCGTTACCAAATGATGATGAGGTACACTTAAAAAAAAAACTTTAAAATGAGCAAAATAAAAATACTAAAATGAAAAGATTATAAGATTTTAGCTGATGTTAAATATGGTTAAACAATCTCCAATGACTAATCTTAACATAAAAGCTTACATGATTTAGAAAGGATCACAATCAACCATAGATAAAAATTTCGATTAGCCACCAATCTGATAAGGGTCATCAATATAGATCAGCTATAAATCGACATAAACACCATATATTTCTTACTAGTGCACAAAGTTCTAAAAGACGATACCCGCTAATTGTGCAGCCGATTGGGGCCTAGCGCCTAGGTGGCTAGGCGAGTGCCTAGGCTGATAGACAGATTTAAGCAAATCTATTATATTTTGTATAAATAAGTATCTGTTTATACTTAAAATATATATAATTTCATCATAAATTACAAAAATAGAATGACACATATATTATGAAATACTGGAACATAATGAAAACATGAGGAACAATGATATAATGTGTGTTCATTTAAGTATGTAACAAGTCTCTTATAATTCATTGAAAAACTAAAATGCAAAATAAAAGTTATCTATTTTCTGTTTAAATGAGTTGTGGCCTAGGCGGGTCTGGGCCTGCTAAGTGGGCGCCTCAGCAGGTCTAGGCGCCCTTTCTTAATTTTCAAACTAAGTATTAATCGGGGCGATGATCAGCCGCCTAGCTCCTAAGTAGAATTTGGACGAGAATTTTTAGAACAATGGTAGTGGACACTTAATAACTCAGACTCACCTATAGTGAGACTAAACATACAGACAACTCGAGTTTTCTGGGCTTACTACAAGGACAAAACAACAAACATAGTCCTAATACCAAGGACACCATTTGTTGCCATGAAGAACCGTTCTAGTCAAGGATGAAGGACCATGACAAAACAGTTTCACCTCGAACGAACAAACTAGATGACGATTCGCCGAAACTAACCTTGACCTAAGACAACGTCATCAGATATGAAGAGACAAGACATTAGCAATTCAAGTCCCAGCCTAAAACTCGTCATGTTTAGTGTATTCTAAAACTCGTCATGTTTAGTGTGTCTATGTGGGTCTCTAGCTAAGAGCTTTTCAAGAATAAATAATACTTCCATTCCTCTATGGAGTAAATGTACATATTTCAATATATGCGAATAATGTATTTTATCGTTTAAGTTTTATAATTGAAACTATTTTATATTTTAATTTTAATTTGAAAATTATTTATACAAAAAATCATTCGTATTGGCAATCGTTTAGTCATCCAAATATATCAAATAAATAAACGATTTATCATAAATATGCTACTACCAAGTTGCAACGTCGATATGTTCCATACATGGGCATAAATAATCTCCGATTCAAAATGATTTGTTTAGTAATAATCTTCAAATAAAAATTAAAAAAATTAAACGATTCTAATTATAAATTTAGACGGTGAACATGTGTTGTTTGCAAATAATAGAATATATGCATTCTCACATGGGAGGAACGCAAGTATTATACTTAGATAATTGTTTTTCCCATGGAACTTGAAGGATGAGAATCCTGAGATGAAAGTTTGGAACAAATGGATTTTTTGTTTTATGCGTCCTTATAGGCAACAGGTTAGAGTAAGAAATAATTTGAAGTCATTAGACATGATTAAAGAACTGGATCGTTTTAGGAAGAACTAGTAGTTGACAAACTTAACTCGTAAGCAAGAAGTGCTACCTCCAGCTCATGATACTAGCTAGAAAAACTCCTCTTACCAGTTCGTCAATAGTATTTGCCAAATCCGGCAAAAGTCAATGCCAATGCGTCATGGCTTACAAATTAACTTAATTACTTGCTTTGGCAGAAGCTGAAGCTAGCATACATGATAAATTTTATCCTAAAATAATTAAATTAAAAAATGTAGTTCAAATTAAGGGGAAAAATGAATGATGAAAACACAAATTTTCTTGTTGAATTTACAATGAAGCTAGCATAACAATAGAACAAAACAAAATTATCAACAAATACAGTACAAAAGAACAAGCAAATTACGAACAAGAACCCCATAAAACCATTAATTACAAGGCATTGCTCTCATATATGATCACAAACTGGCATGCATAAAAATGGTAATAAGTCTACCAGACACAACATTATTCCAAACCCCTCACCTTACGTGTTTCATCATTATCCTTCATATTCAATCCGAATTCAAATCCCCGCCTGCAATATCGCTTGTATAAGAATTATTCAACGGCAGTGGGCACAAAACAGTTTCGTCACAAAAAGCTTATAGCTGCAGCAGCTAATGCAACTCCAATAGAGACAATGCCATTAATCTTGGGGATATTCACTGTAGGCACAGCACCAGACTTCACTTCAGCAACAGGTTCATGAGATGAAGACTTCTTCTTGTGCTTCTCTTCCGAAGGAGCGGGTGCCAGTGACGGCGGCGGAGTCTTGGGAGCAAAAATACCGTAGGGTTGGAGCACACTGTCAACTTGGTAAATAGCCAACTGACCATCAGAGTAGACAGTGCCTGAGATTGAAGTGTTGACAAGGCCAGTTGAAATGTTCACAGCATTGCCTGTTGTGGTGATATTTAGCGGGTACTCGAACCCGTCTCCGGCTTGGGTACTCACCGGATTGCTCAGAGTTTGGAAGTTTTGGGTCGTGAGAAAATCTGGGATGAGATGGTATTGCAAGAGCTCGACTTTTTGTGAATCGGTGAGGGAGTTGAGGGAGCCAGATTTGAGGTTTGAGAAGGCGCTGTCGGGCGGGGCTAAAAGTGTCAGCTCACTGTTGGAGTTGTTGAGCTGGCTATAGAGCTGGCTTTCGATTTGGGTGCTTTTTAGAAGGCGGATTAAGATGTTGAAGCCTCCTGCCTTTTCAAGGATTTTGGTGATGTTGGTTGGGCCTGGTGGCGCTGGGGCATCGGCTGGTGGTGCCGGAATGGCCGCCGGGCTGGTGGTTGCCGGGGCAGCAGCAGGGCCTTGGCCTAGGGTTTTGGTGCAGTGGGAGAGGAAGATGACTAGGAGTGTGAGTGAGAAGAGAGGCTGATACTGTTGCTTCATCGTATTTAAGTGTGGCGTAGGATGTGTTTTATATTTTGAACACAAATGTTGGATATGAGTTTGGAGGACAGGAGAGGGTTTATATTAGTGGGAGGGGAGGAGGGATTAGGTGAGAGAGGGTTAATCTTTTGATCGTTTATACAACCTTAGTAGTTAGCATGTCTTATTTTCTTGAGATGGAGAGAGAATGAATGTAGAGCGAGATTATGGTGTCATAGCTACTAGTTTGCTGGGGAAAGAAGGAAAAGAACAGAGGGAAAATCAAGTGGGTGTGGGCATTTGCTAGTTAGTAAGTGCATGATTGCTTTGTTTTCACTTATTTGTGCATGCACTTTAGGCCAAATTTAATAATTAATTAAAAAATGAAATAAAAATAAAATATCAGGAAAGCATATATAAATTTAGTCAAGCTGGCTAAACAACAATGTGCTTCGTTCTCTGCAAGTTCGAATCTAACTCCTTATAATTTAAATGAACTTAATATAATTATTTAATTTATTGTTTGTAGAATAAAAGAATAGAATATCATGAAATCAAATAAAGATATGCATTCTCCTAAAAACAAAACAAAAACAAAAAAAAAAGAAAGAAAGAGGATATGCATATGATTTGCTTGCCACAAACTTAAGGAAGTTTTTTGCAGGAGCATGATGATTATTGATGAAGTTATGCAAGTTGTACAATCCCTATTGGCCAACCTCTCGGATGAAAAATCCCTTGCTATGTGCTGATGATTGCTCCAAGTAGGTCACCTTCACAAATCTCACTATTTTCCGTTTGTTTTCGTAAATTTTTGTTATTATTTTCTTTTTGGATGCTGGGGCCTTACCTAGATCTATCAGTTGACATTGCACTTTTGATTTCTGAATTTTATTTTTATTTATTTTTATGTGTCTCATTGAAGCAACTTATAATTTATTGCCCATCTTAACCTTAGATATATACAGTTACAATTTATAATTAAAGTAGAGAATTCTTTTATTCGAGCAACAGACTAATTTGATTTTAACTATGGGGACGGGGATTTGAAATGTGAGCTTGTAGTTTCATACCAACAAATAATTTTGAGCCAATATATCGTATTTTTAGATTAAGTACCAATTGAAAAGTCAAATGAATTGTTAGTTAAAATGACGAAAATGACCAATCCCACCATCAGGAGGCCTAAATCCAAAATGATCAACCTCAATCAACCCTTAACGGACCTTCTAATTCCCCAAACCCTCAAAGTCAAACCCGGATTCTAATATCCTGAAACAAATAAGCCTCAGGACAATATGGTAATCTTCCCTATGTTTACTTTGTAATAGGCCCATCTTACAATAAAGTTTTGAATTTTGTTCCAATACATTTTATTTTATTTTAGAGAAAAAACCACCAGTTCTAGTTAAATTTTTTTTTTAATTTTGTTATAATACTTACATGTATGTACTTAATACAATCATCATCTAATGATAAAAAAATATTCATGATATATATTTAAATGCAATTACTACATGACCGTTGAGATAATAATTATATTAAATATATGTAAGTATTATAGCTAAATTCTAAAATTTGTAACCTATCCTAAAATATTTAGTTACGCATAGTGTGTTTCCTTGCACAGTATTTTTTTTCTTAAAATATAAGTCCAACTTGATATTTAATTTGAATTTAGCCGATACCAAAATAGATGAAGAGAGAAGACACATTGTCTTAACCACCATTACTATAATTAAGCCTCCATTAAGTCAAAATTTTCATTCTATGTATGTTTGGATACACACACAAAAACTTAACTCAAATTTGTTTGCCCTTGTCAACCATGAAAATGCCATTCTACAGGGTTCAGAATTTGACTCACGTTTCTATTTCACATATTATTGATTTTTTTTTTTTTTTGGTCGAGATATATTATTGTTTTTGTATATAATCAATATACTTCTGTCAGTTAGTACTATGGTTTAGTGGTACTCTTCTTCACTGGAAGTGAGAGGTCTTAGGTCCAAATCTTGCCAAAGGCGACTTTGAACTACATTTTTGCTAACTCATTGTGAGGTTTAGTCAACTCTCCCAACTCCTTAGTTTAGATAATATCATTTGTTAAAAAAAAAAAAAAATTAGTATGCTTCTCATGAGCCCAATGCAAAAATAAAGACTACTCTTGCATCAGCCCAGAAAAGGTAAACGCCCATTACTGTCTTCTCACATCTCAAATAGTAATGGATCTTACGAGACCTGTTAAAAGTCTAGTTCACAAATATTAGCCCATATTAGAAACCCAGAGCCAAGCCCACCCAAATAGTTAATGCATCAAGGGAAAGGATATTCGTGTCATAAATTGTGACACCCTTCTTTTTTTTTCTATTAAAAAAAAGATGTGACAATTTATGACACCATATAATAATATTTTTTTTTAAATAATAGTACGATTTGAACTTATGAAGTTAGAAGTTTTGCCGTTTCTTTTTTTGACGCGAACATGATTATGGCACAATTTCTAAATAGAAATTTTAAACGGGTAAACACATTTAACTAGTATTATATGAGTGGGGCAAAAAAAAAAACCTATTATATGAGAAAAACAATTCATTTTGTCTACATTAGCATGTATTATGTTATAAAATTGATGAGAAAATTGGAATGGGAAGTGATGTGACAAAGTGAAAATATTAATGATAGGATAAATTACACAAAATTACCTTAATTATAGGTCGAACCACAATCTCATACCTTATGTTTTAAAAATTATAATGTCATACCTCATCTTGTGAATTTGTTGCAATGTCAAACCTTAGTTTTTTTGTCAAATTTTCTATTAAATGCTAATATAGCTTAAGGCGGGGCCTATTCCCTTGCCAGCTAGATAAAAAAATATAATTAATTATTAATAAATTAAAGATAAAATTATTTAAATATTTTTATAAAAATTGTGGGACCCACCCTTACAAACCAATCAACCTTACCCTTTCCCAATCCACCTATCTCTTCTTCTCTCCTTAAAAAAATGAAAGAAAAAAAAACCCAAATTTTATTTTGCAGGTGATCGATTCGACTTCCATTCACAACTAATTTCCAAACTTCGCCATCGATGGCTTAATCGAATTCTGCCATCACTTTCTCGATGGGTCTCATCGGGCTTGGGGACGAAGTCGAATTTGGGGATTTGGAAGGAGATGAGGTAGAAGGTCGGGACACGAGGGTCGAATATGAGGTAGAAGATGCCGCCGATGAGGGCGACGAGGTTGATGACGATGGGGAGGAAGGCGTAGAAGACGCAACAGCATATGCAGCAGCAACTATGTTAAGAACTTGCTTAACTTGGACAGTGTAGCAATGGAGATATGGAATGGAAGAGGTAGAAGATGAGCAAGAAGGTCGTATGAATTTCTAATTAATAAAACTCAAATATTTGTTCCAGGAGCAACGAAGCCATTGCTCTATTTAAGTAGCCTTTCCACTCAGAAATGCCACTCAACATTCCATTACATAACTGACTCACTAAAGGACAAACCCCTTTATTTTAATAAACTAAAATTACAAACAAAAGGAATAAAATGCATTTCTTAACATCACTCCCTCCTTAAAATAAACCTTGTCCACAAGGTTTCAAAGCTGGAATTATGGGAATCTGGCATGAAAATCATCATAATCCTCCCAAGTAGTTGTGTTATCTTCTTGTCCAACCCACTATACTAGCAACTGAACATCTGCATTGTCTTCCTTCTTGTAAATTCTCCTGGCAATTATTGCCAAATGAGCACCTGATAGATGAGAATTATGCATATGTGCTTCATCTGTCAGTGTTGGTAGTGCTATTACTGGTAGATCCAAATTTCCCATGTGTCTTTTAAGGCAGCTGACATGAAAAACAAGATGTATTTTTGTTCCCTCAGGTAATTTAAGCTTATAAGCAATAGGTCATACTCGCTTTAATACCTCATAAGGACTGTAGTATCGAAGGTGTAGCTTGTGATAAGCATGTGAAGCCAATGTTTGCAAATGATATGGCAGCAACTTGTTATAGACTAAGTCACCAACAGAAAATTCTCTTTCAGTCATTTTCTTGTTTGCCTAAACTGCCATTCGATTTTGAGCCATTGCTAAGTTAGACTTGAGTATGATAAGCAACTTATCCCTCTCAATCAACTCTTGTTCCACCAAGTTCATTTTTGCAGTACCTAACTCATAAAAAGTAACATAAGGAGGAGGGTACCCATATATCGATTCAAATGGAGTAAATTTTGAAGAAGTATGATAGGAAATATTATAGTTCCACTCTGCCTATGGTAACCATTTGACCCCATTCTTAGGTTTATTTCCCACAAAGCACCTCAGATATGTTTCAACACACCTGTTGACCACCTCAGTTTGTCCATCACTCTAAGGATGGTACCCTAAGCTCATGCAAAGTTGTGAACCCTGCAACTTAAAGAACTCCTTCCAAAAAGAGCTTAGGAACAACGGATCTCTGTCGCTCACAATTGTAGATGGCATTCCATGCAGCTTGAAATGTTATCAACAAACAACTGAGCAGCAGTCATGGCAGTATAGGGATGAGCTAGAGCTAAGAAGTAAGCATACTTAGTAAGCCTATCTACTACCACAAAAATGACAGTTTTGCCTTTGCAAGATGGTAATCCCACAATGAAATCCATGCTTATATCAGTCCAAATTTTTTGAGGAATTGACAAAGGTTAAAGTAAACCAGGAGGAGATAGAGTTTCATACGTGTTTTGTTGGCAAGTATTACACTCTGAGATATAGGTCTTTATGTCTCTCTTCATACCTGGACAATAAAAACCTCTTTTTAGCCTATGATAGGTCTTCAATACACCTTGGTGTCTTACTGCAGGTGTTGAATGGTGCTCAGCCAAAAGCTTAAGCTTCCAAGTGGAATTGGGGCTGATTATTATCCTAGACTTATACTTGAGCAAGCCATTATCAATATGATAATGAGCTACCTTAGAACCATTGGCTACTTCACTCTCAAAATATGTAACCTCTGCCTTTTTTTGCTTGATCTAAGCATCGTCTTCGTTATACCTTCTTAATTCATCCAACCACCCAAAATAGGGGTAAGAAATAGCCTGACAACTCATGGATGAATGATTTACCCCATTAGAACACTGAGTATCATGATATGTGACTTGTTTTCTAGAGAGGGCATTAGCAACTATGTTATCAACACACTTCTTTAAATGAATTTCATAATCGAATCCCATCAATTTGGACACCCACTTCTGTTGGAATGTTGTATGAGCCCTTTGGTTGAGAAAATATTTCAAGCTGCAGTGATCAGTCTTGATTATAAAATGCCTACCCTGAAGATAGGACTGCCATTTCTTGACATCATGTACAATTGCAATGAGTTCTCTCTCATAGGTGGAGAGAGATTGATTCTTAGGTCCCAAAGCTCGACTAGTAAATGCAATTGGTCTCCCTTGTTGCTGTAGAACTGTATCAATGCCATTATCAGAGGCGTCACATTCCAACTCAAATGACAGTGTGAAATTATGCAAAGCAAGGACCTATGAGGAGGTCATAGTATCTTTGAGCTTCTGGAAACCTACTTTAGCTTTATGGTCCATAAGAACTCATCATTCTTAGTCATATGATAAAGTGGTTGGCAGATTTTGCCAAAACCAAGGACAAATTTCCTGTAATAACCTGTGAGACCAAGGAAACCTCTCAATTCTTTCACTGTAGTAGGCTTAGGCCATTCCATTATAGCCTGAATCTTGGAGAGATCAGCCTCCACCCTTTTGCTTGATATGACATGGCCCAAATATTCCACTATACTTTGACAAAAAGCACATTTTTGCTTTTTAACATAAAGTTGGTGTTGTTGCAACACTTCAAATGTCATTTTAAGATGAAACAGATGGTCTTCCCAAGTTTTACTATAGACTAATATGTCATCGAATAACACAAGGATGAAATTCCTCAAATGGGATCTGAATATATCATTCATAATGCTTTGGAATGTTGCAGGTGCATTAGTGAGTCCAAAATGCATCACTAAGAACTCATAGTGACCTTCATAGGTTCTGAAAGCAGTTTTTTCAATGTCTTAAGGATGCATCAAAAGTTTATGATAACCAGATCTTAAATCAAGCTTAGAGAAAAACCTAGCACCATGTAGTTCATCTAAGAGATCATCAATCAGAGGAATAGGGTACGCATCCTTGATTGTTATAGCATTAAGCTCCCTGTAATCCATACACATTCTCCAGGTTTCGTCTTTTTTCTTCACAAGGAGAATTGGACAAGAGAATGGACTGTGGCTTGGTCGAATAAAGCCTGCATTAAGTAGTTCTTGAACTGCCCTCTCAATTTCAGTCTTTTGCAAGGGACCATAATGGTAGGGTCTTATGTTAGGAGGCTTAGATCCAGGAAGTAGTGGGATTTGATGATTATGAACCCTACTAGGTGGTAACTCAGTAGGTAAGACAAAAATGGTTGCAAAATGCCCCAACACTTCTTGTAGTTACTTGAGCTGCAAGGAGTTTAAATCACAAGCTTCAACCATTCTATCTTCGATGGAGTAAAGAAACAATCCTAGATTAGAGTTGAAAATTTCTTTGTCAAGTTGCTGAAGAGTCACCTCCTGAATCATTGGCACAGTTGTATCACTATGACTGAGTTTATACTGATAACCATTCTTTGCAAATTCCAGAGTTAGTAACTAGAAATCCCAGAGAATCGGGCTAACTGAGGAAAACCATTGGACCCTTAATACTATGTCACAACCTCCTAATAGCAAGGAGTAAAGATCCACACCACATTCATAACCTCCAATTGATAAAGAAGCATTATTGCAGCAACCTGAACTACTAACCTTACCCCCATCCACAATCATCACTTCAAATGGTTTAATGGGTTGAGTGTGCCAAGCAAATTTCTTAAGGAGTCTAGAGTCCACAAAGTTATGGGTGCTTCCAAAATCCAAGAGAAATGTGACTTGTTGACCATTCACTAAACCTACTACCTTTATTGTTTTTACAGTATTATTAGCAAGTGTGCCTTAAAATGCACATTCACTAAGTTCCATTTGTAATAATTTAGGTGGAGGTTCTTCTAACAAATAAGTGGTAATATCCTCTTCAGGGTATACTAAATCAAGCATGAGAAGTTGCCTATTAGCACATTTATGTCCCTAACTACACTTTTCATCACAAAACCAACAATCACCCTTCTCTCTTTTCCTCTGAATTTCCTCAGGAGACAACCTCTTCACAGGGAAATTAGGGGGTTTAACACTAGGAGTGGTGTGTGGTGCAATAGGGGTGGTGTGTGGTGCAATAAGGGTGTGTAACACTCGAGACTGTGTAAAAGGTTTAGTATAGCCACTCTTCAAATCACACAACTTAGCATCAATTTGTAAGGCAAGTGAAATGGCATCATGCACATTAGAAGGTCGCAAAAGTTTAACATCATATTTAAGTTCACGTTTCAATCCACCCAAAAAGCAACTCTTTAACAATATAGGCCCTAAATCATGAGTTCGATTTGCCAAATGCCTAAATTCAGTGATGTAATCTATGAGAGTACTTGATTGTTTCAATTTAAAGAGTGCATCGGCACTATCTTCAAACTCAGAGGGCCCAAATTCTCTGCAAAATGCGTGTGTGAAATCCCTCCACCGAGGAGTGGTTTGCAAACAATCTTGCCATCGAAACCACTGGAGTGCCTCGCCTTCCAAGTGAAATGAGATTATTAAGACCTTCTGAAGCTCAGGAACGGAATAGTAGGTGAAAAACTATTCCGATTTATAAATCCAAGCGAGTGGATCTTTACCAGGAGTGAATCTGGGGAAATCAATGCGAGGCTGCCAGTTATGGCGAGAAGGGTAGATTCTACCTTCAAGAATTTCCCGGCGAGGAGGCTGATGAGGATTAAGGTCGCTGTGATCATGAGGATCAGTGAGAAGTGGTTGAGGAGGAGGATCATCATTGGAAGTGGAACCTTCACTCCCACGAGCACAAGCTTGCTCGCGACAAAATTGTTCAAAGAACATTGTCATTTTTTAATCGATGGATTCAAATAGTGCAGTAATAGAAGATTCCAAAGCAGCAACTCGAGCGTCCATTTGAGATAATTGAGTGTTTGGATTGTAGCAAGGCATACAAAGAGGGACCCTGGATCAAAATTGGTGATACCAATGTTAAGAACTTGCTTAACCTGGACAGTGTAGCAATTGAGATATGGAATGAAAGAGGTAAAAGACTAGCAAAAAGCTTGTGTGAATTTTTAATTAATAAAACTCAAATAATCATTCCAGGAGCAATGAGGCCATTGCTCCATTTAAGTACCCTTTCAACTCAGAAATGCCACTCAGCATTCCATTACATAACTGACTCACTAAATGACAAACCCCTTTATTTTTAATAAACTAAAATTACAAACAAAAGGAATAAAATGCATTTCTTAACAAGCTACTACTTCGACTGTGCTTTGGGGGGAAGGAAAGAGGAGATTGGGTTACCGTGGTGGTGTTCGACTACAGGTCGGCCCGGTTGATGTGGATTTCAGTATCCAAGCTATTTCTGGAGCACTAGTTTAATTGGTAGTTAATGTGGGTCTCGGTATCCCAGCGTTTTTGAATTGTAATGAATTTTGAAATGTCGATTTGAATTTATGGGCAAAAGATGAAATAGGTTGCGAAATTTTAAAGATGAAGGTGAAGAATGGATGAAGAAAGGGAAAAGAGCCGGTTTAATTTGGGAGAAAGAGAAAGAGAAAGAGAGAATTGTGGAGGTGGGTCCCAAATTTTATCAAAATATTTAAATAATTTTGATCTTAATTTATTAATATTTAAATAATATTTGTATCCAATTAGACTAAGGAGTGGACCCCACCTTAAGCCATGTCAGCATTTAACAGAGAATTTAACAGAAAAACTGACGGAGGTCTGACATTGCAACAAATTCGTAAGATGAGGTATGACATTGTAATTTTTAAAACATGAAGTATAAGATTGTGGTTCGACCCATAGTTGAGATAATTTTGTGTAATTTACCCTTCATTATAATATGTTCGTTTCATCTTTATTAGGAATGAGGATTCTCGTCGGATCATCTTTGTGAGGATCCCGGGGATCCTCCAATTACATATGTTCATCGTACATTGTGTGATCAGAAATCATTGTAATTTTTTTAAATTGAATATAAACAATACTTGATGAAAACTGACCGCACGATATACAATGAACAAATGTGGTTGGAGGATCCCTGGGATCCTCGCAAAGAGAATTCGGCGATGATCATTTAACCTTTGGTAGAGTCACTTGTTTTTAAACGTACATGGTAGAAGATTAAATACTTTGTATATGTGTGTGTAGGTAATAGATTACAAACACTAGTGGTGAAGCCACAGAGACGCAAGGAGGTGCCGGCCCACCTCCATTCGCTGGAATTTGTTTCTGAGACCCAAATTTTTGCCCTTTTGCTAGGCTATTGCTGCTCTCCAACTAGTGGTGTTGTTTGGTGCTCTACATCAGCACTGTTGCGTTTGTTTCCCTATTTATAAACGGTGCATTTCTGTTAAAAAAAAATATCATGCAGCCTTCTTCTACAAATTCTGGATGAGTGCAGGATTTAAAACACTAACTAAAGTAGCCCCATTTGGCTAATGGTGATGGTTTGTATCATAACGTATGACTATATAATTTTATAATTATCAGAGAGACATGCCAAAGGCCCACTCTAACAATATCGATATTGTTCCAAACTTAATAATTATCAAGTGCACAATTTGTCAGGTATGAGGTTTTATCATAAAAGACCTCGGTATTAGTTGAAGTGGGATTGAGATATTTAAACTATTATTTCTCTCTTTCTATGGCCGATGTGGGATTCAACAAGTTGAAAATAAAAGGGTTTAAGGTAAATTTAGAATTCTATACAATCTCACAATTCTCAAATACAACTTCAATATTTTATTATTCTCCATAAGGAGCAATTTATAAGATTACAAAAGAGTAATACTAGGAAATAAATCAAAATAATCCTTTTTGTACAAGACAAGGAAACCTAGACCAAATTAAATCATATCAAAGACCTAATTAAATTATATAAAATCACTAACTAAATCAAATCCTAAAATACGTTCATTTTTAATTTCCAACAAGGCTTATTAGTCGAAATGCCCTCTGAAACTGCCATTGAGTCTCAATTTACCCCTTGAAACTGGTTTTGTCCCACTTTGCCCCCTGAAACTAACATTTTAAACTCTTTTGTTTCACTTTACCATTTCCATTAATGGATTGTTAAATTTAAGGGTATTTTAGATATTTCATTTTGGATAAATTACATAAAACTACCTCAACTATTGGGTCATTAATAGTTTCATACCTCTTCTTTAAAAAGTTTCAATGTCATACCTTATCTTCGAATTTGTTGCAATGCCATACCTTCCGTCAGTTGTCTGTCAATTCCTCTGTTAAATGCTGACATTGTATGATCCCACATTGCCCAGGAGAAATGATCACCTATGCCTTATATGTACATGCCTACCTCCATATAGCAAGACGCGTTTTGGGAAGTCACTGGCTTCGGATCTCATAAGAACTCCAAAGTTAAGCGAGTTTGGGTGAGAGCGGTCCCAGGATGGGTGACCCCTTAGGAAGGCCCAAGAAACCAAGAACAAAACCGTGCGGGCCAGGCCCAAAGCGAACAATATCTTGCTATGTAGACTGGGATGTGAGAATTTGGTATTAGAACCACTCCATGGCTGGAAGTGTGCCGACGAGGACGTCGGACCCCTAAGAGAGGTGGATTGTAAGATTTCACATCGCCTAGGGGAAAAGATCCTCTCTGCCTTATATGTACATACCCACCTCTCTATAACAATACACATTTTGAAAAATCACTGGCTTTGGATCCCATAAGAACTCCGAAGTTAAGCAACTTTGGGCGAGAGCAGTCCTAGGATGGGTGATCCTTTGGGAATGCCCAAGATGAAGATGGGATTTTTTTTCTTTTTTTTAAGGGTAAATTATTATGTTATTAATTTTATTAAATAGAAAGTGGGCCCCGCCTCAAGCCACGTCAGCATTTAACAAAGGAATTGATAGACAACTGATGGAATGTATGACATTGTAACAAATTCGAAGATAGGGTATGACATTGAAATTTTTTAAAGATGAGGTATGAAATTGTTAATGACCTAATAGTTGAGGTAGTTTTATGTAATTTACCCTTTCATTTTTTACACATTTATTTACTTATAGCCTACACACTAAACAAGTCTCAATTTTATTTTTGAAACTCTAATTCAAACCTATAGATTTTGTGCATTTTATAAAATAAATTATTCAATCAATAGAAAAATTACAAGCAACAAAATCATTGTATCAACCAAAATAAGGGTTACATTTTGTTCGTAGAGTCATTCACTTGTAAGACATTCATGTATTGGCTCGAAACTTTGCAATTGAAAAATTTTCATTGCAACAAAATCATTATACCATTAAGTTGTCATATTCAAAATCCTTCCCATACTAAAAAAATCATTTAAAGTAAATGTGCACAATTTGAAACAAAAAATTTCACATGGTTGAATTTATGGGTTTGAATTAGAGTTTCAAAAATAAAATTAAGACTTGATTAGTGTGTAGGCTAGAAGTAAATAATTGTCTAAAAAATAAAATGTCTAAAATACCCTTAAATTTAACAATCTATTAACGGAAGTAGGTAAAGTGAGACAAAAGAGTTGAAATGTTAGTTTCAAGGGGCACAGTGAGACAAAACTAGTTTCAGGGGCAAATTGAGACTCAATGGCAGTTTCAAGGGACATTTCGACTAATAAGCCTTTCTAACAATAATTTGATACCAAAATCTGTTGGCTTGGCTCCAAAACTACTTCAAGGTCTCAAGTCTTGTTTCCTCCATTTAGGAAAGTGAAAATTCTGCCAAATGGTTTCAAGTTTTAGGGTTTAGGTGCTTTGAATGTAGGGAGACGGAATAGCGCTTCAGACATTGAATTGAGTATTGAGAGGATGGCATTTCCTCATATTGGCAATTTTCTCGGTCTCAAATTTGGAGCGAAGTTGTAGTTATTTTTTTAGGAGTAATGTGTTTTTTAGCATACGAAGGTGGTGGGGGAACAAGTTAAGCCTCACAATGGGCTATCAATAATGTGGTTCAAATTTACCTTTGGTGAGAATTGAACTTAAGAGCTCTCACTTACAAGTAAAGAGAAATTACACTAGATCACATTACTAACTACTTTTAGGAGTAATGTTAGATAAATCAACTTTTTAACCCATTAATGAAATTAGTTTTATCACCCCATGCAAAATCGAGGTTGCGAGGAGATATCATCGAGTTTTAGAATTCTCTTGGAATCATAATTGGATTCCCCAAAGAGTAAAGGTTAGTGAGATAAGGCCAAGAGTTCTAAGGGTGTTGAAGAGAGGTGAGTGACAGTGAGAGATTGCTGATGAATCTCAAATCGCTGTGCTCGAAGATGATTTCTGGAGGGTTTTGGAGTTTCATGATGGCGAGGAAGAAAAATTGGAGGCTCTGAGGTCATAAATGTCTGTGGTTTTGGGCGATGGTGTTGATTCGACGAAGTTTGTTTGGAGGATTTTTGCTGTTTGTTGAATAGAGAAGGCACCAGAGAGGTGGAAAGAGAGAGAACCATAATCGTGACTTGTGCATGCAGGAAAAGGATCTTGCAATCGTGTTCCTTCATCGTACATCATGCGGTCAGTTTTCGTTAGGTATTATTTATATTTGAATTTTAAATTTTAAATAATTTCTAATCGCGTAATGTACCATGAATGGACACGATTGCGGAATCTTGGTATCCAAAGGATCCGATGCAAACTAAAATAAAGCTAAAAAAATTCAAAATTATTTCTGACTCCATGATTTGAGGTGGACGGTTACGATGAATTGATCCCGAGGGGATCCGCATAGAAAGATCACTGGTCCAAGAAATAGCATCTCTGAGCATCACCGTCCATTTCTTCAACTTTCTCATACTTCACAACCAGCCAACACGTGGAATCGCCCTAACAGTCCCAAATACCGACCACTTCCATCTGCATCTCATCTCCATCTCCTCTCCGAAAAGTCCAAACCCCAAAGTCAACTACGCTCCAAACCCCAACACCCCGCGCACCACCCGATCCCTCCTCCCCAATAAGCAGACCCAATAACCAGTAAGGAAAAAAAAAAAAACACTCTACGATGTTGTCTCGCTCCGTCAGTCGGCGACCGTAAAATTTCCTGAATTCCAACGACGATGTTCAACAACGGCTACTCCAACAACAAAAACGGCCTGAACCCGATGTTGTCGGCATCATCGTCAACGACTGCGACGCTGCAAACGACATCGTCTTCTTCGTCTGCAACGACGAATTCCCAGACCCAATCGCTTATAAAGGCGTATTTCAAAACCCCAGAAGGCCGATACAAGCTTCACTCGGAGAAGACTCGGCCGCCCAACCTCCTCCCCTACTCGTACGCCAAGACAATTTCTCAGGTACCCAAAAACTAAAAAAAGGAATTTAATGTAGGATTTATCGAAGCAGGGCCCGAATTAATCGGTTGTGTTAGATATGTTGTCGCTGTCTCTGTTGACTCGGAGTTAGTCAGTGTTTGGTTGTGGATTTTAGGTGACGGTAGCGCAGCTCAAGGACAAGCCTAGCAGCCAGCCTACGCTGGCGCCGAGTTTCAGCACCACCGGAGTGCGGTCGGCGGCGGCTAGGTTGTTGGGGGGAAATGGAGGCAAAGCTCTGAGCTTTGTGGGAGGGAGTGCATATAGCAGAACCAGTAATGGGAGTAGTAGGTATGCTCATTTCGGCGGGTCGAATGGGACCCATCACACGGTTAACTCGAATCTCGGTAGTAAAGGGTCGTTTTTGGTATTCAATGTTGGGGATACTGTTTATATCAGTGATCTCAATTCGCCCGATAAGGTAATTTTCGGTGTTCTTGGGGTTGGATTGGTTTTTTATTGTGCGGTTTGGATAATTGGGTTTTTGTTTTTTGGGGAATCTGTGTAAGGGTTTTCGGGGTTTTGTTTATAGGATCCTATAAAGGCGTTGCATTTTGGCAATTCGAATCCGGTGTGCCACGCGTTTGATTCCGAGGCCAAAGAAGGGCATGACTTGCTTATTGGATTGAGCTCCGGAGATAGTAAGGAATTTTGTTTGTGTGTGATTTAATGGGGTTTTGGTGATGATGAGGCTTTTTGTGACTTGGTTAATTTGTTTGTTGTTGTAGTTTATTCGGCCTCTTTGAGGCAGCAATTGCAAGATTCTGGAAAGAAGCTTGTTGGTGCCCATCATTATAACAAAGAAGGTTCTGTCACTAGCAGGCAAGATTGTTACTCAACTTTGCTTCATTTCCTTCTGCTTTGTTATCTATGTACTACAAGTTTGTTGATGAAAAAAGGTGTCAGGAATGCACATTGTCACTGCTGCCTGCTGGTGTGCACATAATCTTGATTGTGTTACGGGGAAATGGGGTGGGCCAAGGAATAAATTTGGCATAAGGTAGATGAACAAATTAACATTTGTTGCGTAAGTGGAGCTGAGAGTTCCCTTTCCAGAAAAATTCCCACTTTCGTTGATCTTACAGTTTGGTTCTGTACCTCGGAAATACATACCATATTAGAAGCAGAAATTTGGTTGTTATATTTCGAATAAGTTTGCTAATGTAGTAATAAATTGTGATCACTCTTGAAAAGTACCATAGCTACTGGTTTGATATAACGTTACAAAGCAACGAACCAAATAACTTGTGGGGGTGCGGGGAGAATACATTTATTTTTTATTCGGTATGGTTGTTGGACTGTGCTTAGTGGTTTCTGTTTTGGTGTAATTGGGGCACTAGGAAAATGATTAGCAGTCTTCATGCACAAACTAACTGTTTGGTTTTAACAGTCGGTGTGCCAGTGTTGCATGGGTTCCCAAAGGTAGCGGTGGTTTTGTTGCTGCTCATGCTGATGGAAACTTGTATGTTTATGAGAAGGCAAGCCTTGATCTTTAATTTTTCCTGTTTCTTAATGCTATTTATCCCTTCCTGGTTTTCCTGTTTTCCTTACTGTACTTCATGAACTGAAATCAACATTAATTCATTTTAGAGTAAGGAAAGTGCTGGTGATTCTTCTTTCCCAGTTATAAAGGATCATACTCAATTTTCGGTGGCTCATGCAAGATCCAGTAAGGTAATATCAATGTATAAAATTTCTTTGCGTGTTAAGTAAAGCATTATTATACGTAATTTTCTGCTTATGTAAAAAAGATTGGCTTTTAGAGTACATACCATTATGACCAAGTTCAAATAATATTCTTATTACTGCAACTGCGTATTAACCTACATTTGCCACATTTTTGCGTGAGCTGCTGCAATACTGCCATATAGGTGATGCAGTTTGGCTAATCGTTGGAACCTTTGCTACTTCCTAAAGCTTATACAAGAACCAATATAGAAGTGTTTACCATCTTCCTTTGGGTTTCTTCTTCCCCCAGTTTTCATTTTTATGGTTTGTCTGCAGAGTAATCCAATTTCCAGATGGCATATTTGCCAAGGTGCAATAAACAGCATTGTTTACTCAGCAGATGGGGCAAATTTGGCAACAGTCGGTAGAGATGGTATTCCTCAATCTGTTAGGCTTGTGACTCTGTGTATGAGTGCATCTGTTAATTGGTACTGACATTAGGTGCTAAGTGTAGGATATTTGCGAGTATTTGACTACTCAAAAGAACAACTAGTATTCGGTGGCAAGAGTTATTATGGTGCTCTTCTGTGTTGCGCGTGGAGGTAAAAAAATAAAATATATATTTTTCAATATATATTTTTCATTGATACATGATTATACTGGCCGAAGTCCTGCCATTAGTATATCCAGAAAGTTATACTTGTGTTCCACATGACATGTTCATACGAATTTTCGTCAAACTGAATGTGTTTACACTTTATGATGTTCATATTTGACCTTCATTATGTGTTGTTTCTCAGTCCGGATGGGAAATACATTTTGACAGGAGGAGAAGAGGATCTCGTTACTGTATGGAGCATGGAAGATAGAAAAGTAGTAGCTTGGGGTGAAGGGCACAACTCATGGGTACAGTTCCAGCAAACCCTTGTGCATAATTGTTGAGTTCTCCCTCCTTCCCTCATTTGATTTAGCATAGCTCATGGAAATATCACACCTTTTAGCCCTTATGCTTGCAGGTTAGTGGTGTGGCGTTTGATTCATATTGGTCACCACCAAGTTCAGATGACACGGAAAATATTGTTTACCGTTTTGGTTCTGTGGGTCAGGTATTTGCTCTCCCCTTCTCGTCCTTGCCCAAAGAAAACACTGAGATGATATGCCATGCTTAAAAACAAAATCATTTAAGGGCTTACGTTTATCTTCATATTTTTTCTGTTGATGAGCAAATGTTTATCAGTTCCAATTCCACTCCATCACACAGCTAAGCTACATATTCTTTTAAGTTTTTCTCGTGCTGGTTAGTATCAAATATCTTTAGCTATCAGATTTTTCTTTTTTGTTATTCCAGGAGACAGTTGTTTAAGTCCAATTAAAGAAATTCAATAGCTAGGTGCGAGATTTTCAAAGAGAGAAGTTGGGGCATGATAGATTTTTATGAGGCTAAAGTTGGTCCATGAAATATTTTTCTGCTTTAGATGCGATTTTTTTTTAATCTGTGCCAATGAGTTTTGCTTGTCTGGCTACTTCCACCTCTCATACGTGTGCTTACAGGACACAAAATTGCTCCTGTGGGACCTGCCCATGGATGAGATTGTAGTGCCACTTCGCCGAAGTTCACTTGGTGGATCTCCAACGTTCAGCACAGGTAGCCAGTCATCCCATTGGGACAGTGTTTACCCCATTGGCACTCTTCAACCTGCTCCCAGCATGCGGGACATCCCAAAGCTCTCCCCACTAGTCTCTCACTGCGTTCATTCTGAGCCCCTATCCGGATTAGTTTTCACAGAGGAAACTATTCTCACTGCGTCTTGGGAAGGGCATGTAAAAATTTGGATGAGACCTGGCGAACCTGAAAATAAGTCAAACGCTGAAGCCCTGCTAGGTGCAAGTCCAAGGGACCAACCACTCACAGGCAAAGGTTACACAGAACCATCTAAAAGCAAGCCGTTCAGTGAAAGTAAATTGAAACAGCATGGATACCCTCCTCGGTGCTAGTTCAAAGGACCAACAACCACTGACAGGCAAAAGCGGTGCTTTTAATTTCAAGGAAATGTCAACAAAAAAAAAAAAAGTCAATCGGGGGTAACCTTCCATAGAGCTGAATCGCTGTTTGAACCTGTAACTACGCCGCTTTCAGCCGCTCAGATCCTTCAGATTGCCATATGTATCATACCAGGTAATTGAGATTGCTTTGGTCGAAGTTTGTGCACAGAGGAAGTAATCTAGCTCAACGGTGGCAAGCGACGGTTTCTTTTAGATAAGAAGCACAGAAAGAGGGGTATAGAGAGATGCACCTGGTATAATTGTATCCCTTTTAGGTTTATGCAAGGGTAGGTTTACAGCTTACAACTCACAATATTCACATGGTGCTGACTGCTGTTCTATAGCACAATACATGTACAAATGCTCATTGTTCTGCGTTGGCGGGGGCAAATTCTTTTCGTTTTCCTTCTGATTACTTCAGATATTATGATTTTGTGTAATGGTCACCATGGCCAGAATAAAAGCGATATCGGAGTTGCCTGCAATGGTATCAAGAGTGTTTTGTTTCGAACTAGCATCGGTATATGTTTCGGATGCGAGTCATATGAAAGTTCGTTTGCTTTGGTGTCTAACGGGAGCTTTATAGTTTTCAGATTATTGTGACATAAAAACCGATCGCGACGAGTTAAAACTAAAACCAAACGAACCGGTTATGTAGTTCGTTGGGTTTTTGAGGTGAAACGGACCAAATTGGACCGCGTCCACCTGAAACAAGAATTAGGTTGAGATTATTCTTAGTTTGAATAATCTGTTTCGGCAACTTTGTAGTGCATGTGATTGTGTCAAATTGTCAATGTGCTTGTGCGTGACAGCTTCCTACCGTCGTCCTTATTGATCCCAGTCCCCTTCAAAAGAAGCCATCACCATCTAACCCAACTAGCACTCGGACCAAACTACATGTGCAGCGAGATCTGAACATTGAGATCTGATACAAATCTAACAAATAATCTAGCAAAATCTATCGTTCGACCAAAAAATAAAATAAAATAAAATAAATGAAGAAAGGATCTGATACAAATCTGGAGCATTGAATATCAGGGGGCATGCAGTTACACCCCAAAATATTACTACGTAAATGCATAAATAGATGATTCTATTTTGTTAATGGTGAGTGCTAAACGTAAATGAAGCAGTTAAGAGTATTTATCTCTATACTTAAAAGTGATTAGTTTCATTTCCCTTCCTAAACGGCATCTATATAAAACTTTATCCAAATGTATGTTGCTTCTCTAAAACCTTTGTATACCACTATTATGATTTGGTAATGGAGCTTCCAACTTAAACGATGCCCACTACTTGGTCACAATAGTGCGTTTTGCCTACTATTTTGGTGTGTAGCTAGTAAAAAAATATACTAGGTCAACTGTCCTTATTTGGAGAATAAACAGAGGTATAAAAGTTGTTCAGTCATGAGACTCTTTAACTATTACACTCCTCAATCAACAAATTTGAAATGAGGTCTGGATGATCCTCAAACCAGTTACAAAAAGAATAACACTGAAGAGCGTGACATGCTAGTAGATGGGCAGCAGAGTTAGCTTGGCGCCGAACATGGGTAGAAATATCTTGATGATAGCAAAAGCTTTGAGTCTTCCACAATAGGTCCAACAATAGACAAATTGGAAGAGACGTCATTCAACACTGAAATAATCTGGACAAAATCGCTCTATTTGGAGAATAATTTAGATGGATTAAGCAGACGTCCTAGTCCGATAATACAAATACCATATGAAGTGAGATTAATATGAGATATTGTGTTACCAGACTGAAATATCATCCGTGAGTGGTTTAATTTAATTTGAAATAGTGGTTGGACATTATATACTAGTGGTTCATATAGTATGCCAATAATATCAACCATGCAATTGTGTGTTGGACCATTTTATGGCACTCGCTGTGCGCATGCACCGCCCCAAAGTACATGTCATTTTCTCAGTAGACCAACCTAAGGCTAAAGCACATCAAGGTCAATGCATTTTTTTATTTATTTTTTAACAAATGATATTATCTATATTAAGGGGAGAAGATGTGGTGAGCTTAGTCTCACAATGAACTAGCGATAATATGGTTTGAATTCGCTTTTGGCGAGAATCAAACTTAATACATCTCACTTGTAAGTGAAGATAAATACCACTAAACTGTAGTATTAAGTGGCAGATCAATTCACCTTTATATGCGCTTCGTCATTCCTTCTAGAATCCGGCTACTTTGTATGATTTTGTGACACCCCATTGTGCTCGCTGGTGTTGATTTAGGCTATATAATTATTTTTCTCGCTATTATAATTTGGTGGGTTATTTTGGGCTATATAAGCGACTGCAGTGAGCTTCATTAGTGACTACTTCTTTTAGGGTATAATGTTGAGATGACAAGCATTTTTCTGTTTCCAAACTAAAGAAGTATGCGTCGTTTAAGTGAGGCAACACATACGGATGACGTGGAGTAATTTTTAGATGAGGTATATAACATGCATTGGTCTAATTTTGGACGAGACATACATACCATGACCATCACTGTGACGATCTGTCCCTAATTTTTTCGAAAACTTCTCTCCGATTGTGTGATTTGACGATTTTACCCTTTTGGGGAAAAATGTAATGTGATGTGGATGTAATTATGCAGTTTTAAATTATTTTTCTCGCTATTATAATTATATTGTACTCGTCATTATGAGTGTGAGTTAAATTATTCAGTGTTGGAAAAACATTGTTTTTGGATAGATTTCGTCTGATTACGTTTGTACAAATTCTATCATTTTTCTTCTTTAAAATAGGACCCGTGCCTTACTCCACCACCAATCAATTTTCTTCCCTCTTTTTGGCACCTAATCAGACTCACCCTCTCTTTCTCTGTCAGCCAATCAGAAAACATCACCATCACTCTCTCTCATATCTTTCTCTTTCTCGAACCCGAGCTGCCTCTCTTCTCTGCAACTTAAACTAAATCCACCAAACTTCACGAATCAAGGCTAAAAACACCACTATCGTACTCCTCTCCTTACCACAAACTCAATCATACCCACGGATCCTCGAATAGACGAGTTTTGACTCAATAACTCAAAAGCTCCGACTCGGTGAGTTTGAGTTCGACGTGATCTTGGCCGAGTTACAAGGTTTTGAAGGTTGGGAAAGATTCTATTCAACTCCCCGAGGTCCCTAGTCAGGGTTTGAGGTTGAGGAGACGTTGATGTGAAACAACCTGAGTTCGAGAAGTCAAACTGTTGGCCGAACCTTTCGAGGCTTTTTCAGGCCATTTTCTGTCCACTTTTGGACTTTTGGAAGGTACAATCTTGTTCTATTCTCCATAAGCTTCATTTCCATATAAATTTTGTGAAAAATGGTTGAGAAATGAGCAAGATATGAAGTTTTTCCCAATTTCCAGCGAAACCAGACGGCAGCCGGCCGCGACGAATGGAGAAGACAAGGGAATATTCCGTCAAAGTTGAAGGAATATTCTAACGGCATCAGGTAATGCCGTTGAACTTTGTTAGTTAACTTAATGGAATATTTCGTCAATTTGGATGGAATATTCCTAACTCAGTTAGGGTTTGGCCGTGCGTAGTGACGCGTATGGCAGTGGCCTAGGCGGCGCGTCTGGCCTCTGATTGGCCTTCTGTAAATTTTTGTAGGTCCGTGACGTCGAGTAGATCATTTTCGTATATTTAAACCCTAGGTTTGGGCAAACTATGGGGATTTATTTAAGTTTCCGTATATGTGTTATTAACCTAATTAAATTAGTAATTTCACATATAAAGGAGACTTATCCCGAGAACGTATGTGGTTAAGCAAGGCTGGGGGGGCTACAATCATTCGACAAACAAGTGAGTGGGCATTTTATTTTTTTGGTATATTACGTATACATTTAATAGTTTTCATAAACAATTTTAAATGGTTTTATGCACTATTATGCCATGAGTTATTTATTTTAAAAATGCTATATTATGGTTGAGTTTTATGCATCATCATGACATATTCATATTGTAACAGCCCGTCCTGGAAATTTTGTATCGTTAATGTGAATTGTCGAATTTGCCCTTGATCGATGGGTGTGCATTGCAAATCGAACTAAGGTTTTGGTCCAATTATACAATTTCCTAAGCTTTTGGGACCAATAGAAAGTTAGAGAATTATTGGTTATGATTGGTTAGTGGGATTTCATTTGGACCACACACCTCAGTTCCCTCTCTTATCTCTCTCCCTCTCTCTCTCTCTTGCATACACTCTCTCTCTTCCATTTTTCGTACGGACCTTCACCAAAAACTTTTCAAACTTCACAGATCGAAGGTTTTGAGTGCACCATTGTGTTCCTCGTGGTGCTGCGAGTCGAGTGGTACCACTTTCAGGTAAGAATAGCTTCGTTTTCACGTGGAAATCTTAACCTCCGTTCATGCACTTTTTAATGTGTGATTTTTTGGAAATTTCAAGCTTATAGGAAGCTTAAGGAAGTCCTCACGAGGCCCGGGGTGTCTTGTTGGGTAGTTTTGGACGTCGGAAAGTCAAGTTATGCAAGTTTGAAGTTTTGGCCGGAAGTTCGATGGTTCTCAGGCGAGATGCAGTGGTTTTGGGAGCTTGAAATTGGCATGATCTTATTCTAAATGTTGTAAGCTTCATTTAGGTACAAATTTCATTGAATTTGGGTTAGAATCGAGCAAGTTATAACGATTTGAAAATTTTCCAGTTTTTCGGCGTCGGCAACGGTCGCCGGAGTTCCAAGGTAGGAGACGACGGAATATTCTGTCAAGTCTGACGAAATATTCCAATGTCGTCAGTTAGAATTAACAGTTTCAGTTAGGCGTTGATGGAATATTCCCAGAATATTCTTGACGGCGTTAACTAATGTCGTCAGTGTGCCTGGCACGTGGCCGCGCGTGGGGGCATGTCTGGCCGTGCTGTCGCCGGCGCGTGGGTGGTCGGAAATTTTTTCTAAAAACATGGGGATGTTCCTGAGGTTGTGTAGATCACGTTGGTAGATTCAAATACCAAAATTGAGCAATGTATGAGAAGTTATTTTATGAATCTCGTTTATGTGCTTTAAATAACGTTTATTCAGTTACTTCTCATATAGGCGAGACTTATTCGGATGACGAGGATAGCTAGGCTAGGCGCGGGGGTTACGACTTAGCTACATACCAATGAGTGGGCTTTTGGTTTTCTGTATATACCTATATACTTACTGTTTTTCCTAGAAAATGAATTTGAATAATTATATGATTTGAATGCCATGCAAAGTATCTGCCAATTTTATTATGCATTAATTGTTGCATATATTTATGACTGGTGTTGTGGACGCATATGTAAGTGTCAGGTAAGTTTATTTATTTGTTATGATGAGAAGGATGTGATATGATGAGAGCTCATAAACCTGCACCTTGATATTAGTGCTCCCGCCTAGAGTTAGAGCACAATCTTTCACGTGATGTTCACCTCCCGCACCGTATGCTCGCCTTGGATCCAAGTTAGGTGCACAGTCCTGTCTTATAGACTACTATAAGTGAGCTCGACTTGTAGGTGACCCGCGATTATTCGCACAGTCTTCACGTGATCGTAGCACTAGAGCATATTTATTATATATTCAGTTATGTTGTGCAAACCACTAGAGGTGGTGTTGATTTGTGTGCAGGGCATATGTTATATAATTGAGATTGATATGAGCTATAGATTCAGCCGAGGGCTGATTTGATTACCTGGCATTCATTCATACTCACCGAGTTACGGTTAGCATTCAGTGGCAATACTTTGGCATGGCATATTTTCCTGGCATGATTTTGAGATATATATGTATATGAGTATAAAATTAGTTATGGGAAATTATACAGGTTTTACGAAGAGGGGTTATAACTTTTAAGAAATGAATGGTTTTGGAAAGCTTTGTTTTTGCCCACTCACGCTTTTGTTTTTCGCCCCTCCAAGTTCTAGGTAGTGTTCCTTGGTGGCTACGAGGTTTCCAGCGGAAGTTCTGACAGACGACTCCTTATGTAGGACCTTTGGTGTTATTTGAACTTATTATTTTCCTGCTTGACTGCACTAGTTTATTTATGCTCTGGTTATGTAAACGCACTTAATTCTCGCACTAGCACATCATCTTAGCTTGGACTGCTAGTTGTATGGTTTTAATTCGTTCGGATTTCCTCTTATTAATCTTACTTTCGCACTGTGCACATGGTTACGTCACGCTCACGTGACGGCCAGCATGCCTTGATTTAGGTTGGGGTGTGTCATATATACATTTTACCTACTCATAAATGTTGTGTATGTTTGAAATGCTAAAGTATCACGAGACGCACAGGTAAGTCCAGGTAAGGTTATGTTGTGAATTGAAATGGTTGAATCACTATGGCATGCTTTTGCATATAGACTGCTCATTATTGCTACACCCCAGGTGAGTGCTCAGATCCGGGCCAGGCTAGTCCTTCATATGTAGTTCACATCAGCACCGCACGCTCGCCTTGGATCCAAGTAGGTGCTAGTCCTATCGTATAGACTGCACTATGTAGTTCTGACTCGTATGTGACAACGAATAGCGCTAACCTTCACATTATTATAGCACTAGAGCGTATATTATTACATCTAGTCCTGTTGTACAGGTCACATTAGGTGACTGCGACTCGTGTGTTAGCATATGACTGATGAGCGATAAGTGCAGTCGTACATGTCACATTAAGTGGCTTCAACTAACGTGCTAGTATAGATTACAGTACATGATCATATCTATATTGTTGTTGAGCTTTTTTGTTGTGGCGTATTTCTGGACTTACAATTAGCATGCATTTGATTTTCATACCTATACATAGTATGATATTCTGGAAACTGTACATGTTTTACAGCGAGGGGTTAGTATATTCAGAAAATGAATGGTTTTATAAATCTTTATTTTTGTGCCTACTCATCATTATGTTTTTTGCCCCTTCAGGTCCTAATTAGCTGATCTTTTTTGTGGCACACGAGAATCACTCGGCGATTCTGACGTATCTCTACCTTAATGTAGGAACTGTTTTCAGTTGTGTATTAAGTACATAAGCTAGTTCGACTGCACTATTTATTATCTATGCTCTGACATTGTATCTTTTGGGTTGAACCACTTCCGCGCACTCTTTTTAGTAGTTTAAATTAAGTTCTAGTTCGATTTTAATTTATTCACCTTTTTACTTGACCTGCACTTTGGTTACGTCACCTTCGGGTGACAGCCAGCTCTCCTTGACTCAGGTCGAGGTGTGTCAATCACGTTACGTTACAATCTCCATATATGTACGCGTGTTACTTCAGTATTATAGAGTAATTGTTTTGTATGTTTATGAATTGAGAAGGAAGCCAAATTAGAACAACATCCTCATCAAACTTGGGCAGCTCTCACAATATCTGAATGATGAACCTTCCAGGATTTCCACTTGAACCATAATAATGTTACAAAACTACCCTATTCAAATGTCTCAACTGTGGCTTTTAGTTTTCATTGACGAGCATTGATGCGGCAGATTAGGAGTGGGCACAGATGGATTTGATTCGTTTGTCACAAAAAAAAAAAAAATATAACTAAATCAACTAGGATTCAACGATTCTCACCCCTATAGCAAACTACACTTTTGCAAGTCATGCCAAGCTGTGGACTGCCTACCAGCTATCCATGCTAAAGTTGAAGTTGGATTTAAAACCCCAAACAAAAATACCTATCACACAATCGAACAAATGAATAACAACAATGATATGGATGATGCAACTATTGTTTGGAACGCGGACTTGAATGTGATGACCATTATTAGATCAATCATATCTGTTAGTATGTCTTTTTGCAATCGACTTTGAATTCTAATTAATTAAATTGAAATAGATTAAAATATCGTCTTATGTGGTCGTTTAGTACTATGATTTAGTGATATTCCTCTTCACTTGTAAGTGAAAGGTTTTATGTTCGATTCTCGCCAAAAGGCGAATTTGAACCAAATTATTGCTAGCCCATTGTGAGGTTAAGCTCATCCATTCCCATTAGTGTAGATAATATCGTTTGTTAAAAAAAAAATCATCTTATGTGTATTCTTTTGAATAATACTACTCTAATCCCATCTCGTATTTCTAAAACATGAAGGAATATTCTTGAATTTAGGGAGATAATTATCACACATCGCTTTTAACATCTCACATCAAACAACTTAAAGTAAACAGAGAGTGTGTGAGAAATTGAAAAAGGTGCGCAAGTTTAATGATAATTTGATCCAAAAGTAATCCCTAATGCTTAGTATTGTACTTTGGAGTTTGGAGATTTAGGTGCAGACACTATAACATGATGTCGCCTCATACGGTAATAGTGCTACGCAAAGAAAAATATAGTATACTATTAATGTGTGATGAGATACCTAATACATTATTCAGAACAAAAAATAAGGATCGGTCTTTAAATTTACGACGTTAAACATAAATTTTAAATTAATTCAATAATCGGGAATAATAATTTCAATGATTGAATCCAAGTACTATACCCTCATCCTTTCATCTCTCTCCCTCACGAGATTTTCTCTTGACTTTAAAAAAAGTTTTTTTAATTTTTTATCTTTTAGCGGTCCGACGTTCACACACATGACACAACAAACGCATAACTGAAACGCCAGCTCCGCCTATCCACCACCTGCAAAATACAAAAGGGTCACGAAAACATTACGCCATTTTTTTTTCCTTAAAAAAAAGACAATTTCTTGTTTTATTAAAAAGCTGTAATCTGCGCCATTACCACTGTATCACTTTCTGTGCTGGGCTCACATTACTGTTACTTTTTACCCTTCTTACCAGATTAGGTGATTTTAACCCGCAAAAGTAAAAGCCCTTCCGTCGCTGTCACAAATAGTTACCACTCCGCGTTTCCGTACGCAGAGAAGCGACACGCCAGTCTTTCAAAGCGCCCAGCAATGCCCGATCATTTTTCCCAGCATCGACAGCAACAGTATTTTAACGCGCTCATTATCCAACCAAATCCTGATCACTCACTCCTTTTAAGCTCACTGACTATTACTCATTGGATAGCAACAGCAGCAGACAGCAGAAGCTGAAAGCAGAAGCCAGAAGCAGAAGCAGAAGGAGGCGAGGACGATGGCTGCTGCGATGACGTTCTCCAAAACGTCACCGCTTTGATTGCAAGCGTCGTTTTAGGGAAGCGGCCAAGGGAGCCAAAACACAAACAGATAAACAGAGAATGAAGCATTAAGCAACAAAGCAAAGCAAATGCTGCAAGAAATCCAACAATCGTTTTTAGAAACTGTTTTTTAATTGATAGCCATTGCTTTAAGAAATCGTACTCCGAAAACGAAATTTTATAAATAAATAAAAAAAAAAGGATTCTATACCGAAACGAACTAAAAATTCAGAATTGAAGAAGATGAGGATTTTAGTGGTGGTTTTGGTGCTCGGAGTTCTGGCGACGGCGTCGTATTGCGCGAAGGTGACGTACGACCACAGAGCGCTGGTGATTGACGGGAAGCGCAGGGTTTTGGTGTCTGGCTCCATTCACTATCCTCGCAGCACTCCAGAGGTTTTTCTCTTCCTCTTGTTTTTCCATTTTTTTTACATTTTTTTTATTTTTTATTTTCTGTCTGAATTTTGCTGTGTGTGTGTGTTTGGTTGTAGATGTGGCCGGACCTTATTCAGAAATCGAAAGACGGAGGCTTGGACGTGATCGAGACCTACGTCTTCTGGAACTTGCACGAACCAGTTCAAGGCCAGGTCTCTCTCTCCTCTCACTCTCTCTCTCTAGATTCTTGCATTTGCTGAATTTTTCATTGCCAATGGGATGCCTTCTGGTTTCTGTTAAAATGCGGGAAGACGAAGACTAAAAGTTCATTGCAATGATTACTGTTTTTCTTGGTGGGAGACAAAAATGCTAAAGAAATCATGAAAACCCGTGACTTTTTTATTTCGTTTTCGTTTTTTATTATAAGAGCACGGAGAATGGTTTGAATCCGGAACGTAGCGGGTTTTTTTTTTTTTTTTTTGTGCTTTTGGTTATATTGAATTATGTGCATTTTGTCTTTGTTGTGATGGTGGTGACTGGTGGACTATACAATTTTTGCAGTACGATTTTGGGGGAAGAAAAGATTTGGTTAAATTTGTGAAGACAGTAGCAGAAGCTGGCCTTTATGTGCATCTTCGGATTGGTCCGTATGTGTGCGCAGAATGGAACTACGGGTATTATGAATTTAATTGAATTTTAATTGGTCGTTTTCCATTTTTTCTCTTTTGGAGAAACAGGAAAAGGAAGTTGCTTTTATGATGATCAGCTTTTTTTTTTTTTTTTTACTACTTTCTGAAGAGTTTTATTGTGTGATTGTGTTTGTGTTTCAATTTTTCAACAGTGGCTTTCCTCTCTGGTTGCATTTCATACCCGGAATTCAATTGCGAACGGATAATGAGCCATTCAAGGTTTCTTCTTCTCCACTTTATCCCAACTGCCTCTGTGTGTTCGTGTTTCGTTTGTCGGTATTTTCTCAGCTTCAGTGTTTTATTAGAATTTATGTGGTTCAGGCAGAAATGCAGCGATTCACGGCAAAAATTGTTGATATGATGAAGAAGGAGAACCTTTATGCATCTCAGGGCGGACCAATCATTTTATCTCAGGTTTAAATTTTCTTACTTCTTTTTATAATTTACGCAACGTGTTTGGTTTTGAGAATATTCCAATTAGAGTTGTGGATTAAGTGCTGTTTCAATTATGCCAGATTGAAAACGAGTATGGAAACATTGATCGAGCATACGGGGCAGCTGCCCAAACCTATATTAAGTGGGCAGCAGCCATGGCTGTGTCTTTGGATACAGGGGTGCCTTGGGTCATGTGCCAGCAAGACGATGCTCCTGCCTCCGTGGTGAGGCTTTTGTAGTCAGTTTCGTTTGTATGAACACAGCGCTCTTACCGTGCTTTCTTTACTCACTCGCATGTTGTATAACTACCCACAGATCAGCACTTGCAATGGATTTTATTGTGACCAATGGACCCCAAGACTTCCTGAAAAGAGACCCAAAATGTGGACTGAGAACTGGAGCGGATGGTAATATGTTGATCTAATCTTTTGTTTTTTCGTTGGTATTTTGAGCTAGTTTTCTGCAAATTCGAATAAATTTCTGGCATCACTTATATTATTTTATCTGATTCTTTTTAATTGGCGACCTTCAAAATATTTGCGATCGCTAGGTTTCTTTCCTTTGGTGGTGCTGTGCCTCAGAGACCAGTGGAAGACCTTGCATTTGCCGTAGCACGCTTCTTTCAGCGAGGTGGAACTTTCCAAAATTATTATATGGTACTGCAATTGTCTCTGGAGTTATTAACATTTTAGTATAACTTTAGGGGACCGTCACGATTTAGGACAAATTCAGTATATTTCAGAAACCAGGAAGAAAATATGAAGTGATTTCTTCTCTGTTGCTCTCGAACAGTACCATGGCGGGACTAACTTTGGGCGGAGTACTGGTGGACCCTTTATAGCTACAAGCTATGACTATGATGCTCCAATTGATGAGTATGGTATGTCGTCTAGTATCCCTGTATTATTGCTTTACTACTTGTAGGCATATTTGCTTATTGTATGTATATACTATATAGAACTGTGCTCATTGGTGCTATATAAACGAAATGCAGCTTCTGTCGACACGAAGCTTAGGGTTTAAGCAATGGTTATAATGTTACGATATACTTTTATAATGAGAAGAGGCAGTAATTAAGAACATCAATGCATGTAACATGGATGGCTCATCAGTAATCGATTCAACCTTTTCATGTTGCAGGACTTCTTAGACAACCGAAGTGGGGTCACCTAAAAGATGTACATAAGGCCATAAAGCTTTGCGAAGAAGCGATGGTGGCCACTGACCCAAAATATTCTTCTTTTGGTCCAAACGTTGAGGTATAGTGTTTTTACTCAGTGTTAGAGAGTATCTTTTGTCCTATTCGTGGCTATGATGAGAAATGTTACATAAACTTCTAGGCCTCAAGGTCCTCCAGTCTAAGTGCATGCCCCTCGTATAGCCATATCCATCGTGGAATTTATCACCCTTACCTGTTCATTAGTGGTGAAGCAATAGACCATACATGTTATTCGTGTTTGAATATCTGAGAAGAAATGTATGGAATATCTGAACATACTAGTATTCATTTTAGAATATCTAAAAGGAAGTATCTGTGGATGAAGTTCCTTAAAATTGATGCTGCAAAACTAGTGCCAAGTAAAAAAAAACTGGATGGTTTTAGCTCCAAAACTAGTTCTTAGGATCTCCAAAACATAATCGTACGTGACCTGTGGCTTCTAGTCATAACCTGTATGCTTTGTATATCTGAAATGAAGTGGTATTCTATCGGTCTAGGTGAATGTCCTGCAACATGATTTTTGTAACATGTATTTTCCTTTTTTGTTTATTCTCATCTTCAGGCAACTGTTTACAAAACAGGATCAGCATGTGCTGCATTTCTTGCTAATTCTGACACCAAATCTGATGCCACTGTGACTTTCAATGGAAATTCTTATCACTTGCCTGCATGGTCTGTGAGCATCTTACCAGACTGCAAAAATGTAGTGCTTAACACTGCAAAGGTTTGCCTCCCCATCTTCTATCGCGTTGTGCTTGCATGTACTTGGAGAAGATTACATATATTTATTTCTTTAGGTCTAGAATATAGAGTATCAGAATATTTTGTACTCTATATGTAAATATATTATGGTTACCTTTTCTTGGTCTGGTCAAGAGATGAATTATCTTCACAACATTCTATATTTACCACTTAAAAAATATCGGTCCCTACTTTGTATATCTCTGTGTATTCCAAATTCCATTGAGGGATATTTCAAAAATACTATATATGTAATCCTGTTGTTTAGTGTGTCTCGCATGTCATATTTGGTATACATTTCCAAGGGAGATTGCAAGTATTTTCTATTGAAGCCTTCATAAATATGAGTAGTATGCTCAAAATAATGTTATGTTTTCATTTTTCATTGGAATCGTCTTATAAGCAAACTATATAATCTATCATGACAGATTAACTCTGCCGCCATGATTCCAAGCTTCATGCATCACTCAGTGATAGATGATATCGATTCCTCTGAAGCTTTGGGCTCAGGCTGGAGTTGGATTAATGAACCAGTGGGTATCTCAAAGAAGGATGCATTTACCAGAGTTGGATTGTTGGAGCAAATAAACACCACAGCTGACAAAAGTGACTATTTGTGGTACTCTTTAAGGTAGGCAATCCACGAATTCTTTGTTACTAACTTTGAATATATTTATTTCCTTTCATCCGGTTGTCTTGATTTCTTTCAAGACTTAAATCCGTTTTATAAACAAATTCTGCAGCATTGATGTGACAAGTTCTGACACAATCCTTCAAGATGGATCTCAAACCGTTCTTCATGTGGAATCACTTGGCCATGCCCTTCATGTGTTTATTAACGGAAAGCCTGCAGGTGAAGTATAAAGTTATAAACTAGTGTGGCTATAATTTGATTGCTTGCCCTTCTTCCTTGGTCTTGATCCAGCTTGTTACCTGGTAAATAGACATTGACACGTCTTGGGAAACTAAGAAGGAAACCATAATTTTAGTATCCCTAAACCTTTGTAGTTTGGAGACGCAGGCCTTCAAGGCTGAGAATCTGATAGGGCTTTGAACGTGAGAATGCTAATATTGCTGTCCAATCTGAGTTTTAAATTCCCCACGCCATTCTGTTTTTTTTATAGACTTTAAGAACACTAAACATAGTTTCTGCTTACTGTATTGCAAAAGATGTCAGAATACTGGCATAAGGCACCGTGTAAAATGAGGTTTTAATCTCAAAATATAGTGGTTCTATGTTTATTTCTTTCTGGGAAAAGCCTCCTGTAATACCAAAGATTAGATACTAAGACAAGCCTGATGATAAGGTTCATGCTTCACAGTTGCGAATATCAGAGCTGAATGAGAGTTATTGGCAAGTATTTAGTGCATTGCTTGAACTATTGCAACTGTTCTGCCCTTGTATTTATATTTTAGTTGGATTCTTTTCAGGGAGAGAAATCATCATTGCTAGCAATGCCAAAATTTCTGTGGATATCCCTGTCACATTTGCATCTGGGAAGAACACAATAGATCTTCTGAGTTTGACTGTTGGCCTTCAGGTTTCACCTTATTTCTTATTGTATTCTGGCATTGCAGTTTTCGTAAATGAATGCCATGCTTTAAGGACAATTTCTGACCACGTATTGTTTTTTGTCTATCAATTTTTTCATCAGAACTATGGAGCCTTCTTTGACAAATCAGGTGCCGGAATCACTGGTCCTGTGCAGCTGAAGGGCTTGAAAAATGGCACTACCACTGATCTCTCGTCTCAGCGGTGGACCTATCAGGCCAGTCTTCCTATTTTGTTTTGTTGCAATTCCCTGATAACTTGAAATTTCAAAAACCGAAAACAAAAAGAAAAACACCCAAGTTCTTCAATCTGAATAAGCAGTGGTGTACCTTCAAAGGACAAAGTCTAACAATTTTCCTTTTGTCGTCTTCATCATTGCGGCTGCAGATTGGACTTCAAGGGGAAGACTCGGGTTTTTCCAGTGGAAGTTCTTCTCAGTGGATTTCACAACCTACCTTACCCAAGAAACAACCCTTGACATGGTACAAGGTAAACGTTTAGCATAATAATTATGTATAAGGGTAAAGGTGGTGAAAAACGATGTGACTTTGAGGAGAAATTGCAGGGACAAAAAGTGTTTAACCTTTCTAATACTGCTACATGTGGTGCATGTGTTGTATTTTCTTGCGTGTTCATGCTTGGATGCGGTGCTTTCTGAGTGATGTGGGTTTCCTCAAGTCTTGGCTGCTCATGATTTAGATACTAACCGAAGAAATATTCTCTCATTCAGGCAACATTTAATGCTCCTGATGGCAGTAACCCTGTTGCACTAGACCTTACAGGGATGGGAAAGGGTGAAGCATGGGTGAACGGACAAAGCATTGGGCGGTACTGGCCGACCAACAATGCTCCAACTAGCGGTTGCCCTGACTCTTGCAATTTCAGAGGACCTTATGACTCCAACAAATGCAGAAAGAACTGTGGAAAGCCATCTCAGGAATTGTAAGCGTTAGAGATTCTAAGGGAAAAGCTTGAATTGAAACTTTGATTCTGAATATTTGATATCAGTAAACGTACAGGTACCACGTGCCTCGTTCATGGTTGAAACCAAGTGGCAATACTCTTGTCCTGTTTGAGGAAATTGGGGGTGATCCAACGCAGATATCTTTTGCTACAAGGCAGATTGAAAGGTTGTGCTCACATGTATCGGAGTCTCACCCGTCACCTGTAGATACGTGGAGTTCAGATTCAAAAGCGGGAAGGAAGTTAGGGCCTATGCTATCACTTGAGTGCCCGTTTCCTAACCAGGTTATTTCTTCAATCAAATTTGCAAGTTACGGAAAACCTCATGGGACTTGTGGGAGCTTTAGCCATGGCCAGTGCAAGAGCACTAATGCTCTATCCATTGTACAGAAGGTATGATCTTGCTTGCCATATGTTGATAAAATTCTTCTCACCCCCAACTGTTAGCTTCTCGTTGTTTACGATTGATATGCATTGTTTTACCGATAAGTGCTACCTTTTTAACAGGCTTGCGTTGGATCCAAGAGTTGTAGCATTGAAGTCTCGGTTAAAACGTTCGGTGACCCGTGTGAAGGAGAAGCAAAGAGTTTAGCAGTAGAAGCATCCTGTAGATAGACACCGCTCCTGGCTTTGAAAATTTCTTGTGGGATATAGTTAACATGGTATCCCCAAGTTTCTCTCTATAGTTGAATAATGTCACTCTCAAGGATGCTATTGAATATTAATAAAATTCTCAAATATATTAGACTCTCTCTCATGTTTGAAATACTAACAAATTACACAAAATACGCAAATAATAGTGTGTTTATAACTATTGATCAGTATCAGTACTGAGCAATTCCTCCAGCAGCTGCAAGTTCAGGCTGTTTTTGGAACCTGCAAACCTTGCAGAGAGGCGAAAAGAGGGATGATGTCCCGTACTTGTCCTCCCCGCCTGCCATTGGCATCGGGACTCCGACCTTGACCGGACTAATGTAACCTGGCCGGTATGTCATGCCCAAAACTCCCTCCACAAGATCGGATAAATTGGTAAATCTGAACTGCGTCTCCAAGTGAGCAAATGTGTCATCAGCTGGTATTTCGTAGTTATGACCCTTGTTTTTCTTTTCTCCGATAGGCCTAACCCTTATGTCCATTTCCACGAGGCGGGCCACTGTAACCCTAACGTAGTTGGTGTCATCGGTTCTTTCCACTACTACCTCTCTATCTTCACCGTTAGTCCTCCATTCAGCATCTCCATCAGTGGGGAAAGTAACAACTTTGTCGTCCCACTTTACCATGAGAGCATCAACTTTGTCATCCCACTTTGAGACCCTCTTTGCTGCGATGACAAGGGTGTGAGAGTCGAACATCACTGCAAAAGCCTGAACCCATGTGAAATCCCGGGTCCTTACTGTTGGTCGAGTCCCGATGAAGTGTGCGTTGATTTGGAGGTTGGTGTCTGAAACAATGGCAAAGCTTCCGCCCTTGGCTCCATGGAAGTAGAACATCACACCGTCGCCACCAACAAACCTAGGATCGTAGCACAGAGAGCCATATCCGTCACACTTGGATTTCCTATCTACACAGAAGAAAAGAAGATCTAGTTTTAGTAAAAGTTTCAAAATATATGATCTAGTTAAATTCTTTTTGTCAGTTACATAGTTAATTGGAAGAAAAAAAAGAAGAAGGGTGAAATGGCTTACACTTGCAAGTAGCTTCACACTTGCTACCGCAGTTAATGAAACAACCCTTGTTCTTCTTCATGTAATCAAACAGCTTAGAACCAGCAGTTTTGGCTAAGCATTGGGATTGCTTCTCATTTCTTATTTGTGTATTTTGCATAGCACATTAGCATTTTTTTCGGCTTCCTCAAAGCGTTGTTATCGAGGGAAAAAATGGCTGACTCCTGAAAAAATAATGAAATTTGCATGTTAAAGTTGCAAGAAAAGTCTATGTATTTGTCATTATAATAAAAGTATCCCAAACACTATCACATTACTGGGAAATTTTTCATTCTGCCTTTCATAATACAAGTGGTTCATATTTGAAAAAAAAAATTTCAATCACTTGTATGACATTTATTATACTGGGCTGTATTTTCGAACACAGTAAAAAATTTCTCCATATTGCTAACAACACTTTAGTTCATATATCATATTTGGATTAGCTTGCATGCATAAAAAAGTTTATATGAAAAATGAGATAATGAGATAAGTTTATTTGAATGAGAGAAATAAACTTGAAACTTAAACAAATTAAGAAATTTAACGGTTGGAACCTTCAAATCCTCGATTTGTTAAAAAAAAAATTTGGTGTATTGCATTTCTCTTCTTTTGTAGTTCACATTAGCATTTCTTTCGGCATGAGTCTTGAAACATATTGTAAGTTGCATGTGAAAGTTGTCATATAAAGTGTTAGAGAAAGTGCAGAATTTAAAAAAATTGATCGAGTCCTCCGCCGGTAACTATCATTTCCTCCATTGCTTCTTCCATCAGACTCTTATGCTTTCAAAAGTATTAATAGATAATGTCATTAACAGAATTATCACCAAAAAGCAGAGGAGAAGTTAAACAAGCCATCAATATGTCTTCGAATTTCATACCAGTCTAGATACTCTGCTTCTCCAACATCTTTCGTCATCTTAACAGAGTAACATAAAATTTGCTCTACCACGTGATTGATAAAATTAACACATATCATATGTCACAAGGCGATGCATGACCAAATGGCTACCTGAACTGGACTCGGCAGTGGAACAACTCCCTCTATTTCAGCATTCAAGAGAAGGATGCACCGAAAGTTGTCAAGCTGCAAAGATGCAAATCAATTTCACCCTGGTCTTTCCATAAATGCCAACAAAGCGGGATCCACTTTATCTTTAGACAATAAATTAACGATCAACTCCGCAGTTGATGCATCTGCAGAAAAACCCCTCTCCACCATTTCTTGAATAAGCCTAACCGCCCTTGATGTGTCGTTGTTATTGAAAAACCCTCGGATAATTATGTTGTACGTGCAACCATCTGGAGAACAACCTCTCTCTTCCATTTCCCTTAGCAAGTTTTCTGCCTTACATGTTAGCCCCCCATTACAAAATCCACTAATCATTATAGTATATGACTTGACATCAGGTTGAATTCCTTTTGATGACAAACTACGAAAGAGATCCCATGCATATTCAACTTTTTCAGCTCTGCACAAACCTTGAATAAGAATATTGTAAGTTACAATATTAAAATCCAACTTCTCTCCCTCCATCTCTTCCAACAATTCAACTGCCTTGGAAAATTGTTGGTTTTTACAAAGGCCATCCAGTAAAATATTATACGTTTGAGTATTTGGAAGTTGGCCTAAAGCTTGCATTTGAGAGAACAAGTTCAGTGCATCTTGTGTTCTCCCCATCTTGCAAAACCCATCAATAAGAGTACTATAAGTAACCGTATTTGGAACAATTCCCCTATGAGACATTTCCAAAAAAAGCATCCGGGCATCATCCATCCTTTTAAGCTTACAATAGCCATTCAACAATATGCTATAACTACGGGCATCAACCATGCACTCTCTGCTAAGCATTACATCAAAAACCTTTTTCGCCTCGTCCATTTCTCCTCGCAAACAGTAACCATGTATCAGCATACTGTACGTAATAGTATCAGGTTCAACATCTCTTTGAATCATCAATTCGACCACGGTCCTTGCTTCTTGGACCATCCCCTCCATACAAAATGTGTCAACCAAGACATTAAAGGTGTACACATCTGGAAAGATATGTTTACTCACCATTTCATTCAACAATCTTGTAGCTTCTTTCCAATCCTGTAATTTGCAAACTCCATGAATCAAAGAGGTATAGGTCATGACATTTGGGGCAATACCCTTACTCGTCATTTCTGAGAAGAGGTTCTGTGCATCCACAACTAGAGTATCTTTGCAAAGACTGTCGATAATTGTGCTATAAATAACTATGTTAGGCTTGCAAGCCCCTTTTCCCATCCTCTTAAGCAATTGGACTGCTGCAGTGTTGTTACCTTTCGCGCAAAGGCCCTTTATTAGAATACCGAAAGTGACCACATCCGGCTTACAATTACCACTCTCCATCATTTTGTGGAAAAGTGCTGCTGCCTCGGCCTCTCTATTTTGAAGAAGGCCGTTGATTAGAGTGTTGCAGGTCGTGACATCCAGTTCAAAACCCAATTTGAAGAAGTTTCCCAAGACTGACAAACCAAACCCCATTTGGTGCAAATGGCAAAAGCAGTTAATGATAATACTCATAGTATAACTATCAGGACGAATTCCCAACACACCCATTTTATTATTCAAGGAGATGGCTGCCGAATAATGTTTCAACTTGGCTAGTTGAGTCAAGATTTGGTTGAAAGGGACAACGAAAGGCAGAGGACGCCTTTGAAGCATTTCGTCGAACACATTGAGAGCATCCTCAACATTAGAGATTTTCAGACGCTGGTGTTGTTGGGTGTTTCTAGATTCGGTCGATTTAGAAGCTCGAGAATGAAATAAAGCCAAGTAATTGGTGAAGAAAACAACAGAAGAAGAATGAAGAAGACAAGGCAGCATACCTCTGAGTCTGAGTCTGGTGGTGCTGCTTCGGCTGCCATAACCAACCTTCAAAGAAGAAGAAGAAGCAGCAATCGTTGCCCGCATCATCATCAGCATCTCTAAGTCGGCGATTCAGTGCGTTAATCCTCCACAACAGAGCCTACTCGGGAATAAACCACCCTCCTTGTTGAGTGTGATGGAAAATGCTCTCCCTTGAAATAATGAAATCAAAACCCCATGTTGCTTCAGATAGAGTCTGCTCTTGCGAAATGTAAAACCCAAACAATTGTAATCGATCTATCACCTTGTGAAACAAATATATGAAGACTCTCTTAACAAGATACAACTGCTACTCTGAAAAAGTTTTGGTTATAATGCCGCAAATGATTCACACAACCAATGTCAATTTGGTAAATTTAATAATTGATGGGGCATGTTCACATCAAATGGTAGTTCAAAGACTTATCAATACGGTCCTATAGCATTAGCATATACTTCTTGAAGGCTTATAAAGAAGAAAATAATATTTCTTCAATTCAATCAGGACCATTAGTTTTTAGAGAGGTTTAATAAAACACTCCCGGTACTGTTTACTTTTAACAAAAAATCGTTTTTTTACATTTAACTGTCACTATTCACTATACCTTTAAAAGTAGTTTTTCGTTAAAAGGAAAGTTTTCAAGCATTTTTCATTAGTTTTTAATATGCTCTTTTAAGTTGGAATATTAGGGTGCGTTTGTTGCATCGGACTGTCTCGGACTAGATTAGTTTTAGGGGCTAAGCTGGACTGGCTTAGACTAGACTAAACTGAACTGATCTAGTGAAGTGTTTGGTGCAGTGTCGAACTAAAAAAACAAAATAATTAACAAATACAATATTATATTATTTAATGCTTGTCCAATAATATTTTACTATTCATTTTTTCATTTTTTTTCCCCCCAAAAACGGTTTCTGGAAACATCTCTCCTATTCTACTTCTGACTTGAAAATAATTAATAAATAAAAAAATGTCTTCCTCCTTGTCTCCCTTGTTTGGTTCCGTCCCCATTCTCTTCATTTTCTACCTTTTATTCCTGCAGATCGCAAATCATTCCCATCTCTTCCTTTGATCTCTGTAATCTATACAACCATCATCTCTATCAATAATTTGACTGACTCCATTGATTGGGTATTTCTTGAATTTTTTTTTTCTGGCCATTTGGTCAAAGTGTCGATCAAACAGATTGAAGCTTTGAGCTTCATCTGAAACAAAGAAAAGAGTCCTTTAGAGATGGGTAGAAGAAGAAGGCAAAGCTCATGAATTTTCTGGGAATTTTCTGTTCGTCCCTAAAGCTAGCCGTCTCGGAATTTTGTGGGAAAAAGGAAGAACAAGCACGGCCAATTGCCTGGCCACGATGACGCCAGAGAAGAAGAAGGCAAAGCCCAGGGATTGGTGTTGGGGTTTAGCAAGAAAGCTTGGCTCTGGATCTCGGCCTCGTTTCGTTTTTAGTCCCCCTTAATACCAAGGTAAAGCACAGGACTAGATAGCGTGGTTTAGCGAAGGAGACAGCGCCTCCTAGTCGAGGCGAGTCTCATTAATTGTAGTCCAATACCATACAAAACATAGAATTAGAATCCCACTTAAGCCAATCCAAGCTAGTCCCTCCTAAGGAGGTGTAACAAACGCCCCCTTATAGTACTAGCATTATTTTAATATGAAAAAAAGAAGAAGAAAAGGATAATATGCAAGCCTTAGTGAGAATTTGAAGTATGACAATATAAGGGTGTGTTTGGAAGTGTATTTTAAATAATTAAAAAAACATTTTTGATGAAAGTGCTTTTGGAATCAATCATTAATAAAAGTCAAGTACACTCTGAAAAAATATTGAAAGCGTTTTTTGGAAGAAGCATATAATTGGTGCACTACACAAATTGTCTTTGTATTGGTCTTGTTGTATGTAAACTATTCATTATCTTTACTCTCTAGCTATATTTCTTATGTTAGCTTTTTCAGCCTCTGCAGATACCGGTTGCTTCAAGACTTCAAGTTGAGTAATCTGGTTGGTTAAGTGAAACACGTTCGAAACACAAATAAAGTGAAACTGGACACGTACAATCGTTAGGTTCACACGTAGGCAGAACCAAGATCTAATATCTTAATGTGGAGAGTTTCGCACATCCAAAAGTTAGGAGAGTTGGACTACTCCTCTGTTACCTATTGGATCTCGGTTTTCAAATTTCATCTTGTTTTGCTTTCAATATTGGCATGCCATTAGTTGTATAATCTTTATTCGCTTTCAAATTTCATTTTGCTTTGCTTTCTAGTTTTCTGTTGACCAGTCACCTTTCAGGCTATCTCTGGCAACCATAAGGCTTCCAAATAGGCATAAATCTTGTTCTACACTTTCCTATCTTCATTTTGATATATTATGGGTCGAATTTGGTTAAGAAACGATTGAGTTACGAAGTTTTGAGCATTGCCCAAACTTCTGGTCAAGAGCTCCAAGACACTTAATGAATTTTTAATTGAAGGACCAAAATAATGGATGGTGGATAATCTCATAGACCATTTCTATTAATTTTCAATCTCAAGAACCAAAGTGATGTGTTATGCAAATCTCAGAGACCATTTTGAATAAACTTTTTATTGTGCCATAACATAGTTTAGTATACAAAGTTTCATAATACAAGTGATTAATATTTGAAAAGAAAATTTTCAATTACTTGTATTATGAAACTTGGTATACCAGACATATTTGCTTACAACATTTTGGTTCATATATGATATTTGGATTAACTTGCAAGCACAAAAAGTTATATGAAAAATGCAATAAGTCTATTTGAATGTGTGAAATAAACTTGAAACGTAAACAAAATTAAGAAATTTAACCGTAGGAACCTTCAAATCCTCGATTTGTTTTTTTTTTTTTTTGGGTGTGCTTAGCATTTCTCTTCTTTTGTAGTTCACATTAGCATTTCTTTCGGCATGAGTCTTGAAAACATATTGTAATTTGCATATGAAAGTTGTCATATAAAGTGTTCTTTTTTGTCATATTAGGATTAACTTGTATGTGGTCTAATATTCCAATGAATAAGATATTGAGTTTCTACATGGAGACTTTCGAAACTCTTCTTTTCTTAAATTATTGTAATAATTTCAAAGTTTTTCCTCTTTCTCTTAATAATAATAATATAACAAGTTGGGGGATGAGTTTCATTTTTATGGGAGATCGATCGATCAATGTGATTAGCAAATATGATAGAAATAGATTTATAAAATCATATTAAAAATTGAGAAACTTTTTGAGACGTTTTAGATTGTCATCAAAACACAAATAATATTAAAGCACTTCTGCTCCAGTACTGTAAGAACACTTCACCGCCACCGCCAGCCACTCCACGAGGGAGGAGCTTAATTCTTGCCTCCTATTTCATGAATTAAATAAAGAAGTACGTTATATATACTCAAACAACTATTCTACCCTGGAGGTTCATAAAAGATGCTCTTTTTTAACCCCTAGAAAATGCTTATTTTGCAAGGTATGATAATTTAGTGAACTTTAACGTAATATGATTCTCACTTGTGTATGTAATATATTCTAGGACTGCCAATTTATTTTACGATCTGTTAAAATTGACACAAAATGACACGAGAATAAATACGGATTGGGTGGTTACTGAGTTACCTGTCAAGATAATGGATCTGACACGACAAGACACAATCCATTAAGATAATGGACATGACACGAAAACGACAAATACAACCCATTTTCCCAAGTTTACTCATTATGCCTTATAATTTATTGCACGACACGTTAATCCTCAATGTAACAACACGAAAATAGAATGGTTTTGGATCAACATGTTAACAGATCGAGTTTTTATCGGGTAGCCATTAAAATAACGAGTCGAACACAATACGGTTCGTCAAATAACATATATGACACGAAAACGACATGAATACGACAAACATAACCTGGTTGGGTTGCCATTGATTAATAATTGAATTAGTGATTCTTAACTCGTAGCCTATATGAAGAATTATAAGGGTACATGTATGGAAAATGTTCTTTTGTTAGGCTATTCGATTGTTAACGGATCGGAGAAGAAAACTTATTTGAATTCTATGTTATGGGAAATGTAGTTAACATACATTACAAGAAAACTTGACAATAGCTACCAACATTAGTTTACACAATGAGGTTAGTAATGTTAACAGGGTGGATAATTTTTTACCCACCTTATAATACGCTTATATTTACTAACGTCATTTTGTACAACTAATATTAATAACTATTATCAATTTTTTTTTATAGTGATAAATCCTTTTACTGTCCGACTATAAATCTATCTTTGAACAAGTTGATTCTTGCTTCAGTTAATTTTGTAGCCTGGATTTGCAGTTAGACAATATGAGCATTTGAACATTGTCAACAACTGCGAAATTGTAATTTGCATGCGAATGTTGTAGTAAAAGTTTAAATTTTTTTTTTTTTGCCATTAATATATTAAACTTATCTAATTCAAAACACTGTTACATTCTTCACATTAGCAAGTGCTGATTATAACTAGCATACGAATCACATTGCGAACTAAATTATGAACACATTTGGATCCACTTGCATGCATAAAACGAGTTCACCATAAAAATTACAGTGAGATACCTTTACTGTACATTTAAATAAAATAAAAAAGACTTAAAATTTGAAAAAAAAATCCGAACTTTTTCAACGGTAAGAATTTTTATTAAAACCTCGATTGCATCAATTCAAATTTTAATGGTGCAAGCATTTTGCATTTTGTAGAGAGCATTAGCTTTCTTTCTTTTTCCAGTTGACATTAGTATTTTCCCACATCGACCAACGGTGTCATATCCCGACCCGGGTGCAGCCACCTCCCGAGCCCGCTCCACCACCATAGCACGATATTGTCCGCTTTTGGCCCCAACCACGCCCTCACGGTTTTGTTTCTGGGAACTCACGAGCAACTTCACAGTGGGTCACCCGTCATGGGAGTGCTCCAGCCCCCTTCTCGCTTAACTTCGGAGTTCCTACGGAACCCGATCCCGGGCCGGGATATGTCAAACGGAGAAAGAGTGATATGCCTTATATGTACATACTCCCTTCCATATAGCATGAGGCTTTTTGAGAGCTCGTTGGCTTCGGAGTTCGTCGTCAGAACTTCGAAGTTAAGCGAGTTCGGACGAGAGCAATCCCAGAATAGGTGACCCATTGGGAAGTTCTCGTGTGAGTTCTCAGAAACAAAACCGTGAGGGCGTGGCCGAGGCCCAAAACGAACAATATCGTGCTACGGCGAAGCCGAGATTGGGATGTGACAATTTCTTTCTGTATATATATGTGTGTGTGTAAAGAAAGAAAGATATTAGTACTCAAACCAACTATTCTCCCATGGAGGCTAATAGAAGATGCACTTTAAGCCCTGGAAAATTAGAAATGCTTGTTTTGCAAGGCATAACTAATTTGGTAGACTTTTATCGACCAAAAAATAAATTTTTGGTAGACTTTAACGTAAAGTTATTTTATACTACTATACTCTCCAATGTATTGGTCAATACCTAATGTAAGACTCCATAGCTAAATTAGCGTCAACTGCAACCTGGTTGACATTGATACACAATAGAAGGTACATTTTTTTTTTCTCACGGGAGAAAATATTTGAATATCAACCATAGAGAATCATCTGTTCAAATTAACCAAAGCAATATATTTTGATCAGTTTCAATGATTTTAGAGGATTTGATTGGATTCCAAGATGTAGAATATGTCAAATTATCAGATAGACAGGCTAAATGCCACTTCCAGCAACATCGATATTGTTTCTAGCTTGTTAATTACTACTAGCACAATTCGACGGGTGTGGAATTTTTATCACAAAAGACCTCGGTGTTAGATGTTGTGGAATTAGGATATTTGAACTCTTCTTTCTTTCTTTCTTTCTATGGCCACTGTGGTATATTTCAACAGAATAAGGGCCACATCCAATTTTGCTACAAATCAAATATGCGAGGCTTATAATTTTAAAAGAAAATTAGAGCAATAGTCCTAAACTATATGTTGCCACATATAGAGCAATAGTCTTAAACCTGTTAACTATTGATCAAATATGTTCTAGGCAAGCTTAATTTGCAGCCCTTATTTGTTTATTCCTTAATTTCATGTTTGAAATACTAACAAATTACACAAAATACACAAATAATAAAGTGTTTATAACTATTGATCAGTATCAGTACTGAGCAATTCCTCCAGCAGCTGCAAGTTCAGGCTGTTTTTGGAACCTGCAAACCTTGCAGAGAGGCGAAAAGAGGGATGAAGTCTCGTACTTGTCCTCCCCGCCTGCCTGCGGCATAAGGACTCCGACCTTGACCGGACTAACGTAACCTGGCCGGTATGTCTTGCCCAAAACTCCCTCCACAAGATCGGATAAATTGGTAAATCTGAACTGTGTCTCCAAGTGAGCAAATGTGTCATCAGCTGGTATTTGGTAGTTATGAACCTTGTTTTCCTTTTCCCCGATAGGCCTAACCCTTATGTCCATTTCCACGAGGCCGGCCACTGTAACCCTAACGTAGTTGGTGTCATCGGTTCTTTCCACTACTACCTCTCTATCTTCACCCTTAGTCCTCCATTCAGCATCTCCATCAGTGGGGAAAGTAACAACTTTGTCGTCCCACTTTACCATGAGAGCATCAACTTTGTCATCCCACTTTGAGACCCTCTTTGCTGCGATGACAAGGGTGTGAGAGTCGAACATCACTGCGAAAGCCTGAACCCATGTGAAATCCCGGGTCCTTCCTGTTGGTCGAGTCCCGATGAAGTGTGCGTTGATTTGGAGGTTGGCGTCTGAAACAATGGCAAAGTTTCCGCCCTTGGCTCCATGGAAGTAGAACATCACACCGTCGCCACCAACAAACCTAGGATCGTAGCACAGAGAGCCATATCCGTCACACTTGGATTTCCTATCTACACAGAAGAAGAAAAGATCTAGTTTTAGTAAAAGTTTCAAAATATATGATCTAGTTAAATTCTTTTTGTCAGTTACATAGTTAATTGAAAGAAAAAAGGAAGGGTGAAATGGCTTACACTTGCGAGTAGCTTCACACTTGCTACCGCAGTTAATGAAACAACCCTTGTTCTTCTTGTTCTTCTTCGGCTTTCTCTGAGGGCATTCCGACGGGCACGTAAGGGTCTTGTAATAGCAAGCCCCCCTTGCCATTTGCGTTCCCGTTTCCATTGCCTTGCCCCATAACCAAGGCGGCTTCCATCGAAACAAGGACGACGAAAACAGCCACCAAAATATGCGATATTGTAATCGTAGGCGTCATTTCTGGCTGCCAAATATGTATGCTTCTCCTCTCCTTCTGTTGATTGTAGTTTGTGTTGTGAGCTGAAGAATTGATGGGAAAGAAAGGGTCCGACAAGAGATTATATAAGGGAGCGACGAGGGAGGGAACCCTAGCATTAGCCTTGGGATTCGACTTAATGCTTGTGCTCATATTGCTTCTTCATGTAATCAAACAGCTTAGAACCAGCAGTTTTGGCTAAGCATTGGGATTGCTTCTCATTTCTTATTTGTGTATTTTGCATAGCACATTAGCATTTCTTTCGGCTTCCTCAAAGCGTTGTTATCGAGGGAAAAAATGGCTGACTCCTGAAAAAATAATGAAATTTGCATGTTAAAGTTGCAAGAAAAGTCTATGTATTTGTCATTATAATAAAAGTATCCCAAACACTATCACATTACTGGGAAATTTTTCATTCTGCCCTTCATAATACAAGTGGTTCATATTTGAAAAAAAAAATTCAATCACTTGTATGACATTTATTATACTGGGCTGTATTTTCGAACACAGTAAAAAACTTCTCCATATTGCTAACAACACTTTAGTTCATATATCATATTTGGATTAGCTTGCATGCATAAAAAAGTTTATATGAAAAATGAGATAAGTTTATTTGAATGAGGGAAATAAACTTGAAACTTAAACAAACTAAGAAATTTAACGGTTGAAACCTTCAAATCCTCGATTTGTTAAATTTTTTTTTTGGTGTATTGCATTTCTCTTCTTTTGTAGTTCACATTAGCATTTCTTTCGGCATGAGTCTTGAAACATATTGTAAGTTGCATGTGAAAGTTGTCATATAAAGTGTTAGAGAAAGTGCAGAATTTAAAAAAATTGATCGAGTCCTCCGCCGGTAACTATCATTTCCTCCATTGCTTCTTCCATCAGACTCTTATGCTTTCAAAAGTATTAATAGATAATGTCATTAACAGAATTATCACCAAAAAGCAGAGGAGAAGTTAAACAAGCCATCAATATGTCTTCGAATTTCATACCAGTCTAGATACTCTGCTTCTCCAACATCTTTCGTCATCTTAAAAGAGTAACATAAAATTTGCTCTACCACGTGATTGATAAAATTAACACATAACATATGTCACAAGGCAATGCATGACCAAATGGCTACCTGAACTGGACTCGGCAGTGGAACAACTCCCTCTATTTCAGCATTCAAGAGAAGGATGCACCGAAAGTTGTCAAACTGCAAAGATGCAAATCAATTTCACCATGGTCTTTCCATAAATGCCAACAAAGCGGGATCCACTTTATCTTTAGACAATAAATTAACGATCAACTCCGCAGTTGATGCATCTGCAGAAAAACCCCTCTCCACCATTTCTTGAATAAGCCTCACCGCCCTTGATGTGTCGTTGTTATTGAAAAACCCTCGGATAATTATGTTGTACGTGCAACCATTTGGAGAACGACCTCTCTCTTCCATTTCCCTTAGCAAGTTTTCTGCCTTACATGTTAGCCCCTCATTACAAAATCCACTAATCATTATATTATATGACCTGACATCAGGCTGAATTCCTTTTGATGACAAACTCCGAAAGAGATCCCATGCATATTCAACTTTTTCAGCTCTGCACAAACCTTGAATAAGAATATTGTAAGTTACAATATTAAAATCCAACTTCTTTCCCTCCATCTCTTCCAACAATTCAACTGCCTTGGAAAATTGTTGATTTTTACAAAGGCCATCCAGTAAAATATTATACGTTTGAGTATTTGGAAGTTGGCCGAAAGCTTGCATTTGGGAGAACAAGTTCAGTGCATCTTGTGTTCTCCCCATCTTGCAAAACCCATCAATAAGAGTACTATAAGTAACCGTATTTGGAACAATTCCCCTATGAGACATTTCCAAAAAAAGCATCCGGGCATCATCCATCCTTTTAAGCTTACAATAGCCATGCAACAATATGCTATAACTACGGGCATCAACCATGCACTCTCTGCTACGCATTACATCAAAAACCTTTTTCGCCTCGTTCATTTCTCCTCGCAAACAGTAACCATGCATCAGTGTATTGTACATAATAGTATTAGGTTCGATATCTCGCTGAATCATCATTTTGACCACGCTCCTTGCTTCTTGGACCATCCCCTCCATACAAAATGTGCCAACCAAGACATTAAAGGTGTACACATTTGGAAAGATATTTTTACTCACCATTTCATTCAACAATCTTGTAGCTTCTTTCCAATCCTGTAATTTGCAAACTCCATGAATCAAAGAGGTATAGGTCATGACATCTGGGGCAATACCCTTTCTCGTCATTTCTGAGAAGAGGTTCTGTGCATCCACAACTAGAGTATCTTTGCAAAGACTGTCGATAATTGTGCTATAAATAACTACGTTAGGCTTGCAAGCCCCTTCTCCCATCTTCTTAAGCAATTGGACTGCTGCAGCGTTGTTACCTTTCGCGCAAAGGCCCTTTATTAGAATACCGAAAGTAACCACATCCGGCTTACAATTACCACTCTCCATCATTTTGTGGAAAAGTGCTGCTGCCTCGGCCTCTCTATTTTGAAGAAGAAGGCCGTTGATTAGAGTGTTGCAGGTCGGGACATTTGGTTCAAAACCCAATTTGAAGAAGTTTCCCAAGACTGACAAACCAAACCCCATTTGGTGCAAATGGCAAAAGCAGTTAATGATAATACTCAGAGTACAAATATCAGGACGAATTCCCGACACACCCATTTTATTATTCAAGGAGATGACTGCCGAATAATGTTTCAACTTGGCTAGTTGAGTCAAGATTTGGTTGAAAGGGACAACGGAAGGCAGAGGACGCCTTTGAAGCATTTCTTCGAACACATTGAGAGCATCCTCAACATTAGAGATTTTCACACGCTGGTGTTGTTGGGTGTTTCTAGATTCGGTCGATTTAGAAGCTCGAGAATGAAATAAAGCCAAGTAATTGTTGAAGAAAACAACAGAAGAAGAATGAAGAAGACAAGGCAGCATACCTCTGAGTCTGAGTCTGGTGGTGCTGCTTCTGCTGCCATAACCAACCTTCAAAGAAGAAGAAGAAGCAGCAATCGTTGCCCGCATCAGCATCTCTAAGTCAGCGATTCAGTGCGTCAATCCTCCACAACAGAGTCTACTCGGGAATAAACCACTCTTGTTGTTGAGTGTGATGGAAAATGCTCTCCCTTGAAATAATGAAATCAAAACCCCATGTTGCTTCAGATGGAGTCTGCTCTTGCGAAATGTAAAACCCAAACAATTGTAATCGATCTACCACCTTGTGAAACAAATATATGAATACTCGATCCTGCATAAATATCTTAACAAGATACAACTGTTACTCTAAAAAAGTCTTGGTTATAATGCCGCAAACGATGCACACAACACAACCAACGTCAATTTGGTAAATTTAATAATTGATGGGGCATGTTCACGTCATTTACGACATCAAATGGTAGTTCAAAGACTTATCAATTCGGTCCTACAGCATTAGCATATACTTCTTGAAGGCTTATAAAGAAGAAAATAATATTTCTTCAATTCAATCAGGACCATTAGTTTTTAATATTCTCTTTTAAGTTGGAATATTATAGTACTAGCATTATTTTAATATGAAAAAAAAGGATAATATGCAAGCCTTAGTGAGAATTTGAAGTAAGTATGACAATATTGATAGAGAAATTATCTTCTCATTACTTAGCAAATAAGATTATAGAAGAAAGTATTTATACACACCTCTTCACACAGATGAAAGACATCACATTTCTATCAAAAACTAACTATCTAAAATAACAACTATAACAAACTATAAAAGTATTTACAAATTAACACTTCTAAGTTTTGTCTTTTGCACTATGATCCTTAATATCCCCCCTCAAACCATGGAGTTCATCAAGGGTTGTAGATCCAAGACGAAACTGGATCGCATCAACAAAAGAGTCGTACTCAGAAGGACGGCCATGAAGCGTGATAGAAAGAAGCTCAGAATCTTTAATTGGAGCCCCAGCGCTGGCAAGAGCATCAGCAATCTCTTCAATCTGCTGAAGATAAGCAGCGGCAGTGGAATCACCCTTTGTGATTGTGCGAAGTCTTGAACGAAGTTCATGAATATGAGACTGGGAAGCAGAAGCAAGGCGCGATTCAAGCTTGGACCATAGCTCTCGAGAAGAATTAACACCAACCGTATACGGAATTAGAGATTCAGAGAGAGTCGAGTTGATCCAGATGAGAATATTTTGATCATTCTCGAACCATGCAACATAATCCGGATTCAAGATAGCATGTCCAGACAAATCGCTAATGAATTTGGGCGGAGCAACCACAGATCCATCAATAATTCCAGTGAGATTGTACCTTCGAAAGATTGGAGCGAACAAAGCACTCCAGGTGAGGTAATTCGTTGTTGTGAGCTTGATTGGCACCATGGAACCAATATTTTGGATCGTGATCGATGCAAGAGAAGAAGCGCCAGAAGAATTAGGGCACGAATTGGTGACTGGAGATGGAAGATCTAGAGAGTCAGAGCCAGAGGAGGGAGAAGCAGCAGTCACCATGATTGCAAGTTAGGGTTTCAGAGAGAAGAAACGGAAGAAAAAGGATCGGTTGTTAGACAAAGGCGAGAGATACCATGATAGAGAAATTATCTTCTCATTACTTAGCAAATAAGATTACATAAGAGAGTATTTATACACACCTCATCACACAGATGAAAGACATCACATTTCTATCAAAAACTAACTATCTAAAATAACAACTATAACAAATTATAAAAGTATTTACAAATTAACACTTCTAAGTTTTGTCTTTTGCACTATGATCTTTAATAAATATAAGGGTGTGTTTGGAAGTGTATTTTAAATAATTAAAAAAACGTTTTTGATGAAAGTGCTTTTGGAATCAATCATTAATAAAAGTCAAGTACACTCTGAAAAAATATTGGAAGTGCTTTTTGGAAGAACCATGTAATTGGTGCACTACACAAATTGTCTTTGTATTGGTCTCGTTGTATGTAAACCATTCATTATCTTTACTCTGTAGCTTTATTTCTTATGTTAGCTCTGCCAACCTCTGCAGATTCCTATCGCTTCAAGACTTCAAGTTGAATAATCTGGTTGGTTAAGAGAAACACGTTCAAAACACAAATAAAGTGACACTGGACACGTACAATCGTTAGGTTCACACGTAGGCAGAACCAAGATCTAATATCTTAATACGAAGAGTTTCGCACATCCAAAAGTTAGGAGAGTTGGACTACTCCTCCGTTACCTATTGGATCTCGGTTTTCAAATTTCATCTTGTTTTTCTTTCAATATTGGCATGCCATTAGTTGTATAATCTTGCTTCGCTTTCAAATTTCATTTTGCTTCGCTTTCCAGTTTTCTTGTTGACCAGTCACATTTCAGGCTATTTTATGGCTATCTCTGGCAACCATTGGGCTTCCAAATAGGCATAATCTTGTTCTACACTTTTCTATCTTCATTTTGATATATTATGGATCGAATTTGGTTAAGAAACGATTGAGTTACGAAGCTTTGAGCATTGCCCAAACTTCTGGTCAAGAGCTCTAGGACACTTAACGAGTTTTTAATTGAAGGACCAAAATAATGGATGGTGGATAATCTCAGGGACCATTTCTATTGATTTTCAATCTCAAGGACCAAAGTGATGTGTTATGCAAATCTCAGGGACCATTTTGGATAAACTTTTTACTGTGCCATAACACGGTTTAGTATACAAAGTTTCATAATACAAGTGATTGATACTTGGAAAGAAAATTTTCAATTACTTGTATTATGAAACTTGGTATACCGGACATATTTACTTACAACATTTTGGTTCATATATGATATTTGGATTAACTTGGAAGCACAAAAAGTTAAATAAAAAATGCAATAAGTCTATTTGAATAAGTGAAATAAACTTGAAACGTAAACAAAACTAAGAAATTTAACCGTAGGAACCTTCAAATCATCGATTTGTTTTTATTTTTTATTTATTTTATTTTTTATTTTTTATTTATTTTTTGCTGTATTGCTGCATTTCTCTTCTTTTGTAGTTCACATTAGCATTTCTTTCGGCATGAGTCTTGAAAACATATTGTAATTTGCATGTGAAAGTTGTCATATAAAGTGTTCTTTTTTGTCATATTAGGATCAACTTCTATGTGGTCTAATATTTTAATGAATAAAATATTGGGTTTCTACATGCGTTTGGAGCTCAAATTTCTTCTTTTCATAAATTATTGTAATAATTTCAAAGTTTTTCCTCTTTCTCTTAATAATAATAATAATTTAAAATATATATTAAGAATGACTTTCATAAATGAGTTCGTATAACAAGTTGGGGGATGAGTTTTATTTTTATGAGAGATCAATCGATCAATGTGATTAGCAAATATGATAGAAATAGATTTATAAAATCATATTAAAGATTGAGAAACTTTTTGAGACGTTTGAGATTGTCATCAAAACACAAATAATATTAAAGCACTTCTGCTCCAGTACTGTAAGAACACTTCACCGCCACCTCCAGCCACTCCACGAGGGAGGAACTTAATTCTTGCCTCCTATTTCATGAATTAAATAAAGAAGTACGTTATATATACTCAAACAACTATTCTACCCTAGAGTTTCATAAAAGATGCTCTTTTTTAACCCCTAGAAAATGCTTATTTTGCAAGGTATGATAATTTAGTGAACTTTAACGTAATATGATTCTCACTTGTGTATGTAATATATTCTAGGACTGCCAATTTATTTTACGATCTGTTAAAATTGACACAAAATGACACGAGAATAAATACGGATTGGGTGGTTACTGAGTTACCTGTCAAGATAATGGATCTGACACGACAAGACACAATCCATTAAGATAATGGACATGACACGAAAACGACAAATACAACCCATTTTCCCAAGTTTACTCATTATGCCTTATAATTTATTGCACGACACGTTAATCCTCAATGTAACAACACGAAAATAGAATGGTTTTGGATCAACATGTTAACAGATCGAGTTTTTATCGGGTAGCCATTAAAATAACGAGTCGAACACAATACGGTTCGTCAAATAACATATATGACACGAAAACGACATGAATACGACAAACATAACCTGGTTGGGTTGCCATTGATTAATAATTGAATTAGTGATTCTTAACTCGTAGCCTATATGAAGAATTATAAGGGTACATGTATGGAAAATGTTCTTTTGTTAGGCTATTCGATTGTTAACGGATCGGAGAAGAAAACTTATTTGAATTCTATGTTATGGGAAATGTAGTTAACATACATTACAAGAAAACTTGACAATAGCTACCAACATTAGTTTACACAATGAGGTTAGTAATGTTAACAGGGTGGATAATTTTTTACCCACCTTATAATACGCTTATATTTACTAACGTCATTTTGTACAACTAATATTAATAACTATTATCAATTTTTTTTTATAGTGATAAATCCTTTTACTGTCCGACTATAAATCTATCTTTGAACAAGTTGATTCTTGCTTCAGTTAATTTTGTAGCCTGGATTTGCAGTTAGACAATATGAGCATTTGAACATTGTCAACAACTGCGAAATTGTAATTTGCATGCGAATGTTGTAGTAAAAGTTTAAATTTTTTTTTTTTGCCATTAATATATTAAACTTATCTTGACACACCCCGATCCAGAATGTCCACTAGGACTCTGAATCGAGCCGTGCTGGCCGACACCTGGAAGGTGACGAAGCCATAAAGTGTAGTGAGGTGGAAAATATGAACAAATTTAAACTTAATAGTGCCTAAATATCAGAGTGTGCTAGTGAGCGGGAGCGAACCCATCTCACTCGTGATGACAGAGCATAAGAGAAGTACAGTAGAGTGGGTAAGAATTATACCCCCAGAAGTAGCCACCAGTCCTAAGACTTGCCAAGAATCCTTGTTGAAACGAACCTTATCAGCTAAAACCTAGAGGGCACAAAACAGACATGTGAGTAGATAAAATAAAATTTCGAAAACATCTTTCTTTTTAGCAATACAATAACCCTTCATTGAAATTCGTATAATTCCCTAGAGAATACCAATACTTAGGTTTATAACAATCATGCTAAAGAATGGAAAACCCAAAACATACCATGTAAGTAAGATGAAATAAATCGATATAATTAAATGTCAGTCGTAGTCACTTATAGCGACCTGTACGACGTATCCATATCTCATCAATCATATAACGTCAATCGAGTGCTGGCACATATCTCACTAATCATATCACATCAATCAGGTGCTAGCACATATTTCATCAATCATATCACATATATCAAGTGCTAGCACGTGAGTCAGAGTCACCTATAGTTAGGGGTGGGTTCAAAAAACCGAAAACCGAAAAAAACCGAAAACCAAACCGAACCGAAACCGAAAAAACCGAACCGAACCGAATTATTTTGGTTCGGTTCGGTTTCGATGGTCTAGAAACCGAACCAAACCGAACCGAACCGAATTAATTAAATTAATATTTTTTAATTTTATTTATTTAATTATTTGTTTTGGGTAATATTTTTAAACCCATTTTTTTTGTTTAATCATTTGTTTTGGGCACTATTTTTTAAACCCAATTTGTAAGCCTAATGTGTTGCCAAAAACTTACTACCCTTTTCTCATTTTTCTCACACTCCAATTTTACTTCTAATTTTTTTATGGTTTGTTTGTTTCATCACTAAACCAATTGCTTTCCATTTGTCTCTTGATCAATTATGTTCTTTTTTGTTTGTGTTTTAATTGTTTGAATTGAAATTTTGAGTGATTTGGAGTAATAATCACATAGTAATCAAACAAGGATTAACCATGTGTATACTTTGTTTGTTTGCTTGATGTGAAAAAAAAATAATACCAAGAAAAAGAGAATTTAAAATATCTTTATTTTTTAAACCCAACCGTGATGTGAAAAGAAAAAAAACCGAAACCGAACCGGAAACCGAACCGAAAAAAAACCGAACCGAAAAAAAATGAACCGAACTGAAATTTCGGTTCGGTTTCGGTTTTGGCAAAAAACCGAACCAAATTAAACCGAACCCACCCCTACCTATAGTGACATGTACGACTCATCCACATCTCATCAATCATATCACATATATCAAGTGCTAGCACGTGAGTCGGAGTCACCTATAGTGACCTGTACGACTCATCCACATCTCATCAATCATATCACATATATCAAATCCTGCACACGAGTCGGAACCACCTAAAGTGGTCTGTACGACAGGCTGGGTGTATAAAATACGCTCAGTGCTACGATCACGTGAAAGCTGTGCGACGAATCGCGGGTCACCTACGAGTCGGAACCACCTAAAGTGGTCTGTACGACAGGCTGGCACCTACCTTGGAATCCAAAGTGAGCGTAAGGTGCGGGAGGTGAACGATCACGTGAAGGCTGGCCCTGGCCACGGGCGGAGCACTAACACCGGGGTGCAGGACAATGAATTCTACTTAACTGTATTTGTCACCAATTACCTTTCGATCATAAACTCATCTGAACTTACCTTGATCTTCGCAGCGCTGTGCCACGCTGTGCAAGCTGTATTAAATCACATACTAAAATATAAACTAATTAAGGCATAACACTTATAAAACGTAATACCACAATTTCTCATTTCATTGTACAAAGATTTATCGTCCACGTGCAATCACCAATCCATAAAACTAAAACATACCTTTTTACCTATTTCCTTCACATTACTCAATTCTTAACCAATGCTTTTTCCTCAATTATTATATAGCTGCATCTAACATCTCGTTAGACTGCCTACGTACCCTAAACAGGGATCCAGCCATTCATAGTTCACAATAATTATTTACAGGTAGTAACGCATGAACATATCGTGATATAATCTACTTTGAACCTTATCTTGGTATTTCATAATATATGAATATATATATAAAACATAAATTTCTTAATCCCATTCAAAAGCATTTATGGAATTATCAATCACATATATTCATATAATCAATCACATATATTCATATAATCAGCAGGAAAAGATCCACTCACCTGGAGTCCACGCTACAGTCCCCCTAGCACGACTCTCGAGATATCACAAATGATCTCAAATGATCACCGCCTTCTAGATAGTCCAATTTGGACTGGAAAGCCTTCAATTTCGTCACACCCGCGAAGAACCCTAGAAATGAGTGTGTTCCAATTCGACCCCTAAATCAACTTCGATGCTCCATCCATTGCTTGGGCTTTGTTCCTGGGTTCTAGGGGAGTATTTTGGTACGATCAATTTCATGAAAACGTTTCAGGATTGAGAGAATTTGAACACGACCCGTTTTGCACCATTTTCGATTTTACCCATTTTCAAGGCCAATTTCTATTAAATTTGGGGTGTAGCTAGTAGAGGGGAGGTTATGGGAGTGATTGCAAGTGGAATATGGGTGTGATTCATCGGAAAACGGTGGAGAAGTGGCCGGAATTCATCCCGGCCGAACGGGTTTGGGTGAAGGTGCCCACGGGTTGAAGAAGGGTGAGGGATTTTTGGTCCCCTCCTTTCCCTCCTTGCTCCTTTATCTGATTGGGCATGGCCCAATCCTCCACTCACGAGCCTCCACGTGGCACCCAAAAATCTGGAATTCTCCAAATAACTATTAAACTATCATTTTAACCCCCAACTTCAAACGTTAATAACTTCTTCCTTATAGCTCCAAATTCGAATCCGTTTGCGCCTACGCGTTTGTAGCAATGAATACTACAAGAATATGCTAAGAAAATAAACCTTGCGTGTCACTATAAGACGATTAACATCAATCGAAGTATGTGCCTTGAAGGGCATTTTCATAAACTCACTTATTAAATTTATAAAAATTATAATTTTTAGGGATGGGTTGTCACATCAATCATATCACATATATCAAGTGCTAGCACGTGAGTCGGAGTCACCTATAGTGACCTGTACGACTCATCCACATCTCATCAATCATATCACATATATCAAGTGCTAGCACGTGAGTGATGTGATATGATTAGTGAGATATGTGCCAGCACTCGATTGGCGTTATATGATTGATGAGATATGGATACGTTGTACAGGTCGCTATAAGTGACTACGACTGACATTTAATTATATCGATTTATTTCATCTTACTTACATGGTATGTTTTGGGTTTTCCATTCTTTAGCATGATTGTTATAAACCTAAGTATTGGTATTCTCTAGGGAATTATACGAATTTCAATGAGGGGTTATTGTATTGCTAAAAAGAAAGATGTTTTCGAAATTTTATTTTATCTACTCACATGTCTATTTTGTGCCCTCTAGGTTTTAGCTGATAAGGTTCGTATCAACAAGGATTCTTGGCAAGTCTTAGGACTGGTGACTACTTTTGGGGGTATAATTCTTACCCACTCTACTGTACTTCTCTTATGCTCTGTCATCACGAGTGAGATGGGTTCGCTCCTGCTCACTAGCACACTTTGATATTTAGGCACTATTAAGTTTAAATTTGTTCATATTTTCCACCTCACTACACTTTATAGTTTCGTCACCTTCCATGTGTCGACAAGCACAGCTCGATTCGGAGTCCTAGTGGACATTCTGGATCGGGGTGTGTCATATCTAATTCAAAACACCATTACATTCTTCACATTAGCAATTGATGATTATAACTAGCGTACGATCACATTGCGAACTAAATTATGAACACATTTGGATCCACTTGCATGCATAAAACGAGTTCACCATAAAAATTAGAGAGGTTTAATAAAACACTCCCGGTACTGTTTACTTTTAACGAAAAACCGATTTTTTACCTTTAACTGTCACTATTCACTATACCTTTAAAAGTGGCTTTTCGTTAAAAGAAAAGTTTTCAAGCCATTTTCATTAGTTTTTCTTAAAAATTACAATGAGATACCTTTACTGTACATTTAAATAAATAAATAAAAACTTAAAATTTGAAAAAAAAAATCCGAACTTTTTAAACGGTAAGAATTTTTATTAAAACCTCGATTGCATCAATTCAACTTTTAATGGTGCAGGCATTTTGCATTTTGTAGAGAGCATTAGCCTTCTTTCTTTTTCCAGTTTACATTAGTATTTCTGTAACATCCCACATCGATCAACGCAGAATGAGTGATGTGCTTTATATGTACATACTCCCCTCCATATAGCATGAGGCTTTTTGGGAGCTCGTTAGCTTCGGAGTTCGTCGTCAGAACTCCGAAGTTAAGCGAGTTCGGACGAGAGCAATCCCAAGATGGGTGACCCATTGAGAAGTTCTCGTGTGAGTTCCCAGAAACAAAACCGTGAGGGCGTGGTCGGGGCCCAAAACGAATAATATCGTGCTACGGCAGAGCCAAAATTGGGATGTGACAATTTCTTTCTGTATATATATGTGTGTGTGAAGAAAGAAAGATATTAGTACTCAAAGCAACTATTCTCCCATGGAGGCTCATAGAAGATGCTCTTTAAGCCCTAGAAAATTAGAAATGCTTGTTTTGCAAGGCATAACTAATTTGGTAGACTTTTTTCGACCAAAAAATAAATTTTTGATAGACTTTAATGTAAAGTTATTTTATACTACTATACTCTCCAATGTATTGGTCAATACCTAATGTAAGACTCCATAGCTAAATTAGCGTCAACTGCAACCTGGTTGACATTGATACACAATAGAAGGTACAATTTTTTTTTTCTCACGGGAGAGAATATTTGAATATCAACCATCGAGAATCATCTGATCAAATTAACCAAAACAATATATTTTGACCAGTTTCAATGATTTTAGAGGATTTGATTGGATTCCAAGATGTAGAATATGTCAAATTATCAGATAGACGGGCTAAATGCCACTTCTAGCAACATCGATATTGTTTCCAGCTTGTTAATTACCACTAGCACAGTTCGACGAGTGTGGAGTTTTTATCACAAAAAACCTCGGTGTTAGATGGTGTGGAATTAGGATATTTGAACTCTTCTTTCTTTCTTTCTTTCTATGGCCATTGTGGTATATTTCAACAGAATAAGGGCCACATCCAATTTTGCTACAAATCAAATATGCGAGGCTTTTAATTTTAAAAGAAAATTAGAGCAATAGTCCTAAACTATATGTTGCCACATATAGAGCAATAGTCTTAAACCTGTTAAACTAAAATTCTGTAATTATTAGTCTGTTAACTTGTCATGTGAAGCAATGATCCTCTTTCATATTAGGGCAAGATTTTCACTCCCCTTACTCGTACTGCAGACAAATCCAAATGCTAGTAGTTATGGTTAACCCACGTTTAAGGGTGAACTGCTAATTTGATCTTTAAATTATCACATGAGTGAAAATTAGGTCGATAAATTATTATTTTTCAGAAAAATCAATCATCGAATTATAAAAATCTACCTAATATTAGATTCGAATATACTATATTCAATTTTCTGTCAAAATAAGTCACATTACTTGCAAATTATATGAAATGTTAAGGGCTTATAGGCGAGAAAATAATGGTATTACACTCTAAAATATGTAAGGTGACTTAAATTGATGAAAAAATGAATAAAATAATTTGGAAGATAATAGTAGGGATGATTTTACCAAAAAATAATTCAAATACCTAATTTTCACTGAGATTATAATTCAGTGGCTAAATCTACATTTCACCCTTAATTTTATTTAGAATAGTAATATTTCTTGCAGTAAAATTAATTAAAAATTCTTGACCAAAAAAAAATTAAAAATTAAAAATTGAACCTTTTCAAAGTAAATCAACGGACAGAAAAACTTGGAGTGAATAGTACATGGGCCAACGGGACAAAAGGATGTATAGCCCACCCGAACTGAAAAGTTGACGCCTGACTTACCTTTCTTCTTTGGCACGAATCTCACCAGTAGGCTGTAGCTCTTCTTCCTTTCTCCCTCTCGCTTCTGTAACTAGTGTTGTTTCAGTCGGTAACTTCCTCCTCTTCTTCTTTTTTTATCTTTCTTCCTGTAATTTTATGGTTTTTCTATTTTATTTATTTATTTATTTTAAACAGGCTTTTTGCTGCTACCTCTCCCACAAATTTGGAAGCTCTCATCTCGGCTCTCACAACACAGCGTCAAACATAACCAAAAGTTGCAACAAGGTATCTATTGGAGTTTAATTTGAAGAGAAATATTTGGTTTAGGGTTTTTAATTTAGGTGTTTTAAGTTGGGGAATTTGATTTAGGATTTAAATTAGGGTTTTTGATTTCGAAATTTACTGGGTTTCTTGTGTTTGCAGAGTTGCTTTATGTTTTCATACTTTTAATTGGTTGAAATATGCTAGAATTGGGGATGCCCACATTAACAGAGGTTTCAATTTGGGATTGTTTTGGTTGTTTTTTGCAAAGTACTAACCTGTTTCTTGGGTTTGGTTTGGGGGTTTAGGTAGTTTCATGGACCTAGCAACCCGATCCCCAGTAGGTTCGGTGTTCTTAGTAAATAATCATTGTGTTATGAAAAATCGAATTGAAATGAAATGCAATGCTATTCTGACAAAAGCTTCGAAACAATAAGAAGACAAACAGAATAAGAAAGGGACTTCAAAGTGAATTACATGCCACAATTTTATTGCTGTGTTGTTGCTTCCCAATAGTAGTCCAGATGACACCCAACCTCAAGCAACGAGTTAGCACCAAAACTTGGCTTTTGTTTCCTCAAGCTAAGTCACCCGTCGTCTCTGTGTACAGATTGTTTATGCACCAGATAGGCAGACGTCTCATAGAAACGAAATGAGTTTTGAGATCATTGTGGAATATGGAAATGCAATGACCTTCTCAAACAAGAGAACAGATTCCAATTGAAACCAGTAATTCAAAAATTAAGGGCATAGATTAATCCTAAATTGATGACAGAAAAGGCTTGGATTAATCTGATAAGTTGATTATGCTTCCGTATTTAAATCTTGTTATTTCCTGATTTTGTTGTCTTTTCGTTTGTTGTATGCATTTTGAGTTTGCGGCCTCATCACTAAGTCATCTTTCTTGCGTATTAATGAAATCTCGTACCTTTGAGTTTTGTTTATAATGATTTATGCTCAAGTATGTTTGTACATGTGTATTCTTGTTGAAGAGGTGAAAAGGAATACTTAGAGTGTTTTGATAAGTTGTAATGTTATTGAATTATTATGATGAACTTATTTATTTCTTTTTAATCATTGAGGGTTCAATAATACTGTTTTCTTTTCATTTATTCAGCTTCTTAATATGGATGCGGATGCTGCAAAAATTGCCCGGGAATCTCTTGAACTAGCATTTCAGATGTCCAACATTCTTGACACAGGGCTTGATCGTCACACCCTCTCCATCCTCATTGCATTATGCGATTTGGGTCTCAACCCTGAGGCATTGGCTGCTGTTGTTAAGGAACTACGAAGAGAAGTTGTTCCACTTCCGCCATCAGATGCTGCTCGTCCTGTACTTTGAACTGGTTTTTGTTTTCGGATTGTGCGGTGTGATTACATTGCTTTAGTTGCCTTCATCTTCTTTTCATCTCCAAAGCCCTAAAATTTCCCTCACCCTCTCACAGATTACTGAGTGCGCGATTTAGTTAGTCTTGTTTGTTATGTTTCTTTTGTGTTCTTCATGACCTTAGCTCATCGAGTGTGAAATATGGCGGAGTTGCATCAAAATGGCGGTCTCGGACTTCTGTCAATCTCAAAACTAGGTTAGCTAATATGTTTTAATTTTTTTACTCAATAGATTTCCTAGTTAGTTAATTAGCATGTTATGGACGAGGAGAGAATCAAAATCTCAGACTTGATTGCAACAAAGAGGTGACCAAAATAAATGAAGTCTCATTGTATTCTCTAATAAAATACTTAACGATGGAAGAACCATTTATCTGTAAGATGCAAGCAAAAATTAATGTAAAGAATTACAAACTTCAATTTACGAAGAAAATAAACAAAAGAAGCAACAATTTGCGTGTTTCACGATGTTCAAAACTAATATCTTTCAAATACAAGTAAAAAAAAAAAAGAACCTCTGAATTATAGTACGAAGTGGTAGATGTTCATATTCTCCATCGTCGTATGGCTTATTACAAGAAATACTTGATCGAGTGGTGAAACCAGCAAGCAGTGCTAGAAAGAGAAACCAACTAATAATCCCAGCTGCATCTGGCCACGCAAAAAATCCTTGAGAAGAATCCTCTCCCACATTCGTCACGTCATACTCTGGATACCTTAGGGTTTGGAAAGCCGGATTGAAGAAGTCCTCTACCCCATGTACAACCAGTCGTCCGCCGTTGTCGACATCCCACTCAGAGACTTTGACTTGGCTAAGAGAAGCGTGTCCGCTAGTGCCAGCGGGCAGGGGAGTAACAACGAGAGGATGGCCGAGCAGAAGAGTGTCAACCTTGGAACCGTGACGCAAAGACGCCTCCATGGCATCTTTGTCCATCTTGAATGGCACAACATGGTACTCGAGGAGTGTCAACGGAGGCTGTGAATACTTGGGGTTAAAGAAAGCTTGGTCTTGAGGGCAAAAGAGGGCAAGAGTGGTATTAGGGTTTATGTTTAGGGTTGGAAGAATCACAGCCTCAAGAATGGTGTCTAGGGTTAGTGCCATGGCGTTAGGCCTAACAATTTCTGACACGACCTGGTAATCCGACACAGACACTAAATTAATAGTTGTTCGGGTCGACACTATAATGAATTGGGTTATTATCGGGTAACCCGATAAGCACTTGTTAAGATAACGGGTTGATTCGGGTATACACGTGAGTAACACGATACACGATAAGCAAAATCTTAATTTTATAATTTTATAACCCTAAAAACTATTATAATAATTATATATATATATATATATATATATTAATTTAACAATTTTATAGCCCTAAAAACTATAATAATTATATATATATATATATAATAAATTAAATTTTAAAAATTGGTGATCATTGAATCAGCTTAAATATACATATCATTCAATTTCTTAAGTGTTATACGTACAAAATAAATAAATTTAAATCTACTTAATAAATGTAAATATACATACCTCTGAACTTGATGGGATATGAATTCTACGAAATTAATTTCAACGATCCAACCGTCAAACTTGTTTGTATATGCTTCGATATTGCATCAGCAAAAAATAAACATTCAGAGATCAAGTAATGGGACAAAACTTTTCAATAGTTATAAAACAAAAAATCATGATTTAACGATTATTTTAACTCCGATTTTGATTATTTTTTATAGCTACACTCATTGATCCTATATGAATACAATGAATGAATTCGATCTTCAATTTAAAATATTTATATTAGTGGATACCACAAAATCTTATGTTATACTTAATGAAAGTATAAATAAACTCTGTGTTAGTGAATCTATCGTTTTGATGGGATACGCAACCTACATAACTAATTTCAACGATCCAACTGTCAAACTTGTTTGTATATATTTTGAGATCGCATACGCCAAAAATCGCACGAAACAAACATTCAGAAATTAAGTAACGGGACAAAACTTTTCGACGGTTATAAACGAAAAATCACAATTTAACAGTTATTTTAACTCTGATTTTAATGATTTTTTACAGCTAAACTCCTTGACCCTATATGAATACAAAATGAACTCGATCTTCAATTTAAAATATTTACAGTAGTGGATACCACAAAATCTTATGTTATACTTAATGAAGGTATGAATAAACTCTTAAGTGTTAGTGACTCTATTGTTTTTATGGGATACACATTCTATGAAACTAGTTTCAACGATCCAACCGTCAAACATGTTTGTATATAATTCGAGATCGCATATGCCAAAAATTGCAAAAAACAAACATTCAGAGATTAAGTAACGGGACAAAACTTTTCGATGGTTATAAACGAAAAATTACTATTAACGGTTATTTTAACTCAAATTTTGATGACTTTTTACAACTACACTCCTTGACCCTATATGAATACAATGAATGAACTCGACCTTCAATTTAAAATATTTACACCATTGGATACCACAATATCTTATGTTATACTTAATGAAAGTATGAATAAACTCTTAAGTGTTAGTAAATCTATTGTGTTGATGGGATACGCATTCTACAAAACTAGTTTCAACGATCAAATGTCAAAAATGGTTGTATATACTTCGAGATCGTATACGCAAAAAATCGCCAAAAATAAACATTTAGAGATCAAGTAACGGAACAAAATTTTTCGACGGTTATCAATGAAAAATCACGATTTAACAGTTATTTTAACTCCAATTTTGATGATTTTTTACAGCTACACTTCTTAACCATATATGAATACAATGAATGAACTCGATCTTCAATTTAAAATATTTACACTAGTGGATACCACAAAACTTATGTTATACTTAATGAAAATAAGAATAAACTCTCAAGTGTTAGTGAATCTATTGTTTAATGGGATACGCATTTTACAAAACTAGTTTCAACGATATAACTGTCAAACATGTTTGTATATACTTTGAGATCGCATATGCCAAAAATTGCAAAAAACAAAACAAAAAAAAAACATTCAGAGATCAAGTAACATGACAAAACTTTTCGACGGTTATAAACGAAAAATCACAATTTAACGATAATTTTAACTCCAATTTTGATGATTTTTTACAGTTACACTCCTTGATCCTATATGAATACAATGAACTAATTTGATCGTCAATTTAAACTATTTACACAAGTGGATACCACAAAATCTTATGTTAATAAAGGTATGAATAAACTCTTAAGTGTTAGTGAATATATTGTTTTGATGGGATACGCATTCTAATAAACTAGTTTCAACGATCCAACCATCAAATATATTTGTATATACTTTAAGATTGCATATGCCAAAAATCGCGAGAAACAAACATTCAGAGATCAAGTAATGAGACAAAACTTTTCGACGGTTGTCAACAAAAAATCACGATTTAACGGTTATTTTAACTCCAATTTTGATGATTTTTTTACAGCTACACTCCTTGACCCTATATGAATACAATGAATGAACTCAATCTTCAATTTAAAATATTTACACTATGGATACCACAAAATCTTATGTTATACTTAATGAAAGTATGAATAAACTCTGAAGTGTTAGTGAATCTATTGTTTTGATGGGATATGCATTCTACGAAACTAATTTCAATGATCTAACCGTCAAACATGTTTGTATATACTTCGAGATCACATACGCCAAAAATTGCAAAAAACAAACATTCAGAGATCAAGTAACATGACAAAACTTTTCGACGGTTATAAACGAAAAATCACGATTTAACGGTTATTTTAACTTCGATTTTGATGATTTTTTTACAGCTACACTCCTTGATCTTATATGAATACAATGAACTAATTTGATCGTCAATTTAAACTATTTATATAAGTGGATACCACAAAATCTTATATCATGATGATCGATGAAAATTGAGGATTTTGTAAAATGAATAACATGCAAGCTTTGAGTTCCATTAGCAAGGTTTAAACTTTTGAGAAAGGCTTCACAACCTTGAAAACAAAAACTCTTTCATTTTGCATATCCTTACACATTTAATATTTTGTAATAGACTAGTAGTGTATAGATGTTTGTTTATTAGACTCTTTTTTTTTAGTGCAGATATAGTACTTCAACGATAAATGTGTTTTAATGTTTTGAAGTGATATTTATGTGGCAATGTGTGGTATGTGCAAATTTAAGAAAAAAAATATATTTTTCTTAACTAGTCATAGCGGGTGTGACACGACACTACCCATTAAAATAACAAGTGTTACACGAAAACGACACGAACACGACATACACAATCCGTTTGCCAGGCCTACATGGCGTGATACCCTTTGTCAGAAATTACACCGGAGACCAAACCGGCATTGATTCCCGGTGGTCTCGATTGGTTTGCTTGTTCATATGGTTGGACAACTTGAGTGGTTACAAAGAAAGTTGAAGAGAGAAGAATGAGAAGAAACACAGTGCAGACTTGGAATCCATGCGTGAAGAGAAAAAAGAAGGCAAAGCTAGCAGTATAGTGTTGCAAAGAATTTGGCGACCAAACCTACACACACACACACACATATATATATAGTCATAGTCCATGCTACCAAATATCGCCCTTGTTTTAACTGATATCCAAATCCTGAATGGATTCCTTTTTCTATGAGGGAAACACGTGACATTAATATTTTGCCAAAATTATATTATTTGAAGAACTAACCGACATTACATATGATATGCTATTTTTTGCCAAAATAGTGGGCATTTGGTCTACCGACCAACTCAACCGATATGGGTTGGATTGGATTGGTTTCTAAATACGAAAAACTTATTTTTGAGTAAAAACACGATTACGATTATATATAAGTGAGTTGAAATACTATTAATCGAATTGAATCGAGCCACTGCATGACAATAAATTGTTGCAAAGAGAGAGATCTATGGGGTTGAATTAGATTGGGCAACAATTGTGACGTGGTTGGTGCTATTTTTCTGTCACTTAGGTAGAGTTAGGTACGAAGATGGGACATAAAACATAATGGAACGGGATAGAATAGAGGTTTAGTGCCACGTTTGGTATGCTCATGCTTGAAGGGGACAACTTTTTTGTTCCGCGTTTGTACACACAATGCGGAATGGACAAGAAGATTAAATGACCGGCGTACCCATGCTCTATCTGTTGTTTGGTACAATATTTATGGGATGAGATGGTTTTTTTATTGTTGATTTTTTAACACATATATGCTTAATTATGATATGTTTGTTACACTAACACTTATTGAATATTAGTACCTAGGGGTGGGCAATTAAAAAAAATGACAAAACCGACCAAATCGCACTGACGGTTTAGTTTGGTTTGGTTTTGTTTTTCTTTCTATTTTTTGGTGAGTAAATCGAACCGCACCGACTATGGTCGGTTTGATGAGAGGTTCTTATAATTCTTGGACATTGGTTAACCAAAGCAACCCGTGTGTTTGCTTTTATTTGTTTTAATCATAATAGGCATACCATGTACCCACCACAACAAACAAAACGTAGTAGTTTTGTGAACTCTTGTGCAAAGCTTATGCTTATGTGTTTACATAATTATTACATGGGTAGATTGTTGGAGAGTATGAAGTGCTGGGAAAGTTACTAGAGGCTTAGAAGTATGGAATTTTGGAACTTTTTGATCTTTTGGAAATTTTGGGTCTATATGTAATGCTTTCTTCAGTAGAACTGTTGAACTTTAAAAATGTCTGAATGTAATATTTAAGTATCTATATGTACTGCCTTCTCCAATAGATCATTTGAACTTTGGAACTTTTGAAACTTTTGGATTGTAATATTTTGAAAAATTGGAGCTTTGATGAATTTCTTTTTTGTAACTTTAAGAATTTTTTAATGTTAAACTTTGAATTTAACTAGTGTTCACACAAACCGAAAATCGACCCAAACCAACCAGCCATTGTTTGTTAACCGACATTATCGATTTTAGACCCAACTTGATTTGTTTCGGTTTGCAATTTTGGCTTAACCGACTAGGTCAGTTTAGTTTCGGTTTTGGCCCAAAACCAACCCAAGTCACCCAACCCAACCCGCGCCATAGTACCTATTCAAAAATGCAACTGGTAATGAAAGAGTTCTGATATATTGATTGCAAAACAGATAGTGCTTGAAATTGATAGATTCTTGTGACCTAAAAAAACAGATATTCTAGAACTTATAAATATGCAAATAAGGGAAGATGCAATTGGACCATTTGTCCTGACTTAAAATTACTGTATTGCTAAAACAATAAGGTACATCAAATGAAATATGGCTTGTGTGAATCATTTAAGGTACATCAAATACTTAACAAATCAGTTTCGTTCACTAATGTCATTGCAAGCCAAATCCAAATGCGCGCAGACAAAAACCGTTCGCGAAATAGAGTTATAACCAATAATTCACAAGCAAACAAAATGAGGGGCAACTTGATAATTTGACTCATCTATATACGAGGCCCATCAGTTGCACCAGTAATTGTGGTGTGGGTGACGGGTGTCAAATGTGTAATCGCAGGGTCGGTTCTAGCGACAACATTTTTCCGACCAACTATACAGGGAAGACGAACAACCTTACGACATAATACAACAGTAATTGCAGTTAAAAGGACATGCTGAGATCCTAATGATACAGTACTAGGTAAATGGAAGATGGTAATTTGGATTTTGAAAGAAAACTTTGCATATACAACCATCCGAAATGCAGAACTGGTTATCTACCTTAGTTGTAAACTATTCATCTGAAAGAATACTTTCCACAGACATCGTACATCAACATCCGTCAACGGAAAAAACAGAACGTTATAAAGTAAGGAATCTAATAACTGCAGGGAATAAACCATAACAATTCTCTATCTGGGCCACTATTGAAATATAGGGAGGTCAATCTTTGTTTGTTGGTTTAAACTTAGATCTGCTCCAACAGCAACGATGCTACTTGAGGCTCCTTCTCCGGTTTCAGTTGACATCTTCAAGAAGTAACTATGCCTGCGATATTAAATATTTAGAGCCTCGTGTGAATTTCAGAGAATGGATGACAGAGTAAGCATATTTACCATCGAGTGTCTGCAGTCAATTCAGGATGGAAGGCAGTCGCCAGCAAATTCTTTTGTCGAACTGCTACAATCACTTTATTCTCAGACACAGGATTCTCCTGGAATGTCAAAAAGTAATAAGAAAATAGCAAGAAAGAAGGTAAAAACGAACTTAATATATTCCAGCAGCATGCCGTCATTGGCAATTTCATTTTAGACGAATGATGATCTGGTTTTGTGTGGTAATATAACTGCATATTTGCAAACCAGAACAGAAGCTTTGATAGTGTCTTTTGATATATACTGCAGAATCAGTGTTACTGACGACAGATTTCTGTGCAAAATCTAACTAACTACACAATAGGTGTTATAAACACATGGCATAACCAGGTTTGTGAGTGGTGATTCTAAGAGCCCAAGTCTAAGCGAGATGATGAACAGATCAAATTATTCTAGTCTGATTGTGGTCAACAACTTTCAATCTTAGACATATATCTAAGACAAGACCACACGAAATTTACAGCTTCTCGTATAAGAAAATGTACTTTTGACCGTAACTTGCTCGGCTATCATGAACTTGCAAACTAACTACCCTATTTTAGAAGAAACGAACCTGATTTTTTCAACTCCTTCAAAAGCAAATCCTATATACCCTATCCACAAATAATAGAACTGCCAACCACTTACGGAGCTGGTTGAACTTACCTACCTGTTACATATTAGATGTTTTATGGTTTACAAGGAAATATGGTTACTGAAGATGCAAATGAAGCTGCCAACCTAAACGAAACAAATGAGGCTCGACTAAAGACTGATTATATAACAGTATAACCAGTAAAAAATTCTATACAGAAGAGAACCACAAACCTCTTGAGCTTCAACTGTGGAATTTGAATCCAACACCTTATTGGACGGGACAGGATAATCAGCCAGCACTTCAACTTCTGGTCCTACGTCAAGGATAGCAGGAGCACGGATGAAAACTCCACGAAATATTTCAGGACCTCCTTCTGTAGATGCAAGCTCTGGTACTGCAAGTTCAGCCTCAAAGCTCTGAATCTGTAAGTTTGTGTTTTATGAAAAGCAAAACAATTACCACACAGAATATCAAAATTACGTAAACTTATGTGTTCCAACAGATGGTTCCCTAAATAAGTCAGTTCCTCATAGCTCTTGTTCCTTTTTTATTTATCTATTTAACATTAAAACCAGGTATGCACCCAAGTGGTGGTTTGGGTGCATTACACCCACCTAAAATAACTTCTTTTTTTCCACCAAGAATACGTATTATCCCAGCCCCTCTTGCCCTCCCCCTTTCCTTTATCTAGTTTCAAAGTAATATCTAGTCATCAGACGAGTTTGACCTCCTCCAGATGACACCAAAAATATAAGTAATGGAGCCAATATCGTAATCCATTAGCTCCATGCTCTTTTTTCCAAATACTAACCCTATGAAGTACACATAACAGCACATGAATAAAGTTTCGTGCAAGTGTTTTATTCCCTTTTTATGTCTGTGCTAGTAAAATAACTACCACTGGACTCCTTAGATAAGACAGTGACGTGGTTTTTTTTGTGAAGAAATAGTGGATGTCTTTCTTTTTCTTCTATACATCATATATTTCATCATAATCTAATACATCATTCAGGTCCAATATCGCGCACAACTTTCAAGATTACATGAATGTGTGACCTTCAAAAATTTAGAACTACGGAATCCACAGTTTCCCATTAACAAGCACAGGAACATAGTTGACAGATGAGACTACAGGTAACAGAAATGATATTCAAACACAGTTCAACCAATCAAATACTCTGTGCCACGTACAACTTTTTTTTATGAACTTTCCCAAGTAAGGAAGTCTAGGATTTTTTTTTTTTTTAACACAAACTTTAGGACTCTCTTACCAAGGTAAATACTGACAAATTTACTAATGCAACATGTGTCTCGTCATTTTGTTGCACATGGCATATCTGTCTTGATAAGCACGCTTAACTTGAGAGAATACAGAAGTCAGTGCAGCACCTGACTGCCAAAGAAGTTTCTGTGAACAGTGCAATCTAGGCCGCCAACAAGTTCCTGTCCTCCTATTTTCTGTCCTGAAAAACATGCCACTCGTCTCAATTATAAAGTTTTTGGTAACTTTCATTTGTATTGAAGAAGCAAAATAAAATTTGAAGACTCATAGCAGAAAAGAAAGAAGGAAATGAACCTGTGGCTTTGTTTGCTAAGAAAATAAGCCCTGCACAGGTCCCCCAAACAGGCTTCCCCATTTTAACAAACTCGCGCAAAGTAGGAAACTGTGAACAAAATACATTCATAAATAATTACCAAATATGAAAACGAAGAAAATGCCCGAATTCCTAACCATCTGGTAAGCCAAAAACATATTAGAGTATACAAACAATCAGACAATACACAAATATTTAGCCAAATTCCTTTTGTGCAAATAAGAAACAAAAGGTGGTGGTTACATTTAGCCAAGTAATTTGCTTTTTCAATCAAATAAGGTTATAGTCTATTTTCTCCTTTTTTATCCCCTCTGTTGGAGTTTTAGTATAAAAAGAAAACCAAAATTGTTCATGCTTGGTCAATAGCTCTCCTAACCCACAATTAGTATTATAACAAGACCCATTACCATTTCTTTCTCTTAAAAATTACAAATTTAATCACTTAAAAATCAAAACTATACAACTTTTTACTGGAAATTGAAGTTTATAGCAGTCATTTACACATCAACCCAAGAATTAACATACATAAAAGTACTAAATAAATCAACACAAACCCAGAAGCATAGAGAGAGACCAGGTTGTGGTACTCAGCGAGCTTAGCCATGGTGGTGCTTTCGCCTCCAGGGATTATAAGGGAGGCCACGGATTCAAGCTGCTCCGGCTTCCTTATCTCTACGCCCTTCACCCCAAGCCTTCTCAGAGCTACAACACACACATAAACACACAAACGGTGAGCAAAAACATATATCGAATGCATATGCTGTGAGAGAGGGGGCGGGCGGAAAAAATGGAGTGCCTGCTATGTGTTCGTTGAAAGACCCCTGAAGAGCAAGCACGCCGACGAGGGCCATTTTTGCTCGACGGCTCGGGGAATTTGGGCTGACGATACAACAAACAGAGCTTTTATTATGTTGAGAGTCGAGGGAAAGAGAGAAGGCGTAAAGCGATTGAGTGCACTGCGCCTCTCGTTTCCTGAGTGGCTCCACCTTTTTCCCTTTTTAATGAATATTTAAGTTGTTTACGTAGTAAAATGTTACACGTTTGAGGTCATGGGTTCACTCCTCGCTAGGAAATACTGAGTGCTATTCCTAGTTGTTAAAGATTTTTCGGCTCATGTGTCTTGAATTCGAAATTTAAATTATTGTAATAGTTTTAAAGTAGATTATCTTAAAATATGATTTTTTTATAGAGTCTTTGTTACTTTATGTTTTTGACACAATATTTTATAATGTTAGAATTGTGCAAAAAATATAAGGGTGACATATAATTCATTGAGGTCTTACTTTTGAGAGTCTCCTTAGCATTTTCGTAGATATATGGTTGACTAATTCCTTCATGGTCTTAATAGAACGAAATTGTGCTCTGATACCAAATGTTATTCCTTATCAGTCTACATGACCCTTCTCACCTCCCAACATTCCGCCAATCTCTGACCAGACAATCGTGTGTTTCTACGCATGTGTCCAATATCCTAATAGATATGATGTTGGATTTCTACTCATGCGTCCCGAGTTTGAAACTTCTCCCTCCCGTTACTCATTGTACCAATTTACTAATTTATTCAATCCACTAAAAGCATGAATGTGAAACAAAACTATAAGAAAAACATGATTAATTTAAACCTATGAATCATAACCAACATTCATCAATCCAGAAATAGAAAATAGCAGAAACTCCATTGACATCCACAACGGAAAATTTGACATTGAAACTTTGAAATAGAATCGAAATAATAAAACTACATAATCGTAATAAAGGTCCTCCCCACAGCCTTAGCTAGGGTGATTAGTTCTCCGTACAACAAAATAGAAAAATAAGAAAAAAAACTAAAAATTAAGAAAGACCAAAACTGATCCAAAAACATAAAAATGGGAATGGTTATATTGCTGCTGCGCAGCCAACCCCCATATCCCTCTTGAATAATGGTCATTTAACAACCCATTATTACGCCAAAGGATTTATAACATGATTTTGATCCAATTCATTAGCCAGACCATAACAACACAAAGTCATATAATTCATTTCATTTAAATCCAACATATATCTGAAAATGTAACTTCCAGGGTGAAATAAGATATACACTCATCATTGACCATATTACATCACATTTTCAATAAATTACTAGAAAGATTACTTAACGGGTATAATGAAAGAGCATTAGACATGCACTTTTGAGCAATTATCAGCTGATAATGTGATTAATTAGTTGTGTTTTTTGTTTGCTTGATATAGGTAGACTAATGATATATGTGTATCCCATTCCCAGGTCAGTACGATTATACGTCTGAAAAGAAGCTTCAGAATGCTTAAAAATATGTAAGCTGGCTTCTGTAGACTGAGAGATGGCCTTCTCTTCTTTCAACATTTATAGTGCAGATAGAATTATGCGACACGGAGTTTGATCGGCTACAGACTGTTCCTCCCGCGATGGAATTCGGATGCATCATTTGCTCGGATGTGTATATTGTATCTGGTGTTAGAGAGAGTGCAGAATTTTTTACATTGATCGAGTCCACCAGTAACTATCATTTCCTCCATTGCTTCTTCCATCAGACTCTTATGCTTTCAAAAGTATTAATAGACAATGTCATTAACAGAATTATCACCAAAAAGCGAAGGAGAAGTTAAACAAGCCATAAATATGTCTTCGAATTTCATACCAGTCTAGATACTCTGCTTCTCCAACATCTTTCATTATCTTAAAAGAGCAACATAAAATTTGCTCTACCACTTGATTGATTAAATTAACACATATATGTCACAAGGCGATGCATGACCAAATGGCTACCTGAACTGGACTCGGCAGTGGAACAACTCCCTCTAATTCAGCATTCAAGGAAAGGATGCACCGAAAGTTGTCAAACTGCAAAATTACAAATCAATTTCACCCTTGTCTTTCTATAAATGCCAACAAAGCGGGATCTACTTTATCTTTAGACAATAAATCAACGATCAACTCCGCAGTTGATGCATCTGCAGAAAAACCCCTCTCCACCATTTCTTGAATAAGCCTCACTCCCCTTGATGTGTCGTTGTTATAGAAAAACCCTCGGATAATTATGTTGTACGTGCAACCATCTGGAGAACAACCTCTCTCTTCCATTTCCCTTAGCAAGTTTTCTGCCTTACATGTTAGCCCCCCATTACAAAATCCACTAATCATTATATTATATGACCTGACATTAGGTTGAATTCCTTTTGATGACAAACTACGAAAGAGATCCCATGCATATTCAACTTTTTCAGCTCTGCACGAACCTTGAATAAGAATATTGTAAGTTACAATATAAAAATCCAACTTCTTTCCCTCCATCTCTTCCAACAATTCAACTGCCTTGGGAAATTGTTGGTTTTTACAAAGGCCATCTAGTAAAATAGAATAAGTTTGAATATCTGGAAGTTGGCCTAAAGCTTGCATTTGAGAGAACAAGTTATGTGCATCTTGTATTCTTCCCATCTTACAAAACCCATCAATAAGAGTGCTATAAGTAACCGTATTTGGAACAATTCCCCTATGAGACATTTCCAGAAAAAGCATCCGGGCATCATCCATCCTTTTAAGCTTACAATAGCCATTCATCAATATGCTATAACTATAAGCATCAACCATGCACCCTTTGCTAAGCATTACATCAAAAACCTTTTTCGCCTCGTCCATTTCTCCTCGCAAACAGTAACCATGTATCAGCATACTGTACGTAATAGTATCAGGTTCGACATCTCTTTGAATCATCAATTCGACCACGGTCCTTGCTTCTTGGACCATCCCCTCCATACAAAATGTGTCAACCAAGACATTAAAGGTGTACACATTTGGAAAGATATGTTTACTAACCATTTCATTGAACAATCTTGTAGCTTCTTTCCAATCCTGTAATTTGCAAACTCCATGAATCAAAGAGTTATAGGTCATGACATCTGGGGCAATACCCTTACTCTTCATTTCTGAGAAGAGGTTCAGTGCATCCACAACTAGAGTATCTTTGCAAAGACTGTCGATAATTGTGCTATAAATAACTATGTTAGGCTTGCAAGCCCCTTCTTCCATCTTCTTAATCAATTGGACTGCTGCAGTGTTGTTACCTTTCGCGCAAAGGCCCTTCATTAGAATACCAAAAGTAACCACATCCGGCTTACAATTACCACTCTCCATCATTTTGTTGAAAAGTGCTGCTGCCTCGGCCTCTCTATTTTGGAGAAGAAAGCCGTTGATTAGAGTGTTGCAGGTCGTGACATCCGGTTCAAAACCCAATTTGAAGAAGTTTCCCAAGACTGACAAACCAAACCCCATTTGGTGCAAATGGCAAAAGCAGTTAATGATAATACTCAGAGTATAAACATTAGGACGAATCCCCAACACACCCATTTTATTATTCAACGAGATGACTGTTGAGTAATGTTTCAACTTGGCAAGTTGACCCAACACTTGAGTGAAAGGGATAATGGAAGGCAGAGGACGCCTTTGAAGCATTTCGTTGAACACATTGAGAGCATCCTCGACATTAGTGATTTTCACACGCTGCTGTTGTTGGGTGTTTCCAGATTCGGTCGATTTAGAAGCTCGAGAATGAAACAAAGCCAAGTAATTGTTGAAGAAAACAACAACAGAAGAAGAATGAAGAAGACAAGGCAGCATACCTCTGAGTTTGAGTCTGGTGGTGCTGCTTCTGTTGCCATAACCAACCTTCAAAGAAGAAGAAGCAGCAATCGTTGCCTGCATCATCATCAGCATCTCTAAGTCGGCGATTCAGTGCGTTAATCCTCCACAACAGAGTCTACTCGGGAATAAACCACCTTCCTTGTTGAGTGTGATGGAAAATGCTCTCCCTTGAAATAATGAAATCAAAACCCCATGTTGCTTCAGATAGAGTCTGCTCTTGCGAAATGTAAAACCCAAACAATTGTAATCGATCTACCACCTTGTGAAACAAATATATGAAGACTCGATCCTGCATAAATATCTTAACAAGATACAGCTGCTACTCTAAAAAAGTTTTGGTTATAATGCCACAAATAATGCACACAACCAACGTCAATTTGGAAAATTTAATAATTGATGGGGCATGTTCACATAATTTACGACATCAAATGGTAGTTCAAAGACTTATCAATACGGTTCTATAGCATTAGCATATACTTCTTGAAGGCTTATACAAAAGAAAATAGTATTTCTTCAATTTAATCAGGACCATTCATTTTCCATACTATTAAAGAAAATTTAGAGAAAAAGTAAAGAAATATTCTCTTTTAAGTTGGAATATTGTAGTACTAGCATTATTTTAATATGAAAAAAAAGAGAGAAGATAATATGCAAGCCTTAGTGAGAATTTGAAGTAAGCATGAGAGTATAAGGGTGTGTTTAGAAGTATATTTTAAATAATTAAAAAAAATCGTTTTTGATGAAAGTGCTTTTGGAATCAATCATTAATAAAAGTCAATTACAATTTGAAAAAAAAATACTTGAAGTGTTTTTTGAAAGAAGCACATAACTGGTGCACTACCCAAATTGTCTTTGTATTGGTCTCGTTGTATGTAAACTATTCATTATCTTTACTCTCTAGTTATATTTCTTATGTCAGCTCTGCCAGCCTCTGCAGATTCTAGTTGCTTCAAAACTTCAAGATGAATAATTTGGTTGGTTAAGTGACACTGGACACGTACATTCATTGGGTTCACACGCTGGCAGAACCATGATTTAATATCATAATGTGGAGAGTTTCGCACATCCAAAAGTTAGGAGAGTTGGACTACTCCTCTGTTACCTACCGGATCTTGGCTTTCAAATTTCATCTTGCTTCACTTTCAATACTGACATGTCGTTATTTATTTATACATTTCACTTAGTTTGATAAAATAAGAGTAATGAGACACTTAGGTTCAGCCGTCACCATAACAATCATATGTAGTTTTACCAATTACTTATGAATTATGCATGCAACTTGAATGTTAGTTTTCCTAATGCATATTCTACTTGCGGCAGATACAACGTATATCAAATATGCAATTCGTCTGTAGCATTCATATCAAATGTAAACATGCAAGACTCATTACGCTTTGTGAAAACCCCTTGAAAACCATGAACCCTTAAGACATTGTACTTGCCTTAAGTGAAATTACAATTATTAACCACAACAAGCATTCATCAATTTCAGAGTGACCTTCTAACATAAATTGCATCTGATTACTTATCTAAACATTCTAATGGTAGCTAGTCATTAAGACTAACGATTCATAATTCAAAGTATGCATTCATTATATCATAAGTAATTAAATAAAGTCTGTATATTCATGTTAAGCCTTGTGGCTTCGCACTAGCAAAATGAAATAGTTACGCATATTCATAATCAAAATCAAGGAACATATTATTAAGAAGAAAAAAAATTGAAAACACCTTGGATTAAAATGGCTACAAATCTCCAACAACTTTAGCTGAATTCTCTCTCAAAATCGCATAGAGAGAACCCTAATGGTCGGCTAGATCTATTTATTTAGCAATGAAATCTTTCTTAGAAAATGTCTTCTAAAAACTACGACACAAATATGCTAGAGCTGCCCAGTCACAAATATGCCACTTTCAATGCCCAAAACACCTCCAAAATGGGCACAAGAGATTTTGTTTAGAACTTGAGATGTTCTGAACAACTTTGTAGAAAGGTTTGAACACATAATATATCGTCTGGTACACCAAAAAGTCCAATTAAGCCAAAAACGTCAATCTGCCAGCTTCATGCACTGGTCCTTTATTAATTTGCCATAAATTAACGAGTTGGCACAAAAATCTGAAATTTTGACACGAACAATTTGAAAGACTTGTCTTCCAATAAGAATCACTTCGAATTCGTCCGTTTGATCACTTTTCTCAAGATGAAATCACAAATCCTACATCAGAATAATAAATAAAAGTATAAAAACTTCACCAAAATATATAGAAATAGGGTCAAATGTATAATATAAAATCGGCTAATCATGTACACACAAACACACTTTCTTTTTTTTTGACAACAGGGCATAAGCCTAAAAGATAAGCAAAGATTATATAAAGATATCACGAGACTACAACCTCAACTATATTTGCAATTGGTAAGCAAAGACAAGAAGGTGGAGCTTTCTAAAAAAATAAAATAAAATAAAACTTGGACCCAAACAAGCCAAATTATAAGCAACAAAGTTCATTTCACAGTAGGTATGACGAATTTCAGAAGATCAACTTTGGTGCAATAGAGCACGAGAATTCATTACTAAACTTCTCAAAATGTGATTATCTATTTTTGCACTTTTGATGTATGATATAAAAAAATTCAGTGTTAAGAGGGCATGTTCATGCTGAAAGGGCCCAACATTTCCAATTCTTCCAATTTTCTTCCCCCAGTTGTATTATTTTTTGCTTGTTCTTCATTTCTAATCATTAAAAATCTCATTTCACTTTAAGAATATTTAAGAATCAAATCAATCTTCTTATAAAGAAAAACACTTAATGATTTCACTGGCTTCACGAATTTTTTGAAAGACGTTAGACATTGTTTCTTAAGAGATATTTAAAAATGCAATATTGATTATTTAGGGACTGCTTTTAAGATGGCTAGAAGCACTTTTTTGAAAATAATTTTGAAACCAATCTTTAGTAAAAATGCAAGTGAATTGTTAAAAAACAGTTGAAATGCTTTTGGAACCTATGAACATTTTGTTTCTTTCAAAAAACGCTTTCAATTATTTAAAAGCACTTCTAAATAAATCTTTAAAATAATAAAGTGCTAGTTAATAAGTTAAAATAGCAATTCCCATAATAATTCTCATTTTTTATTATCAGATTGTGCATAAATAGTATGACAGTAAACTCAATCTTTTTTATGGCCAAGTACGATAAACTCACTATTCAATAGTGGAATTTGGAAAACTCGAGGCCGAATCAATTTCTTTCGAACTAACAAATTTTACATGTAATTTAAATGGCTTCTTACGATCATTTGGTTCCTTTCAAAGAGAGAAATTCTCGAAGCAAGTAGTTGTCCATCCCCAACATATCAGAGCAGATTATATACGTCGTTAGCTATACAATTTATGTGTGTATTAAGTTCAAAATACGCCACGTATAAGCACGTGTGTTAAGAGTAATCTCAACTTCTTTCTTGATCCTCATACATAAGAATTATACATTACACCAAAACAACACCAATACAAGCTTTGCTACAATATATTTACGTACGTAATATGATCACTCATTGTACTTTTGGGAGGTCTTGTGTTCTAATTGGCTGTTTGTTTGAGTATTTTACTTGAGGAGTGGTTGCAGGCAGCAAATGAAAGTTTGTACTTCGTTGATTCTGTTACTTGTGTAAAGATTTTGAATGGCTACAGATATCATCATCTTAAAAGTATAACATAAAAGTTGCTCTATCACATGATAGATTAAATTAATAACACATATCATACATCACTAGGCGATACACGAATGAATGGTTACCTGAACGGGACTCAGTAGTTGAACAACACCCTCCAATGCAGCATTGAAGGGAAAGAAGCACCGAAACTTGTCTAACTGCAAAGATGCAAATCAGTTTCGTTGCAGACTTTCTATAAATGCCAACAAAGCAGGATCTACTTCATCTTTAGACAATAAATTAACGATCAACTCTGCAGTTGATGCATCTGCAGAAAAACCCATCTTCACCATTTCTTGAATAAGCCTCACCATCCTCGATGTGTCGTTGTTATTGAAAAACCGTCGGATAATTGTGTTGTACGTGCAACCATCTGGAGAACGAGCTCTCTCTTCCATTTCCCTTAGCAAGCTTTCTGCCTTACATGTTAGCCCCCCATTACAAAATCCACTCGTGATTATATTATATGACCAGACATCAGGTTGAATTCCTTTGGATGACAAACTACGAAAGAGATCTCATGCATATTCAACTTTTTCAGCTCTGCATAAACCTTGAATTAGAATATTGTAACTTACAATATCAAAATCCAACTTCTTTCCCTCCATCTCTTCCAACAATTCAACTGCCTTGGGAAATTGTTGGTTTTTACAAAGGCCATCAAGTAAAATATTATACATTTAAACATTTGGAAGTTGGCCTAAAGCTTGCATTTGAGAGAACAAGTTATGTGCATCTTGTATTCTTCCCATCTTGTGAAACCCATCAATAAGAGTGTTATAAGTAACCATATTTGGAACAATTCCCCTATGAGACATTTCCAGAAAAAACATCCAGGCATCATCTATCCTTTTAAGCTTACAATAGCCATTTATCAATATGCTATAACTATGAGCATCAACCATGCACCCTTTGCCAAGCATTATGTTAAAAATCTTTTTCGCCTCGTTCATTTCTCCTCTCAAACAGTAACCATGTATAAACGTACTGTACGTAATAGTATCAGATTTGATATCTCTTTGCATCATCATTTCGACTATGGTCCTTGCTTCCTGGACCATCCCCTCCTTACAAAATGTGTCAACCAAGACATTAAAGGTGTACACATCTGGAAAGATACGTTTACTCACCATTTCATTCAACAATCTTGTAACTTCTTTCCAATCCTGTAATTTGCAAACTCCATGAATCAAAGAGTTCTAGGTCGTGACATTTGGGGCAATATCCTTACTCTTCATTTCTGAGAAGAGGTTTAGTGAATTGGCAACTAGAGTATCTTTGCAAAGACTGTAGATAATCGTGTTATAACTAACTATGTTAGGCTTGCAAGCCCTTTCTTCCATCTTCTTAAGCAATTGGATTGCTGCACTGTTGTTACCTTTCGCGCAAAGGCCCTTTATTAGAATACCAAAAGTAACCACATCCGGCTTACAATTACCACTCTCCATCATTTTGTTGAAAAGTGCTGCTGCCTGGCCTTTTTATTTTGAAGAAGAAAGCTGTTGATTAGAGTGTTGCAGGTCATGACATTTGGTTCAAAACCCAATTTGAAGAAGTTTCCCAAGACTTACAAACCAAACCCCATTTGGTGCAAATGGAAAAAGCAGTTAATGATAATACTCAGAGTATAAATATCAGGACGAATTCCTGACACACCCATTTTATTATTCAAGGAGATGACTGCCGAAGAATGTTTCAACTTGGCAAGTTGAGTCAAGATTTGGTTGAAAGTGGACAATGGAAGGCAGAGGACACCTTAGAAGCATTTCGTCGAACACATTGAGAGCATCCTCAACATTGGTGATTTTCACACGCTGGTGTTGTTGGGTGTTTCTAGATTCGGTCGATTTAGAAGCTCGAGAATGAAATAAAGCCAAGTAATTGTTGAAGAAAATGACAACAATAGAAGAAGAATGAAGAAGACAAGGCAGCATACCTCTGAGTCTGAGTCTGGTGGTGCTGCTTCTGCTACCATAGCCAACCTTCAAAGAAGAAGAAGCAGCAATCGTTGCTCTTATCATCATCAGCATTTCTAAGTCAGCGATTCAGTGCGTTAATCCTCCACAATAGAGTCTACTTGGGAATAAACCACCCTTGTTGTTGAGTGTGATGGAAAATGCTCTCCCTTGAAATAATGAAATGAAAACCCCATGTAAAACAATTGTAATCTATCTACCACCTTGTAAAACAAATATATGAAGACTTCGATCCTGCATAAATATCTTAACAAGATATTGCTACTCTAAAAAACTTTTAGTTATAATGTGACAAATGATGCACACAACCAACGTCAGTTTGGTAAATTTAATAATTAATGGGGCGTGTTCACATCATTTACGACATCATCAAATCGTAGTTTAATGACTTATCAATTCGGTCCTATAGCATTAGCATATACTTATTGAAGGCTTATAAAGAAGAAAATAGTATTTCTTTAATTCAATCATGATCATTCATTTTACGTACTGTTAAATAATCCAGACTATTAAAGAAAATTTAGAGGAAAAGTAAAGTAATATTATGTTTTAAGTTGGAATATTGTAGTCACTAGCATTATTTTAATATGAAAAAAAAAGATAATATGCAAGCCTTAGTGAGAATTTGAAGTATAAGTATTTGGGTGTGCTTGGAAATGTATTTTAGATAATTAAAAAACGTTTTTTTGATGAAAGTGCTTTTGGAATCAATCATTAATGAGCAGCATGAGCATTGAACAAGATCAAGAGGAGCCTAAACCCACCCCTCGAACATCAGTCTTCAATACGATGAATCGTTTAAGACCTAAAATTTTAGCACTTAATCGCATTGGTGGTCAAGACCGAACCTCCATCCTTAAGAGGCTTAACACACCAACATCCCAAAGCTCTGTTTTCGAAATGTTGTCAATGCCTAGGAAACAAAGCAACACGGCTAGCTACCCTCCGTGACGTTCGGCTCTGGAAAGATTTGAAGAAACCAATAAGCTTTCTAGAAATAGGAAGACAACGCCAAATGAAGAAAAACTCGAGGGTTTAGCAAAAAAAGACGATGTTCGAAGCTTGATTCCTTCAAGAATGAAGCACTAAACAACCTTGGAGGTTGACACGAAAGGACCACTGAAGGTAAGAAGGTGCACCATCATCCACATTGGCCAATCTTCACACTAATAAGCCTAAGTGGATGATACTGAAGAGGATGTCCAAGATGTTTTCTACATCACGATTCAAGAAGGCAAAAAAGATGAAATAATTCCCGAGGAAGACGTCACTGCTGCACTACCACAACTTGAGGATGGGGGCCAAAAGAGGAGCCGAAGCCTATCTTTGTAAGTGTGTTGCTAAGTGTGGACGAGATAGAAGAGTATTACCAACTGTTAATGGAGTAAAAGACGTCTTTGCTTAGACCTACAAAGAAATGCCCGGCCTTGACCCTACCATCACCATACATCATCTTGTAGTTAAGCCTGGAACGCGACCGATAAAGCAAACTTAAAGACGCTATCGATCCGAGCTCATCCCACAAATTGAGGCCGAGATTGAGAAGCTAATCGAAGCAGGCTTTATTCGACATGTGCAGTTCTCTAAGTGGATCTCCAACATTGTCATTGTCCTTAAGAAATCTGGACAAATATGTGTTTGCGTAGATTTCCTCTATCTTAACGATGCTTGCCTGAATGATGACTTTCTCTTGCCAATCATCGAAATCATGATGGCTACTTTAGATACAACCACTGGCCATGAGGCACTATCATTCATGGACGGCTTCTTTAGATACAATCAAATCCGTATAGCTCCCGAAGATGAGGAACTAACAACTTTCAGCACTCCAAAAGGTATCTACTGCTACAATAATGCCCTTTGGCTTGAAGAATGCTGGAGCTACATATCAACGTGCCATGCAGAAAATCTTCGATGACATGCTTCATGAAAGATGTAGTATAGATGTAAGTAGGGTATCGTTCTAGGCCGGGGATTAGGAGGGATTGCTAATCACTCTAAAATTAATTTAAAAACGTAAAAATAAAATTTAAAACACTAAACTAAAGTAAAACACTTAACTAAAATAACTCAAAATAAAACTAACAAATAAACTAAAACAACTCAAAAGACTCAAAACAACTCAAGACTCTAGAAAATACAAACTAAGCTAAAAACTCGAAACACACTAAAAATGACTCAAAATAATGAAAACAATTTAAACACTAGGAATTTAATTGGACGGAATTTAAATTAAAAGATTAAAAATAATAAAAATTAACTAAATAACATAATTTAATAATGGGGGGATTGGTTTGGATGAAACGTAATTTAAACATTAACTAAATTACAGAATTGACAAAAACATAAAATAAAAGTGAACGGATGAGCGACGGATTGGCTAGAGGGTTTTTCTCCACACATGACACAAATGCAATCTAAATTGACCTTCAGTTGTTCTTTTAATAAGTTGTAAATTTCAATACTCCAGATTAATTAGGTACGCTTAAATTAATCTTCAAGTTTTCCTTATGTTATTAAATTGGATGAACAGCATACAACAATTTAACACATTCTCTAAAAGTCCCCTACGTGAAAAGCACAATAGAGATACGATTAAAGATCATTAAACTTTGTGAAAACTATAAATACTGACGAGGCATTCGTAACTATGAAAAGCATGATACTCCTGCCAAGAATTTACTTAACACGATTGTGGATAACAACCTTCACTACTCATGAATATAAGTTCATAACGATTAGGTGAAATTCACTTATATTCTAGCATCAAATTCATGCATGTAAATTAAGTATGCATTCTTAATCAACATACACAAATAAGTTATCAATCAAGCAGTTAAGCAAATTAAATCACAACTCAGAAATCACAACTGAAATTACCAATTCAAATTACAAATATAATCATGGTTTTGAATTAACCTCTAGCCAAAATAAATTAATTACACATCATTTATAAATTAAAACATAAATAAAAACAAAAGTTTGAGGATTAAACCGAGACGGGGTGCAAGGATCTGTTTTGCACCGTGCAACTCCCTTATTTCTGTGCACTGTGCGTTGGCTGGCAGTCTCCGTCTTATTCTTTTTCTCGCCGTCTGTTACTGGCAGCTTGCTACCTTGTAGCTCGCACCCACCTGGCAGCTTGTACTGCCTCGCTGACTCTGGTTTCTTTAGTTCCAAAACCTGCACCGACTGCCTCTGCCCTCCTCGCGCTGCGCGCTCTCCCTTGGCTGCCTTCGATTGGCAGCCCTTATTTCTCTTTGATTGACCCTCACAGCTCGCTCCAAGTGGCTCCTCCAAGGCAGCCTTGCGCTGCCAAATGCTTCAGCTCGCTGCCTTCTGTCCACGCTGCCAGGCAGCGTTTTGCTGCCAGCTTGGCGCGCGCCTTCTCCTGGATTGGCTCACCTTCAATGGGCGTTGCCCTCCTCTCATTTATTTCTGTTTTTCCGAGGCTTCCAAATGGCAGCTCCTCGGCCTCCCTCTATTCAACCTCCAGACCCACACTTATCTCTCCCACTTCGCTGATTGCTGCCCACCGTTTTTCAGTCCTCACATGTTTTTATTCTTTTGGTTTCCTTTAGCTGGCCTTCTTTTTCATTTTTATAATTATTTCCTCTTTCTTTTAGCTGCCAAAGGCAGCTATCACCGACTGCCTTCATCATTTTTTTATTTTCTTTCGGTGGACTCCCCCCACATGTTTCTGTTTTCCACCTGTTATCACACACACACATTATATTTATATATAAATATATATATATATATAAATATAAATATATAAATATATAAATATTATTTTCCAAATGATAAATTCTAATCAACAAGCAAGATAGTTTAAACGAATTAATTACTTAACACTTCATTTATTCTATTTTTATTTTCTTAGCTAGATAAATTCTTAAAACACAAAAATAACGTAAATAGCTCAAAATATAACGAACTAACTAAGAAAAGACGAGTGAATTTGATATAAAAATATGTATAAATATTATCCGATCACTTCATAAGAATGTCGAATGCTATGTCGATGATGTGGTGGTCAAGATAAAAACGAGATTAGATCACTCGAAGGATTTGCGAATAGTGTTCAAAAGGATGCGAAAATACAACCTCAAGATTAACCCGTTGAAGTACGCATTTGGTGTCATATTAGGGAAGTTCCTCGACTTCATCGTCAAACATCGCGGCATCGAGGTTGATCAATCCAAGATCTAGGCCATCCAAAGTAAGCTAAAGCTAATGAAACTACGAGAGTTAAAAAGCTTACAAGGACGGCTCGCCTTCATCAGACGATTTATCTCCAACCTAGCGAGGAGTTGTCAACTGTTCAGTGGACTCATGAAAAAGGATGTTTCGTTCGTATGGGACGAAGCATGCCATAATGCCTTTGAAAGCATAAAAAGGTAATTATCAAGTCCACTTGTCCTGGGGGTGCCTGTGCTTAAGAAGCCGCTCATATTGTACATCGCTGCTCAGGAAAGTTCAGTTGGAGCACTTTTAACGCAAGAAAATGGAGACCAAAAGGAAAGAGCACTCTAACACCTAAGTAGAACTCTCACTGGCACCGAGCTCAACTACTTACTGATTGCGAAGTGAGAAAAGATGATATCATCCCATACTTTAGGCTAACAACTCAACTGCTACAAAAGTTCGAGGCAGTGATATTAGAACATGTGCCAAGAAAAGAAAATCAAATGGCAAAAGCTCTTGCTAACCTAGCCTCGAGTATGGCACTAGGAGAAGACGAAGCTGCAGACATGCCAGTTTACTAAAAATGGGTGATCCTGCTCGTCACTAAAATACTACTGGATGATACAAACATCATCTTAGTACTTCAAGTCAACACTGAAGAGTGGAGACAGCCTCTGATCGACTACTTGGAGCATAAATAGCTTTTGGAAGATCCTATGCATAACTCTGAAATACATCGACGAACACCTCTCTTCCTCTACTACAAAGGAACATTTTACTCACGCTCTTTTGAAGGAGTTCTTCTCAGATGCCTAGGTGAGGAAGAAGCCAATCAAGCTATGGAAGAAGCACACTCAGGCGTATGCAGATCGCATTGGTCTAGGCCAAAACTACACTTCCAGCTCAAGAGAATAGGTTACTACTAGTCGAGCATGGTGAAGAACTACCTGGAACATGCCAAAAGGTGTCAAGCTTGCCAATTCTACGCCAACTTCATACATCGACCACCTAAACTATTACACTCTACAGTTTCTTCATGGTCGTTCGATCCATGTGGATTGGACGTCGTAGGACCAATCTCACCAAAGTCATATATAGGATAAGCTTACATCCTAACCGTAACTGACTACTTCTCCAAGTGGGCTGAAGGCGTACCCTAAGGGAAGTCAAGAAGAAAACTGTCGTCCGTTTCATCAATAAGTATATCATCTACCGGTATGGTGTACCTCGCCACATCATTACCGATAACGAAAAATAGTTCTCCAACCGACTCATGGACAAGCTCTAGGAAGAAATATAAGTTCAAGTAGAACAAGTATTCCATGTATCATGCTCCGGCCAACAGTCTTGCATAAGCATTCAACAAAACGTTGTGCAACTTCTTGAAGAATGTAATCGGTCGAACAAAGAGAGACTAGCACGACAAAATAAGAGAATCACTTTGGGCATATAGAACGACACATATAACTCTTACCCAAGCTACGCCTTATTCTTTCGTATATGGCGTGGAAGCCATTTTGCCACTCAAAAGCCAAATCCTCTCACTAAGGATCACTATACAAGAAGGTTTGACTAAAGAGAAAAATGCAAAGCTACGACTTCAAGAGTTGGAAGTACTCGACGAAAAGAGGCTCGAAGCTCAACAACACTTGGAATGCTACCAACCACAGATATCCAAGGTATTCAACAAGAAGGTCTGCCCAAGGTATTTCTAATTGGAGATCTCGTCTTGGCATTATGAAGGCCCATCATCACAACTCACAAGACAAAAAGCAAGTTCACATCAAAGTGGGATGGACAATACGCAATACAAGAGGTCTACACCAATGACGCCTACGTAATCATGGTGGAAGACGGCCTGAAGATTGGCCCCATAAACTGTAAGTTCTTGAAGCGGTACTATGCTTGAGAAAAAGTTATGCTCTTTGCGTGCGTGAGCCTAAACTGTACACGGCACAATACTCCTTGTTCGTACGAGTTTAAAAGGCGACACTCAATGCTCCTAGCCTGCAAGAGCATAAAACTGCGTACGGCCCACATAAAAAAAAATATTTGAACCACGTCATGACTTGATCCCTTCTCAACTGAGGGTACGTAAGTAACTTGAAATTTCAAAACTTTAAGTACAGTCGCATCATCAACAAAAACACAAACACTTTGAAGTATGAAGAGCAAATTCAATATGTAAATACTTCATTTATTTAAAGGAAGAATTTGGCTACAAAGCCTTATTACAAAAGGATAAAAAAAAAAAAAAACAAACAAAGAAAGAAGGCTTAAAGTACAAAAAAATGAAGGACACTACTTGAAAGTTATGTCCCTAAACCTACGGCAACGACTTTCAAGCAAGCCTTCCAAAGTCTTCAAATCTCTACATCAATAGGAGACAAGGTAAGCACTTCCATGGCCGTACCTTTCCCTAGCGCTAGGCATAAAATTTCCTCTTGGTGCTGAGAAAGTGTAGCTTTCTGCTCCAAGAGAACACCTTGAAGTCATGACGCTTGGATCTCTAACTGCTCTCACTTTTGTGCCAACTCTTCTAGACGCACATGAAAGGAAGCTAAAGAAGTCTATGTGACTTGATAACCTTCCGAAACAACTTGCTAGGAAGACCGACCTTGGGAAATTGACAAGTCTATTGCTGCAAGTTGTTAAGCTCTAACCTCTCAACTCAACTTCTTCGAGGAAATAACATGCAAAGAAGAATACTTAGTCGAGGCAGCCATAAGTTGGCAATCTTGACCCTTAAGAGTGAGGAATAAACGTTACGGTTGTCAATTGTAGAAATAAGCTTCGATAAGTCATCCTTGAGCAAGTAAGGTCTTCCAATGGGCACTTTGATATCCCCTTCTCAATATGGCTCTTGATGTCTATTGCCGCACGAAGGTTGATGCGAAGGATAAGCTGCTCAGTGCCACTAAGGTTCGGCCCTCTCAAAGAGATCTCAGAGCTAGCTGGCAAAGGTGTTGGACGCATGACGGGCTTTTGCATACCTTTACCTACACACGGCAAAGAGGGCAGGTACAAAACGGTCCTTCTAAGCAAGCTACAATAGCAAAGAAAATCAAAATGCTACGTAATTGCACTATGCAACCCCACAACGATTATACAAGTAGTTTCTTGCACTGCATGACAACTTTACCACTGAGGGAAAATTGTGACCAACAGGTACTACATAGTGAAACCCCGCTGCAGTATTTTGCATAACACTACAAAACAACGTCACCACCAAGGGAAAACTATGACAAAAAAGCAATACACAACAAATCCTGCTGCAGTCTTTTGCATAGCACCACACGACAATGTCACCACCGAGGAAAACTATGACCAAAAGGCATTACACAGTAAAACCCCATTGCAGTCTTTTGCACATCACCACACAGCAACGTCACCATCGAGGGAAATCTGTGACCAAAAGGCATTACATAAAGAAACCTCGTTGCAGTTTTTTGCACAGCACCGCACAACAACGTCACTACCAAGGGAAAATTGTGACCAAAAAGCACTACACTGCGAAACCCTGCTATAGTTTTTTTCACAACACCATATGGCAACGTCACCACCAAGGGAAAATTGTGACCAAAAGGCACTACACAGCGTAACCCCGTTGCAACCTTTTACACAGCACCACGTGGTAAAAAGTGACACACTGCCACAAGCACCAGGTAGCAAAAAACGCAGTTACACCCACATCCTGCTCACTCTGCCATCAACTACCACGTCCCTGAAAGCTCCGTGAGAGTCTCAGTACCATGCTTTGTCTTCTCAAAATTAAAGATTTCTAGCACAATAGCAAAGAAATCCATCAGTGAGGTACACATATTATATATAAATAGACTTATTATATATATATGTGTACAGGATGATGGGACAATCACTTTCCATATATATATATAGCCCAAAGAATTAAGTCGTCTTCTGCTCAAAGCAAAAAGGCCTTACAGAGTAAAGGCTTCACAAAGGAGTTTGCTGGCTTTCCATCTTCCTCGATCTCTATCGATGGTAGTGCAGCGATGGCGGTGCAGCAACGATGGCGGTGCAGCAACGATGGTAGGCAGTGCAATGGGTGTGCAGGGGGTGGTGTAGTGACGGTAAGGCAATGAGCAATGCATTTGCTGTGCAATTCTATATATATTGTAGATTTTTTGTTACAAAGTGTTTTCTATTTCATAAGTAATTCTAAATCTACAATGCAGTATATATAGGCGAGAGAAACAAATGGTTACAAGCAACCATCTTTACATGAAACCCTAGAGACTGGTAAAACCTAGGACACAAGCTTTTCCTTAATTTAAGGTGATTTACATCAAATCCAAGGCTAAGAAGTAATCAGGAAGTTAAGTGCCTTAAATCAAGAAGCTGGAAAACTGGCAGTTGACTTATGTATCCATGATTACTTGTAGACTTGATATGAGATGACATGTTAGGGTTGTTGTTGCTAAGGTAGAGCCTTAGTGAATAAGTCAGCTAATTGATCATGGCTTCAAGTGAATTGAGTCTGAATGACTTGTGTTTGAACTTAAGTTCAGATGAAATGGCAGTCCACCTCAATGTGCTTGGTTCTTTCATGAAAAATAGTATTAGCTGCAATGTACATAGCAGCTTGGTTATCACACATGAGAGGCATGAGGCTTGATGTGAGAACCCTAAATATGAAACCAAGCCTTTAAGCCAAATCAGTTCGCATGCAGTGGTTGCCATTGCTCGATACTCCATTTTAGCACTAGATCGTGCTATAACATATTGCTTCATACTCTTCCATGTCACGAGGTTTCCCCCAACGAAAGTGCAATATCCAGTGGTAGATTTTCTATCAATTGTACAACCTGCCTAGTCTGTATCGGTGTAAGCACTAATTTCTGTGGACTGATTGTTTGACATAAGAGTGCTTCCATCCAATAAACCTTTGAGATAACAAAGAATACGTTTAACAAGATGAAGATGTTGCATTGTGGAAGCATGCATAAACTGACAACATAAATAATGTTTGGACGTGTGTTAGTGAGGTAGATAAGCTTACCAACCAATCTTTGGTAGTAGCTTATGTTGGTGAGAGGTTTTCTAGTAGTGAGATTAGCCTCAGTAAGTAAATCAACAACATACTTTCTTTGACAAAGAAACAACCCTTTGTGAGATGTGGCCATTTCAATGCCAAGAAAGTACTTTAATCTCCCAAGATCTTTAAGGGTAAATGTGTGGTGTAAGGAGTGTTTCACGGCTTTGATTTCACTCTTATTGTCACCAGTGATGATTAGATCGTCAATATAGATGAGAACCACAAGTTTTCCACTTGAACCACTTCAAATAATTAATAAGGAATCAACATTGCTTCTTATAAACCTTGCCATTTCTAAGACAGAACTTAGCTTGGCATACCATGCTCTCGGAGATTGCTTGAGTCCATAGATTGCCTTATGTAGCTTACAAACCATTCATTTTTTTCACTAGAGTGTAACCTGGTAGGGGTTGCATGTAGACTTCTTCTTGAAGTTTTCCATAGAGAAAGGCATTCTTTACATCCATTTGGTACAAAGACCAACCACAGTTAATTGCCATCGAGAGTAATACCCTAACAATATTCATTTTTACCACTGAGCAAAGGTTTCCTTGTAATCAACCACGAACGTCTGAGTAAAGCCATGAGCCACAAGTCTACTTTATGCCTTTTTATTGAACCATCTGCCTTGAGCTTGGTTTGTAAACCCACCTGCTTCTAATAGTCTTTTTTCCTGGAGGCAACTTGACAGTGCTCCAGGTATTGTTATTTTACAATGCATTTAGCTCTTCAGCCATAACTAGTTTCCAATGTGGCAAGGAAGCAGCTTCTTGGAATATTCTTGGTTCAACAATCTTAGAGACTGCAGTGAGAAATGCACGATGAGAAGTCGAATACTTTGAGTAATGTAGTGCATCAGAAATAGGGTACCTTGAGGCATAAGTGACATAGTCCAATAGCCTCGTTTGAGGCTTTCTTGTCTGAGTATGATTTCTTCGTGCACCTTGAGTTGGCTTTGATGATTGTACATTATCGACTTGATCTTCATAGCTATGCTCAATGTCCTCTTGTGAGATGACCTGTGGATTTGAGGGGTTTGTGACTTGGTGCACCTCCCCATTGTCTTAAGTGTCATGTCTTGATAGAACATCATCATCTTGTTCTGTGTACATAGGTAACAGGAACAAGACAGCAAAGACTCCCCCTTACTAAGAGCATGCTTTGGTGGTTGGAAGAAATGAGTGTTTCATCAAACAAGATATCTCTGGAGACAATACATTTGTTGGTGAGGGGATTGAAGCATTTGTACCTCTTTTGTGTAGATGAGTACCCTATAAACACACATTTTACAACCCTAGTCTCTAGTTTGTCACGATGTTAAGGCTGCAATGAACAAAGCATGAGCAACCAGACACTTTTAAGTGAGACAGGTTGATAGGCCTCTTTTCTAGAGTTTCACAAGGAGATTCAAACCCTAGAACACGACTTGGGAGTCGGTTGATGAGGTATGTAGCTGTCAAAACTGCATAGGACCAAAACTTCTTTGGAATATTCATATGTAACATTACTGCACGGGTCTTTTCAAGTAGGTCTCGGTTCTTCCATTCAACAATCCCATTTTGTTGCAGGGTTCCCACACAGCTAGTTTGATGTACAATTCCTTTTGAACTCAAGTATTGAACCATGGTGTTGGATAAAAACTCAGTGCCATTATTTGATCTTAGTGTTTTAATAGTTGAATGTAATTGGTTTGACACAAGTGTATGAAAGTCTTGAAAGATAGTTGAAACTTCACTTTTAGCTTTCATGAGATAAAGAAAAGTGACACGAGTGAAATTATCCACAAATATGACAAAATATTTGTAACCTTCCATTGATTCAATAGTAGGACCCCATGCATTAGTGTGAACAAGTTTGAAAGGTATGCTAGACCTAGACATTGAGGTTCCAAAAGGTAACCTAGAAACTTTGAGAAATGACAAGTATCATACTTAATCAATGGGTGACAAAACTTGGGAAATAGTTTGACAAAACAACTTCAGATGGATGGACTAGCCTTTGGTGCCAAAGTTGTTGATCTTTAGAAGAGCTTGGTTAAACTTGAAGGGCTTTTGACAAAAGGGGCTTCGTGTAATAATAATGGAGACTATTTTGATAGAATCCTTCACCAATCATCCTCTTGGTGAGAGCATCCTAAAAAATTACATTTGTGGGTGAGAATATGGCTATGCAATTTAGTGTTAGTGAGTTGTCCTACGGACATCAACTGAAATGGAAAAAAGGGTACGTATAAAGCAGTAGACTTTATGGTGTTTGAGACTAAATCTAGTTTTCCTTTTCCCATGACCAAGACATTTTTTCCATTTGCAACTGACACATGAGATGGTTTTGACAAGACTTGAAAATCATGTAAGTTTGAGGCTTTATTTCTCATGTGATCAAAGGCACTCGAGTCAATTATCCAACAATCATGATTAGAACTAGTTTATAGTGTAGTTAAGAATGCTTTGAATATACCTAAGACTGCATCTCGTGAAACATGATCATGATCAGCTAGAAATCCTGCAAACTGTCCAAGAAGTAAAGTTTGTTTATTCCTTTCACCTTTTGACGTTTGTGCAACTTCTCCATGATTCTTGGTTTGCAAGTAAGCTGTAAACACTTTGATAAGAGTAACAGGATTGGTTGTAAAATCCATCAAGCTATGAGTGAGTGAGCTGGCAGCATGGTTGGCAATATGCTTAGTCGAACTGCAACAATCATGTTTTTCACCTGTCCTTTTCTTTGTCCTTGTTCTTACCTGCAGAACAAGAAAAAAGAGAACAATCAGTCGGAACCTAAAATCAAACTTCTAGCCAGGAACCGACTGCCTGGAACCCCTTCCCTGATTGCTTACCTAGCATCGCTCTACCGAGGAAATAGACAAGACAACAGAAGATACAACTTCTTCCTAGAAAACAGATAAGGCAAGTGAAAATGATACATCGAAACATGTGGAGAATCAACAAGCACAACAAAACACGTGACGATGCATCTACTACTTCTTCAAAAGCAAAAGTATATCATATCATTAGGGTTACAAATACTCTAGATTTGACGGACTTGTTTTGACTCTCAAATTCCTGAGTCGGCTCGCTAAGACGTTGCCAAGTGTAGCTGCTCATGGTTCTATTTCATTCAAGATCAAGTCTCGACGACCCTTGAAGAAATCATAAGTCCGATTCAAGATCAAGTGTCCACCACTCTTGAATCAAATTCAGCTGCAGATAAAAGGGGTAAATTCCGACCTTTGGATGAAAATAGAAAATCCTTCAGCCTAGTTCAAGATTAAGCCTGTGGGAAGTCAATAATTGGAGGAAACCAGAAAATCCACAAGCCCAGTTCAACATCAATCATGTGGAAATTTAACAAGCATAACAACTGCACGTGCTGATTCATCCCCAACAAGCTGAATATCACTTTCCACGAGAAGCTACTCGTGGTCCAATTCAATTCCAGATTAAGCCTCTACGGCTCTTGAAGAAATTTCAAACAAATTTCAAGGTCAAGCCTTGACGACCCTTGAAGAGCCCAATTCAAGATCAAGCCTCTACGGCCCTTGAAGAAATTTCAAACAAAATTCAAGATCAAGCCTCGACGACCCTCGAATCAACATTTACATTGAGGGACTTCAAAAAACATCTTCTACACGTGACAAGCACATGTATACGACGCACCTTGAAGTGAGGGCATTTGTAGACATCAAAATTTCGGTGAAATAAATGTTGACCAATGCATTAAAATTTCAACGTGCTAAGACATACATGTCACGTGCCATGTATTGCCTAAATTGTACACGTAGTGTGTGACTTAACAAAAAAAAAAGTCAGCAAGAAGGATACTTATCAACACTTGGTAGAAATGATTTATTTTATCTGATTATTTAAATTCAAAATCAAGGCTTAAAAAACTCTATAAATAGCAAGCCATTTCATTCATTTCATTCCACCAATTCACATACATTTTCTCTACTCCCAAATTGGATGAGAATTCATTCCCCAAAATCCTTAAAGCTTTGAAACTCTAAAGCTCTCAAGCATCCAACCTCCCAAATTCCCTAGAATTCCGAAGGATCAAGAAAACTCTCTTCGTTCTTCGTCAACACCTTTGAAGAATCAACAAATACCACCTACACGTGCCGGTTCTTCCCTCATCACAAGCCAAATCCTTGAGGCCCTTGTTCATTCAAGATCAAGCCTGGACAGCCCTTGAAGAAACTTCCAACCGTACATCCAAGATCAAGTCACTGCGACCCTTAGATCATCAATCGTCACAAGAATCAACAAGCACAACCACATGTGCCTGTTCTTTGCTCACCCCAAGCCAAATCCTTGAGGCAACTGTTCATCCTGGATCAAGGCCCAACGACCCTTGGATCAACAACATATCAACAAATCTACACCTTACAGAGATCAAATTAGAGGATCAAATTGTAAAAGAGATTGTAACCCAAAATCATTAATACAAAATATTATTTTGTACACGTGTTCTTGTTTCATTTGTCGTAGGAAAATTTGTGTTTACAATGATTAAGATTCGATCCCCAACAGAGTCATGAGTCATCCTTCCTTTTATTGCATGTTATCTAAGATCTTAGCAGATAGGGTATTGATTACTACTAATGCATTCCAATTTTAGAACTCTCATCTCTCTAAAATTGTTGTAATAGTTTCGAACCCTTTTCATTTCTCTTAATAACAATAATTTGTGTTTTTTAAAAAGGCATATTTGCAAGAAAAATCCATGCAAAAAATGGTAGGACAATTGAGTAAATTTTTCGAAATTTTTATGGGGAAAAAAAAAAAACAATACTTTCATGTTTTGTGGGTGTTTCGTTCCACTAGACAATCATTTTCGCAAATTGGAGATATTATATTTTGAAATGATGATATTCATAATTAGGACGAGGATACTCTCCAGATCTTCTTTGTTAGGATTTTAGGAATCTTATCCATTTATCGTACATTGTGCAGTCAATTTTCATTAGGCAATGTTTGTGTTTAATTTTAAATAAAAAAAATTCAAAATGATTTATAACAACATGATGTACGAGAAACGAATAGGATGTGAAGATTCCTAAGATCCTCGCAAAAAGAATCTTATTGGGATCCAAATACTTATTATTAGTAGGTCGGGTGGTGAAACCTAGAGAACAAATATCAGGTCAGGCCCATCAACCTTTAGTTTTTGCCTTTTTCCTCTGGATCATGTGGGCCCATTAAGCTTTAATATACACATTTAATGGGGCACGTTACTATAGTGATGAAAAAGTGTTGAATCATTCATCTTCATGATAAATGATCAGCTTGTCCTGAAATGACCTAACCCAATAGGAAAATTCCAAATCATTGAGCCTTTCGATACAATCAAATAGAAAGCTCCAAGAGCGCTATATTCTAGGAGCTCATTGCATGACGGCGTGGGTTCAAACTCCTTCGGTAACTAATCTAATAAATCTATCGTTTGACAAAAAAGAAAAGAAAATGAGGCACATGATTGAGAGAGCAACCGGTGATGAGATGAGGCTTTCCCTCATACACGTTTAAGTTATACATTTGAACGAGAGTAGTTAGATCATTTAACTTAACGGAATCTAATGACTCTTAGTCAGATGTATAATTTAAATGTAAACTTTTGATGTATACTAAAACAATTCAGTGTTGAGAGTGCCTCTACGTGCTGAAACGCCTTGGATGTAATTCCAACATTTCCAATTCTTCCAATTTTCTTTCCCAATTCCATTATCTTTTGCTTTGTTCTTCATTCCCTATCATTGAAAATCTCATTAATATTTAAGAATCAATCAATCTTCTTATAAATAAATAAAAAATTAATGACTTCACTGCTTCTCAAAGAATTTTTTGAAAGATGTTATTGATAGTTTAAAAACGTTATCATGCGCCTCTTATTTAAAAGAATATAAGAGAAAATATACGTAGAGGTGCATGGTGATGATATAAAACGTCAATAATGAAAAATAAGCATGTTCATGAACATTTAGGTAATAATCATATGATGTGTGTGTTTGATTAATTTGAAAATCATATGATGCGTCATCAATAAAAAATAAGTATGTTCATCAACACTTAAGTAATAATATAATCATCAACAAATACGTCATATGATTTATAAAATTTAGTCTTCCTAACATTACCTTTGCAATTGATATTATTGGTAAAATGATGTAATTGCATCCTATTAAACAGACGACATGAAACTAAGCGTCGTTTTTGCCTTCTCACTGACTGGGCCAATTGGGTAAATTCGAAGTGGTCCACGAGAAAATTTTGATAGCCGTTAGAAAGAAAGAGCTCCCTGGTCGCTTACATTTAAACCACGGGCTCAGATTCACTCAATTCAAACATCAATGCAATCAAAACGTAACGCTCACAATCCCTCTGATCCTAAAAACAAACGCTCTCTCTCTCTCTCTCTCTCCGATCTTCGTCCAAAATTCACAACCCTCTCTCTCTAGAACTCGCATTCTTGCTGTGATCCGAATCCATGGAAGGTACTCTCCTTTCTCTCTCTCTATCAAATTATTTCTTCTTCTTTTTTATATTTAATTTCTTGTTAAATCGTCGAGCGAGCGGTGTAATAATCGCGAATGTTTCCGCTTTAATTCAGGTCAAACGGCGGAAATGTTTCTAAAAAAAATGAAAAGACCTCGTTCCATATCACGACCCCAAGCCCTCTTCGACCTCTGATGCAGGTTCGTGTTCTTGTCTTATTTTATTCAATTTCCCCTCCTTTTTAATTTTTTGAATTACAAGAAATGTTGAATTTAAGGTTCAGATTCGATTGTTACTGCTTCTTATAATTTTATATTTACTTTCGGTCCAAGAAAATGTAGAATTGTGAAATTTTCTGATTCGATTTCATCCCTCTTTTTCTTCAGTTAAAGCCCTAGAGACGATTACAACCCAGTTGGAGAGTGACGTGAGCGACAAGGGTGGGTAGTTTCTGCAATGCTTGTCTTTTTTAATCTTTAATTTTGTAATAAAAATTGGGAACATTTTCAACTGAACTGTTACATTGTGAATTTCAATTGAGTAGTTGAGTTGTAAGAAAATGGAAATGTTAACTTTTGAGTGGTCGTTGAAGTTAGGCTCTAATTATAACATTATTTTCATAATGTGCTCCGGATATTGCTACCAAATCCATCGAGGGAGATTCTGAGTTGATTGGTGAGAGTCGCACGTCGAACGGAACTCAAGAAGGTTCTCCATGTCAGATGACCCTTCCCGTTTTGTATAGGTTCACTGATTTGACGAAAGCTTAGAAAGTGATTGGAAGCATTTGTATATTCTTTCTGTTTTGAATCTCTCGGCAAATTCACTAATCGTTCTTATTCTTTAGGATTTGAAGTGAGAGCATACTGTCTTGTCTAATGAAGTCAAGCACACAATGAATCCCTTTCCGGACCCTGCAGTTCTAAACATCATTCTGCTGCTAAGTGAGTCCTTTTATATTTGATCACTCACGATTATATTCTAACTTTCCTTCTCCCTTTGATTGTAATTCGTTGTTTCTGGATGTCTAGGTATTGAACATGAATTTTTAAGGGGAACAAAAAAGACTTTACAATGAAGTGATTGATTAGTGAGTCGGTCCAAATGTAGAAGCTTCATCAGAATTGCCCTGGTATGCTTTCTAAACACCCACTTTATAACTGCTGCTTGCTATGGCTGTGCTTAGAAACATGCATAGGAATTAACTACTAGATAAACAAGATTAGGAATGAGCTTAGAGACTTAGCAATTCAACGATAGGCTAGGACCCCGTATCTGCTTGTCTGTTTTGACTGTCCTCTGCGTGAAATTCGATTGCTTTGAACTGCTTACATTTTCTGCAATATGAAAGCCTTAGAACTGCTCGGTTAATGTGAATGAATGAATTGCTACTGGGTGCAGTATCCAGTTTTGATTGCAACCTGCAAAAGCTAAAGTTTTTCAGTCAATTGCCTGTTTTTATCAACCTAGTTTTTTCGCAATAGAAGTTTCTGCGAGAAAAAACTTTCTTTGAAAAGATAAGAATTTTATCCAACAAAATAGATGCTTTTTCGAATTAAAAACACTCTTTAGGCAAACAAGAATTTTCATAGCTAACAATTTTTACAAAAAATAAAATAAAATAAAAAGTTAAAAATACAAAATTTTAAACTAGTATTATCGAAAGCAAAATGTTTTTTTTTTGGATTTTTTTCAAGTTACGATTTGAAAATTGGACTGCCTCTTAATAAGCACTTTAGTAACGTCTATTGCTACTGGGTGCAGTATCCAGTTTTGATTGCAACCTGCAAAAGCTAAAGTTTTTCAGTCAATTGCCTGTTTTTATCAACCTAGTTTTTTCGCAATAGAAGTTTCTGCGAGAAAAAACTTTCTTTGAAAAGATAAGAATTTTATCCAACAAAATAGATGCTTTTTCGAATTAAAAACACTCTTTAGGCAAACAAGAATTTTCATAGCTAACAATTTTTACAAAAAATAAAATAAAATAAAAAGTTAAAAATACAAAATTTTAAACTAGTATTATCGAAAGCAAAATGTTTTTTTTTTGGATTTTTTTCAAGTTACGGTTTGAAAATTGGGCTGCCTCTTAATAAGCACTTTAGTAACGTCTATAGCTAGACGTAGCAGAAGTTCGGTGGTCTAAGTGTGGTTTCAGCCTTTGATCATTCACATTGAATGTGTTACCACTTTTACTCATTAATAATGTCGACAGCCCCATGAGGATAAACGTTAGTAACCTGGTGTTGCTCGTTCCAATGGGACTTCAACTTCTGTGGAAACAACTTCAACCTTCAATTAAACAACAAAACTTTATGCCTTGGTTTAAACTCTTTCCTGAATTTGATTGTCATGAAACGCCTTAGTTTTCTCCTTGTAAAGCTTCTCACTTTCATATACCTTATTACAAAGTTCGTCCAGCTCATTGAATTGCAATTTACGATTATCACCGATATAAAAATAGGCAAAATTTAGCTGTTTGATAGCCCAGCACGCCTTATGCTCTAGCTCTATAGGTACACTCTTTATCATAGACGAGCCGTAAGGGACACATCCCAATTAGAGTTTTATATGTTGTTTTGTACACCTGTAGAGCATCGTTTAATTTCAGGCTCCAATCCTTGCGAGTGGAGCTGACTGTTTTCTCTAGGATGCGTTTTATCCTCTGGTGGAGACTTCAACTTGCCCAGACATCTAAGTATGATATGCAGTGGCTACATGATAGGTGATCCCATATTTTGCAAGGAATGTATTAAAAGGTTTATTCAAGAAGTGCTTAGCTACATCACTGATAATAGCTCTTGGAATATTGAAATACGGAAAAAATAGTACCTTAGAGGAAATTCAGGACCACTGGCCCACCCATGACGCAGGTTAAAGGAAAGACCTAGGAGTGTATGGCCCAAGGGTTCATAAAAGGTCGCCCCGAGCACTCGAGCCGATCGAGACAAAAAACAGAGTTACCCAGATGTCTAAGGATGATACGCAGTGACTACACAATGAATGATCTTATATTTTGCAAGGCCTAAGATGACACTCTGAAGAAGAAGACGATAAGAGAGGGATTGACTCGCCAGCTTGGAAGAGAAAATGAATGACGTACTTGCTGATGTCGGAGATATGAATGAGGTGGGGAACCTTCTCCACATCCAAATACCCTGCTCCAGGAAAAGTATGATGACCTCTTGATACAAATCAACTAGACAAACAAGAAGATTGACAAGACTTCCAAGTAAAGGGCTTGTCCTTTCTTTGGGATGTCGGAATCGAAGATGAAGATGCCTGTGAAATCATCAATAAGAAGCTCTGAGTAGAGGAAGACGTTCGGGACGAAAGGGCGACAATTGTCGAGCAAGCACTAGGAGGCTCGATGGGAACTCTGGTTGGTCCCTATCACTTGAGAAGCACCTTGAGAGAAGTTATGGGATAGGAAATAAAAAAGACAAATGGTATCAGCTTGGAGACATTAAGCAATTGTCCAAACTAAAGAATTCTGATTATTTCGAAGAGGATGTGCTACTGTCATTCTCTAAGGAGTTACTTGACAAGCCGACAAGTGAGGACACTAAAGCGCTCAAGATGGAAAGCTACGAGGGGCATACTGATCCGTATAACCGTCTCTATGGGTTCATATATGCCGTCAAGTGTTGAGAGAAGCCGACAAGTGAGAACACTAAAGCGCTCAAGATGGAAAGCTACGAGGGGCATACTGATCCGTATAACCGTCTCTATGGGTTCATATATGCTGTCAAGCGTTGAGAAGACAACCATGCCACCAAATCCAAGTTATTTTTTATTACCCTTATTAGAGCTGCTTGGGATTGGTTCAAGCAAATAGCCCCAGTGTCTATACCTCTTTCTTGGGATTGAGGTAGGTTTTCCTGGACACCTGTGTGATTATCTTTAAGAGGCAGTGTACACCGACTGGTCTTGCCTGCGTGAAACAAAGTCCGAATGAAACCTTGAGAGATTATATATCTAGATTCAAAAACCACACTAGATGCAAAAGATGTGATGAGGCAACGAAATAATGCCTTCATGGGGGTTTTGCTAGTAGCGATTTTTACTTCCATTTGACCCAGAATTCCCCCGAGACTTTCAAGAATTTGTTCCGTGAGTCAACCAATTACTTTTAAGCTGAGCAACTTAATAAGACAAGGATTAACAAAACAAGGATATAGATAATTGCCACAACGACAAGGATTAATAGGCTGAGCATGTCAGCTAAGAACAAGCAAGTCACCTAAAGCCAATCAGAAAGTTATGTATGACTGCCCGCCAAAAAGGGAAAAAGTATGAGAATTACTAGCCCAACACAGAGAGTCACTCGAAGGGATATGACAGGTACAAATCCTATACCTTCATGAATACATCTTAGAGGTAAATGTTCCCTTTTGTGGAGCGTTAACTCCCAACCACTTGAAGGGTAAAAACGATTTTTACAGGCAGAGAGATGATACCAAAAGTATTTTTGGTATCAGAGAGACCACGACGGCATTGTCGACAACTACATGGATCTTAAGGATGACATATAAGCACTCGTTCGGTGGCGACTTATAGAATACGTAGTCAATAGTTCCTCGGCCCAGCCCAAGCATTCCATTGGCATCGGGTGCCACTGCAAATTCTGATCTGGTAAGAAGAAAGGTAATCTAGACTTTGTCCAGATGATATTCACTAGCAAGGAATTCTAATCAAGATAGCTTATGCTCGGGTGTTGTGCTAAGCAAGATAGCAAGGATATTCACTGCAAATTCTGGTCTGGTAAGAAGAAGGCTTATGCTCGGGTGTTGTGCTAAGCAGCTTCGCATTCCTACTTAGTCGGAGAGGTAAGCCAACCCTCAAAGCTGAAAAGATTGTCAAAATAACTTGTCGTGTTTAATGAAGATGATGAATTCGGAGTTTTGCAACCCCATGATGACCCCCTGCTCATCTTGGCAAAGATAGCCAATTATGAGGTTACGCGAGTCTTTGTTGACATTTGTAACTCTATAAATGTCATCTTTTTCTCGACATTCGATCAGCTACAGGTCAACAGGGATCTCTTGTGCATAAACATAGAACCCCTTATATCGTTTGGGGACATTCTAGTACACCTAGTCAAAGAAACAAACCTTACGTTGTCAATCGGGGCTCATCCTAGAAAGGCTAGCTTAAAAACCAGGTTCACAATTCTGGACTGCCCTTCAATTTACAATGTTAACTTTGGATGACCGTTTCTCATCGAGATGGAGGTGACGATTAATCAAATGATGCTAATGATGAAGTTCCTGATTCCTAAGGAGGGGTAGGAATGATTAGAGGCAATTAGGCGCCAACAAGAGTGTGTTACGCGTCATCAATAAAAGTGAAAACTAAGGTGTCCATCGAATGATTCGTACGAATGCTTGGACGCCTGAGGCTTTTGGCCTTAATCTCAGGTGTTACTATTTTGTAGGTACATTTTCGTCAAAGGAGAAGATGGCAGAAATTTGCATCCACAAATTGGTGCTTTTATTGAAAGTCTTGATTCACATGCCCAAAGAAGACTCTCGCATTCAAAGTTTATCATTTCTCGTTCATTTGTAGATTTTTTGTATGTTCATATTCCTAGAATTTTTTTGTAAAGTTCTTTGAATAGATGTAAAAGAAAAGTACAATGACTAGAATTTCGAAAACCATAACGAACAGAACTTTATACGTTCAAAGATTTGGACCAAACGAAAGAGATCAAGACATAGCCTCATCGCGACGATCCACGAGGCTTAACACGACGGCTAGTAGAGCGGCGCCACCCCTACGGGGCACCACAGTGGCAGCCACCACGACAGTGACCACCGTAGCAGTAGACCCAAACCCTGCCACAAGAGAACCAGCCCAGCATAAAGCAGCCCACATCCAGCAGGCCCACGATGCTGCAATGGCAGCTGAGGCCCAGGCAGCTGCAATAATTGGAACAGCCCAGGACTCGCAGACCCAAGACCAGTACGAGCCTAGTGTGCTCCAAAGTCAAGCCTAAGAACTGCAAGCCCAAGGTGCAACGTAGGCCCCATACGCACCAAAGGGAGCCCAACGCATGCGCGCTCCTACAGCCCAGCCCATGCCAGTGGTCCACCTACTCTTGTGACTCAACCCGTTCTCGTGGTCTAACCTATCGTCCAGCCCATTCCTCTGACCTTCAAGTAGCCCAAACTGGTCGAAGACCGGTTCAACAGTCCCAATTTTAGATTTCTAAACTGAGATTGAACTAAGGGTACTTTCACCCAATTTCTCCACAGATTTGACATTTCCCAATTCAAATCTTGCCCTCGAAACCCATTACACTTCCACTACACAAGGAGATGCATACCGTCCAAACTCTTCCAACCCAAATGGCAAACAACACTTGTCCCAACAAGTCATAGAATTGACAAGTACCCTTACGCATCAGACGACCTCAGTGAATTAGCTATTGCAGCGTACCGAGATACAGCTTGCCCCAGACGAGATGTCTCGAAGTAGGACAAGAGCAGACGACAAACCTCTTTAGCAACATTATGACTCAGTATCCTCTACGATCAATCCTGTATGGTCCAGATGTTTCTCAACGAGTAATGAAATAGGCGTTGGAACTTGGCTAATACGGCTTAGTTTTTCGACCCCGCATGACTATAATGCGCAAGCTTTGGTGAACTTCATAGCAGAATTCATGCTTAGACTAGGCAACGCAACAATGCGACCCAATAACGCCCTAGAGGCAATGGAACACGTCCTAGCCAAGCCTGCTTCACCCGATGGAGACTTCTAGCATTTGCACGTCGATGACGCATCCAACTATAAGGGCTCGGGAGTAGGCATGGTCCTTGTCACCCCTGACCGTTCGATGCTCGAGCAGGCAATCACTCTAGGCTTCAAAGCATCCAACAACGAAGCAGAGTATAAAGCCCTACTACTAGGCCTCCGAATGGCAAAAGACTTGGCAATGAAAAAGCTTGCAATTCATTCTAATTCCCAGCTAATCACCAACCAGACTACTTGGAGTACACGACAAAACATCTGAAAATGGTGCAATACCTAAAGCCATCCTAGGCTCCGCCTTCGACCATCAACTCAAATGCTCTATTCCGGTGGAATATCTAAATAAGCCAATAGAGGCGTAGCCAGCAGCCGAGGTGTCACAGGTTAATACAACTCCAAATTGGCAAGATTCCATTTATAAACTACATGGTCAATGGTACACTCCCCATGGAAAAATTGAAGTCTAGAAAGCTCCATACAAAGGCAGAACGCTGCTGCATATGGAACAACATTCTCATCCGAAAATCCTACATTGGACCACATCTCCGTTGCCTAGCGCCTCCTGATGACCTAAACGTTCTAAGTTCAATCCACAAAGTCATTTGTGGAAATCACTATGGTGGTTGATCCTTAGCATAAAAGGCTCTTAACGCAAGCTATTGATGGCCTACTATGCATTAAGACACTAAGGAGTTAGTTCAAAAGTGTAACCGCTGCAAACGTTACAAGCCAGTACCAGCACTACCTGTCAATGAACTACACCCGCAGACGAGTCTTTGGCTGTTCATGTAGTGGACAATTAACTTGGTAGGGCCAATGTCGCCCACTACTGGGGGCAGAGGCATGATGATCGTGGCAACTGACTACTTTACCAAATGGGTGGAAGCAGAGCCCATGACAACCACAACTCAGACGAACATAGAGCACTTCATATGGAGGAACATCATTTGCTGATTTGGCATCCCTCAATCCATCGTTATAGACAACGGGCCCACAATTCGTAAGCAAAGATTTGGCGAAGTTCTTCCAAAGATATGGCATCAAGCAGCACATGTCCACGCCGAGGTATCCTCAAGGCAATGGGTAGGTCGAAGCATCTAACAAAACGATTTTGGACTGCCTAAAGAAATCCCTCTCCGACAAGGGAAAATGGCTAGACAAATTTTCTGGATGTCATGGGCGTATTACACAACCAAATTATAAGTAATCGGTGTGAGAATGTCATCTTGCCACATTTCTCCTTGGCATTTGGTTCAGAAACAATCATCATTTCTAATGTCATCTTACCAAGTATCAGCACTTCACTGCCAAGCATTGAGCATAACAGAAATGAGATGACCCCAAACTTAAATTTGGTAGAGGATAAACATGAGAATGTCATCACCTGCATTACAGCTTACCACCAGCAATTCCTCTCTAGTTACAACAAAATGGCCAAGATTCAGCAGTTCCAGCCTGGAGATCTAGTCATAAGTACCATGTGTGACCTCTTGCTACATCAAAGCCCAAAGACTTAAGCAGCTTGACGGGCACCACCTCGCAAGGCAATGACTATCCAATTGTGTTTGGGCCCAAAATAGCGATTTGGGCCGGGTGCAGAGGATTTCTCGGCCCAGAGGCCCAATACCAGACGCGGAGGATATAAGAGATGGGCCGGCTAAAGTAGGGTCAGCCGAATCTCATTCGAAGAAGGATTTCTAGAGAAGACGGAGGAAACCCAATGAAAAATGGGATCTCAGCAAAAGACCTAGTAGAAGCAGGAACGACTAAGAGTCCCAATCCGAGTAGAGTTATGATTTGATCAGAAGGGGGTTTCAGCCTTTATAAATATGAAGGCAGTGGCAGAGAAAAGGGATCTTCAACACAACACACAAATCTGCCCTGCGCAATTTCTCGCTCTACGCGAAACCTCTCAACACCTTTGAGAATTTTATTTTATTTTCCGCCTCCATACCTTCAGTTTGGATAGACAGCACTGTGGAGGCAACCGATACAGTTTGGATAGACAGCACTGTTGCCGTAGAACCAACCGTCCGTGAAGCATCTTCAGTTTGGATAGACAGCACTGCGACAGGGTCGATTGGTTATTTATCCCAGTCTCGGCCGGCGAGGGTTTTCGGATCCCCATCGACGGAGGTCATCTCACCAGCCATCTCGGCGAAGTGAGGTGTTACTGATATCTAAGCTCGGTGCCTTGACGCCGAGTTATTTTATGATCGCATATTCACAAGTGGGTTTCAGAGTTCGGCATCGAGACGGCCGAACCACGTTTGTTGTCAAAACCTTCATCCGTTTTGAGTATCTGTGCCCGTACACATTAGTATCGATTCGGCGTGGTTTTACCTTCACCAATACGGTGACCATTGCCGAGTTGGACGACGACGAATCGTGAGCTTTGTAATTAGCAACCATGTCTTCAGGTTTGAGGACTCAAAGGCCGAGACGCGTTCCTTTCTCGGCCGCAATTGCAGGATTCAGAAGTCAGCCGCGCGCATCAACGCAACATCAAGACATTTTACTCCTTGGCCGAGCCCGGCCGATGAGTTGGCACGCCCCGCACACATTTGAAGGACTTAGTTAGTCTATTATTTACTCGGCCTGCGCGCCACGTAGGCTAGGTGATTTTTGTAGTCAACATTTTGGCACGCCCAGTAGGACCTAGTGCTAAAACTACAAAGTTCATGCCCGTCGAGACTCGATCGATAAAGAAGAAGACAGGGATGGGAAAGTCTAACGCCGCTCCAGTAATCCGCAATATGGGTTTCGAAAACTCATCACAGACGGAAATCCACGACGCCGTGACACCTAATTCACATCAAGAAAAGGAAATTGTTCTTGGTGAGCCACCCCATCACACCGGAGTTGTCACGAAGGTTACAAAAGACAGTCTGGTCGAAGGGACTGTGGAAGATTGTGATGAGGATGGGGGCGATGCTACCGACCCACCGTCCCGGTCATTTTTCAAAAGACGATTCGAAGAAACCGTCGGCCGAGACGTACAGTCGGTACTGGACGAAGTACGACAACAAAGTGTCATACAGACCAAGTTGTATGAATACTTGGTACACATTACACCAAACTTGGGACTGACCGAACGACTGAAACCGTCATTGCCTACAAATAATGTAGCGGCTACGTCAGCGGCCGGGGTCGGACCTGCTCGATCTAGAACACTCGATCTAGAAAAGAAGAGCGGATCAACCAGTTCAACGACTGACTGCGAACCCAGCACACCCGCCGTGGATGCTGCAGAAATCCAGCGAATGATCAACTCGGCCTTGAAGAAAGGGCCCAAGTTCCCCAAATTCATTCATCCATACCCGGAGTTTGTGAAGCGTTTCGAGTACCCAAAAGGTTTTAAGATTCCAGACTTCAGTCTATTCGCGGGGGAGTCATCATTGTCTTCTTTGGAACATGTGGCGCGCTTCACTGCGCAATGTGGGGATGTCAACATTGATTATTATAAATTACGGTTGTTCAACTTCTCATTGACCAGGCCAGCATTCGCGTGGTACATCAACCTTCCCTCAAATTCGATCCAAAGTTGGGAAGAGTTGGTCGAAAAGTTTCATGAGCTGTTTTATCGACCATGAATGGAAATGTCGGTGTCCTCACTGGCCAGGATGGCTCAAGCATCTGACGAGTCACCAATGGAGTACCTAACGAGGTTTAAATCGGCTCGAAATTGGTGCCGAGTACCTCTTCCGGAAGTGGAGTTCGTCAGAATCGCTCTTAATGGCCTCGACTTGGAATATAAGAAGAAGTTCCTAGGGGCGAACTTCCGCGATATGTACGAATTAGCCCAACATGTGGAACAATACGAGTATTTACTCCGAGAAGAGAAGGTATCAGCATCTTCAGCTAGAGGGGCTATATACAAAAATCCTTCAGTTAATTATGCCGCGACCGAAGGAGGCGGCACTCAGTATGCCAGTATAGATGCGGCTGAAATCATCATTGATAAGCCATACATTTGCAAAGCTCTGGCTCATACTAAGGATGCCAAATCTCGCTTGGCCCAGGAAGACACAGCGGCCAAAACATCCAAAGTTTACACTTTTGACATCACTAAGGCCGACGCTATTTTTGATCAGCTGTTGTCGGCAAAGATCATTAAGCTTCGGCCGGGACATAACATCCCAAAGGCCGAAGAATTGAAAGACAAGGTCTATTGCAAGTACCACAATTCCAGTAAGCATACGACCAATAATTGTGTAGTGTTCCGCGATGCTATCCAGGGACGGATCGACAAAGGCAAACTAAAATTTCCAGAGAAACAGATGACTGTTGACGCTAATCCATTCCCTTCAGCGACATTTGGCATGGTAGATGCCCATTTACCTGGGAGCAAGGGCAAAGGAAAAGCTGAGTTCGTGCAAGCACAACATATTCCAAAACAGAACTCCCAACCGCGGCTCAAGATCGATTTAGCTTGTAATAACTCCTCAACAAAAGCGACAGGGCCTGCAATTGTCCAAGCCAAGGCAGAAGCTAGTCAAGAAGAACCTGATGAACCAAAGGTATTGTGCAATCGTTGCAAAGTGCACGTGGTCATGACCGAGCCACAGGCCAAACAACTTCAGGTCACGACACCACACCAACTACGGCCGAACGAAGCAGAACCTCGGCCAACGCCCGTGATTGTCCCAACCCCGCCAGAAGCACTCGGCTCGGGTCAGCGACATAAAGTGTTCGATAGACTCGGACCCCAAACGCAGGTCGGGAGATCGTCTTCGGCCAGGCGACGACTTGACTTCGATGCCCCGTTCTACAACGAGGATTATTACGCACGAAGTTCCAGCAATTCTGGTTCGGTAGCTAAGCAAAAAACATTCAAACCACCAGAGACAGTCGACCAGCGCTGGTACACGTACCATTCACCCACTGGCGTTTGTACCGCCCTGTCCAAATCTCAGAAACGTCGTCGGCAGAGGATGGATTGCATGGCTCGTCGACAGGCAACTCAAAATCCATCGATTCCTAAGTGGCAGCCCAAGGGTACAGGCCTTAGAAATGAGCGTCCCCTCCCGGCGATCATGACCGAGTTACCAGAAGGGAAGCAGGCAACGACCCCTAACATCGAGATGGCCTTCGAAGAGTCCGACAAACGGATCAAGATCTTGCTCCGATCAGGAGAAATGAAAGCTCGGTTCGAGAAACTTCAACAAGGGTCGGAAACAAATACTCATCCAACACCAACACCGACATCCGAACCACTGATCCGGATACGGCAGAATCTCCACCCTCTCTTCGTTGGCGAAGCCCTAAAGTATATGTTGGAATTCCATAAGACGCACTCCGCCAATGACTTATAGGCCTACCGAAAGAATGTCAACAAGTCCTCGACTTAGCCTTGACTTCTCCAGATGCTGAGCAGATCATTCAAAAGACTACGGACCCGGCCATCAAAGTAAGATTCCAGCACATACGGGAGGCTCAGGTGCTTGGTTTTGAGGTGGACCCATACACAGATCTACCACCCGCCGAGCTTCCCTTTTCCTTCGACGACCTTCAACTATTAAGGTATCATTTCGAAGTCTTCTCAGCAGTAGCACTTTTCGGCCTCACGGCCGATGAACAAGAACGGGTAAGGCGCCTCGACGCATATCTGGACACAAGGAACGCTTTAATTACGTATCACGAGCAAGGCCGAAAATCCACAGCCTTCCCTGCCCACGGAGTGCTCGAGGGAGACATCTAAGTCAAGGCGACCCCGAACGCCGATGACACGACGAACGCCTTCACCGAGAATACTCCAGAGCAGGCGGCCTCAGCTGATGCTCACTGCACAGAGGAACACGACCTATTAGGCCCTTCTATCCTGGACAACATGGAAATCAGCATGGTCCACGTCTTACCCGCCGAGTTTCAAACAACGGATCCCCAACCATCATCCTTGGACGGCGATGTCGTGGCCGAAGAAGCGACACAGGTCGAGTTTGTCCACACCGAGGAAGGAACGAACAGCCAAATTGACACACTAGCGGCAGCTTTCGCTGAGTTGTTCCCCCGATTCCCCACTACCAACCTACAACATCTAAAGCCGTTGTATGTCACGGCTCATATCGAAGGCTACCTAGTTTCTAAGGTGTTCGTCGATTGTGGGGCAACGGTTAATATCATGTCCGTATCTGTCATGCACGCTCTGCGACGGTCACACGACGAACTCATTCCATCCGGAATCACTATGAGCAGTTTCGTGGGTGACCGATCCCAGACCAAGGGAGTGCTGCCTTTAGAAGTAACCGTAGCCGGTCGCAATCACATGACTACATTCTTCATTGTTGATTCGAAGACTGAGTACAACGCCCTCCTCGGTCGTGATTGGATTCATCAGACTGGCTGTATTCCATCTTCCCTCTACCAAGTCTTCGTCTTTTGGGATGGCAAATCGGTCATCGTCCACCCGGCCGATACCCAGCCATTTGAGGCTAACATAATTCAAGCTCGATACTATGATGATCACGTCGGCTACATCACCCTTCACGGTCTCAATGAAGAGGGCCGGCCCACGAAGATTTCCGTACAAAAGGCTATCGAAGTAGCCGCCGAGACTGTCCACCAGGACTCGGCGAGACTCGGATTGGCCACTTTCTTCCCTACTATTGATGATTAACGACAGTCACGACAGACGCCAGGCCGCAGTCTCGTCCACCATGGAACGACAGCTGGCTCATTGGTATACAGCCTTCAAACGACCACGCTCCGACGTCAACTTAGTCGAGTTTCTCGCCGAATGAGACAATGGCCCGGTGGTGTCTCTAGATAAGGTCCAGCCTGCACCGGCCGAACTCGAAAACCATCGGCCTCAGGTTAAGGACCCTTTGGAAGAAATCAATGTTGGGACGGCCGAGGACCCACGACCTTTATTTATCAGTGCTTTGCTGCCCCAACCTATGAAAGCCGAGCTGCGTGATTTATTGAATGAGTTCAAGGATTGTTTCGCCTGGAGTTATCACGAGATGCCTGAGTTAAACCGAACACTCGTTGAGCATGAGTTACGCATTAAACCCGGCTGCAAACCGTTTCGTCAGCCCCCTCGACGATTCTCGACCGAAGTTCAGCTTGGCATCAAGGACGAAATTATTCGCCTTTTGAATGCCGGGTTCATTCGGACAGCCAGGTATGTCGAATGGTTGGCCAACATAGTTCCTATCCTCAAGAAGAACGGCGCTCTTCGCATTTGCATCGATTTCCGGAATTTAAATTTGGCAACCCCTAAGGATGAGTATACTATGCCACTTTCAGACCTCTTAATCGATGCGGCCGCTAACCATGCCATTTTCTCATTCATGGACGGACATGCCGGCTATAATCAAATTTTCATCGCCGATGCCGATGTCCACAAAACTGCTTTTCGATGCCCAGGGGCACTCGGCACGTATGAGTGGGTCGTTATGCCATTTGGCCTCAAGAATGCCGGCGCCACATACCAGCGGGCCATGAATACCATTTTTCATGACCTCATCGGTACCACAGTCGAAGTATACATTGACGACGTTGTGGTCAAGTCCAAGCGTCGGCAGACACACTTAGAGGATCTCCGCCAAACTTTCTTACGCATGCGCCGGCATAATCTCAAAATGAACCCAGCCAAGTGTGCTTTCGGCGTCTCGGCAGGCAATTTCTTGGGATTCTTGGTCCACCACCGCGGCATCGAGATTGACGAAAACAAGGCCCGTGCAATTATCAATGCGCCGGCCCCCAGGACTAAGAAACAATTACAGTCGCTGCTCGGTCAGGTCAATTTTCTCCGCTGGTTTATTGCCAATTCGGCAGGGAAAATGCGAGCTTTTTCCACTTTGCTAAAGCTCAAGGACAACGACAAGTTTGCGTGGAGCACTGAGCACGACGACGCTTTCACCCAAATCAAGGTAGCATTAACTACCCCACCTGTCCTTGTTCCGCCCCGACGTGGCAAACCTCTTAAGTTATACATATCTGCGGCCGAAGAATCCATCGGCTGCCTTCTAGCACAAGACAACGATGCCGGTCGCGAACAAGCTATTTTCTACCTTAGCCGTCACCTCAATACTCCTGAGATCAATTACACGGCTGTTGAGAAACTCTGTTTAGCGTTGTTCTTTGCCGCCTCCAAGCTTCGGCACTACATGCTGCCATCCGTCACTCAAGTCATTGCCCAGACTGATGTCATCCGTTACATGCTCACTCGGCCAATTGTCAAAGGTCGAATTGGGAAATGGACAATGGCACTATCCGAGTTCAGTCTACAATACGTTCCCCAGAAGGCCGTCAAAGGCCAAGCTTTGGCTGATTTCCTGGCCCAACATCCGTCTCCATACGACTTTGGGGGCAATGATCTCGAAATCGGCATGGTGGAAGCGCAGGACAATTTCTGAACAATGTATTTCGATGGCTCCAGTACTTCTTGTTCGGCCGGCGTAGGTATCGTCATTCAGTCTCCCGCGCACCATCGATGGTATTTTTCTTTCAAACTTGACTTTGACTGCACCAACAATCAAGCCGAATACGAAGCTCTTGTCATTGGCCTCGGCATCCTTCATGACTTACGCGCACCCCGCGTCTTGGTTCTTGGCGACTCTGAACTTGTGATTAACCAGCTCAATGGCATTTTTCGCTGCATAAGTTGCACTCTAGCTCCTTATCACATGGTCGCTAGCTATTTGGCCGAGTCTTTTGACCGTATCACATTCGAGCACGTCTCCCAGGTCCATAATGTTGACGCAGATGAATTGGCCCAAATCGCCTCCGGCGCGCAACTCATGGGGGGCAAACTAGGTCGGGCGATACCAGTTGTACGACGCTCATGCCCGGCACTGGTTAATAAACAAGCTATTAGCCAGGATCATGTGATCCGAACACGAGTAATGTCATTGCCATCGCTATTGGAATGAGAGGACCCCGTCGAAATCTGCGCGGTCGAAGCATTACCAGATGATTGGAGAGGCGCAATCATGCGGTACCTTGATAATCCCGATGGCAAACACGAGCGTAAGACGAAGGTTCATGCCACGAACTATGTGTCGTACTAAAATGTTCTATATAGGAAGAGCGAGGACGGCTTACTATTGTTATGTGTCGGCCCCAAAGAGGCCGCACAAGCAATGATCGAAGTCCATGAAGGAATATGTGGGGCCCATCAATCCGGCCGAAAAATTCGTTGGTTGCTTTGCCGACACGGTAATTTTTGGCCGAATATCTTAAAGGACTGCATTGAGAACGCACGGGGATGCGTACAGTGTCAGATTCACGGCCCTATACAGAGGGCCCCGGCCGAATTGTTGCATTCGGTCACCAAACCATGGCCGTTTCGGGGATGGGCCATGGATATCATCGGCAAAATTGCACCATCGTCTGGCTCGCCAAAACACACTTGGATACTCGTAGCAACGGATTACTTTACCAAATGGGTCGAAGCAAAATCATACGCCGAACTGACATCCAAAGAATTGTGTGACTTCGTCGAAGAAAATATCGTGACCCGATTTGGCGTGCCAGAAACGATTATAACAGATAACGGCACTATATTTACGTCCGGCCGATTCAGAGCTTACGCAGAAAATCTCAAGATTCGGCTCGAGCAATCTACGCCATATTACCCACAAGCGAATAGGCAAGCCGAAGCAAGTAACAAAGTTTTGATTGGTATCTTGGAAAAAATGGTGAAAGAAAGACCGGCAATGTGGCATTTAAGGTTGAATGAAGCATTGTGGGCCTACCGAACGTCACCATGATCAGCCACCGGGACAACTCCGTACGCATTAACCTATGGACATGATGCTATGCTACCGGTCGAGTTGAGCGTAAATTCCGCACGGATGATAGAGCACAACAGTCTCTTCAGCGATGAGTACAGTCAAGCCATGATCCAGGAGTTGGAAGAACTGGAAGGAGTTCGCCTTGACGCTTATAACTTACTTGTGGCACAAAAGAAGATTGCCGAACGAGCGTACAATCAGCGAGTTAAACAAAAGACGTTCGGCGAAGGTGAATTGGTTTGGTAGACGGTACTGCCAGTCGGAATAAAAGACCCTTGATTCGGCAAATGGTCGCCGAATTGGGAAGGGCCGTTTATTGTTCATAAGGTTCTCGGCAAGGGGGCATATCATCTTAAAGATCAGAGTGGTTTAATGCATAAATTGCCGATAAACGGAAAATTTTTAAAAAAAATTTATCCGACCAGCTGGGAAATGCAGGAATAAACAGTTTTTTTTTTTCATAGAAAAAGGGGTTAGAACCTACAAAAAGTGAATTCACAATCCTAAAGACTAAGGAAGATAAGCCTTGAGGGTTGCCTTCAGCTCCAACCACCTCACCTCCCCCAGAGTGATCTCGGCTTTACGCATCTTCCTCTCCGACTTCATCAGCGCGATCCGCCGTGCGCCGGCCGCAAGCTCCGTCAGCTTAGCCTTGTTAGCCTCAAATGTCGCTTCAAGAGCAGAAGCGACATCCGACCGTTTGCGTTGAAGTACCGCGATCTGGTCGTCAAGGGCCATCAGCTCAAGTTTTTTGGCCTTTATTACTTCAAGCTCCGGCCGGGCAGCCTCTTGGGTAGCCTCGTCAGCTTTCAGGACGTCGTCAGAGCGGAGAGCGTTTTCAAAAATTGAGAAGAAGTCTTGGGTCTTCTCCAAAATCAAGGACAACTGAGTAACGGTGGCGTCGTCCAGTTGACCTTCAGAGGCAAGGGCATTCACGCACTCCCCAATAGTTTCGAGGCCATTGTTCTGGAGGACTTCCAAGGCGGACAACGACTGAATGTCGTGCAGCCGAGAGAGAACCGGATGATCAGCAGCCCCGGCGGCAGAGCTGGTTGGCGAGACAGAAGAGCCGGCTCCGCCAGAGGCCGTGTAAAACAGAACGTCAAGTTCGGCCTGCCAGGTAGGCTGAACACAAGAACATGAGAATCATTCAAGGCAAACGTCAAGGACTTCTAAGAGCAGAGAACTCACAGTGGTTGGAGGGACCTCATGGGAGGGGATGGTAGAATCCGCAACCGGAGGGGAAACCACCGACGCTATCGGCGTTTTGTGCTCGACAACGACCTTCTTTCCTTTGTCGATCACAGGAGGATCGGCTAAAAGATTCTCGGCCGTTGGAGTCGGACTTGGAAGAAGACGACAGCTTGGAATGTCACCATCATCCTAAGAAGAAGATTGGTCAATACAAGGACTATGAAATCAGACAAGGAAACCAGTAGGAGATTCAAACCTCTTCATCATCCAGAATGACCGACGTTCGCTTTGGATGTTTTGGGGGCGACTTGGCGGCCAAAGGGGTCACCTCCAAGACAGGGCCGCCAGAGATTTTTTGGATTTTGGGGGACTCGACCCGCTGGACAGTTTCTGGAATGGCTTGAGAAGCAGAAGTAGCCACAGACGATGGCCGGGGTGCACCAATCCTGATGCCTTTGGAAGCTGGGACCGGCACCTCCCGGTCTCACTTCCCCGCCGAGGGTTTTGGGCACTTTGCCGGACGGGGAGATTTGTCGGCCGCCTCAGCTTCTTGACACGACCGTTTGCCTGACGTTTTGGTTACAACAGCCGTGGCCGTTTTGGGAAGAACGATGGTCTTCTTCTTCTTGACCACGGCCACCGTAGCAACATGTGCCGGCTGGGATGCTCGGCCGCCTAGAAAAAGACAAATGAAATGGAGTTAGATCCTCGACGAAATTAAGTCATAAAGGGGTTTCGAAACAAAATAAGAAATAAGTACCGAAGAGTTTGGCGACCATGTCATCGACCGGGGCGCCGAAAAAGTCGTTTGTGTACGCTTCCCACCAGTCACCAAAGGTGTCGGTGCAAAGGGCTTCAGGGTCGGCCGGTTTAAAACGAAGCCTCTTGCACCTTTCCTGAAAGTCCATCTCGGCGACTTCAAAATCCTTCCCAAGGAAGCCGGAAAGGCGTCCTCGGCCAAGAAGGGAACGGGAAGAAAGGAGAGGGACCAGGGCACCTTGGACAAAGCCAAGTTGCCGGGCAGTGAAATGGGGATGGTAGACTTCCCAGCTGGATCGGCGTGCATCGCAACCAAGGGGAAGATCGCGTGATAACATGAACGATCCCCAGTGTCGGCGCAAGGTAAGATCCGTCTCTGCATCCCAAGCCTCAGATGGAAGACAGATCGATTCGGGGTAGTTCCGACGACGGCATATCAAAAACTCGTCATCAGACAGCTCGGCGAGGCCAAAGAAGAACTTGAAAATTTCTTCGGCCCGGTGGGGAGGTATAGGTCGAGTCGCCAGCTGAGGACCGAGCGCCTCGGCCGGATGGAAGGATGAGAGGTCAGGCCGAAGTGAGGTGAAATAGACCTGCAGCCAGAGTTGGAAGATCCAGAGAGGCCCACTCTGCTGGGGGTCGATAGTGGCCGCAGTCGTCTCGGCTAAGCAGCGGAATAGGTGGGCGAGTATGGCCGGACTCAGGGCCAAGGACTTGCCGCCCGCCAGGGCTTCGGCTACTGGCAGATTCTCCACTAGGCATTTGTTCGACTTGGGACAACAAATAAATTTGTTGTACCAATAGAAGAGGAAGGCCTCATGTTCCCCATTCCTAGCCACTTCTTGCCCTTGGTCAGCAAAATACCAGTAAAGGGTATTATAATTGAAGAAATTCTTGAATCGCTTTTGAATTTCTTCCTTGGAGGCGTCCTTGTCCTCCTCCTTCAGGGATTCGGCAGCCCGAACCTCAAGCCAGGCCTTCAGATCAAGTCTCTTCGGGTAGCCGGCGAGGGCAGCATCGATACTAATGCCAGAATGGGAAGTCCCCAGAATGGCAGAAATGTCGAGGACGGTGGGGCCAGCCGGGCCAAAGGGAAGAACCATCGTGTTGGTGGCTGAGCACCAGAAGTTGAGAGCCGCCAACAGCAGCTCTTTGTCCATAACAATTTCCACGGTGGAAAGCCAGATGGCATCATAAATGCCCAGTTTCTTCCATTGAGCGCCATTGAGCTCTGACATGCGCCTTACCCAGACTGGCCAGTTAGCCAGAGTTGAGGGCCAGGAACCTTGGGGCTTGGCCGAATCCCATTTGGCCCAGTCAATCCCATAGAGCAAGGGGGCAAGGCAATGGTCCTCGCATAAGCCGATGATGGAGGAAGGGACGGTCGCTCTGAAGACCGGTCCAAGCATCTGGTGGCTGACGCTCAGATCACTTGCGAAGCGCAAGGCTTTGACGGAAACCTTATCAAGAATGTTCTTACACTTCTCACATTCGTTGGTAAGCTTGGAAGATAGGGATGCCATTGAAGAAGATTGAAAAGTTGCAGAAGAAATTGGGAGTTTTGGGATTCTTCTGGGCGTTGAAGATGTGGGAGACAGAAATCAAGAAAAACTCGAGAATTTTGGAAGCGTAAAGGTGTCAGTAGAAAGAGTTCAAGGATTTATAGGCAAATGGTGGGAAGATGAGACGTTTGATTTTCAAAATTCTAGATAATACCGAGCGGAAAAGTGCTAATCATTTCGAATTTTTGAGAGAATCCAGGTGAAAAGACTGAACGTTTCGCAATATTAAAAACCCACGATTGCGTGTGGCGGCGGACCATAATGAGGAGACGGTTCACCGATCGCGTGCCTCAAGAGACGTCACTAGGGTTGTTTAGCACGATAGGAATTGGTACGTGGCAGAGAGATGAGGTGGAATCAGGGATCGAGAGGATGCATGATCGCATGGTTCGAGGATATGATGACGATTCTTCAAGGCCGCAGCTCGACCAAGGCCAACGACCTCAGAAGCGAGGGGGCAATGTTTGGGCCCAAAATAGCGATTTGGGCCGGGTGCAGAGGATTTCTCGGCCCAGAGGCTCAATACCAGACGCGGAGGATATAAGAGATGGGCCGGCTAAAGTAGGGTCGGCCGAATCCCATTCGAAGAAGGATTTCTAGAGAAGACGAAGGAAACCCAATGAAAGAGGGGATCTCAGCAAAAGACCTAGTAGAAGCAGGAACGACTAAGAGTCCCAATTCGAGTAGAGTTATGATTTGATCAGAAGAGGGTTTTAGCCTCTATAATTTCCTTAACCATTCGGCTTATAAGCCGAAGCTCAAGGAAACTGGGGGGCAATGTTTGGACCCAAATTTACACTATCGGCCCGTGTAGTCGAGGCCGTTAGATGAGTAAAGTGAAGATAATTTTAATAATTGTTAAAAGATAATATTATGATTTTTATCATAATAGTTATCTTTTTATATGAATTATCTTGGCATATTCTTGAATGGGATAGATAGGATGCAGATTATATCCCTAAGCAAGCGGTACAGTTCAAATTGATTTGGGAATCAGGATAGCATGGCTATTGTGAATAGAGTCCAAGAGCTGATGGAATTCAAGTATGCATGTACTTTCGTGGGAAAGGAGCCAGAGAACTAATCTCTTGCAATTTGTGCATGTGGGGATAATTAGCACAAGAAAATGGGGAAAATATGGGATTAGCATTTGGCAAAGTTGCATGTGGTCTTCCATTTTGACTACGGCAATTGGTCTTTCATGCGATTTGTTACGTGGCACCACCAGATTGATCTTTATCTTTTTGGGAGTTTCAACAGCGCATTTGATAAGAGTTGATTTCAGATATTGGTGCTATGGATTGGATACAAAGATAATTATGGAGTTTTTCCAATAATTATCAAGAAGAGATTAAAAGAATATCTTCCTCGAGTGCTTGGGTGATACCGTACATGCCGCATATTGTGGTGATAAGGATTGTTCAAGGTTGTTTGTAGCATGGGTGTTACAACGTGGTCATCAAGCGAAATACAACCATTATAAATACAAGGCATTAAGCAACGGTAGAGAAGATCTTCAACACAACACATAAATCTGCCCTGCGCAATTTCTCGCTCTATGCGAAACCTCACAACACCCTTGAGAATTTTATTTTCTTTTTCGCCTCCATACCTTCAGTTTGGATAGACAGCACTGTGGAGGCAACCGGTAAACATCTTCAGTTTGGATAGACAACACTGTTGCCGTAGAACCAACCGTCCGTGAAGCATCTTCAGTTTGGATAGACAGCACTGCGACAGGGTCGATTGGTTATTTATCCAAGTCTCGGTCAAGAAGGATTTTCGAATCTTTTTTGGCAGAGGTCATCTCATTAGCTTTCTCGGCGAAGTGAGGTGTTACCAAGTTACTACATTCGGCACATTGAAAGCCGAATTTGACATTGAACTTCGTAAAAATAGCAGCATTGTCTTCAGGCTCTAGAACCCAAAGGCCGAGAGGTGTTCCTTCCTCGGCCACAATTGCAAGATACAGAAGTCAGCCGCGCGCATCAACGCAACATCAAGACATTTTACTCCTCGGCCAAGCCCGGCCGACGAGTTGGCACGCCCCGCACACATTTGAAGGACTTAGTTAGTTTACTATTTACTCGGCCTGCGCGCCACGTAGGCTAGGTGATTTTTGTAGTCAACACAAGCGCACTAAGGTAGCCTATGGTTTCCAAAAAACTGCCTACGGCTTGCCCTTCGAGTAGTAAGTCGCGATAAACTTATACAACCACATATTTTTGTGAAAGGTTAAACAATTAGCGTCCATATACGAAGCTCTATCAATTGTCGACATGTTATGCGGTCGATAAGCTTCACCTCTGCCAAGCGCGGAATGATCGTTTAGATATACACTAATTCCTAAAGTATTGTGATACTTGCTACACAACCCACATAATGAGCAATAAGTTCTCTCAGACCCTTGTTGATGTACTTTTGATACGAAAGGTTAGCAAATTTCATGACCCAAAAATTTTTAGTATGTTGTGATGCAGGCCACACAGCTCAAAGGATTGAAGAAAGCCAAGGTTAACAACCAATTGGTCATGTAGACTCGTTTGCTTCTATAAGTAAGGTGTTTAGTTGCCGACCCTATGTCTAACAACGTTGCAAAAGTTCTACCCCCCAATACCTACAGCTGCATAGGCTACGTAGCATCTGCTTATAGAAAAGCAGCACGCCTGCCGCTGGTCTAAAGGTCAAAGGTTGGTCGTAAACAAAAGAAGTGAAGATAAAGAAAAGCGAATGAAGTAAGTTTATTAAATTTTCTAGCAAAATTGATAAACAAATAGCAAAAGCTGAATGAGTTTAAGCAAAGTAAAAAGCAACAATGAAAATAAAGAAAATTCTAAAGGTTACCTAGAAGACTACTCTTTAGTATCTTGGATATCCCACAACTAGTCGGTCGTCACACCTTTAGCAGCTGCTACGCTCTCAACAACGGCATCATCCAGTGCTTCACCCCCGGCTGCCCCAACTTGGGCACCAGCTTCTTCAACTACTTCACCAATGGAAACCTCAAAACTAAAGGCAAACAAGTTTTCCAGAGAAATAGAGAAGGTCTTGAAGTTTTTCCCAGCAAACTTAAAGTCAGACAGCCTACCAAATAGATGATCTACATAACCCAGCTTGTAAAAATCGACCTGACTCTGAACAAGCGAAGCTTTGAGCCAAACCTTTTCACCCTTCAGCTGCTCGTTCTCCTTAAGCAGACCAACACGGACGCGTTGCAACTAGGGGTCCCATACCGAAACCCTTGTCCCAATTCCCAAACCAAAATTTTCGGGAATCCCAATTTCAATACCAATCCCAAACCAAATTTTCGGGAATCCCAAAATAGTTTCGGGATTTTAGGACAAATTGGGAATCCCGAAATGATTTTGGGCTTTTGGGCAGTACATGTACATTACATCTCGGATTTAATCCATATAGGATGTTTATACAGTCATTCATAATGGTAAATATGGAGAAGCTGGACAAGGCTAGAAAGGAGATGAATCCTACTCGGTTGAGGCAAACAGAATGTCCTTGTGGCATTGGTTTGTACACCTTCTCTGTTAACAATAACACACTAACAAAACAACATTTGAAATATCATCAGTAATGCTGTCTGTCTATTACGGTAATACCCCAAGTAATTCTCATAAAAAGACAAAGACTGAGCTGAGAGACTGAGATGAAAAATGAGAGTTAGAAACTGGAGTGGAGTCAGTTCAGTCCTTGAAGGGGACAACAAAGCTGAAACCTAAAAGCTTAACAAGGAATAGATGGACCACATAGATCAATTTGAAACAATCCAATGGTTCAAATTAACTCTAACTATAATTAAAAATATATATATATATATATATAATAATTAAAAATATATATTTTCGGTTCGGTATGGGAATACCGAAATATTGAAAAGACAATCCCGATTCCCATACCAAAATTTCGGTATTTTTTCGGTATGGGAATGCCGAAATTTTGGGAATATCGGTTTGGGACATTTTTGGTTTGGGATCGATATTTTTTTGGTTTGGTTTGGGAAGTTTGGGAATTTTTTCCACCCCTAGTTGCAACTTATCCACTTCATTTTTCAGATTTCAGTTGATCTTCATTGCACCTTGGAGTTCCAATACTTGGGGTTCAAGCCTATCAACGACCTTCTTGAAGTGGATCACTTAATTATAAGCAACAATCAACTCTTCATCCTTTGCGTAAGTAGTATATCACTTGATTATAAGATCTTGAATCTGAGGTATGTAACAGTCAATCTTCTTCTCTGTACTTTCATACTTAACTTGGATCGCGTCATGCTTTGTCTTCAAGTCAACGATTTCCTGGCGAGCTGTCTTAAGCTACAGAGAAATGGAGGCAGAGATATTGGACCTCTTCAAAGCGATGAGCTCCGACTCCAACCTCTAGATCTTCTCGGCAGAAGAATAAGCTTCAGTTGCCATAGTCTTTACCATCTACTCGGCAGCCTTAGTATCATCTTGGTCAAAGAGCATAGACTCGGCTGCCAAGTACGAAAGAGTTAGAAATGAAGAACTAGAAATTAGTATATTTAGATAGACAAGTACTAGGAGACTATGCAATTTATCTCTTGGAAGACCAACCACTCGTAAACGAAAGTTAGTTAGGATAGTGGCAATGTAAATTTCTCTAGAAGGCAAAGAAGTGACGACTGCCAACTAAAGCTCTTCCTCCTCAAAGAATGAGTTTTGCTCAGAACAGTCAACTACAAAGAAAAAAGAGGAAGTTGTATTTAAGTTAGAAAACTCATAACAAACTACGAGACACTAGGATATGAATAAGGCATGGTATGTATTACAACCTTTATTCCTAAAGCACCTAACAACCCGAGCGCCTGCCGCTTCTACCTGAGTCAAGCTTTCTTAATTATTGCTCACAAAGAACTAGTTTTTCTTGCAGAGTCGTTGATTTGATAGGTTGTCTGTAAATAATAGACAAGAGTTGAGCACGTTATTCCCAAAGCATCTAGCGACTCGAGCGCTTGTCATTTCTACCTCAGTCGAGCTCTCTCAGTTGCCACTCACAAGGAATCAGCTCTTCTTGTAAGGTCATTGATTTGATGAGTTGTCCGTAAATAGTAGACAAAAGCTGAGCATGTGGTAGAATCTGACCTGGCCATGACTGTTTCGTAGTTTATAGTAGTGTCGGATAAGGGCAAGGTTAGGGTCGACTTTGAAAAACTCCTTCTAAATCACATACATGCTAAGGAAGAAGCGAAAATTATTGTGATTTACTTATGGGAAGCTTAACTGGTGTAGGCTATGACGTGATAGAAGAAGGGGTGCAAAGGCAACTGAACGCCAGATTTGAAAAGCTCAACAAAAAAAAAATGCCACCTAACCATGCGGCAGTCAATTAAGTTTTTCCCCACAACCAGTGGTCTGAGGATGACATCAAAAGGGAGGCTACTTAGATGTGTCAACTTTTCTAACAACGGTTAGGTCATGATGATGGGGTATGACCAACATTGTATTCATAAGCGTCATAGTGAAACAGGTTGGCAGGACACTGACCCGATAGGCGAAATAACGTTCTCAAAGCATATGCGATCGAGTTTAGGGAACTTGTAATGCGCAACGCTCGGATGCATTGGGAAAACCTTCGTCTACCATTTCACCGAGGGCTGCCCAGTCGGCAGCATGCTCCAAGTCTTATTCGCGATAACTAGAGGTAGACCATTCGCCAAAAAAAAATTTCCTTGCTGAAACATTAAGTATGTTTTTACAACTCCCCCTTGCCAAATAATTCACAACGTCATCAAACCAAGGTGTACTGCTATGGGCAGCAAAGAACTATTCATCTAGAAAGCTTTCACTTAATGGAAGTGAATCCCTTCAACCGTTGGAAGAATTAATCGCGATAAATGATCACCCACCACGTTCTCACTACTCTTCTTATCTTTAATCTCCAAATCGAATTCTTGAAGTAGAAGAATTAATAAATTAACCTTGGTTTTGCATCCTTACAAATCATTCAAGGTAACATTGATTAGTGTAAACAATTACTTTTGACCCGACCAAGTATGAACAAAACTTTTCCAACCTGAGTTTGACATAGCGAGGTTTTGTGAGTTTTACTTTTGGATACTTCTGGATACTCCCCCTGAGTTTGACATAACTTCCAAATGAGAACTACAAGCATTGCATATAATAGTTAGGCATACCAATTCCTCGGACAAGCTTTTGGAAGGTTGACTTCGGCAGTGACGTCGTGTAGAGGTCGGCAAGGTTGTCTGGGATAGGCTTGCATGACTTCAATCTCCTGATGCTTTGCTGATGTAGATGTAGTCACAATATGTCTTGGTGTTGACTTTGTTGATGTATCATGGCTTGGTCAGGTTGATACATGCGGCATAGTCTTCATGAATCGTTGTCGGGACTCAACGAGGGATGAAAACACAGCAAGTACTAGGAACATGCTCAACAAGAACTCCTAACCATGTCTCACTTGTGGCGTAGTGAAGTGAGGTGAGTCTTGGAACGATTCAAAGATTTCGCAACTAAGGTCATATCATGGACCTCCAAGATATTGCGATGTCCCTAACAGTAAAGACATAACCATTTGGGGATTTTGCCTTGTGCGGGTTTGATAAGTAACCAGCGTCAGCATAATAACAAGGCAAGCATCATTTCGAGGATCAGGGGGGTCGGATCCGATAAGATGCCTTGGGATTTGCCCTCGTAATACCTTCAGGGTACGTCTTTAATACCAATTCAGTGGTTGCGTGTAGGCGCGGTGCTGCATCTTTACCAAGATCAACAGCGAAGGAGATGTCCTATCTAAATACAATGAGCTAAGTACAACGAAGCGCAAAGTTGAACTTAGATATGGAATTTCGGATTCCATAACCTCTTCAAGGGTCTCATTTGCATATAACGTATGGACGATCAAAGGTATACTCAAAGGTAACACATTCGAAGTGTAGTTCAACTGGTAGACCAAAATATCGTCAGAACAACGCTTGAACTTCAAGTCAAGGCATAAACAAGTTTTCCTAAGATCATTCATCTCAAATTCCATCTTCAGGTGCGAGGCAGTTTTCTCAAGCTCTTCCAGAGTCTTAGTGAGATTCGTGTTAACGACATAAACTGTAACTCTAGCAATTTGGAATAAAACTTCATAGTTTAACACGCAAGGGCATAATTCATATCCCTGACAGATCAAACAATCACTTAAACGGGTATACCACATCCGTCGGATTTAAGTGAACGCCTCAAAACAAGTTAAGAGGGTGTTCCGTGGTTTTGAAACTTTTTTTGAACCAGTCCATGTAATTCTTCAGGAACTTACATGTCAATCTCCGTATTTATATCCCCATGGAGAAACACTAACCACATTTTATAATGCTGCTATCAATCACAGGACGTTTGAGAAAAACCTTGCGCCGTAAGGCGTGCATCACGTCGCACTATTTCATTCATCTCATAACGCTTCCTTTCCCACTTGTAACACAATAGGGTTACCTTGGGCAGTGTAGGAACGACAGGTCCAATACACACTTTGGTAAGGAATTTGACCTAGATTGTAATCTCAGTTGTCCAATCAGTTCTACGTTGTCACTTAATCAACGGAACACGGTTCAATATCGTCGCTTTTCATTTATGTCGATAGCTACCATATAAGTGAAAACATCATCGATGATAATCTCATTTCAATTCCATTTTTCTCATCCAAACTAGTATACTGGACCAAGAACTTCATGTCTCGGGAGTAATCCGGATTAATCTCATGAGATGGAAATGATTTGAGACAGCGATCGAGTTTAGATTCATAGTTGTGCCGTGTCTTCCTCTTCTAGGGAAGTGAATCCTACGAACCAAATGATCTGTCGTGCTCCAGGCTAAGACAGATTGATTGGCTATCCGCCGTTGTACCGGACCGTCCAACAGGGGCATCCAAACCGTCCAACAGGGGCGGCACACCCTTCAGGGATGTTGACTCGACGTCCGTTAAGTACGTCTATCCTTGCAGGCATATTTGCAGCTGGTATATGATCTCGTCACTTAAGCTAGATCAGAGGAATGCGTCTGGAGCAACATTCTGAAATCTAGAATTCATCGCATTTGCTTATCACACTTGTGCGGTATGGGGATCGAGATGAGACATAGTGGGCAACGTCCACGCAACTTCGTGCCGTTCTACAGGAACGTTGACGTTCTTATCTCCCCCTAACGGCGGGAAGAGTGTCTCATTAAAGTGACAACCCGCAAATGAGCGGTAAAGAGATCGCATACAAGGGCTCGAAGAGAGCTAGTGTGAAGGAGAATCATGATCGACAAAAGATACACATCCTTCTTTGAGGACCCATGGTGGTACGTTGCGGCGGCGTAACTTGGCACATGGAATGCACACCCAAATGCGTAAATACGAAAATCGTCAGGTTCGTACCCAGTAACCAACTGTAACGTCATATAGGTTGAGTGGCAATGGGCCTCAAGGCAGACCAACATAACTGCGTACAAGGATTGCATAGCCCTAGGCAGAAACCGAAAACTTGGTATGTTCACCAAAATTCGGGCGATCATTTAAATTGCGCTTTATGATCACTAAGCGAGGCTATTTGGGGTGAACATGGGAACTCAATGTTCAATTAGAAACCCAAAACAACATGCAATACTTTATCGAAAACTATCGATATAAACTCTCCGGCATTATCCAGTCTCTAGGACCTTAAGGGATAAGTAGGGTGGTGAACCCATAATTGGCCATGAGGTTTAGCAGTAATGTGTGTGGACAAACATGTGACCAGTTTGTCGATTCATCAATCAAAACCATAAGTCTTTATATGGTGACGAGTATTTTAAACCGCACAAATTTAACCCTCTTTTTGACAATTGTAGTATAGGTATAAGTAGGGTATCGTTCTAGGCCGGGGATTAGGAGGGATTGCTAATCACTCTAAAATTAATTTAAAAACGTAAAAACAAAGTTTAAAACACTAAACTAAAATAAAAACACTTAACTAGAATAACTCAAAATAAAACTAACAGATAAACTAAAACAAATCAAAAGACTCAAAACAACTTAAGACTCTAGAAAACACAAACTAAGCTAAAAACTCGAAACACACTAAAAATGACTCAGAATAATGAAAACAATTTAAAATAAAAACTAGAAAATTAATTAGACGGAAATTAAATTAAAAGATAAAAACTAATAAAAATTACTAAATAATAATATTTTAATAATGGGGGATTGATTTGGTTTTTACGAAACGTAAATTAAACTAAAATAAATTACAAATTGACAAAAACATAAAATTAAGGTGAATGGATAGGTGACGGATTGGCTAGAGGGTTTTTCTCCACACATGACACAAATGCAACCTAAATTGATTTTCAGTTGTTCTTTCAATAAGTTGTAAATTTCAATACTCCAGATTAACCGTGAACAGCACTTTTTTAATCTTCAAGTTTTCCTTATGTTATTAAATTGGATGAACAGCATACAACAATTTAACACATTCTCTAAAAGTCCCCTACGTGAAAAGCACAATAGAGATACAATCAAAGATCATTAAACTTTGTGAAAACTATAAATACTGACGAGGCATTCGTAACTATGAAAAGCATGATACTCCTGCCAAGAATTTACTTAACGCGATTGTGGATAACAACCTTCACTACTCATGAATATAAGTTCATAACGATTAGGTGAAATTCACTTATATTCTAGCATCAAATTCATGCATGTAAATTAAGTATGCATTCTTAATCAACATACACAAATAAGTTATCAATCAAGCAGTTAAGCAAATTAAATCACAACTCAGAAATCACAACTGAAATTACCAATTCAAATTACAAATATAATCATGGCTTTGAATTATCCTCTAGCCAAAATAAATTAATTACACATTATTATAAATTAAAACAGAAATTAAAAACATAATTAAAATCTGAGTTTGGAGGATTAAACCGAAACGGGGATGTGCAAGGATTGCACCGTGTCTGTCTGTGCTCCCTCCACTTCCTCGAGGTCTCTCGGTCTTACTGTGCACCTCTGTGCTCTTGGTGTATCTCTATCTTCGAATGAAAAGACCGTATACCACTAAGAATGCCAAATGGCGATGAGGACCAACAGATACACTTTTTCCACGCTGCCTTGTGGCAGCTTCCCTCCCCAATGAAGGCTGTTCCCGTGCTTCCAAATAGGCGCTGCCTTTTGTCCCCGTGCAGCCCCTGTTTTTCTGACTGCCTTCTACTTTTCTCTCTCAAGATTCTGCCGTGTGTCTTGCCCTTGCGTCAGTCCTCCCTTCTCCTTGTTCTCTGACGCACGCTGCCTTCAACGCTGCCTTAGGCAGGGCAGCTCTTTCAAACTCCTTTTTTTTTTCTTTTGTTCTTCACAGCTTGGTTTTTGGGCAGCCCCCGAGGAGCTCTCCCCCTTATTCCCTGCGCCGCTTTGGCTTCGGTGTATTGCTGCCAAGTGCAGCTTTTCTCTGGCCTTTCTTGACTGGGCGCTCTTAAGGCCGCCCCCTCTCAATGGCCTGCTCCCTCCTTCTTCTTAATAGCCCCCTTTCATTCTCTTCCTCATTATTCCGTTTGGTCCACTCGGTTTTTCCTTTTCCTTTTTATTCCACTCTTTCCAGCTCATTTGCACCGTGCTTTGCCTTCTTTTGTTTAAATTATTTTCTGCTATCATTCTCTCCACCGAAGGCTTCATCATTATGTGCAGTTTCTTTTTATTCCTCTCCACAGACTGCATGTGCTGCCATCTGTTATCACACACAATAAATACATTATATTATATTAATATAAATATATAAATATATATATAAATAAATATATATATATATTATTTTTCATATAATAAGTTCTATTCAATAGTTAAAACGAATTTATTACTTAACACTTCACTTATTCTATTTTTATTTTCTTAGCTTGAAAAACTTATAAAACATAAAAATAACGTAAATAGCTCAAAATATAACGAACTAACTAAGAAAAGACGAGTGAATTTGATATAAAAATATGTATAAATATGGTCCGATCAAATACCCCCACACTTAGCTTTTGCTAGTCCTCGAGCAAAACAAAGAAAACAAGAACAAGTAATAACATGAAAAACATTAGCTTCCACCTATTTGACCCTCAAAGAATTTCATTCGAGAACATAAATCAGCAAGAACCATAGCTAGCACCAAACAAGCTAATTCAAGTTCATCTTCCTTATTCAAATATTAGCAGTAATCTTTAAATCATCCTTGAAGTGTAGTGTGTGAGATAGCCATGCTAATGCAATTTCAAGTTTTTATTTTAAAAATTATCATATGCAAACTAGCAACCTTCTCACGGGATATGCACTCAATCACACATGTGTTTAGTTTTAATGTGTTTCGCTCAAAGAAACAAATGTGAAAGATCTACCATAAGCTTGCATAAAGATCACTTCTCCACAGTCATAATTGCAAAACTTAAATCAAGAGGACTTTTATTGGATGTAATGAGGCTTAGGGATAGGGCTATTGAAACGAAAGAATAGGAAAACACAAGTTCCAAGCTATATTGCAAGCAATTCTTTTGTTGAGATTTATAAGAACTCAAGCTCTCCAACGATTCTTTTAACACCTCCAATCACACCCTTAAACTGAAACTTTAAACTTTTTATTTTATTTTCTTTGAATACAATCTTTCTTTTCTTTTTCTTTTCTTCTCTTTTCTCTTTTTTATTTTATTTTTTATAATACAAACATGAAATACCCCCACACTTATTCTTTTGCCAAACTCATTCCAAGTACTTCACAAACATTTCTCATAAAATAGTCTCAAATTGCTCGCTTGGAAAGGGTAAGGAAACATGTTTGAGGTATAAGGGTAGACATATCTGGTGATAAGAAATAAAAGGTTCAACATATACGGCTCAAATAGGCAATCTAATGATATCATTTTTTTTTTCTTTGGGAAATATGGTTATTTGGGCCATGGTGGTGAACCTAATGCCTCTATCATTTTCAAGTTCATGCAATCAATGACAAATATTTTGAAAGATCGTTACGCAAGTTCTAGAGATGCATCTCACATAAGTTCATCACACATGAAAGAATAGGAGTGTATGAAAAATGCACACACTTTCAATAGGCTCAAAAACTCACATAGGATGTGTATGGTCACTAAATTTACATATGAAGCTTTAAACCATGCTTTAGTTTCACATCAACAAGGCTATGTGCATTTGGTTTTTCAAAGATGATCAAACATGTACAATACTAACAAGAGAACAAGGAATTTCATACAACACATGTTAACTAAGTTCTTGATAATCATGGTTCAAATTTCATCTAGTTATATCATTGGGTCGGGAAACTAATAAAAATCTAAATTAAAACCATAAGGAAAACAAGACAATATTTTTGGATTTTTTTAAATTTTTCGAGAAAAATTAAATAAAACACAAAACTCCGAAAAAAATTAAGTAAAACACAAAGCTAATTAAGAAAACAAAAAGTAATAACATGGAAACAAATGAAACCAGTTCAAAGTCGAAGGTACAAAAAATTTCAATTTGGTCATTTTTTTATACTTGATACCCCCACACTTAAACTAGACATTGTCCCCAATGTCAGAAAACATTAATAAGCAAATAAAAATAAAATAAATGAATAATACGAAACAAAATAAAGCAATAGGACTGAAAACTTCCCTAATTTGCAGAAAACCAAGCGAGGACCCCCAAGCGTAAATTTTGCAATCAACTTCAAGGGAGGAATTAACCAACGTTCCTGCAAAGAAAAGAAATAAATCAGTTAAGCACGCAAGAAAATATAGAAAAATGCAAACGAAAAATAAAAATTGAAAATAAAAGATAACGAAAAGAACTAATAGGCGGTCATTGGTCGCTTGTTGATTTTCCACAGCTTTCATCTTGAACTGGATGGGCCTCCTTCTGGCAAGTGGTCCTCAGCTTAGTTGAGGATGAATCAGCACGTTGTCTCCACATGCTTCAAGTAGTCCGGTCTCCACGCAGGTGTGGCATCTTCTTGAACTCTTGGATCATCTCAGACTCTGCCTTCATCTGGATGCACCTCAGACTCCTCCTGCTTCGTCTGTGAGGTACTTTTGTTTTTGAAGAAGTACCTCAACACAGATTTATTTTTGAAGTGGGTTGGGAGGGGTCTGAGATGAGTACTCGAGAGCAAGACTAGGTAAGCAATCAGGATCTCACTTTCTCCATGTTCTTCAGATGAAAGTGAGGAGAAAGCGTAATATGAGATACTTTTGCTTTTAACCTTTTTAATATGAAATACTTTTGCTCTGGAAGGTTTGTTTTCTGGGGTGATCCAAGGGATGAAGAACACTGAGTGACTCGAAAGGTTTCTTTGGGAAGACATTATCGGAGATGAAGAGAGGAAGAAAGGTTGAGAGGGTGTGAAGGTGTGAAGGTGTGCCTTTGCTGTGGAATGCGAAGGTCGAACTTATAGAAATTTGGCTTCACAACCGGAACTATTCATTCACTATTTGTCGGCAGCCGGTGGATGGATGAACAGTGCCCGTTACGCGCTTTCTGACAAACCGTCCGTAATTTCCGCGAAGGCTGTCGACGCATGCGACGAGTGACGACAAACAGGAATAATGATCTTTTGAAAACCGGGGTTCAAAACCGGGTGCGGCTCGTGGTTTTCGCAACGCTCCACGCTGCACGTGATGAGTCACGACAAACTGGAAAAACTGAGCCCTCGTGATGCCACGTGATTGCTGAGTCAAGCCCAGCTTTTGAGAAAGGAAACGGCTCTTTTGAGAAAGGAGCGTCCAGCTTTTCCGAATTGCGTGAGGACGCGTCTTCAACCTCAGATGAACGCCTCTCTTTGATTTGCTTCTTTTTAAAGAGGCGCTAATTCTGCTTCACATCACACTTGAACTCCCTCAAACACTTCCTTCTAAAAATACTCCATTCTGTAAACACTCATAATTCTTCCGAACTCTTCTTGCACTCTTACAATTTTAATCTTTCCGATCTCTTCTTCCGCTTCAGCAATCTTAATCTTCCGAACTCTTTTCTTCCTCAATCCCCCTCCAAAAATGTCTTGCCCTTCCGACCGTCGCCTAAACTTGAATGTCGGGGAAGACGATGACTCGTCTTCTCCGAACAATATTTGGAATCCATCCTTCATATCCCCCAATGGTCCTCTTACAGTCGGGGACACAATGATGAGGAATGAAATCACCGCTACGGTGATTGCCAGAAATCTGCTCACTCCAAGGGACAATAGGATGCTGTCTAGGCGGTCGGACGAGCTGGCCGTTCAGGAATCTCTTGCCCTCAGCGTCCAAAGTGCAGGCTCAGTTTCGAACATGGGCCAGCGCCTGCTTGCCCGATCTCGTCAGGTGGAGTCACTGATGGCTGAGGTGGCCAGTCTTCGGCAAGAAGTCAGAGGACTCAGGCACGAGAACAAGGAGTTGCACATGCTTGCAACTAGTTACTCGACCAGCATGAAGAGGAAGCTGGACCAGCTGCAGGAGTCGGACGGTCGGATCCAGAGCGATCATGAAAGGTTCATGGCGCTACTCCCGAGGTTTATGTTGCCTTCGTCCTCTGGAGCAGCACCAAGTGTTCCGGCTCCGGAGATTCCAACTCTGGCTCTTCGTCTTCCCGGAGCTCCTTCGACCTCTGGGGCACCACCTAACCAAAACCAATGATTGTAATTAGTTTTTCGTATTATTGTAAATTTTTTTTAATTTTTTTTTTTTTTTTTTTTTTTTTTTTTTTAGGGTTAATTTAAGCAAATTAAAATAAGTAAAGTAAAATACGTAAATTGAAGTAACAAGACTTTGTTTATCCGCACTAAAAATAAACATTGCCCTTAATTTATTTAAACTCAAACTAAATAAAAATCAACCAAATAACAAAATAACAAAACAAAAATGAAAGCAGTAAATAGAAGGGTTTAGGAATGCAAATCTGATTGTGGGTGATTCCTAGGCTTCCCTTCTTTATTCAAGTGCATGGCTTTATCCTTGAACGGACAGTGGTACTTGAAATGATCCGGCAATGGTCTGAATTCACGAGTAGGTGCCTGAATCATAAAAATCAGATTGTTAGTAAAAAACAAAATTAAAAATGGAGAAGATGGCTTACTTTCATTCTCCGACGCAAACTCAATAACAAAAATCACGTCTTTGAACGTTTCAGGGATTTTGAATTTGGCCAAATTGCAAGTGATGATTGTGGCCGTGTGATCCACTCCAATTTCCTCCTTGATGAATTCAAGATGGTCCTCAACCACTTTTTCCTCGTTTAGAAGTTGCGGCAAGGGTTGTTCTTCCCTTGCCGTGTCTTGTGCATCCTCCTCCTCTTCGAGCAGTAGTAATTCATCCACGGGCTTATCTTCAACCATTTGTTCTTGAATTTGTTCCATGCATTCTGCATTCTGCCCAAATTGATTGTTCCACTCAGCGAACTCCTTTGCTTGATAGAAATCCTCAATTGGTTGCCAAAATGCGTCTTGTTGAAATGGTTGAGCTTCCCTGCCCTGCTCCAAAGAATTTAGTTGCTGACTAACTTCCTTATAATAATTTGATCTATCTGAATTTGGATGTGAAGGTTGAGGGGGAGGCTGTGGTGGTTCATATGGCCATTGACAGAACTCCTCATACGGCTGCCAATATTCTCCTTGGTGAGTCTCCTTAGCTTGATCTTGTGAACCCTGCACCAAAGAGTTTAATTCATTAAGAATTTGATTATAATCTATTGACGAACCTGAGTTTGATTGAGAATATTGCATATGAGGTTGTGGTTGCATAGGTTTTGAATAAAACTCCTCATATGGCTGCCAATTTGCTTCATGTGGAACTTGTTGAACTTCCCACCACATAGAATTTGAATGATCACTCCAATCTCTTGGTGGACATTGATTGGCTTGAAATCCTTGATGTCCCCAAACATCTTCATTTGCAGAAAATTGGGGACATTGATGATTTTGATATCCTTGCCCATACGATGCACCAAATGTAGGGACACTTGGCATTGTGGCCCTTTCGGCATTCTGAGTCAACTGAGACGTGAGATTCGCCAATTGAGCTTGAATGGATGCAAGTGCCATGTCTCGCTCCATTTGGACCTAAAATCAAATAAAGAAAACTAAATCAAATATCAAAAGTAAAAGACAAAAACACAAAAATAAAAATAAACACAAATATAAAAAATAAACACAAACAAAAATAAAGGGATTAGCAAAGTTGCTAATCCCCGGCAACGGCGCCAAAAATTTGACGAGTATTTTAAACCGCACAAATTTAACCCTCTTTTTGACAATTGTAGTATAGGTATAAGTAGGGTATCGTTCTAGGCCGGGGATTAGGAGGGATTGCTAATCACTCTAAAATTAATTTAAAAACGTAAAAACAAAGTTTAAAACACTAAACTAAAATAAAAACACTTAACTAGAATAACTCAAAATAAAACTAACAGATAAACTAAAACAAATCAAAAGACTCAAAACAACTTAAGACTCTAGAAAACACAAACTAAGCTAAAAACTCGAAACACACTAAAAATGACTCAGAATAATGAAAACAATTTAAAATAAAAACTAGAAAATTAATTAGACGGAAATTAAATTAAAAGATAAAAACTAATAAAAATTACTAAATAATAATATTTTAATAATGGGGGATTGATTTGGTTTTTACGAAACGTAAATTAAACTAAAATAAATTACAAATTGACAAAAACATAAAATTAAGGTGAATGGATAGGTGACGGATTGGCTAGAGGGTTTTTCTCCACACATGACACAAATGCAACCTAAATTGATTTTCAGTTGTTCTTTCAATAAGTTGTAAATTTCAATACTCCAGATTAACCGTGAACAGCACTTTTTTAATCTTCAAGTTTTCCTTATGTTATTAAATTGGATGAACAGCATACAACAATTTAACACATTCTCTAAAAGTCCCCTACGTGAAAAGCACAATAGAGATACAATCAAAGATCATTAAACTTTGTGAAAACTATAAATACTGACGAGGCATTCGTAACTATGAAAAGCATGATACTCCTGCCAAGAATTTACTTAACGCGATTGTGGATAACAACCTTCACTACTCATGAATATAAGTTCATAACGATTAGGTGAAATTCACTTATATTCTAGCATCAAATTCATGCATGTAAATTAAGTATGCATTCTTAATCAACATACACAAATAAGTTATCAATCAAGCAGTTAAGCAAATTAAATCACAACTCAGAAATCACAACTGAAATTACCAATTCAAATTACAAATATAATCATGGCTTTGAATTATCCTCTAGCCAAAATAAATTAATTACACATTATTATAAATTAAAACAGAAATTAAAAACATAATTAAAATCTGAGTTTGGAGGATTAAACCGAAACGGGGATGTGCAAGGATTGCACCGTGTCTGTCTGTGCTCCCTCCACTTCCTCGAGGTCTCTCGGTCTTACTGTGCACCTCTGTGCTCTTGGTGTATCTCTATCTTCGAATGAAAAGACCGTATACCACTAAGAATGCCAAATGGCGATGAGGACCAACAGATACACTTTTTCCACGCTGCCTTGTGGCAGCTTCCCTCCCCAATGAAGGCTGTTCCCGTGCTTCCAAATAGGCGCTGCCTTTTGTCCCCGTGCAGCCCCTGTTTTTCTGACTGCCTTCTACTTTTCTCTCTCAAGATTCTGCCGTGTGTCTTGCCCTTGCGTCAGTCCTCCCTTCTCCTTGTTCTCTGACGCACGCTGCCTTCAACGCTGCCTTAGGCAGGGCAGCTCTTTCAAACTCCTTTTTTTTTTCTTTTGTTCTTCACAGCTTGGTTTTTGGGCAGCCCCCGAGGAGCTCTCCCCCTTATTCCCTGCGCCGCTTTGGCTTCGGTGTATTGCTGCCAAGTGCAGCTTTTCTCTGGCCTTTCTTGACTGGGCGCTCTTAAGGCCGCCCCCTCTCAATGGCCTGCTCCCTCCTTCTTCTTAATAGCCCCCTTTCATTCTCTTCCTCATTATTCCGTTTGGTCCACTCGGTTTTTCCTTTTCCTTTTTATTCCACTCTTTCCAGCTCATTTGCACCGTGCTTTGCCTTCTTTTGTTTAAATTATTTTCTGCTATCATTCTCTCCACCGAAGGCTTCATCATTATGTGCAGTTTCTTTTTATTCCTCTCCACAGACTGCATGTGCTGCCATCTGTTATCACACACAATAAATACATTATATTATATTAATATAAATATATAAATATATATATAAATAAATATATATATATATTATTTTTCATATAATAAGTTCTATTCAATAGTTAAAACGAATTTATTACTTAACACTTCACTTATTCTATTTTTATTTTCTTAGCTTGAAAAACTTATAAAACATAAAAATAACGTAAATAGCTCAAAATATAACGAACTAACTAAGAAAAGACGAGTGAATTTGATATAAAAATATGTATAAATATGGTCCGATCATATGGTCCGCATTTTGATTGGATTAGTCCACATATATTCCCTTGAATCCACTATGAAAAATAGGTAATTTCGTATCTTTGCGAGGAATGATATAAAAAAAAAATCAATTTCCTTAATGAGCAGGCTTGGCAAAGTGTGCTTGTAGGCACAAGATCCTTACTTCGGGTAAGGAGATGTGTCGTAGCATCATTGTTCAACCTAAGTGTCCCAAAAGGTCATGCCAAAGCAGGGAAACTGCTCAATCACCCAGCTCTAGGCCGGCCACATGTGGCGTGTTCCCAGTTGGGAGACAACCCATTGGCCCCAAATCAAAGCTTCAGGCTCATTTTTGGAGGTGGTGCAAAGATATTTCACTCTATTTTCTTTAGTGGTTTCATTTATGATCATTGTCATCTCGAATATCCTTAAAAACTCAACGTCAGGGAGAATTTAAGGTCCCTTAAATGGTGATGCAGTACCAGTCACACAACGAGGAGCGTGCCAATGCTCTTAATCAGGTTGGATAGACCTGAAGGCGTTGTTTAGAGATGTGATTTAGGCGTAAAGTTAGTGTGCGTAGTACGCATTCGTCCAGACAACTAACTGCCCCACATTCCTACCTAATCACGTGTTTAATTGAATCGGTCACATGTACTAAGAAACATGATTCAATTAACTCATATTCGAGGACAATATCAATAAGATTATCCATAAGTAAAACATACACCAAACTTGAATCCAAGAACATGGAAAAATGTTCACAAAGTAAATGGTTTACTAACGGGATTCGGCCAATAAGGCCATTCATGTCAAAATTATGTTCTTCCAACGGTGTTTGGTGGAGCAAAATTAATCTCACATATTGACTACGAGAATGGTACTTCTTAACAACATTGGTAGGGGCACGAACAAGTGCATAACCAATGATCTATTCCATCGAGAATGAAGTAGATTCTGCAGGGTTAAGGTTCGGGAATACTATCCCTTATTCTTGAAGTTTTAGGTCTTAGGTGCCAAGGATCACGCTTCGGGCATGATGCCACACCTTGGCAGGCCCTGATTCTACCATATGTTGTAAAAACAAACTCGAAATTGGATTGTGAGAAGGTATGCCATTCGGTGTATCTCTGTCGAAGCAGTGCATCACCATTTGGTAGTCTTTGACCTAACTGGGTCGAGCCATTTGGTAGACTCCAGCCGAACTGAGTTTATACCATTCGGTAGACTCCAGCCGAACTAGGTCTATACATTTCTCTCACGTTTGTGGTAGTAATCAGATCCGAGAATTTGGTAGACTTCCACTTTCTACACTGCTGCTTCAAAAGCAAGTTAGAAACAAAGAATGACGAGAAAAGTATTCTCTAGTCAAAATTCAATCGGATTTATAAACTTCAGAATTGTACTCATTCATGGACGTAATCATGGTATGCTTCGGGCAATATCTTACATGATTAAACAGTCCTTAGAAGCGAGCCAAAGAGCCATGGAAACCTCGTTCGGAGGTATTTCCATTTGTAATGCTTCGGGCATAAGTCTTCGAATGAAGGTCATGGCGGAGGCTTATTCAGCTCTTCCATGCCATTGTTGGCTTTAATGGTTTCTCAGCTTCTTAATAGTCAAGTGGAGATTCACGTCTTGTACCTCACATAAAGTGGTTTCTATTAAAAACGTCCAAAATAAGGGAAATCAAACTTGTGACGGTTCGACAATCCATTGAATTTGGAGGGAACAAGATTGTGATTGGTGCTATGGGAAGGAGTCATCCATAAGCATCAAAGTTAGAACATTCGAGTTCTAAGACATGATTTTCATGAAAAACGTTAGGTTTTCATGGGTGTATTGTTTTATGAAAACTTCAGGTTTCAAAGGCACTAAATTCGAAACTACAGGTTCGATTTAGTTTATGAACGTTTAGTTCATAAAAGAGAGGTTCCTGCAAGAACACATAATGCAATATACAACTAAGTGTAGTGGATTTTGAGGTTCTTCGGGAACTCAAGTGTGAGTGCTTCGGGACTACGAAAGTGAGTCAATGGTTCAAAGAAGAGAAAAAAATTATTGAATCGTTAATGTCCAAAAGTGATCTTCAGGTCAATAATTTTGGATTCATTATCAGATTAATGGACTGCAGGTCACTTTTAATTAATTTAAGAGATCGGGACCATTCGGGGTCGATTGTAGAAGCAAAAATAATTATAACAGGCGGGTGAAAATTATTTAAAATGCTAAAAATTAGCATTGGATTCGAAAAGCCATAGCCCAATAACATTGGGCTTGGGTGCCGTCAGTAGGGCACAAAAAATATAGGTGAGAGGCAGCCCAACATTGAAAATTGATGGCTGCTGTTTTAGACTATATGCCTTGCGGGCTTGGCTTGTGTAAGGCTGCGGCAGGCAGCCCAACATCCTACAAAAAACAAGCTGGCAGGCTTGTTTGTTGTCACGGGCTAAGGAGCAGAAGCCCAGCAGCACTAGGCTTGCTGGCAGGGGGTCACCAGAGAGGAGGCCCAAGTGTCGCTGGCGTGGGAAGCCCAGCCGCATGCTAGGGCTGGCTGTGAGTTTAGGCGCGCGGGAGCATGACCCAGCCACGTGGGCTGGTTGCAGAGGAAGTGGCGGGCTGAGATTGCAAAGCCCAGCAACCATAAAGGTTGCGGCATGCAGGCAGTGACACAGGGTGGGCCCAGCAAGCTAGGCTTGCGGGTTGTGGAGCAGCAAGCCCTACAGGGGCTGCGCGTCTAGTCCAAAGGCATCCGTGTGATGCCATCCCACAGTGATACCAAGAAAAATACCCAATTTTCAAACCTAGGGTTTTTAGAAAAACCGAAATTTGCTTCTAATTTATTTTCAATTCTTTGACTCACAAATTCCACATAGCATTATTGCGTAATGCATGAAAAAAAATATATATATTGTTGAACATATACAATATATATATCGGAAGGTAAATATAAATGTAGGGGTTCATGCATCATGGGGAATATTTTCATGCTTCAAGGTCGTTTCAAATATCTTACTTTATTTTAAGCGTACCTGATTGGCAGAAAACTTACAAAAGCCTTTGAATTTGTAGAAGATCCTTCTCAGAAAGCCGAAATCGCGTCTCCAATGCGTTGTATCTTGTTCAACAAAGAAAAATTAAATTGAATCAATATCATGTAGATTAATTCAAAATAATAAATTAATTAATCAGAAAAAGAATAATTAAAACGTAATACTCCCCTAATTGAAGAATAAACTCTCTTGTTAGCGCAGCGTCAAGAGCGTGCTGATAACGTGTTGTAGGCATAATTTACTGAAGAATTATGGAGGCCTTAGAGAGAGATGGTGCGGCACATAGAGAGGAGAAGAGAGAGATGTGTAATTGTGAGGTGTGTTTTATTCACCCCATTGTGCCTCTATTTATAGTAGTAGAAAGGGCAAACCCTTTCCCATAAGGATTACAATACTTAATAAGTAATCTACTCCTAATAGGAATATAAGATACATTCCTAATCTACTAGGATTTACACAATCACATTCCTATTCTAAATAGGACTGCAACAAATTTCTTAATTTTGGGATAGAAATAAGACAACTTCTTAATCTTGGGATAGAAGTAGGACATTTCAAATATGCACACGGCATGCACAACAATCGGACAGATATAAGATTTTTCCTACACCTTGAAATGACCAAATTGTAATCCATATAAATGGGTTATCTAGAAATTTCAGCTCTCATTTCTCATTTTGTAGAGAGAGAAACAAAGAGGAGAGAGAGAATTCTAGTTCAAAGAATCATAACTCACCCATCTTCTTCACCCATGAGCTCTCTCTAACCCACTCATCTTCTTCATCCAAGCTCTCTCTCTCTCTCTCTCTCTCTCTCTCTCTCTCTCTCTCTCTCTCTCTCTCCATTTTGAATATATATAAGAGCTCTCTCTCTAGCCCATTCATCTTTTTTCGATTATTCGTAGGTTTTCTAAACTGGGTTTGCTTAATTTTGCTTTTTGATTGATGGATTTTTGGAGTTAAAGTGATTGGTTTGGTGTTTCTTGGAGGAGACCAAATTCTTCGATTTTTTTTTATTTTTTACCATTTCTCGGGTTTATATGTGGGTTTTCATTACTTCTGTCCTTTCCCTCCCTTTTCTCCCTCTCTCGATCCAAATTTACAAGCACTAAAATAAGGTTTGGCTTTTGCTGCAATTAAATGAAAAAAAATGTATTAAAGGTCAGTTGCCTTTTGGAGAAGAGATAAGTTTTAGGGGAAATGGAGAAATCATAGTGGAAAGAAGGAAGAGAGAATGATTGGATGAAACAGCTTGCGTACTCATTCGCTCTCTTCGTATCAAGCTCGCTCATACATTGTATGTACATGACATACACATGACATGCACATGCACATATTATGCTCACAGATCTGATCTTAATCTAAAAGCCCATAGCTCACAGCACTCTCTTCGAAATCAGAAAAATTATGCAATAAGCTAAATGACCCTAAACTTTATATGAAGAATCGAAGATTCATTAATTTGAATTTGGTATCAAATTTGATTGGGTTCAAATATTTCAAGGATTTGAAAAATTGCACAAAAGAACCCAAGTGAATCAAAGGAAATTGTTTCACAAACTCATTCGCTTTTTTCATATTTGCAGGGCCTGCCTCTAAATCAAAGGAAAAAGTAGTAAACTAATGCGAAGAGTATCAAAGTACACACCGTCTACACATAATACACTAGATGCACACCATATGCACATAATATGTACAGTACATGCACATGATATGCACAGAACGAGAGAAACTTTAACAGCAACATATTGGTATAATGGATACAATTAAAACATAATTGTTACGTATATAAGATTACAGTGACAGTTTGAAAAGTCTTGTTACGTATATCAACCACCGCTTAACCGTGCATGTGGAAAACATGATACTCGTTATCGTTATTTCAAAGACACGCATGATCCTTAACGTCCTCAAAGTTTTTTCTTAATTTTATTTTTTGCCGAGGCCAACTAGGTTGTGTCGTACTTGCTAAATTCTAAGGCACAACATACGTGCATCATAATTAACTAGTGAACATTCCCGCTTCTGATATTAAGACGTAGTCATGCACACCATATGCACACCACATGCACCGCTTCTGATATTAAGATGTAGTCATGCACACCATATGCACACCACATGCACATTACAAAAAAAAAATCACAAATTTCTGTAATTGGACACTTGAACCATAAATTGTTCCATCCCAAACTTGTAGCACGTCAAAACTTGAAATTTATTCCACAGCCCATATGCCTGAACATGAAACACAAACCCAATTTAACTTCTAAGTATTAATTCATGTTACAAACAACCCATTTATTCCATAAAGCATTGATGAAGGAACTTGGAACTAAACACCCTACCTTGATATACCTGATGAAGCTTCAATTGCCGAAAAATGGAACTTTTCAGCCAAAACAGAAAATATGGTACAAAACCCAGCTCACTCTTCTCACCTCTCTCTCCCATCCCTTTGTTCGAAATTAGAGGTATGAGGTGAACCCAAAGCCCAGCTCACTATTCCCGCCTCTCTTTGGACTTCCATCTCTTTGAAATCGGAGCTCAGAGATCTGAGGAACGGAGAGAGAGAAAGTGAGAGTAGAGAGAGAAATAAGAAAATGGGAGACAGAGTGAGGAATAACCCATTTATATGTGGGTATTTTAGTAATTTTAGTTTTGTGCATGGTATCCATAGCTTGTGCACGGCCTGTTTGTCCTATTTATGTCCCAAGATTAAGAAATTATCCCTAGTTTGATAAAATAAAAGTAAAGAGACACTAAGGTTCAACCGTCACCTAAACAATTTTATTTAGTTTTACCAATTACTTATGAATTGCGCATGCAACTTAAGGTTAGTTTTCCTAATTCATATTCTACTTGTGGCAGATAAAAATATCAAATATGCAATCCGTCTGTAAAATTCATATCAAATGTAAACATGCAAGACTCATTACGCTTTGTGAAAACCATGAACCCTTAAGACGTGGTACTCGACTTAAGCAAAAGGGGTGTGCTATTCACACACCCCAAATTACTTCTCGCACACCCCTTGTTAATTTCTGTCCGTTGAATTTCTTCAATTCATCCGATCCGATGGCTGAAAATTAGAAGGGTGTGTGAGAAGTAAAATGGGGTGTGTGGATATCACACCCCTAAGTGAAATTACAATTATTAACCACAAAAAACATTCATCAATTTCAGAGTGACATTCTAACAGAAATTGCATCCGATTACTTATCTAAACATCTTAATGGTAGCTAGTCATTAAGACATAAAGACAGTTTAAACACAATGATTAATAATTCGAAGTATGCATGCATTATTTCATAAGCAATTAAATAAAGTCCGTATATTCATGTTAAGCCTTGTGGCTTCGCCCTAGCAAGGAAAATATTATTAAGAAGAATAAAATTTGAAAACACCTTGGATTAAAAAGTCTACAAATCTCCAACAGCTTTAGCAGAATTCTCTCTCAAAATCACATAAAGAGAACCCTAATGGTCGGCTAGCTCTATTTATTCCGCAATGAAATCTTTTCTAAAAAATGTCTTCTAAAAACTAGGACACAAATATATGCTAGAGCTACCCAGTCACAAATATGCCAAGTTCAGGGCCCAAAACACCTCCAAAATGGGCACAAGAGGTTTTGTTTAAAACTTCTGAACAACTTTGTAGAAAGGTACGAACCCAGAAAACATCGTCTTGGACACCAAAAAGTCCAATTAAGCCCAAAACGTCAATCTACCAGCTTCGCGCATTGGTCCTTTATTAATTCGCCATAAATTAACGACTTGGCACAAAAATCCTGAACTTTGACACGAACAAGTTGAAAGACTTACGAACGTCTTCCAATCAGAATCACTCCGAAATTTGTCCATTTGATCACTTTTTCTCAAGATGAAGTCAGAAGTCCTACATCAGAATAAAAAATCAAAGTATAAAAATTTAACCAAAATATACAAAAACAGGGTAAAATATATAATATAAAACAGGGCATAATCTTAAAGGATAAGGAAAGATTATATAAGAATATCACGCGACCCTCAACTATATCTGCAACTAGTAAGCAAAGACAAGAAGGTAGAGCTTGCTAAAAAAAATAAAGGGAGTTTTAATGAAAGGGGTTTGAGCCAACCTTTTCTTAACCAAAAACCATCTACAACTTTTATTTAATAAAAACGGCTTGGAATTTAATAAAAAGAAAAAAAGTAACATAAAACATGCTAAAATCAATTAAATCTCATGGACTGAAACAAAGCCCAACATGCAACATTAAATCTTTCCTAGCAGCAACCCATTCTCCCAATTAAAACCCATGTCATTCCACTTCCATTTTTCCTCTCTCGCGTCCACCATCCTTACTTACATTTTTCCTCTCCACATTTCCCACAAACTAAAAATATTACTTTCAAATTCAATTTAATAAACAAGAAACTTATCCCATTTGAAGCTTTCAATAGTCTAGACCTCCCATGGAAGAAGTAGATTTTGCGTCAGGATGCAAGAAGTGCGTAGAGGAGTAAGTCACCCTGGAAAAGAATACAAGGAGGGATATAGTTATGTGTAGGAAACTGGCATTTGGTTGGTGGATGGTTAATTATGTTGGTGCATGAAGAGAAGAGACAGCGATTGGTGGTACGGGTTAGGTGATTAGAAACAGAAATGGTTGGTTTCAAACTGAATCCATTTTCCATGGAACTGGAAAAAAACCAAAAATTTCAATTCCTTGCACCCATTTCTCCATAAAACTAGAAAGAAAAATATATCTCTACCTGTGATAGAACCACCTTCCCCAATACAAAATCTGGAAAAGAAAAAGAAAATAGAAAAAGCAGACGAGAAAGAGAGAGAAAAGTGACTTCAACCATGGCGTTCAACTTTCATAACACTGTTAATGTTAAACACTTCTAGGAAACAGTATGATTTTTTTTGCCACTTTTTTAGAAAACAATGCGACCCATTATGATTTGAATCTGTAACTGTTTCTGAAAAAATTAACATTATCTCTGCAAAAAATAACACTGTCTCTAAAAAAACTAACATTGTCTCTAAAAAAACTAACACTGTCTCTGGAAAAACTTTTGAAAAACTAGCACTGTCTCTGGAAAAACTAACACTGTCTCTGGAAAAATTAACATTGTCTCTGGAAAAACACTGTCTCTGGAAAAACTAACACTATCTCTGGAAAAATTAACATTGTCTTTGGAAAAACTAACACTGTCTCTGGAAAAATTAGCACTGTCTCTGGAAAAACTAACATTGTCTCTGGAAAAACTAACACTGTCTTCGGAAAAATTAACACTGCCTCTGGAAAAACTAGCGTTGTCTCTGGAAAAACTAACATTGTCTTTGGAAACAGTGACTTAAATTCCAGAAATAATGACTTAGATTCCAGAAACAATGTTACTTAAAATATGAAAATAGTTTATTTTTACAGTCGAAAAACAGTGACCCGTTGTTATTATTGAATAGCATGCAGATCTCAAATTTATTTTTTGGAGAAACAAACGATCAACTCTACTGACGAATAAAAATTGAAAAATATTATCTCAAATACACTATGAATAATAACAACGATCACATTTCAACGAAATAATACAAAATATAAATTAAATAGCATAAGGATCTATATTTTTGTTTCAAAGAAAAAGAAGAAGGTCTGCAAAACAACAATGAACTCTGTTAAAGAAAAAAATCTGATGATTGGTTTGGTGATATGGTTACAAAGAAAGAGGCAGCACTAGACACGCAAGAAGACCCATGACGCTCACGATGTCGTCTAGCACACCCCCCCCCCCCCCCGACAGTAGCGAGGCACTAATGGCGAGAGCTTGTTAGCACCACCAATCAATTAGCAGATGCAGCAACGTTCTCAATTATGGCCAAGAACTGCGGGCAACTCTTGCTCTATAGCATCTGGTTGCAACGATGTACTCCATTAACGATGAAAACTTGAAACTCAACCTAAAAAGGTTAAGGATAAAATCGACAAATCATAATTTATTATAGTTGAGCTATTTTTAGTTGAACTGCTTTAGTATGGGCCTTGTACTAATCATTAAGCAAAACTTATAACATGGTTTTTTTTTTATTAAAACTAAAACTTTTCAAGTCCTTTTCATTAGTTTTCCTATAAAATGGACCATTGAATTGAAGCTTGAAAAGGAAATAAGTCATCTCACCTTAAGGGTGCGTTTGGTACATGGGACAAGATGGAACAGAGTGGGACGGACGTGTTCCGTCCCACATTTGGTGCGTTAAAATTATGTGGAACGCGTGTCCCACGGAACGAAAATGGGTTAGATTTTGGTTCCCTCTCCCCCCTGGAACGGGTTTTTCCATCTCGTGGGACACAAAATTATATTTTTTTGGACAACAATACCTCTCTTATTTTTCATTAATTACATTGTCTACCTCCCTTGTCTCTCCCGTAACCTCCCTCTCTTCTGCCCTTGTCTCTCCCGTAGCCATCCTCTTCCTCCACCACAAACCTAGTAACCAAACTGCTAACCCAATCCCAGCAAACCCATCCGAACCCAACTATGGCTGCAACTTCTTCTCCGACACTGTCACCATAGCCAGGCCGACGACAACGCATTGCAGCCATGGAGGCGCTACCCATCCCGACGAACGCGTACAAACTAGGGTTTATCAGAGCAGGTAAAATGGCTGAGAGCATCGCCAGAGGAATCATCCGATCGGGGGTTCTTCCTCCCAATCGCATCTCCACCTTCCACCCTGACCCGAATCGTCGCCAAGCCTTCGAGTCATTCGAAGTCCATCTCCTCTCTGAAAACGACGACGTCTGAACCCCCATCCCTCTCTCTCCCATTATCCCTGCAGAAATTGATTGAAATGAATTTTGGGATTTTTGGGATTTTTCTGTGTTTGAATTTCTCTATGTTTGATTTTTCTGTGTTTGAATTTTGGGATTTTTCTTGTAATTGTTTGGGGGTCTAATTGGTTGCAATGCCGCTAGTTTTCTCTTCTTTCTACACCGAATTGGCGATGTAAGCTCCATCAAGTTGAGAACTGCAGCCACTGAGTTCATACTCACACTCAGCAATTGTACAAACAAGGCTAAGTAAGTCATTTAACACGAACTCCGAACCGTTCCGTCCTATGCGTACCAAACATAACACGAACCTCCATTTCGTTCCGTTCCGTTCCGTCTGCGTACCCAACGGTACCTAAGGGAACGATCTTGCCATCATAATTACAGAGTAACTTCAACCAAATTTCATTCTGGAGTATCAATTCCAGAAAAACACTTACTGCTTTTGCCGAGTTCTGCCAGAGTAATCTCGAATATTGGATGAGAGGCGCTCACCGGCGTAAATCATCTAAAAAGGAATAGGGTATCCTAACTGCCTCCAACTAAAGAGAAAGATGATAGTTTGCTTAACCTACACCTGATTTTGGTAGTCCTTCAAAATCCGTAATTCCATTGTATTCATCTGCATCAACTGCCTGTCACCTATTAGAGCCAAACACACTTCCGTTCAAAATATAATTCGAAGCTTATCGATAATACAATGAATTCCTTAAGCATGATCTTTTGGGAGTGGGATGACTTTGAATCTTTCTTTTGTAATCGCCATAATAATTTGTGTAGAGTCATGTATCCAATATATGGCTCCATGGATGCACACACTTCTCCTGTCAAACTGGCACTTCAACGGATCAAAAGCGAGATCGTTAATGTCTGGTTTGTAATTGGCTATTGACATATTAAGTTCCGAAGTATGTCAAATACAAGCCTTAAGCCATTATGGTGTGAAGCGTAGGAGCTGCGTGAGTGATGGAAAAACATAATCATGTAACAGACGCTATGTTGTAGTGTCTGAATTCAAAAGTAAAAAAATATAACCAGAAAATGGACACTGCATGTGAATCCAAATGTAAAAATGTACACGTAGAAGGTGTGCGAGTGGTAGAGAAAAAAAAACCAAGACATAGACACTGCAATGTAGCATCTGAATCCAAATGTAAAAAATAGAACCAAGAAATGGACACTAGATTGCAATATCTGAATTCAAATGTAAAACAAACACGTAGGAGGTGTGTGAGGGATGAAAGAAAAGAAACCAAGAAATGGACACTGCAACGCCACATCTGAATACAAAGTAAAACACAAAGCTAGGAAATGAACACTACATTGCAGTGTCTAAAACCAAATGTAAAAAAGAATATGTAGGAGACGTGCAAGTGATGGAGAAAACAAAACCATAAAATAAACATTGAAATACAGCATCTGAATCCAAATATAAAAAACAAAATCAGGACACAAACACTGCGGTCTCGTCCGTCCTACCACCCTTCCTCCACAGTTCGGTGCATAGGTTTTCCATTGCAATGATAATATTTAATTTTTTCTTTTATGAAAACCGACGCAATGTTTCATACTCGTATGAATTTTTTAGTTATTTTTGGTGAAATGAATCGATATTTCTTCAAAACCAAATGGATAGAGAAGATATATAGAAAAATGATATTCAGCAAAATAGCAAAAACTCAAAGCATCCAATCTGATTGATGACATTGGATTTGCTCACTGGCGGAGCCAAGTTAAGGGCTGTCATAGGCTATAGCCAAAGTAGCTTGCGGTGAAAAATAAAATTTTACATGTAATTTTGATTGATTTTCAAATGTAACCCACCAAATATTTAGTCACTAATTCGACTTTTCTAAGTTTAACTATATATAATTATATAATACAGTTTGCAAGCCATCTATTTTTCTTACATTATTTTTCTCATCGCTTCTCGTACATGTGTACAAGTTCAGATTTGTTTAATTTTAACATGTTGTGAATTTTTTTAAGCTAACTGACACTATAAAAAATACGGTATCAAGTTTCTTTATTTATAAAGATTTAAATTTTTAAGCTAGCTCACTTGGTAAAAAATTCCTAACTCCACTATTTTGCTTCCATTTTCTCACAAGCTAATCAAGCAAGGTCTAAAAACCCGACCATTCACACTCCACTTAAGCATTTCAGAAGACAGCTAGAAGCCCCAAATCATTCTACTAATCTAACCAGTTTAACTAAAAGACTTTGAAAACTTAAGATTGCGGATTCAGCATTATAACTTTGGCTGGTCCTAGTTAAGGGACATTAGGCGGGCTGGGGTGCCTATGTGCCTATAGACAAAGACTTTGGTGGATTAGGCGGATTTAAGTAAACTTACTATATTTTGTACAAGTAAGTGCCTATTGAAATTACACTTACAAAGTAAAATACTTGTATTGAGAATTTGAGGTTTATTATTTTAAGTAGGTTTATTATTCAACATATAACATACAAAAATATCAACATTTTTGCTTTAGCATTTTAGTGAATTTGATGGTATGAGATGAAAGTGCAAGCGGCTCCAAGTTCATAATACTTTACGAAATACTTTACAGTGGTCATATGAATTTATATGGAATTTTTTTTTTTCAATAACAAGTGTCAAACATATGGTATAAAAATATTAGTTGAGTAATACACCATCCTTTTATGTAGAAAATATATTTTGTTCAAAAAAAAAATACACTACTCCTTTGCTAATTAAAATTCTAGAATGACACAACGTGATTGGACAACAATTAAAAAAAATGAGAGTATGTTATGTGGGAAATGGAGAGAAAAGTCTCTTCTTCGTTGTTGTTATGTGGGAAATGGAGAGAAAAGTCTCTGTTCTTCGTTGTAACCAAGGTTTGGTTTCTCTCTTCCACCAAATGTCAAGACCGTTGGGTGGTCCTCGAAGGTTCTCACAAATGCTTTTTCAAACGTCCGAGTGGTCCCCGAACCACCTGGGTCTATAGTGGATCAGCCCATGGATGGGATTTAAAATTTGGATTTGAGAGGTCAAATTAATCCATTAGGTGAGTAACGTCTGAATAGAAGTTTTCTGCAAATCTGAGAAGAGGTGAGTTCAATTTCTTCTGTCGATTTTGGCTGGTTTGGTAGGGAGTGAAAGAAAAATTGCGATGGTGTGGCAAGGCATCTGGTAGGCGGTATTATCTAGCACTTGAGATTGCACAATTATACGTCTGAAAACAAACTTCAGAATACTTGAAAATATGTAAGTTGGCTTCTGTATACTGAGAGATGGCCTTCTCTTCTTTCAATATTTCTCGTGCACATGGAATTTTTTTAAAGCAAAGATGGAATTCATATATTCTTCGTTTAATCACATCCGACATCGTTTGATCGGATGCAGACAGTTTCTATCGGGATGAAATTTGGATGCATCATTTGATCGGATGTGTATATTGTATCTGCTGTTAGAGGAAGTGCAAAACTTTGAGAAATGATAAACTACGAAAGAGATCCCATGCATATTCAACTTCTTCAGCTTTGCACTAGGGGTGGACACAGTTTTGTTCGGTGAGGTTTTAAGTAAAACCGAAATATTTTGCGGTTCGGTTCAGTGTGGTTTTGAAGCCAAAACCGGAATAAAATCAAACCATTTAGTTTGGTTCGGTGGGTTTCAAACGGTTTCGGTTCGAATTCAAACTATTTACATACAAAATGAAAAAAAAAATCTCTTTACCTTCCTCTCTTCCCCCTAAACAACATTAGTATTTTTACAAAAAAAATATATATAATCTAAAACCTTATTTCAAACCATTTTCAAACATTTCCTGATGCAAAGTGAAGGTGCATATTCAAGCCTTCAAAGGACTTTGCACCCCAGTAAGGCAGCAAATGCCTTCTCATTATGATAATATCACTCAAGGGCAATAAATACCCGCAACTAACAAATAAAATTGCTGCATTTTCTAAAGATAGTATGACATGAATGAATTAAAACTTGAGAAACTAGATTGGTGAAATTACGAAACATGCCAAACAATACTGACCAACAAATGCAACATAAACAAAAAACTTGACCCCAATACCCTGAAGGCTGCTATCCCAATGGGCTTTTGCCATAGCTGTAGAGGGTCTAAGTTAAAGTCACACACACAAAATATTAAACAAATACAAAATAAAGCATGCACACCCTAATTTAACCGACATCAATGGCATTCCTCTGCCCTTGATTACACACCCTAAACAAATCAGACAAAGTCTACAAGTTTTAGAAAAGACCTAACCGAATCAAATACACAAAATAACAATGAAACAAATTGATACACTTCAATCATGTTTTTTTTTAATACTTGTGGTACGGTTCGGTTTCGGTGCGGTTTCTAAAAGCCAAAACCGAAACCAAACCGTTTCCCTACATTGCGGTTCGGTTTCAAATCGAAATCTTTTCAAAACCGCAAAACCAAACCATTCAGTGCAGTTCACTTTGGTTCGTGTTTCGGTTTCAGTTTTCGGTTCCAAGTGCCCACCCCTACTTTGCACAAACCTTCAATAAGAGTAGTGTAAGTTACAATATCAAAATCCAACTTATTTCCCTTCATCTCTTCCAACAATTCAACTGCCTTGGGAAATTGTTAGTGTTTATGATGAGTTCATATTATACCATATATTTTACCTTATTCTTAGTTATAGTTTATTGGTTATTTTGGTAGAATTTTGATACTTTGTTATATATTTTCAATGTAGGACATTCGACTTCCTCTAGAGCAAAAACTGATCAAACAGATGAATTTAGAGTGATTCCAATTGGAGGATGTCCGTAAGTCTTTCAAGATGATTGTATCAAAGTTTCATATTTTTCTACCAAGCCGTTTGACCGTGACAATGAAATAAAGACTCAGCGCGCAGCTTTTTCAGATTGACATTTCTAGACGTTTTGGATATTTTGAAGGTCAATATAGCATATTTTGAGAAAGATTCCTTCTGAGGATGTTTTAGGGACGTCCCAAGCTAGGCCTGGCAAACAAGTCGTGTATGTCGTGTTCGTGTCATTTTCGTGTAACACTCGAAAATAAGAGCCTAATAGAAAAACATCCATACACTACTAGTCTATTACAAAATATTAAATGTGCAAGGATATGCAAAATAAATGAGTTTTTGTTTTCAAGGTTGTGAAACCTTTCTCAAAAGTTTAAACCTTGCCAATGGAACTCAAAGCTTGCATGTTATTCTTTTTACAAAATCCTCAATTTTCATCAATCATCATGGGGAAATTGTGTTGGAACTTTGGCTTGATCTATTGCCTTCCAGAGTTATGTTTATGATGTTTTCAGTAAGGTTTTCCACGTTAAAACTCTCTTCCGCATAAACTAAGTATAGAAAAACCAAACATTAAAAACCATTGAAATCATGAGAAGTTTACTAAAATAATTATGAAAAGAAATAAAACAATAGTATTATACCATATAAAAATATATTACCTCATTTTCCAATCTCGTGTGCACAACAAAGCTTGAACTGTTTCTGGTAACAATGAACTACGATATTGATCTAGTACTCTACCCCCAATACTAAATGCAGATTCTGATGCAACAGTTGAAATGAGAATTGTTAACACATCTCGTGCTAACTGAGAAAGTATCGAATAATGAAAACACTCAATTTGCCACCAAGAAAGAATATCTATGTCTACTTTTCTAACTATTCTTTTATCCTCCAAGTACTTCTACAATTCATTTTGTTTCAATCGAACTTGAACCATCGTAATTATTATCAAAATCCTACATCATAAGACATAAAAATGAAAATGTAATAAGAATCATGCATCATGTCAATTTCAAATATAATATCAACACTTTTTATAGCACTACTACAAATATATAAAGTAAATAAAGGAGGTGGCGCGAGAGTAAGTTTGGAATAGATAGATCAAAGTGAATGAGAGATGAGAATAATAGCCTCCAACCTAATGCACAATGGACGGCTGAGATTAAATCTCAGCCAATCCAATGGTCACTAATTTTTTTAAATTTAATTTAATATATATATATATATATAATTATTATAGTTTTTAGGGGTATAAAATTGTTAAATTAATATATATAATTATTATAGTTTTTTTTTAGGGTTATAGAATTATAAAATTAATATTTTGCCTATCGTGTATCGTGATACCCACGTGTATACCTAAACCAACCCCTTATCTTAAAATGTGCTTATCAGGTTACCCGATAACGACCCGATTCATTAACGTGTCGACCCGAACACTTGTTAATTTCGTGTCGGGTTATCGAGCCGTGTCAGGAATTGCCAGGCCTATCTCAAGCTTTAAAAGGAGACATTTTGGGACCAAATCAGAGTTGATTTGGTTGGTCAAAAGTCTGACTTTCTCTGCAGTCTTAATTTCAGTTTAAATAGGAAACCTTTTATTTCCTAATTATCTTATTCTATTATGTTTCCTAGTTTTTAGATCTTTTCTAGTTAGGATTTTATTTTGTAGTAATATAAATAAGGCTTTTTAGCCATTACGGTTTATAAAAAAAAAAAATTGAGAACACATAAATTTAGGGATGCACTACCTTGGAAGATTCAAGTTTATTTTCAAGGTGTTTTCTATCCATATTTTTAATAATATTTTGTTTTATAATTGTTCGTAACTAGTTTTGTTTGCTAGGGCAAGGCCACGAACCTTACCAAGAATATGTTGTTTCTGATCGGATCATATTTATATATATTTTTATATCAAATTCACTCGTCTTTTCTTAGTTAGTTCGTTATATTTTGAGCTATTTACGTTATTTTTGTGTTGTAATAGAATTTATCTAGCTAAGAAAATAAAAATAGAATAAGTGAAGTGTTAAGTATTAATTTCATCTAAACTATCTTGTCTGTTGAATTATACTTATCATTTAGAAAATAATATATATATATATATTTATATTTATTTATATATATATATATTTATATTTATATATTTATATATTAATATATTATATTAATATAATATAATGTGTGTGTGGTGTGTTAGAGCACATGCTTTCGGTGGAAGCAGCATAATTAAAGCAGAGGAGATAAGTGCATGCAGTCGGTGGTGGAAGCATAATTAAGGACAGCTACAAGGCACATGCAATTAAAAAAAGAGAAGGACCGAGGCAAGGCTCGGTGGAAGGGACCTGGAGCAAAGCATTTATCATAAATCAAATACTTGGATGATTTTTAAATATACATAACAGTTTCGTGTCCTCCAGCTCCTCTGAATATTACCAACCAACCATCTCAGAATATAGTCCTTATAAATGAGATGAGATCCCTTCTTCTCGGGGGGGAGCTGGGAGAGCTGCCATTCTGGGCAGCGGAAGGAAAGAAAAAAAAATAAAAAAATAAAAATAAGAAGGTTGCTGCCTTCCTGGCAGCAGGACACGAAGCTGAAGAATAAAGGGAGTCCACCTTCACCGCACCATTGGGGGGTTCATAAGCTGCCATAGGGCAGACTTGGAAGGGGAGTTGAAAAGAGGGGCGAGAGCCTCGGGAATTTGGGCTGCCATTAAAACTCATCAGTGCAGAGGCAGCGAATTGAGGTGAGAGACAGCTGCTGAGCAGCTTGGCGTCAGGCAGCAGGAAGCAAGCAGCGCGCCAGCAGAGGACTCACGGGAAGCAGCAGCTTACGGAAGGAGAGCATCACAGCGATTATAAGCTGCCATTTGGGCAGCTTGACAAACAGAGAGAAGCCTCGGAAAACAAGAATAAAGGAAGAGGCTACAGAAGGAGAGAAGGCTGTCTGGCAGCGCGCAATTGGGGGCAGACGGGAGACAAACGAAAGCTGCTTAGCAGCTGCGAGGAGAGCAAGGGCTGCGCAGGGAAGCAGCCTACGGACAGTGGGCAGTCACGGAAATAAAACGAAAGCCTTGACAGTGAATCTCGGGGGAAGAACCGTGAGCTGCCCAGAAGGCAGCGAGCTGGCAGGAGTATCATGCTTTTCATAGTTACGAATGCCTCGTCAATATTTATAGTTTTCACAAAGTTTAATGATCTTTGATTGTATCTCTATTGTGCTTTTCACGTAGGGGACTTTTGAGGAATGTTTTAAATTGTTGTATGCTGTTCATCCAATTTAATAACATAAGGAAAACTTGAAGATTAAAAAAGTGCTGTTCACGGTTAATCTGGAGTATTGAAATTTACAATTTATTGAAAGAACAACTGAAAATCAATTTAGGTTGCTTATGTGTCATGTGTGGAGAAAAACCCTCTAGCCAATCCGTCGTATATCCGTTTACTTTTATTTTATGTTTTTGTCAATTTTGTAATTTAGTTAAGTTTAATTTACGTTTCATCAAAACCAAACCCCCCCCATTATTATATTATATTATTTAGTTATTTTTTATTATTTTTTATCTTTTAATTTAATTTCCGTCTAATTAATTTCCTAGTTTTTATTTTAAATTGTTTTCATTATTTTGAGTCATTTTTAGTGTGTTTCGAGTTTTTAACTTAGTTTGTGTTTTCTATAGTCTTGAGTTGTTTTGAGTCTTTTGATTTGTTTAGTTTATTAGTTAGTTTTATTTTGAATTATTCTAGTCAAGTGTTTTTATTTTAGTTTTGTGTTTTAAACTTTGTTTTTACGTTTTTAAATTATTTTAGAGGTTTTAGCAAGCCCTCCTAATCCCCGGCCTAGAACGATACCCTACTTACATCTATACTACATCTGTCAAAAAGAGGGTTAAATTTGTGCGGTTTAAAATCCCGTCAGTTTCTTTTCAATTTACTTATGATATTATGCATGCAAGTTTTGAATTATTAATCACCGTGTTTGAAACTATCTAATTGTCTTGATGATTGGCCACCATTAGGATATTTAGAAAAGTAATTTGATGCAATTTTGGCGGAGGGTTGTTCCTAAAATTGACTAAGGCTTCTCGTGGTTAATATGTGTAACTTTTTAGGATAGACAACACATCTTAAGGGTTATATGGTTTTTTTAAAAGGATTCCACAAAGCTTAATGAGTCTTGCATGTTCACATTCGATCTGGACGCCACAGACGGGTTGCATGTTAGAAATACATTCTATGTTGGAGGTTCCAAGTAGGATATATATTAGGAAAACTTAACCTTCAAATATGCATGTGTAAGTCATAAGTAATTGGAAGAACTACATAAGATTGTTAAGGTGACGGCGGAACCTTAGTGCTCAAATTTATTTTCAAAACTATTTGCTTTTGTTTTCTTTACTTTGCCAATTTATTGTTTTTAATTAAATTCGTTTTTAATATTTTAGATCATAAAATCAAAGGAAAACTAATGAAAGGGGCTTGAAAACTTTGAGTTTTAACGATAAGGACAAAATAAAGGGTAAAGTGAATAGTACAAGGATTGACTTTTTAGTGTAAAAATGTGGTTTTTCGTTAAAGTGAACAGTATCCGGAGCTTTTTGTTAAAGTTCCCTAAAATCAACCTCTTCCAAACTTTGTTTTCAAATAATTAATTAAGAATTGGTTTTAACATAAATTATTCGCTCAATCCCTGTGGAGAATAACCTTGCTAGAGCCGACTATACTACGATAACCTTATACTCTTGTAAGTATTTTTATCTCTACTTTTGCAGGTGGTAAAATCCCTATTAGTTTATAAAGGTCATCCAATAAAATAGAATAAGTAAAAATATTTGGAAGTTGGCCTAAAAGCTTGCATTTGCGAGAACAAGTTATGTGCATCTTGTATTCTTCCTATCTTGCAAAACCCATCAATAAGAGTGTTATAAGTAATAGTATTTGGAACCACTCCCTATGAGACATTTCTCGGAAAAAAACATCGCGCATCATCTATCCTTTTAAGCTTACAATAGCCATTTATCAATATGTTACAACTATGAGCATCAACCATGCAACCTTTGCTAAGCATTACTTCAAAAAACCTTTTTCACCTCGTCCACTTCTCCTCGCAAACAATACCCATCCATAAACGAATTGTAAGTGATCGTATTAGGTTCGATATGCCTTTGAATCATCATTTCGACCACACTCTTTACTTCTTGGGCCATCCCTCTTTACAAAATCTATCAACCAAGACACTGAAGGTGCATACATTGGGAAAAATAACTTTACTCACCATTTCATTCAACAATCTTGTAGCTTCTTTCCAATCCTGTAATTTGTAAACTCCATGAATCAAAGAGGTATATGTAATGACGTTGGGAGCAATACTAATGCAGAACGACAAAGAGATAGAGGAAATGTCAAAAGACACACGAGGCTTAACAGAAAAAATGATAGAAGAGCAATGCTCAATTCTTCATTACCATAAAATTATAATTCCAATTGTCTTTCTTTAACATATCAAACTCCCTCCCTAATATACTAGTGTGCCAAAACATCTTCATCAATGCAAATACAACTCCCTAAGCCACCAAAGCATATTAAATGACAATTGTTCCACCTAGCCACTTAATTTAAAACACAACTTACAATGCATCAAAATGATTACAAATATTAAATCATAGCCTAAGATACATGAATCTCAAATTAATAATTAACGGAATGACCAAACACCAAAATACCAAAATCCCCATTGACTAAACTCCTTATGCACTGCATCAAATACTCTTACTCGTCATTTCAGAAAAGAGGTTTAGTGCATCGACAACTAGAATATCCTTGCAAAGACTGTCAATGATTGTGCTATAAATAACTATGTTAGGCTTGCAAGCCCATTCTTCCATCTTCTTAAGCAATTGGATTGCGGCAGTGTTGTTGTTACCTTTTGCGCAAAGGCCCTTTACTAGGGTACCGAAAGGTGAACACATTGACAGCATTTCGTCAGTGTAGAAGCGCGAGAGTGAAAGAAAGCCAAGTAATTGTTGAAGAAAACAACAATAGAAGAAGATTGAACAAGACAAGGCAGCATACCTCTGGTGTTGCTGCTTCCATAACCAACCTTCAAAGAAGAAGAAACAATCATTGCCCGTATCATCCTCAGCATCTCTGAGTCGACGATTCAGTGTGTTAACCTCCACAGTTGACCTCCACTATACAAAAGTACTTTAGTACACGAGAAAAGCTAAAAAAATGGATTTGTTTTAAGTGCCAGAGAGACTAAGTTTGAAAATAAAATTTTAGAAACTAAAGACGTGAAAGTTGATAATTTGTTTATTACTTAAACATTGATAAATGTGTTTATTCCTATTGGTGATGCATCATTTAGTTTGCAAATTTTGTCTCCAAATTTAGTTTCCATAGTATTACCCAAAAAAATGCTAAGGTGACATTTTCTCATTCATTTTGTTGTTATAAATATAATTTGTTGTGAATTCGAGCTTTTATTATGTATAATACAATTTGTGATACATAATTAATTTTTATTATTACTCATCATATATTATTATCAGGGCCACTCTGACATTTTGGGGGCCCTGTGTAAGTTTAATAAAAGGCCTTCTTATTTAAAAAAATATTTTTGGACAATATATTCTTACAAAGCTCAACAATCAATATTCAAACTTAATTGAAATTAGCATCTCACTCTTAAATGGAGCACAACTGAATGAGAGGTATGGAAATACGTTTGTATTTGGGGAAGAAAGTAATACACAAGTTAATTTTTTATTGCTTAATAGAAAAGTGGAAGAAAGTAATACACAAATTTTTTATTGCTAGATAAAAGTAGAAAATTTATATATTAAGTATAAGTTCCACTTAATCAAATTGTAATATAGAAAAAATCAGACGATTGATAATTTTCTTTTCAGTTTAAACTTTTTTAATAGAAATTTATACACATATGTAATATAAAGGATGATGAAAAGTTTTAGGACCCCTAAAAAATTCGGGGCCTTGTGCCACTGCACCTTTTGCACAACCCCAACGCCCCCTGCTTATTATAGATATTTTTGTTATCTATAACTAAGAGTCTAAAATGTCATTCACACTTTAACTCGAAAATAATCTTTATTTATGAATGGGGGCACGACACAGTTGTAAAACCAAACTGTAGAAAATGAGCCTACTGTAAAACCAAAACAATTGTAACCTATCTACCAACTTGTAAAACAATTTAAACAAATAATAAAGAGTATCATGTTGTTGACCCTAAAAACTACCAAGCCTATGTGGCATGCAGGCCGAGTAACTAAGAAGCTAACTACGTCCTTCAGTTGCATGTGGGGCATGCCAACTCGTCGGCCAAGCTCGACCAAGGAGTAAAATATGTTGAAGTCATGTTGAGCATGCTGTTAACTTCTTGATCTTGCAACTGCGACCGAGGAAGGAACATGTCTTAACCTTTGGGTTCTAGAGCCTGAAGACAAAGCTACTAGTCTTGCGAAGTTCACAAGTCGTCGGCGCCGGGTTCGATCACGGTGATTATATTCATGAAAGTATAAGCACACCAAACTGGCACCAGACTATATGGACACAAATACTTAAAAAAGATGTATGTCTTGATGGTAAATTTGATTCGACCGTCTGAATGCCGAACTTTGAAACTTACTTGCAAGTATTCAATCATAAAACAACTCGGCTTTCAATGTGCCGAGCCTAGCAATCTGTAACACTTACTTTGCCGAGAACGCTAATGAGTTGACCTCAGTCAACAAGGATTCAGAAATCCATCTCGACCGAGGCTTGGATAAATAACCAATCGACCTCGAAGTAGTGCTCTCTATCAAAACTGAAGGTGCTCATCGATCGGCTGATTCTACGGCTCCAGTGTTGTCTATCTAAACTAAAGATGTCACCAGTTGCCTTCACAATGTTGTTTATCCAAATTGATGATGTGTTGGCGGGAAGAAATGGGAGAAAGATAAAATCTCAAGGTTCTTGAGAAGCTTTGTGCAAGGCAATTTATGTGTTGAATTGGAAGAGGCTTTGAATGATGCATTTCCTCCTCTATTTATAATAGCAAATCATCTCATAGCCAAGCTAGAACAGTACTCGGATTAAAACTCCTCAAGCTAATATGATTAGGTCTCAGCCAATCCTAACTCTAATAGGACTTTGAACCAACCTCTTTTAATGAACCAAATTCATCCGCTAATTTTCATCATCCTCAGCCTTAGCCTTAAGACTCCTTGTTGCACTAGATCTCGACTACCTCACATTTATCTAAACCAATCCTCCTTGCAATAAGACTCGGCCGACCCTGACTAAATGGCCCATGATGATCAGATGGCCCATGATAGAACTATAAGTGGTCGCTGCACGGAGAGTTATTAAACTCGGCCCAAACTATCATTTTGGGCCCAAACATTGCCCTCTCGCTTCTGAGGTCCTTGGCCTACAATTCCTGCCCGAGCTTTGACCTTGAAGAAGTAAAAGTAAACCCTTAGCATATCCTTAAGGACACCGAAAAGCCTTGAATATCTCAACCACTCAGGCACATTTGTGAGGCACGATTGCATGATCTTAATCCTGTCAGATTCCCTACAATATGGCATCTCTTTAGTACGTTTGTCCTTCAATGATGACATTTTAGGCGTGTGGATACCGAAATGTCTCCTCGCTATTAAATTCGCCATCACACGCAATCGTGCCACCTCAAGCCGTGAGCATTTCAGCTTCTTTGAGGCTTACGGATACTGAAATGTCCCTTCGCCATAAAACCTACCGTCACACGTAATCACATATCTTCAATCCATGAACTTTTTGACCTCTTCACCTAGATTCTTTAAATATTTGCCATGATCAAGATCGAACTGTTGATCCTCCTCCCAAAATGCCTATAAATACTCCACTCTTCTCCATTTGGATTTTTACTCTTCCAAACCTCCAAAAACTCTTGCTAGTTGCTCCCAACCCAAAAAAGAAACCAAACTTCAAAACTGAGAATCCTTCAATCCTTCATCAATGGCTGCCAATACTTTTGTCACCAAGCTTATCGAGGAGTGCGACAAGTGTCGAGACTCATTGATCAAAATACCATTAAAATCCTCCGATTCGAGGGTGATTCAAGTGCTTCCCACCAAATCCTCAGCCCACTTTTCAAAGATGACGTCCTAGCAACCATCATTGAAATGCTGAAGGTCCATTATCTAAAACCCTTACTCCAAGGGTATGATTAGTCGAAGTGGGGATTGGCTCGAAATGACGTGTATTTCTCGCTCCCCTTACTCCAAGGGCGCGATTCCCTGCTCAATCGACAACATTGCTCGACCCCAACAGCGTCTTAAGAAAAAGGCCAAGAAAGAGGAGCGAGAAATACACGTCATTTCGAGCCAATCCACAAAACCAACCACTCTTGGTACCCCTCTCACTTTTTCGACCGTCAAAATCTCGGCAGAGGTGCCGAAAAACCTTCTAACGGAACAGGCAACTGAGATTAGACCTACTACACTGGCCGCTATTGAACCAGTCGTCAGCTCACTAGTCGAAGGTCTTGCAACTCCAGCATCGATCATTGCTCCTGGTGTCAATCTCACAACTGTTGCTTTGGAGAAGACAGCCGCCACGGCCAAGAAAAACTCTCCCTTAAATCCAAAGAAGACTGCAACGATCATCCTGGAAGAAGAGGTATTACCATTTTATAATGTTCTTTTATTTTGACTTCCTTGACTAATGATTAATCCTCTTCTGTCTAAGAAAATGAGAGCAAAGTACCCCCACTTGTGAGGCGTCCTCGACCGGCTGAACTTCTTACTACTAATTTTCCACCTGTAGTCGAGATGGCAGGCCAGGTTGAGCCGGCTGGCCCAGTCGACACTCATACAGCCGAGGTAGGTATGGGACATGAAGTGGGTCCTCTTGTTGAGCCAGAGGTGACAGTATAGACACTGATTCATCCCATGATCAAAATCTCGGCATCCCTCCTTAAGTGGTCACTTCAACCTTTGTAAGGCTCGTCATCATTTTTTTTCTTTCTTAATTCCCTGCCTTAGAATTCTAAACTAAGAAGATATTAAATGCCAGGTGCCCAATCGCTCATTTCACAAAAAAAAATATGCGTTGAAGGGCGTTATTTATATTTCTTGGCTACCTCAGTGGCCATCAAACGTAGATAACTTTCATCAGCCGCATGAATTAAAAGGCTACCTTAAACATTGGGCTTGGTCATTAAGCTCTCTGGGTTCGAGCAACAAACTAGCAGATATGGCCGAAGTCTTATCTCGGCAGGTTTAATACAACTTCCTTATCTGCTATCCCTTTTGGATTCTCATTTTCCTAAGAAGAAAAAAAAACTCTTTTTATGCAGCCTTCATGGAAAGTTGAGCTCGACGCCTTCCTCTCCACCACTTTTGGGGCGGCCAGGCCTTCAACAACTACGACTAAATCCTTTGCGGCCACATCTGATGCCCTTGCCAAGCTACAAAAGCTTATGTCTCTCTCGACCTCACAAATCTTTCAACATAAAGGCCTTGATTATGTAGAGGAATGTCTAAACGACCTTGTAACCAATGGTCTATTGAGCAACGAGAATGTTGTTCACCTGTCTTCTGTCTTAGAACAAACCCTGGAATATTTCACTATCTTCGAGTGGGCTCTTCGGGTAGAGAACAACCTCAAGGCTGTAATGGTCGCTCATGAAGCTATCTGACTAGAATTCGAAGCCATAAAGGCGAAGAATGAATGGCTGGCTGACCTCAACCATCAAATAGCTGAACTTCAAGTCAAAGGTTAACCGTTGCTCCGAAGCTTGAAAATGGTTTCGAGTCGAATAAGCCTCGACTGGCAAAATACACAGCTAACGTGAAGCAGATAAAGCAACTACAACTTGATAAGAGAACCAAGCAGGCCAAAGTTACAATGGGCGAAGTGAGGTGGTTAGAACTGAAAGTCGCTTTTGAAATTTTCCTTCCTTCAACCCTTTAGGGCTTTGTCTTTAGTTGTAGGCTAATTGGTTTTTGTAATTTTGCTTGTACGGCTTTTGAAAATCAATAAAAAATATTATTCATGCATTTCCCAAATGACCAGGTAATATTTCTTTAAGAATTTTCCGTTGATTAGTAATTTATGAACTAAGCCAGTTTGATCCTTGACATGGTATGCCCTCTTGCTGAGAACTTTATGGACGACGAAAGGTCTTTCCCAATTCGGCAACCATTTTCCAAATCTTGGATCTTTAATCCCTACTGGTAACACAGTTTGCCACACCAAGTCACCTTCGCCGAACGTCTTTTGCCTAACTCGTCGATTATAAGCTCACTTGACAATCTTTTTCTGCGCCACCAGTAAATTATAGGCATTGAGCCAAGCTTCCTCTAAATCCTCCAACTCTTGCCTCATGGATTGATTATTCTCGGCACTAAACAAACTGCTTTGTTCGATAACTCGTAACGAATTTATGCTTAGCTCGACTGGTAGCATAGCATCATGTCCCCGAGTTAACGCATATGGCATCGTCCATGTTGCTGACCGGAGTGAAGTTTGATATGTCCATAATGCCTCGTTTAACCTCAAATGCCACATCTCAGGCCTTTCTTTTATCATTTTCTCGAGGATACCAATTAAAACTTTATTACTTGCTTCAATCTGTCTATTTGCCTGTGGGTTATATGGCGTGGACTAATCAAGCCAAATTTTCAAATTCGCTGCGTATTCTTTAAACATGTCGGCCATGAAAATCATGTCACTGTCTGTTATAATCATTTCTGGTACACCGAATCTCGTTACAATGTTTTCCTCCACAAAATTACAAATATCTTAGAGGTTAACTCCGCGTATGACTTTGTTTCGACCCACTTGGTGAAGTAGTCTGTCGCAATGAGTATCCATGCATGTTTTGCTGACCCGAAAGACGACGTAATTTTGCTGATCACATCTATGGCTCATCCTCTGAATGGTTATGGTTTGGTGGCCAAGTAAAGTAATTCAGCTGAGACACTCTGTATAGACCCATGGATTTGACATTGTACACATTTTTTCGCGCGTATTCAATGCAATCTTTTAACATACTTGGCCAAAAATATCCATGTCGGCAAAGTAACCAATGCATTTTGCATTCAGATTGATGTGCCTCGAATATTCCTTCGTGTATCTCCGTCATCATTTGGGAGGCCTCTTCCGGGCTGAGACATAATAACAACAGACCGTCGTCACCTTTTTGGTACAACTCATTCTAGTATATTACGTAGTTTGTGGCATGTACCTTTGTCTTGTGGTCATGGTTGCTACTAGGATTATCGAGATATTGCATAATTGACCTTCTCCAGTCATCAGGTAATGTCTTGACTACGCAAACATCTGTAAGATCCTCTCGTTCTGACAACGAACGTAAGGACATAACTCGTGTGCGGATTACGTGGTCATGTCGGAGAACTTGTTGATTAACCAAGGCCAAAGGTAGACGTTGCATTACTGGTATGACCTGGCCTAGCTCACCCCTAGGAGTTGTGCTCCGGAGGCTATTTGAGCCAATTCGTCTACGTCAATATTTCAAACTCGTCATATGTGCTTAAATGTAATGTTGTCAAGTAATTCGGCTAAATAGCTGGCAACCATGTGATAGGCACCAGAGTACAACTCATGCAATGAAAAGTTTCATTAAGTTGGTTAATCACAAGTTCTAAATAGCCAAGAACGAGCACGCGGACTACCCTCAAGTCGTGAATAACGTTAAGGCCGATGATAAAGGCTTCGTATTTGGCCTGATTATTAGTGCAATCGAAATCCTGCTTAAAAGAAAAATATCATCGGTAGTAATCTGGAGACTGGCTGACAATTCCAACGCCAGCCGAGGTCGAGGTACTAGAACCATCAAAATACATCGTCCAATAATTATCATCTGTTTCCATCGTGCTAATTTCGACATCGTTGCCCCCCAAAACCGTATGGAGAGGGATGTTGGGCTAAGAAATTGGCCAGCGCATATCCTTTAACAGCTTTTTGGGGCACATATTGCAAACTAAATTCGGATAGCACCATTATCCATTTTCTGATTTGGCCTTTTATTATTAGCCGAGTAAGCATATAGCGAATAACGTCTGTTTGGGCAATGACCTGCGTAACAAAAAAGAGCATGTAATGCCTGAGTTTAGATGCAGCAAAGAATAAGGCCAAATAGAGTTTCTCAACAGGTGAATAATTTATCTCGATCGAATTAAGATTTCAGCTAAGATAAAAAAAATGGCTTGTTCCCGCCCCTTGTCATTGTCTTGTGCAAGAAGACAGCCAACGACCTCCTCGACGGTCGAGATATAAAACTTTAGAGGCTTGCCGCGCTGAGGGGGCATAAGGACAGGTAGGGTAGTGAGGGAGACCTTAATTTGCATGAAAGCTTCCTGGTGTTCCTCGCGTTATTCGAATTTATCATAATCCTTAAGTTTCAAGAAGGTGGAGAAAGTTTTCATCTTCCTTGCTGAATTAGAAATGAAACGGCGAAGGAAATTGATTTTATCGAGTAGTGATTGTAATTGCTTCTTGGTTGTCGGGGGTGGGACATCAATGATCACGCGAGGTTTATTTACGTCCACCTCGACGCCACAATGATGTACAAGAAAACCTAAGAAGTTGCCGGCCGATACACCGAAGGTGCATTTGGCAAGATTCTTTTTAAGGTTATGTTGGCGCATACGAAGGAAAGCCTACTGAAGATCATCTAAATGTGTTTGGCGACATTTTGATTTGACTACAACATCATCGATATAAACCTCGATGATGGTACCAATTAAATCATGAAAAATAGTATTCATAGCGCGTTGGTATGTGGCATCGACATTTTTTAGACCGAATGGCATGACGCTCCATTCGTAAGTCTCGACTGCCCCCGGGCAGCGAAAAACAATTTTGTGGACATCGGCCTTAGCAATGAAAATCTGGTTGTAACCAGCATGGCCATCTATGAAGGATAACATCTCGTGGTTTGTTGCTGCGTCAATTAACAAATCTGAAATTGGCATTGTATATTTATCTTTAAGGGTTGCCAAATTCAAATTTCAAAAATCAATACAAATACGTAGAACACCATTTTTCTTTAAAACTAGGACAATGTTCACCAACCATTCGACGTATCGAGCTGTCTAAATAAACCCGACTTTTAAAAGTCGAACAAGTTCATCTTTTATGCTGAGTTGTACTTTGGTCGATAATCATCCGGGGGGGTTGGTAGAACGGTTTACAACCAGGTTTAATGCGTAATCCGTGCTCTATGAGCGTTCGGTCTAAACTAGGTATCTCATGGTAACTCCAAGCAAAACAATCCTTAAATTCTTTGAGTAAATTACAAAGCTTGGTTTTCATAGGTTGGGGTAACAAAGCACTAATAAATAAAGGTCGCGGATCTTCGGCTGTTCCAACATTTATTTCCTCTAAAAAGTCCTTGACTTGGGGCTGACTGTTTTCGTGCTCATCTAGGGTAGCTTGAACCTTATCAAGTGATAAAACTGGACCGTTGTCTCATTCAGCAAGAAACTCTACCAAGTTCACCCCAGAATTTAGTTACTTGGAGATAGCATACCAATGAGCCAATAGTCGTTTAATGGTGGATGAAACCGCGGCTCGGCGTCTGTCTTGTTTGGCATCAGACATTAAGATCGACAATCAGGTCAGCCCCCGAGTCTCACCAAATCTTGGTGAATAGTCTTGGGGCCTACCCCGATGGCTTTCTGAACTGAGATCCAAGTCGGTCGTCCTTCCTCATTAAAACTTTGTAGAGTGTATAGCTGACGTGATCGTCATAATAGAGAGCCCGAATCATATTAGCTTTGAACGGCTGATTGTCGGCTGGATAGACCACGACTGATTTACCGTCCTAAAAGATGAGGACCTGATATAATGACTAAGGGATGCAGCTCGTTTGATGGATCCAATCACAAATGAGCAATGCGTTATACTCGGTCTTCGAATCGACTATGAAAAATGCAGTCATGTGATTACGACCTGTAATATTTACCTCTAACGGAAGCACTCATTTGGTCTGAGATTTGTCACTGACAAAGCTGCTCATGGTGACCCCTGATGGAACAAGTTCGTCGTTAGAGTGATGTAATGTCTTCATGATAACAACGGGCATGATGTTGACCGTTGCTCCATAGTTGACGAAAATTTTTGGAGACCAGATATTCTTCGATATAAGTCGTAACATATAACGGCTTCAAATGATGAAGATTAACTGATGAAAAACAAGGAAATAATTCAGCAAAAGCTACTTTGAGTTTATCTTTTTTTGTTATCAGCTCAATCTCTTTAGAGGTCACAAAATTGATTTGCGTGGCTTCCTCGGCAACCCTATCGCTATTTAGGAAATTTGGTTGGGATGCATCTGGCTGGAACTCGACAGGTAAGACATGGACCATGCTGATTTCCATATTGTCGAGGACCAAAAGACCCATTGGGTCGCAATCTTCTTCTTCTGGACTTTCGGGTGAAGTATCATGTGCGTAGGCAAGATCTACTTGATCTTTTTTTGCTGGCACCAGGGTATGTTCATATGGTATGTCCATTGTAGTCTTCTCGTTATGCATGTCGACCTCAGGTTCACTCGGCGTTGGAACTGGGTTTTTGTCTTGTGACATTTTACAAGTTTACTCCTGATATGCAATGCGGGAATCTCTCGTGTCAAGGTAAGCATATAATCATGCTATTCATTCCTTTTCATCTACCATAAGGCCGAAGAGAGAGACGACTGATAAGAATTTGAAATGGTATCACAAATATTAGAGGTCTTTGAGAAATAAGTGAAGTTCGAAGTGTCAATATCAGTATATGGATCTACCTCAAAGTCGAAAACTCGAGCCTCACGTATATGCTGGAACCTAGCTTTCATCCCCGAATCTGAGTTCTTTTGGATGATCCGTTCAGCATTGAGGCAAGTTAGAACGAGATCGAGAGTATATCGGCATGCTTTCAGCAAGCCGTATAAATCATTTGCCGGATGCTTCTTGTGAAATTCCCGCATGTATTCTAAAGCCTCACCGAGAAATAGTGGGTGAAGATTCCGTCTAACTTTGATCAACAACTCATGTGTAGGTGCGGGGAAAGTTTACTTTTGGTCTCCTTTTGAAAGTGCTCGAGATGAACTTTTATTTCCCCGGGGCGAAGAATGAGTTTAATTCACTTTTTGGATTATTGTGGTTTCAAAGTCACGATCGATTACCTTCTTCTCTTAGAACAGCTCAGTTATAATCGCTGAAGGTTGACGGTCATTTTCATTATCGGTCGTTTCCTTCGACTACCATTTGGTAGCTGAGGTATCCTTAGCTGCTGGCCGACGAGCCATGCAGTCTATTCTTTGGCACCGACGTTTCTGTGACTTAGACAACGTATTATATATACCGGGAAGGGAGTTGTAGGTATACCAGCGCTGCTCGTGTGGCTCATGAGGTCTGAAAATGCACTAGATTGCGGGTGAACTTGAATTGCCAAAGTTGCACGCATAATAATTCTCGTTGCAAAACAGCGCGTCAAAATCAAGGTGTCATCTGGCCGAAGATGGCTTGTTATCTTGTACTTAAGGGCCAAACCTATCAAAAACTTTATGGCGGTGGCCTGTACCGAGCACCTTTTGGGATGTTACCACAGCTGTGGGCACTTGTTGCGGTCTTTTGACCCGACATGGCTTTTCCTTTGGCTCAGCTAAGATAACACTCGATTTGCATCGACTACATAGAACTATCAGCTCATTAGTTTCCTTTGCACTAGAGTTCGACATTGACTCGACAATAATTGGTCCCATCAAATCTTTCGGTGGCTTATTTGACAATAAATCAATCTTCAGTCGTGGCCAAGAGTTCTGCTTTGAGACATATTGCATTGGAACGAACTTGGCCTTTCCTTTTCTTTTATCCCTATATAGAATGAGATTCTACCATGCTTACTGTTGCTGTAGGGAAAGGATCGGTATCTGATGCGAGAATTAACTCGACACAAATTTAACCCTCTTTTTGACAGTTGTAGTATAGGTGTAAGTAGGGTATCGTTCTAGGCCGGGGATTAGGAGGGCTTGCTAAAACCTCTAAAATAATTTAAAAACGTAAAAACAAAGTTTAAAACACCAAACTAAAATAAAAACACTTAACTAAAATAACTCAAAATAAAACTAACAAATAAACTAAAACAAATCAAAAGACTCGAAACAACTCAACACTCTAGAAAATACAAACTAAGCTAAAAACTCAAAACACACTAAAAACGACTCAAAATAATGAAAACAATTTAAAATAAAAACTAGGAAATTAATTAGACGGAAATTAAATTAAAAGATTAAAAATAATAAAAACTAACTAAATAATAATATTTTAATAATGGGGGGATTGATTTTTGAAGAAACGTAAATTAAACTTAAATAAATTACAAAATTGACAAAAACATAAAATTAAAAGTGAACAGATAGACGACGGATTGGCTAGAGGGTTTTTCTCCACACATGACACATATGCAATCTAAATTAATTTTCAGTTGTTCTTTCAATAAGTTGTAAATTTCAACACCCCAAATTAATTAGGTACGCTTAAATTAACCTTCAGATTTTCCTTATGTTATTGAATTGGATGATTGCATACGACAATCCAAAACATTCCCCACAAGTTCCCTACATGAATTGCATAATAGAGATACAAGCGAGAATCATTAAGTTCAATGAAAATCATAAGTGTTGACAAGGCATTCGTAACTATGAACAGCATGATACGTTTGCCAGGAATTTACTTAACGCGATTGTGACTAGCAACCTTCACTACTCATGAATATAAGTTCATAACGATTAGGTGAAATTCACTTATATTCTAGCATCAAATTCATGCATGTAAATTAAGTATGCATTCTTAATCGACAAACATAAATAAGTTATTAATCAAGCAGTTAAGCAAATTAAATCACAACTCAGAAATCACAACTGAAGTTACCAATTCAAATTACAAATATAATCATGGTTTTGAATTATCCTCTAGCCAAACAAATTTAACTACACATTATTTATAACATAAATTAAAACAGAAATTAAAACAGAAATTAAAAACACAAGTTGGAGGGATTAAACCGAAAGAAGGAGTGCAAAAATCTGTGCACTGCGCAATTATGGGCGCTGGCTTTGTTTCTGTGCTGGATAGTTGACTGCGTATGCCCTTCGTCAACTCTTCTAACTGCCCAGTTTCTGCGCCTTTCATGCACTGCCCAAAGGGCAGCTTTGATTTGCTGCACCGCCTAAAAATCCCCCCCCGAGTGCGCAGCTTTCTCCTCTCCTCGCTGGCAACCTCCAGCTGCCTCGCAGCTTAGTCCTTTTTCCTCCTGCCCAATGGCAGCTTCACCTTCCCGAGAGCCAAAGGCAGCTCTCCGCGCCTCAGCTTGGCTTCAGCTTTGTTCTCGGTGATGGCAGACTCCTCTTCCCCGTTGACTTTCTGACCTCCCAAGGCTTCACGCCTCGCAGCTGCCTCTGATTTCAAGGCTCCCCGTGCGAGAGCTCGTCTCTTCTTCTCCGTTGCTGCTTGCGGTCCTCACAAAGCTGCCTTAAGGCAGCTCTTTCTAATCTCCCCTCAATTGGCTGACCCCCCGTATTACGCTCTCCAGCTTCTGTTTTTATTTTGTTTTTCCCACTGGCTTCACATGTTGCCTTCCACCGAGAGCCCTCTCTCCTTTCTTTGACTTGTCCCCATGGCTTCTTTGTTCCGTCTCAATTATTCCCTTTGGCTCACCTTTTCAATTATTATGTTTCTGCTTTCGGTGGATTCCCTCCACATGCTTCTGTTTTCCACCAGCCTATTAATCACACACACACAATCATCATATATATAAATATATAAATATATATAAAAATATAAATATATAAATATATATATAAATATATATATATTATTATCTAAATGATAAGTATAATTAAACAAGCAAGATAGTTTAAACGAAATTATTACTTAATACTACACTTATTCTATTTTTATTTTCTTTTCTTGAAAAACTTATAAAACATAAAAATAACGTAAATAGCTCAAAATATAACGAACTAACTAAGAAAAGACGAGTGAATTTGATATAAAAATATATATAAAAATGATCCGATCAAATACCCCCACACTTAGCTTTTGCTAGTCCTCGAGCAAAACAAAGAAAACAGAAAAAGTAATAACATGAAAAACATTAGCTTCCCCCTATGTGACCCTCAGAGAATTTCATTCGAGAACATAAATCATCAAGAACCATAGCTAACACCAAACAATCTAATCCAAGTTCATCTTCCTTATTCAAGTATTAGCAGTAATCTTTAAATCATCCTTGAAGTGTAGTGTGTGAGATAGCCATGCTAATGCAATTTCAAGTTTTTATTTTTAAAATCATCATATGCAAACTAGTAAACTTCTCACGGGATATGCACTCAATCACACATGTGTTTAGTTTTAATGTGTTTCGCTCAAAGAAACAAATGTTAAAGTTCTACCATAAGCTTGCATAAAGATCACATCTCCACAGTCATAATTGCAAAACTTAAATCAAGAGGACTTTTATTGGATGTAATGAGGCTTAGGGATAGGGCTATTGAAACGAAAGAATAGGAAAACACAAGTTCCAAGCTACATCGCAAGCGATTCTTTTGTTGAGATTTATAAGAACTTAAGCTCTCCAACGATTCTTTTAACACCTCCAATCACACCCTTAAACTGAAACTTTAAACTTTTTATTTTATTTTCTTTGAATACAATCTTTCTTTTTCTTTTTCTTTTCTTCTATTCTCTTTTTTTTTTTTTTTTTTTAAAATAAATACAAACATGAAATACCCCCACACTTATTCTTTTGCCAAACCTTCCAAGTACTTCACAAATATTTCTCATAAAACAGTCTCAAATTGCTCGCTTGGAAAGGGTAAGGAATCATGTTTGAGGTATAAGGGTAGACATATCTGGTGATAAGAAATAAAAGGTTCAACAAATACGGCTCAAATAGGCAATCTAATGATATTTTTTTTTTTTTTTTTTGGGAAATATGGTTATTTGGGCCATGGTGGTGAACCTAGTGCCTCTATCATTTTCAAGTTCATGCAATCAATGACAAATATTTCAAAAGATCGTTACGCAAGTTCTAGAGATGCATCTCACATAAGTTCATCACACATGAAAGAATAGGAGTGTATGAAAAATGCACACACTTTCAATAAGCTCAAAAACTCACATAGGATGTATACGGTCACTAAATTCACATATGAAGCTTTAAGTCATGCTTTAATTTCACATCAACACGGCTATGTGCATTTGGTTTTTCAAAGATGATCAAACATGTACAAACTAACAAGAGAATAAGGAATTTCACATAACACATGTTAACTAAGTTCTTGATAATCATGGTTCAAATTTAATCCAATTATATCATTGGGTCGGGAAACTAATAAAAATCTAATTTAAAACCATAAGGAAAACAAGACAATATTTTTGGATTTTTTAAATTTTTTTTAGAAAAATTAAATAAAACACAAAACTAATTAAGAAAACAAAAAGCAATAACATGGAAACAAATGAAACCAGTTCAAAGTCGAAGGTACAAAAATTTTCAATTTGGTCATTTTTTATACTTGATACCCCCACACTTAAACTAGACATTGTCCCCAATGTCATAAAACAAAAATATGCAAATAAAAATAAAATGAATAAATAATACGAAACAAAATAAGAAAAGGGACTGAAAACTTCTCTAATTTGCAGAAAACCAAGCGATGACCCCCGAGCGTAAATTTTGCAATCAACTTCAAGGGAGGAAATAACCAAACGTTCCTGCAAAGAAAAGAAATAAATCAGTTAAGCACGCAAGAAAAAATAGAAAAATGCAAACGAAAAATAAAAATTGAAAATAAAAGGTAATGAAAAGAACTAATAGGCGATCATTGGTCATGATTGTTGATTTTCCACAGCTTTCATCTTGAACTGGATGGGCCTCCTTCTGGCAAGTGCTCCTCAGCTTAGTTGAGGATGAATCAGCACGTTGTCTCCACATGCTTCAAGTAGTCCGGTCTCCACGCAGGTGTGGCATCTTCTTGAACTCTTGGATCATCTCAGACTCTGCCTTCATCTGGATGCACCTCAGACTCCTCCTGCTTCGTCTGTGAGGTACTTTTGTTTTTGAAGAAGTACCTCAACACAGATTTATTTTTGAAGTGGGTTGGGAGGGGTCTGAGATGAGTACTCGAGAGCAAGACTAGGTAAGCAATCAGGATCTCACTTTCTCCATGTTCTTCAGATGAAAGTGAGGAGAAAGCGTAATATGAGATACTTTTGCTTTTAACCTTTTTAATATGAAATACTTTTGCTCTGGAAGGTTTGTTTTCTGGGGTGATCCAAGGGATGAAGAACAATGAATAACTCGAAAGCTTTCTTTGGGAAGACATTATCGGAGATGAAGAGAGGTTGAGAGGTTTAGAGGTAGAGAGGGTGTGCCTTTGATGTGGAAGGCGAAGGTCGAACTTTATAGAAATTTTCCTTCACAACCGGAACTGTTCCCTCACTATTTGTCGGCAGCCGGTGGATGGATGAACAGTGCCCGTTACGCGCTTTCTGACAAAGCTTCCGTAATTTCCGCGAAGCTGACTGCGCATGCGACGAGTGGCGACAAATTGGAATGATGATCCTTTGAAAACCGGGGTTCAAAACCGGGTGCGGCTCGTGGTTTTCGCAACGTTCCACGCTGCACGTGATGAGTCACGACAAAATTGGAAAAACTGAACCACGTGATTGCTGAGTCAAGCCCAGCTTTTGAGAACGGAAACGGCTCTTTTGAGAAAGGAGCGTCCAGCTTTTCCGAATTGCGTGAGGACGCGTCTTCAACCTCAGAGAAGCGCCTCTCTTTGATTTGCTTCTTTTTATAGAGGCGCTAATTCTGCTCCACCTCACACTTGAACTCCCTCAAACACTTCCTTCTGAAAATACTCTCTTCTGTAAACACTCATAATCCTTCCGAACTCTTTTTGCACTTCTGTACTCTTAATCTTTCCGCACTCTTCTTCCGCTTCAGCAATCTTAATTTTTCCGAACTCTTTTCTTCCTCAACCCCCTCTAAAAATGTCTTGCCCTTCCGACCGTCGCCTAAACTTGAATGTCGGGGAAGACGATGACTCGTCTTCTCCAAACAACATTTGGAATCCATCCTTCATATCCCCCAATGGTCCTCTTACAGTCGGGGACACAATGATGAGGAATGAAATCACCGCTACGGTGATTGCCAGAAATCTGCTCACTCCAAGGGACAATAGGATGCTATCTAGGCGGTCGGACGAGCTGGCCGTTCAGGAATCCCTTGCCCTCAGCGTCCAAAGTGCAGGCTCAGTTTCAAACATGGGCCAGCGCCTGCTTGCCCGGTCTCGTCAGGTGGAGTCGCTGATGGCTGAGGTGGCCAGTCTTCGGCAAGAAGTCAGAGGACTCAGGCACGAGAACAAGGAGTTGCACATGCTTGCAACTAGTTACTCGACCAGCATGAAGAGGAAGCTGGACCAGCTGCAGGAGTCGGACGGTCGGATCCAGAGCGATCATGAAAGGTTCATGGCGCTACTCCCGAGGTTTATGTTGCCTTCGTCCTCGGGAGTTGCACCAAGCGTTCCGGCTCCGGAGATTCCAACTCTGGCTCTTCGTCTTCCAGGAGCTCCGTCGACTTCTCAGGCACCACCTAACCAATGACAAATGACCAATGAACACTATTAGTTTTTCGTATTATTGTAAATTTTTTTTTTTTTAATTATTTTTTTTAAATTTTTTTTTTAAGATTATTTTAAGCAATATAAAATATGTAAATCAAAATATGTAAATTAATGCAAAAAGACTTTGTTTATCCGCACTAAAAATAAACATTGCCCTTAATTTATTTAAACTCAAACTAAATAAAAATCAACCAAATACAACTAACTAAACAAAATAAAATGAAAGCAGTAAATAGAAGGGTTTAGGAATGCAAATCTGATTGTGGGTGATTCCTAGGCTTCCCTTCTTTATTCAAGTGCATGGCTTTATCCTTGAACGGACAGTGGTACTTGAAATGATCCGGCAATGGTTTGAATTCACGAGTGGGTGCCTGAATCATAAAAATCAGATTGTTAGTAAAAAACAAAATTAAAAATGGAGAAGATGGCTTACTTTCATTCTCCGACGCAAACTCAATAACAAAAATCACGTCTTTGAACGTTTCAGGGATTTTGAATTTGGCCAAATTGCAAGTGATGATTGTGGTCGTGTGATCCACTCCAATTTCCTCCTTGATGAATTCAAGATGGCCCTCAACAACTTTTTCCTCGTTTAGAAGTTGCGGCAAGGGTTGTTCTTCCCTTGCCGTGTCTTGTGCATCCTCCTCCTCTTCGAGCAGTAGTAATTCATCCACAGGCTTATCTTCAACCATTTGTTCTTGAATTTGTTCCATGCATTCTGCATTCTGCCCAAATTGATTGTTCCACTCAGCGAACTCCTTTGCTTGATAGAAATCCTCAATTGGTTGCCAAAATGCGTCTTGTTGAAATGGTTGAGCTTCCCTGCCCTGCTCCAAAGAATTTAGTTGCTGACTAACTTCCTTATAATAATTTGATCTATCTGAATTTGGATGTGAAGGTTGAGGGGGAGGCTGTGGTGGTTCATATGGCCATTGACAGAACTCCTCAGACGGCTGCCAATATTCTCCTTGGTGAGTCTCCTTAGCTTGATCTTCTGAACCCTGCACCAAAGAGTTTAATTCATTAAGAATTTGATTATAATCTATTGACGAACCTGAGTTTGATTGAGAATATTGCATATGAGGTTGTGGTTGCATAGGTTTTGAATAAAACTCCTCATATGGCTGCCAATTTGCTTCATGTGGAACTTGTTGAGCTTCCCACCACATAGAATTGGAATGATCTTGCCCACCATATGTATGGATACTTTGCATTGTAAACCTTCCGGCATTCTGAGACAATTGAGAAGTAAGATTTGCTAATTGAGCGTGAATGCTAGCAAAATCCATGACTTACTTCTCTAGCACCTAAAATCAAATAAAGAAAACTAAATCAAATATCAAAAGTAAAAGACAAAAACACAAAAATAATAAAAATAAAATAAAATAAAATAAAATAAACACAAAATAAAAAAAATAAAAATAAAAATAAAACACAAACAAAAACATAAACAAGGGATTAGCAAATTTGCTAATCCCCGGCAACGGCGCCAAAATTTGATGCGAGAATTAACTCGACACAAATTTAACCCTCTTTTTGACAGTTGTAGTATAGGTGTAAGTAGGGTATCGTTCTAGGCCGGGGATTAGGAGGGCTTGCTAAAACCTCTAAAATAATTTAAAAACGTAAAAACAAAGTTTAAAACACCAAACTAAAATAAAAACACTTAACTAAAATAACTCAAAATAAAACTAACAAATAAACTAAAACAAATCAAAAGACTCGAAACAACTCAACACTCTAGAAAATACAAACTAAGCTAAAAACTCAAAACACACTAAAAACGACTCAAAATAATGAAAACAATTTAAAATAAAAACTAGGAAATTAATTAGACGGAAATTAAATTAAAAGATTAAAAATAATAAAAACTAACTAAATAATAATATTTTAATAATGGGGGGATTGATTTTTGAAGAAACGTAAATTAAACTTAAATAAATTACAAAATTGACAAAAACATAAAATTAAAAGTGAACAGATAGACGACGGATTGGCTAGAGGGTTTTTCTCCACACATGACACATATGCAATCTAAATTAATTTTCAGTTGTTCTTTCAATAAGTTGTAAATTTCAACACCCCAAATTAATTAGGTACGCTTAAATTAACCTTCAGATTTTCCTTATGTTATTGAATTGGATGATTGCATACGACAATCCAAAACATTCCCCACAAGTTCCCTACATGAATTGCATAATAGAGATACAAGCGAGAATCATTAAGTTCAATGAAAATCATAAGTGTTGACAAGGCATTCGTAACTATGAACAGCATGATACGTTTGCCAGGAATTTACTTAACGCGATTGTGACTAGCAACCTTCACTACTCATGAATATAAGTTCATAACGATTAGGTGAAATTCACTTATATTCTAGCATCAAATTCATGCATGTAAATTAAGTATGCATTCTTAATCGACAAACATAAATAAGTTATTAATCAAGCAGTTAAGCAAATTAAATCACAACTCAGAAATCACAACTGAAGTTACCAATTCAAATTACAAATATAATCATGGTTTTGAATTATCCTCTAGCCAAACAAATTTAACTACACATTATTTATAACATAAATTAAAACAGAAATTAAAACAGAAATTAAAAACACAAGTTGGAGGGATTAAACCGAAAGAAGGAGTGCAAAAATCTGTGCACTGCGCAATTATGGGCGCTGGCTTTGTTTCTGTGCTGGATAGTTGACTGCGTATGCCCTTCGTCAACTCTTCTAACTGCCCAGTTTCTGCGCCTTTCATGCACTGCCCAAAGGGCAGCTTTGATTTGCTGCACCGCCTAAAAATCCCCCCCCGAGTGCGCAGCTTTCTCCTCTCCTCGCTGGCAACCTCCAGCTGCCTCGCAGCTTAGTCCTTTTTCCTCCTGCCCAATGGCAGCTTCACCTTCCCGAGAGCCAAAGGCAGCTCTCCGCGCCTCAGCTTGGCTTCAGCTTTGTTCTCGGTGATGGCAGACTCCTCTTCCCCGTTGACTTTCTGACCTCCCAAGGCTTCACGCCTCGCAGCTGCCTCTGATTTCAAGGCTCCCCGTGCGAGAGCTCGTCTCTTCTTCTCCGTTGCTGCTTGCGGTCCTCACAAAGCTGCCTTAAGGCAGCTCTTTCTAATCTCCCCTCAATTGGCTGACCCCCCGTATTACGCTCTCCAGCTTCTGTTTTTATTTTGTTTTTCCCACTGGCTTCACATGCTGCCTTCCACCGAGAGCCCTCTCTCCTTTCTTTGACTTGTCCCCATGGCTTCTTTGTTCCGTCTCAATTATTCCCTTTGGCTCACCTTTTCAATTATTATGTTTCTGCTTTCGGTGGATTCCCTCCACATGCTTCTGTTTTCCACCAGCCTATTAATCACACACACACAATCATCATATATATAAATATATAAATATATATAAAAATATAAATATATAAATATATATATAAATATATATATATTATTATCTAAATGATAAGTATAATTAAACAAGCAAGATAGTTTAAACGAAATTATTACTTAATACTACACTTATTCTATTTTTATTTTCTTTTCTTGAAAAACTTATAAAACATAAAAATAACGTAAATAGCTCAAAATATAACGAACTAACTAAGAAAAGACGAGTGAATTTGATATAAAAATATATATAAAAATGATCCGATCAGTATCAACACCCATTTGCTTATCATGGAACTTGAGCTTACCATTATCGATCTAGCTTTGAATGGCATCGCTAAATACGACACAATTATTTGTCGTATGCTTGTTCGAATTGTGGTATTTGCAATATGTCTTGCCTTTTAAATCATCGGCTCTGGGAATGTTATGCCCTGGCCGAAGCTTGACGATTTTCGCGAGCAACAACTGGTCCCAGATGTCATCGGCCTTGGTGATGTCAAAAGTATAAACTTTCGATATTTTGATGGTAACTTCTTTAGAGGACTAGGGGGTTTTGGCATCTTTGGAGTTAGCATGAGCTAATGCTTTGCATATGTATGGCATGTCGACCAAAGAAGATACTGACATGTCCATCCCTGGTCGATAGAATTGCTCATGAAATTTCTCGACTAGTTCATCCCAGCTTTGGATAGATTTAGGTGGAAGGTTTATATACCACGCGAATGTTGAGCCGGTTAATGAGAAATTAAACAGTCGAAGCTTATGGAAATCATTATTAACGTCCCCACATTGGGCAGTGAATCGAGCCACGTGTTCTAATAATGATAGGGATGACTCTCCAACGAAAAGGTTGAAGTTCAGAATTTTAAAGCCCTTGGGGTTCTCAAATTTTTCTACGAAGGTTGGGTATGGGTGAATGAATTTCTAAAACTTTAGTACCTTTTTTATGGCCAAATCAATCATTTTCTGAACCTCGACCATATCAATAAATGTCGTTTATGCTCATTGGTTGAATTTGTCTGACCTGCTGGTTGATCCACCACTTTTCTTTAAGTCAATCATTTTAAGTCAAGCAGATCTTGTCTTGACTTGTATCACTGGCAGCAGATTATTCTTAAGTGAGGGTTGTCGGGAACAATCGACGGGTCCACTTTCGTGGGTTTTATTAACCAGTAATTCAAGCAGCCTGGTATGTATAGCACTATTATCGCAATTTTTTCTTCGAGTATGCCTTTTATCTTTCGGCTAAACATTTGTTTGAATTGCCGAGATTGCTCTGTAAATCGTCGTCAAAGAAATGACCTGGTTGGTGGATCGGATGCCTCACCGCCGTCTTCATCACAATCCTCTACTAACCCTCAACAAAAATGCCCTTTGTTGTTTTAATGGGGATCTCTACATCACGAGGCTAGCTGTCGAGATTAACTTCATTTTCTCGGCGTGTCGCACTTGTGGCTTCAGGTGCCACGACAGTGGGAGAATTTTGTGCCTGTAACGAGCCATATTGTCCTGGGTTTTAGAATAGAAGACTAGCCGTTGAGTTTCCCATTACTGTTTTCTTTTTTAATGACCGTGTCTCAATGGTCATGAACTTCGTAGCTTTAGCATTGGGTCCCACTAGACGTGCCAAAATGTTGACCCCTAAAAACTACCAAGCCTACGTGGTGTGCAAGCCAAGTAACTAATAAGCTAACTACGTCATTCAGTTGCGTGCGAGGTGTGCCAACTCATCAGCCAAGCTCGGCCGGGGAGTAAAATATGTTGATGTAGCGTTGAGCGCATTGTTGACTTCTTAATCTTGTGACTGTAGCCGAGGAAAGAACACATCTCAACCTTCGGGTTCTAGAGCCTGAAGACAAGGCTATTAGTCTTGTGAAGTTCACGAGTCGTTGGCGCCAGGTTTGGTCACGGTGATTATATTTGTGAGAGTATAAGCACGCCAAACTGGCATCAGACTATATGGACACAAATACTCAAAAGAGATGTATGTCTTGATGGTAAATGTGGTTCGGCCGCCTGAATTCCGAACTCTGAAACTTACTTGCGAGTATCCAATCATAAAACAACTCGGCTTTTTATGTGCTGAGCCTAGTAATCTGTAACACCTTACTTCGTCAAAAAGGCTGATGAGATGACATCTACCAATAAGGATTCGGAAATCCTTCTCGACCGAGACTTGGATAAATAACAAATCCGCCTCGAAGCAGTGTTGTCTATCCAAACTGAAGGTGTTCCTCGGTCGGCTGATTATACGGCTCCAATGTTGTCTATCTAAACTAAAGATGTCGTCGGTTGCCCTCACAATGCTGTTTATCCAAACTAAAGATGTGTTGGCGGGAAGAAAATGGAGAATGATAAAATCTCAAGGTTGTTGAGAAGCTTTGTGTAAGGCAATTTGTGTGTTGAACTGGAAGGGGCTTTGAATGATGCACTCCCTCCTTTATTTATAATAGCAAACCACCCTAATGGCTGAGCTAGAACCATACTCAGATTAGAACTCCTCAACCTAATCTGATTAGGTCTCAGCCAATCCTAATTCCAATAAGACTTTGATCTAACCTCTACCAACAAACCCGATTCATCCTCTAATTCTCAGCATCCTCAACCCTAGCCTTAAGACTCATTGTTGCACTAGGTCTCGACTACCTCACCTTTATCTAAACCAATCCTCCTCGCAATAGGACTCGGCTGACCCTGACTAAATGGCCCATGATGACTGGACGACCCATGATAGAACTCTAAGTGGTCACTAGGCCGAGAGTAACTAAACTCGACCCAAACTATCATTTTGGGCCCAACACATGCAAATAATCTTAACAGGTTACAACTGCACATAACTAACATTCAATCAAATAAATTTAGTAATTTACGGAGTATGTTCACATTACTTGCCACATGAAATAGTACTTCAATGTGATAAAAAATTGTAATCTCTCTAACATTTTCATATTAAATATACATTAAACTATGGAAAATTGGATTTTAATAATTCATTGGTCACTTTCCACCATGATAGTTACTTTCGATTTTTTTTATAAAAAAAAAAAACAATTAAATAGTTATTCAAAGACTTATCAATTCGACCATATATTAGCGTTAGCATATACTTCTTCAACCTTAATTTGTCAAACCTAATCTTATCCTCATCAAACTGATATTAATTTACCTATCAGATAAGTGGAATTTAGTTGATTAATTTGATTGCATTTTCAGGATGCCTTAGTTTATTGAGTGGGCCCTTTTTATACTTTTGTCCGAGTCTACTTGAATAATGAGGTCATTCATCACGCCATTTTATTTATTTATTTTTCTAGTAGTTTGTTGGAAATCCATGGTTTAACCTAGTGCCTGAGGGATTGTTGGGAAAAAGAGGTTTGTCTTTTAGTAGTCCTCTCTATTGAATGGTCCGGCTTTTTATCCATTATATTAATGAATAAGAAAATAAAAGTATTTCTTTAATTCTATTATGACTATTTATTTTTTGTATAATTGAATAGTGTGGACTATTAAAGAAAAATTGAACAAAAAAAAAGGAAATATTATGTTTTAAGTTTGAATATTGTAGTACTAGTAGCATTAGGGAAATATGAAAAACGAAGAAAGATAATGTGTAAGCCTCAGTGAGAATTTGAAGTAAGCATGAGAGTATTAGGATGTGTTTAGAAGTGTTTTTCAAATGACTGAAAACGTTTTTAATAAAAATGTCTGATTTTTTTAACAAACGATATTATCTACACTAAGAGAGAGAGATGGGCTTTAGCCTCACAATGGACCAGCAATAATTTGGTTTAAATTCGTCTATAGTGAGAATCAAACCTAAGACCTTTTACTTATAAGTGAAGAGGACCGTAGCACCAAGTGGCAATGAAAGTGCCTTTGGAATCAATCATCAATAAAATTCATGACACACCCCGACCCAGGGGTCGAAGCATGTTGGCCGTCACGTGTGAGTGACGTAGCCAAAAACGTCAGCGGAAGGTAAATATGCATGAAATGCAGCAGTGAAAGTCAAGTCGATAATATACATATGATACAGAGCCAATCCTAGGTGCAGTCACTATAAACAAAACGATATAATCACGAAAGGAACCCTACATAAGTGGTGGTCTGTCAGAACTGCCTCGGTGCCTCGATAGCCGTCCACGTCGCTGCTAGCTAGAACCTGGAGGGGCGCAAAACAGAAAACGTGAGTGGGAAAAAACAAATACTTTCCAAAACCATTTTATAAAATCCATATATAACCCCTCGCTGTAAATCCAGTATAATTTTCCCAGAAAATAATACGTATATAAACTTATATACGAAACCCCGTCTAGGAATCAAAACTCATTATCAAACTCAAGAATAGGCCATGTCGATATACCAACTCAAAAAATCATCATCATCAGGCAAGTAATAAAAATCAGGGGTGCCCCTAGTGTCATGTCAACCGGAGTCACCTCTAGTGACCTGTACGGCTGAATCTATAGCTCATCCATCATACTCAATCGCTATCAATCATTATCCTGCACACGAGTCGGAACCACTTATAGTGGTCTGTACGACAGGCTAGGTGTATAATATTACGCTCAGTGCTACGATCACGTGAAGGCTGTGCGACGAATCGCGGGTCACCTACGAGTCGGAACCACCTATAGTGGTCTGTACGACAGACTAGGCACCTGCCTTGGATCCAAGGTAAGCGTACAGTGCGTGAGGTGAACGATCACGTGAAGGCTAGGCCCTACTCTGGCGGAGCACAAACACCCGAGGTGCAGATGATGAGCTAAATCACAATCCATCATCATCTCAACCACTAACTATCATACTTACCTGACTTACCTGGCCGTCCTCGGCATCGGAGCGTAATAGATGCAATCATAATCATATTTATAAACTATAATAGGCATACGACATGGCAGTTTAATTATAAAATCAATTTCGTTCATAAATCATGCAAATCGCGTTTCTGGGAAAAACGTCACTTATATATATATATATATATATATATATATATATATATATACTGAAAACAAAAGCCCACTCACTGGTATGTCGACGGGTCGTATCCCCCGAGCCTAGGATGAATGCGCTCGTCCTCTGGATACGTCTCACCTATATGTGAAACAACTGTAAAACCGTCATTAACAGCACATAAACGAACTACGTAAATAACTTTTCGTACGAAGGTCAATTTTGGTATATGAATATACCAACGCGACCTACACGACGTCACGAACGTCGTGATAATTTTAAAAAAAAATTTTGCTGTGGCACGCGCCCCCACGCGCCAGGGAACTCACAGACAGACGAGCCCCCACGCGCATCACCCCTAACCTCACGTCGCCGGACTGGTTTTTCCGGCGACCAGACTCCGGCGAACTTTCAAACTCCCATAACTCACTCGTTTTTCATCCTTTTTCGTCCATTTTTCTTCCTACATGCTCTAAATTAAGTGTAGAACAAGTATATACCTTCAAAAATCTCGAAAAACACCTGGAAATTCCACGGGGAATTTCTCCAAAATCGGCCACCCTCGAAACCAATGATCCCGACGTCCCACGTGTGCAAACGAGGTACTCTGAGGTTCGTGGGAAGATTCTAAGTCTCGATGTGATCTTAGTTTCACTTAAAACGTCCTGAAATAAAAGTACATGAACAGTACTTCGAGTTTAAGCCACGGGTTTGGTATGATTTCGAAGGTTCCCATTCACAAAACCAGCATATAAGAACTCAATAAGTCTCAAGGAACAGATATATACTTACCTTAGCCTCGATCTGAGTCGAGGAGGTGTGGTATGTGTGTGTCCGTACGTCTAGTTGCGAGAGAGAGAATGATAGAGAGTTCGAGAGAGAGGGAGAAGACAGAGTGTGTACGTGTGTGCATGCGTGTGTACGTGTGTGTGTTATATAATATCAGCCCAAACCTTTGGGCTTAATGTTTAGGACACCCAAAGCCCAAAATCGTGCCCAAAACACACCCGTTCACATGTAACTAGGGGTAGGATGGTCATTTCACGTCGAAAGTATATAAAACTCGGAACGGGATGTTACAATTCAAGTGCATCTTGAAAATAGAATTTGAAATATTTTCTGCAAGAAGCATATAACTGGTGCACTTCAAGTGTTTTTGGAACTCAAAAATATTTCCACTAAAAACTATTTCAGTCATTTTAAAAATGGTTCCCAATAAACCTTAGATTTTTCAATGAACAATGTTTAACTACTCAAGGATGAGTAGAAACTACTATTCAAAAGTCTTCGTGTTCAAATCGCAAAGTTTTATGCTTCTGATCAGAACCATTATATTATGAATCATTTTGTATAGATCATCTCTGCAAAAAAAACTGAATTAAAACTAAGGTCGTTTAGTTAATCTATTGTAGCAACTACATAGATGGTTCAAAATGTTTTTACCACTTCTGTTCATCTGTTTTTATACAATTTGATGACTAAACGACCTTAATTTTAATTGATTTTTTTGTAGATCAATCTTTATAGAGTGATTTATTATATCAATGTTTCCGAGAATAAACACGAAGTTATATGAATCAACAATAAACAAATTGGAGTAGGAACTCCTACTCATCCTTTGAGTAACCAAGTACTATTCTTTTCAGTATAATTCTTTACCAACACTAGGAGAAATTCTTCACACCTAGCAATTAATGTTAATTACCTAGCAAGGGTCGCATGAAGATCAATAAAATGGCATTAACGTTCATTGTAGAAACATATTGTTCACCGCCAACATTTACTATGGTTGGGAAGAATAAATTGGTGTAAAATTAAACTTGTTATTCATGAGATTCAAACATAAAATTTCTCACTTACAAGTGAAAATTGACTCATACATATTCATTTTAAGTAACACTTTATACACAAAAATCACTCATGCTCCCATAATACCCTACCATGTACCATGGAACTAGGGGTAGTAAGGTTATTTGCAATGAAGAGGATTAAAGGTCTAAAAGTCAATAAATGACTTGATGTGCTCATAGACTCTTCTCTAACCAATAGCTGAGCTACAATTCTATGAAGCCCACTAAGTCATTATTTGGCCTCTCTTAGCCATTTTTTTTGCGCCCAGCATCTTAGTTGCAATAATTGATTCAAATTGAACAGATAGATTTAAAACCATCCAACGTAGTTAAAATAATTAACCAATAAATTTAATGTATAAACTTAAAATTAATAAATTATTAAAGGGGCTATGTTTAGCCTATTCGATTAGAGATGATATATGAATATAGTCTGACATTGTTTATAAAAAGATTTTTTTTGCAGAGCTATAATTCTGGACAGAGTTAAGTTTAGGTTGAAGATAGCCTAAAGTGGATGGATTGAGAACAAATTGCTATACCTACGGTTCATATAAATTAAAGAGTAAACATATTTTGACATTATTTACTTGAAACCCTAGCACTTTAATGTAAATTATACATAAAAATGCTTAATGTGCTCGTTTGTTATAATTTTGGGGGTCGAATTTATTACTCGTGAGCACTAATAGATTTCACGTTATTTACGTGAAACACGAATGCATCACACACATTTCATATATTTTTATCATAACTTTTCGTTTTTTCAGGATATATCTTATCAAAGTGTGAAATAAATTTGATATAGGTTAATTTTAGTAATAGTCTATAAAATTTACCTCTAGTTTAACTTTAGTCTATAAACTTTCATATTCGTTTTTTTTTTAGTTCTCGAACTTAACAATGTATTGCACCATTGGTCTTTTTTACCAACTGACACACCCGTACCCGAAGATAGGGCATGCTGGCCGTCACGTGAGTGTGACGTAGCCATGTGCGCTGTGCGGAAGCTAAGATCGATAACTTAGTACGAATAAATTAAAAACGAATTCTAGCAACCTAAGTAGGAATGTGCTAGCGATATTACATCACTTATACATAATCAGAGTGTACTAGGTCAATGCAGTCAAGCATAAATAAAAGAGTCTTAATTACACCCATAGTGCCCTACATAATCAAGTCTGTCAGAGAAGCCGGAAGATCCTCGAAGTGCCAACCCGAAATATAGGCTATCTAGAACCGGGAGGGGCGAAAAATAAAAGGGAGTGGGTCAGCAAAACAATTCTTTTCAAAATCAATCTTTTCTCAAAAGTCTAGCCCCTCTCCGTAAAACCTGTATAGTTCCCAGAAAATAATATGTACATATATATCACAAGCATTCTCAGCATAAAACGTTATTAAAGTAATTCAATGTATGCCATGCAATGCATTTCAATAATCATATCACAACTATATATCATCTCAGCCCTCGGCTGTAAATATAACTCATATCATTTCTATCAACTCAGCCCTCGGCTGTAAATATAGCTCATATCATTTCTATCATCTCAGCCCTCGGCTGTAAATATAGCTCATATCATTTCTATCATCTCAGCCCCTCGGCTGTAAATATAACTCATATCATTTCTATCATCTCAGCCCTCGGCTGTAAATATAACTCATAACATCTCTATCATCTCAGCCCTCGGCTGTAATTATAACTCATATCATTTCTATCATCTCAGCCCTCGGCTGTAATTATAACTCATATCATTTATATCATCTCTATTATGCATGTACCTACCTGGTACTTACCTGGCGTCCTCGGCACCAACATATGCATGAAATGTATAATACTCATGCATCAAATCATGTGATATGCAAGGCGATAAAACGTATTTTCCATTTAAAAGCGATTCTGGGAAATCATTAAATATTTATAGGTATACGGAAAATAATACTGCCCACTCACTGGTAAGTCGCTGGATCGTAACCCCCGCGTCGAGCCTGGCTACGCTCGTCCTCGGTATAAATCTCACCTATATGAGAAATCACTATAAATACGTTATTTAAGCACATATACGTAACTACGAAATTAACTTCTCATACATAGCTCAATTTTGGCATACGAATATACCAACGCGACCTACTCGACGTCACGAGCGTCGCTATATTTTTAAAATAATTTTCTGACGTGGCACGGGTCCACACGCCCCCACACGCGCGCGCGTGCACGCCATGCGTCGTCAACCTCGAGCTCGCCGGAGCTCCGCCGGCGCCGGCCACCGGCCGCCGGAAACCTGAAACTCCATTTTTCTCGGCCATTTTTGCACCATTTTGTCCCATTTTTCTTCCTACGTACTCTAAATTAAGTGTAGAACGAGTCTATACCTTCAAAAACTTCGAAAACCAACGAGAATCTCGTCGGGAAATTCTCCAAAACCGGCCACCTTCGTTCTCGACGATCCCGACGTCAACGCCTAGCAAACAAACGTCCCCGAGCTTCCTTGGGACCTTCTAAGACTCGTGGTGAGCTTAGATTTGCCTAAAACACAACGCATGAAAAGTTTGTGAACAGTACCAAAGTCGGGCCTCGTGAAATCAACGTGAAAACGTAAGGTATCCTACCTGAAAAGGGTGTCGTTGAACTCGTATGGACCTCAGGACTCGAGTGGTGGTGATGGATGATGCGATCTGTGAAGTTTGATGGTGGTTTGGGTTCGTCCGTACAATGGTAGAGCGAGAGAGAGTCTGTCGAGAGTGAGGAGAGAGAAAGTGAGGTCTGAGAGAGGAGTGACTGGAGTGTGTGTGTGTGTGTGATCTAAGTTCTAGGCTATAATTGGTACCAATAATATAGGACCACACATTATTGGTTCAATACACACACACATGCACACGTGCTAAATTCCCCGAAAGGGTAAATTCGTCATTTCAACATCAATATTTTAATTATGTCGGGACGGGTTGTTACAATCTACCCACCTTATACAAATTTTGTCCCGAAATTTCATACAACGCATAAACATGCTAATACTCATAAAATAACCTCGGGTACATCTCTCTCATCCGGTCCTCGGCCTCCCAAGTAGCTTCCTCCGCTGAATGATTCCTCCACAAAACTTTCACCAACCGAACCGTCTTGTTTCGGAGCACCTTATCCTTCCAATCAAGTATCGTGACTGGCTCCTCGTCGTAGGTCAAATCTGGATTAATCTCTAGAGGTTGCAGAGGAATCACATGCGATGGGTCTGAAACGTAATGTCAAAGCATCGAAACATGAAATACATTATGGACTCTGGATAACTCCGACGGCAACTCAAGCCTGTAAGCTACAGCACCAACTCGCTCGGTGATCCGATAAGGTCCAATGTACCTAGGACTCAGCTTACCCTTCTTCCCAAATCGAACCACACCCTTCCAAGGCGATAACTTGAGGAATACCCAATCGTCAACGTTATACACTCGGTCAGTAGCATGCCTATCCGCTAAACTTTTCTGGCGATCTTGGGTGGTTTTCAGATTAGCCTTAATAACCTGAACATTTTGAGTAGTCTCCTCTACTATCTCAGGGCCCACTAAAACTCTTTCGCCAACCTCTGACTAACACAAGGGTGTACGACATGGTTTCCCATAAAGCGCCTCGAACGGTGCCATCCCGATACTAGAATGAAAACTGTTATTATAAGCGAACTCCATCAAATCCAAACGCTGATGCCATGAGTCGCCAAACTGCAAAACTGAGGATCTCAGCATATCCTCCAAAGTCTGAATAGTTCTCTCTGATTGACCGTCCGTCTGAGGATGATAAGCCGTGCTGTACAACAGTCTCGTACCCAATGCCTCCTAGAAGGCAGTCCAGAACTTAGAGGTGAATCGAGGATCGCGATCAGAGACAATACTCGCTGGAACGCCATGATACTTCACGATCTTCGATATGAATAGCTCGGCCAACCGATCCAACGAAAACTTTTCCCTGACAGGAATAAAATGCGCTGACTTCGTGAGTCGGTCGACAATCACCCAAACTCCGTCATATCCATTCTGAGTACGAGGAAGCTTGTACACGAAATCCATAGTGATATCATCCCATTTCCACTGCGGAATGGGTAGGGGTTGCATCAACCCAAACGGCTTCTTCCTCTCGGCTTTGACTTGCTGACATATGATGCATCTGCTTACATACTCCGCGATTTCTCTCTTCATACCCGGCCAATAGTAGAACGGTCGAATGGCCCAGATGCATCGCATAAGCTGAAATATGCGCCTCATCTAGGATATCCTTCTTTAACTCAGCATTATTCGGCACGTACATCCTGTTTCCCTGCATAAGCATACCGTCTGATTCTCTGATTCGCAGGTCTTTCTTCTTACCGTCATTCCTTAGCTGAATAAGTTCCTGAATCTCTTCGTCGTGCGTCTGAATCTCAAGTATTATGTCGATTAGGATTGGCCTAACTTGGAAACTAGCAAGTAAGGCATCCACTCGATTATCTGCCATCGGATTCTCAATTTCCAACTGCGCTCCAGTCGATCTCAACTCGGTAAGAAGAGGAACTCGGCTCGCATGAAAAGCGTTAATTCTGCCCTGGGACTTCCTGCTAAGAGCGTCAGCTACCACGTTTGCACGACCAGGGTGATATTCAATCGTGCAATCGTAGTCGCTCAATAACTCAATCCATCGACGCTGGCGAAGATTCAACTCCTTCTGGGTAAAAATGTACTGGAGACTCTTATGGTCTGAGAAGATCCTGCATTTCTCACCATAGAGGTAATGTCTCCAAATCTTCAAAGCGAAGATAATGGCAGCCAACTCCAAGTCGTGCGTAGGGTAATTCTTCTCATGAGGTTTCAACTGGTGCGAAGCATAAGCAATCACCCTACCATGCTGCATCAAAACGCAACCCAAACCATTCAACGAAGCATCACTGTAGATCTCGAAATTACCGTCATCGTCAGGGAGTGTCAAAACAGGTGCATGAGTGAGACAATACTTCAACTGCTGAAAACTCCGCTCACAATCATCATCCCACTCGAATTTAACATCCTTCCTGGTCAACTTCGTCAATGGTAGCGCCATGATCGAAAAGTCTTTAACGAACCGCCGATAGTAACCTGCCAAACCAAGGAAACTCCTAACCTCGGTGACGGTTCGTGGCTGTTCCCAATCCTCTACAGCCGAAATTTTCTGAGGGTCAACCTGAATACCCTGAGCTGAAACAACATGGCCCAGAAATGCTACTTTGTCCAACCAAAACTGGCACTTACTGAACTTAGCATATAATCGATGCTCTCTCAGTTTCTTCAACACCAACGACAGATGTCGAGCATGGTCAGCCCTTGACTTAGAATACACCAAGATATCGTCGATGAAGACAATAACGAACCTATCCAGATACGACTGGAACACCTTGTTCATCAATCCCATAAAAGCAGCTGGTGCATTAGTCAAACCAAATGGCATAACCATAAACTCATAGTGCCCATAACGAGTCCTAAAGGCAGTTTTAGGAACATCGTTAATACTGATTTTCAACTGATAGTAGCTTGACCTCAAGTCGATTTTTGAGAACACACAGGCACCTCGAAGTTGATCGAAAATATCATCGATACGCGGCAACGGATAACGGTTTTTAATCGTCGCCCGATTCAACTGCCTATAATCGATACACAATCTCAAGGTACCATCCTTCTTCCGAACAAATAGAACTGGGGCTCCCCAAGGTGAAGTACTGGGCTGAATGAACCCCTTCTCAAGTAACTCCTGCAACTGAATCTTCAATTCTCGTAACTCGGCAGGTGCCATTCGATAAGGAGTCAACGAGATAGGATTAGTACCTGGCAACAAATCAATCGTAAACTCCGCATCGCGATCTGGCGGCAATCCAGGTAAATCATCAGGGAATACGTCGGCGAAGTGCCTAACCACTCGAACATCCTCCAAGCTTGTAGGAACATCGTCATTAAGTACCACATGAGCTAGATATCCCTGACAACCCTTCGTCAGCAACTTCTTGGCTCTCACAGCCGATATAACGCCATGTCTAACTCCGCTGCACTCTCCAACAAAAGTTATCTCTGGTAATCCAGGACGATGAAAGGTTACTGATTTCCCGTAACAATCAATCTTGGCACGATTGTAGTGCAACCAATCAGTGCCAAGAATGACGTCAAAGTCAACGATATCTAGCGGAGTGAGGTTAGCAGGCATAACCACGTTCTCCACTATCACGGGACATTCTGGATATACATAATCCACATAACACTTCTCCCCTCTTGGCATATTAAACTCTAACTCATACCCCAGGGGTGAAGATTGAGGTTGAGTTAATTGAGCAAATGTATGAGAAATAACTGAGTGAGTAGCACCACAGTCAATCAAGACTCTAGCATAATGACCAAGAATATTCAACGTACCCATAATCAGATTCGGGTTGTTTTGCGCGTCCTGAAGTGATAGGTTGTGGATACGACCCTGGGTCTGCTGACGTCCTCCACGACCTCGGTTTGCGTGCATCCCACGCCCCTGCGGGTTTCGTCCCTGATTCGACGATCCAACACCGCTAGAGGTAGCATCCAACTGCTGGGGCTGTCCCCCCGAGTGCCACTGAGAGCTACCTGCCGTAAACTACTGCTGGGGCTGATACCCACCTGAGTACTGCTGCGGAGGAGGCATATACCCTCCGGAATACTGGCTATATCCACTCTGGTGGTAAGGATCCATGGGGTACTGCGGCTGGTACTAGTCCGAAGAATACGGAATAGGATCCCCTGAGTAGTGAAAGGCTCCACCACGTCCCGGCTGAGCATAACCACTAGGACCTGAATACTGCTGCACTGGCGCTGGTGGTGGCATAGGAAGCTGTCGGGGTCTCTGCTGACTCTGGGGGCAGTTCTTGGCCTGGTGCCCATCCTGACCACATGTAAAGCATCCGCTCGAACCTCGACGACACTCGCCATAGTGCCGATTGTTGCAACTACGGCAAACCGGAGCATTGTTACGGCCAGAATTCCCCTGCCTCTGACCTCTGGTACCACCGAAGAATCGGCCTCCACCTCTCTGCCCGGTGGAACTAAAACCTCCACTCGAGGAGCTCGAGCTGGCCCCACTGCGTTTGAAGTTCTAAGTCTACCGGGGCCCCTGCGAGTACGGGCCTTTGCCCTTATTATTCTTACCCTGACTGGCCTCCTTCTCCTCATCACTATCACTCGGCAAGTTCTCCGAGTCCTCAATCCGAAGCAATATTTCGTAAAACTCGTGGTAAGTGGTGCACTGAAACCCTGTAGCAATCGTACGCCATTTTTTCTTGGTACCCAACTTGAATCGGCGTAACATCTCCGCCTGATTGGAAGCAACATCTGGGTGATAGCGTGAAAGATTAGTGAAGGTACGGTAATAGTCATTAGCACTCATCTTCTTCTGTTTGAGACTGGTGAACTCCTGTTTCTTTCTATCGATGTAGGCTGGAGGGATAAACCTTCGGTAGAACAGTTCCTTGAATACCCCCCCAATCGTTTGCCTGCTCCTCAGGCATATGCTTAGCTAACTCAGTCCACCACGAAGCTGGTTCCTTGGTCAAAAACCATTTTGTCGTCTCCACCCACTTATTCGGCTGTAAACTCCCCTGACTCGTCAGAATTTCGAAAGTCTTTTCGATATGCATGAACCATTTCTCAGAACCCTCGGGCCCTTCACCCCCGACTAATGGGTTAATCTTTAAGTTGTGCACTGACTCCAAAGGGGTCCGCTGAGGAGGGGGAGGAGGAGGACGGATGATATTCTGAAATGCATAAGCAATAGCTTCCCCCAACTGGGCAACATCGGGGAACGTAGGCTCAGAAGAACGACGTGGCTCACGACGAGGCGGCATAGTTTTGACAAAAGACATCAAGTCATTAAAAATTTCACAAAATATGCAAGACTGCAACCTAGGGCTCTGATACCAACTGACACACCCGTACCCGAAGATAGGGCATGCTGGCCGTCACGTGAGTGTGACGTAGCCATGTGCGCTGTGCGGAAGCTAAGATCGATAACTTAGTACGAATAAATTAAAAACGAATTCTAGCAACCTAAGTAGGAATGTGCTAGCGATATTACATCACTTATACATAATCAGAGTGTACTAGGTCAATGCAGTCAAGCATAAATAAAATAGTCTTAATTACACCCATAGTGCCCTACATAATCAAGTCTGTCAGAGAAGCCGGAAGATCCTCGAAGTGCCAACCCGAAATATAGGCTATCTAGAACCGGGAGGGGCGAAAAATAAAAGGGAGTGGGTCAGCAAAACAATTCTTTTCAAAATCAATCTTTTCTCAAAAGTCTAGCCCCTCTCCGTAAAACCTGTATAGTTCCCAGAAAATAATATGTACATATATATCACAAGCATTCTCAGCATAAAACGTTATTAAAGTAATTCAATGTATGCCATGCAATGCATTTCAATAATCATATCACAACTATATATCATCTCAGCCCTCGGCTGTAAATATAACTCATATCATTTCTATCAACTCAGCCATCGGCTGTAAATGTAACTCATATCATTTCTATCATCTCAGCCCTCGGCTGTAAATATAGCTCATATCATTTCTATCATCTCAGCCCTCGGCTGTAAATATAACTCATATCATTTCTATCATCTCAGCCCTCGGCTGTAAATATAACTCATATCATGTCTATCATCTCAGCCCTCGGCTGTAAATATAACTCATAACATCTCTATCATCTCAGCACTCGGCTGTAATTATAACTCATATCATTTCTATCATCTCAGCCCTCGGCTGTAAATATAACTCATAACATCTCTATCATCTCAGCCCTCGGCTGTAATTATAACTCATATCATTTCTATCATCTCTATTATGCATGTACCTACCTGGTACTTACCTGGCGTCCTCGGCACCAACATATGCATGAAATGTATAATTAAATACTCATGCATCAAATCATGTGATATGCAAGGCGATAAAACGTATTTTCCATTTAAAAGCGATTCTGGGAAATCATTAAATATTTATAGGTATACGGAAAATAATACTGCCTACTCACTGGTAAGTCGCTGGATCGTAACCCCCGCGTCGAGCCTGGCTACGCTCGTCCTCGGTATAAGTCTCACCTATATGAGAAATCACTATAAATACGTTATTTAAGCACATATACGTAACTACGAAATTAACTTCTCATACATAGCTCAATTTTGGCATACGAATATACCAACGCGACCTACTCGACGTCACGAGCGTCGCTATATTTTTAAAATAATTTTCTGACGTGGCACGCGCCCCCACGCGCCTGACGTGGCACGGGTCCACGCGCGCGCGCGTGCACGCCACGCGTCGTCAACCTCGAGCTTGCCGGAGCTCCGCCGGCGCCAGCCACCGGAAACCTGCAACTCCATTTTTCTCGGCCATTTTTGCACCATTTTGTCCCATTTTTCTTCCTACGTACTCTAAATTAAGTGTAGAACGAGTCTATACCTTCAAAAACTTCGAAAACCAACGAGAATCTCGTCGGGAAATTCTCCAAAATCGGCCACCTTCGTTCTCGACGATCCCGACGTCAACGCCTAGCAAACGAACATCCCCGAGCTTCCTTGGGACCTTCTAAGACTCGTGGTGAGCTTAGATTTGCCTAAAACACAACGCATGAAAAGTTTGTGAACAGTACCAAAGTCGAGCCTCGTGAAATCAACGTGAAAACGTAAGGTATCCTACCTGAAAAGGGTGTCGTTGAACTCGTATGGACCTCAGGACTCGAGTGGTGGTGATGGATGATGCGATCTGTGAAGTTTGATGGTGGTTTGGGTTCGTCCGTACAATGGTAGAGCGAGAGAAAGTCTGTCGAGAGTGAGGAGAGAGAAAGTGAGGTCTGAGAGAGGAGTGACTGGAGTGTGTGTGTGTGTGATCTAAGTTCTAGGCTATAATTGGTACCAATAATATAGGACCACACATTATTGGTTCAATACACACACACATGCACACGTGCTAAATTCCCCGAAAGGGTAAATTCGTCACTTCAACATCAATATTTTAATTATGTCGGGACGGGGTGTTACACCAACTTCATCGTTTTTTTTGTTAAATCTAGAGGTATATTAGGAACTTCAACTTAAAACTTCAAAAAAGAATAAAAAAAAGCTAAAAAGCAAATAAAAATTTATAAATTAATATCTAAAACTTAAAACAAAATGAACTTTGAACTATAGAAGTACAAAATGAAAATGGTTGGACTTTAGCAACTTGTAAATATTGGGCAATGTGATTTCAAAGTTGGTGGGAGATCAAACTGGGGCTAGACTTAAACAACTAACAAATTACATATTGAACTATGAAAAACAAATTCCTATGTATTCAATTTTCTTACGAAAAATATCTGATTTTTTTAGGGTTTTTTTCTTCTCATTTCTCAAGGACTAAAAAACTAAATGTAAGTTCAAGGATTAAAACTAAATTACGGATAAATTCAGCTACCATTGTTATAGTTAAACCATTTGATATTGATGAAACGGATTGTGATCAATCCACTGTTATACACAATCTACATCAAATGAATTGCTGAATAGGATCAAATTGTGGCCTCCTCTGAACTTTTTCACTAACATTGCTTTACTCCATCAAGATCAAGGTGTGTCTCTTCTTTTTTTGGCTTAAAAGAAAAAGACGTGTATGAAATGAACTCTCTCATGTGGCGTGTGTTGGTTTAATAAATGCATTATTAAGTGGGATGAAGTTCCTAATATGCCCCTAAATATAATGAAAAAATGGACGGCAATAGTGAAAAAGACCAATCATACAACACATTGTTAAGTTTAAGGACTAAAAACTAAATGGGAGTTTAAAAACTAAAACTAAACTAGGGATAAAATATAACGACCATTGTTATAATCAAGCCATTTATTGATGGAAATGGATTGAGATTGATAGATTGTTCCACACAATCTACATCAAATGAATTGCAGAATAGGATCAAATTGTGGCCTCCTCTAAACTTTTTCACTAAAAATGGTTTACTCCATCATGGTGTGTCTCTTCTTTCTTGGCTTAAAAGAAAAAGGCTTCTATGAAATGAACTCTCTGGTTTAATAAATGCATTGTTATGTTGGATGAAGTTCCTAATATGCCTCTAAATATAATGAAAAAATGGACGTCAATAGTGAAAAGACCAATCGTACAACACATTGTTAAGTTTAAGAACTAAAAAACTAAATGAGAGTTCAAAGACTAAAATAAACTAGGGATAAATTTCAGAGACCATTGTTATAATTAAGCCATTTATTGATGGAAACGGATTGAGATCAATTGATTGTTCCAACGCAATCTACATCAAATGAATTGCAGAATATGATCAAAAAATTGTGGCCTCCTCTAAACTTTTTCACTGAAAATGGTTTACTCCATCAAGGTGTGTCTCTTCTTTTTTGGCTTAAAAAATAAAGACTTCTATGAAACAAACTCTCTCATGTGGCGTGTGTTGGTTTAATTAATGCATTGTTATGTGGGATAAAGTTCCTAATATGCCCCTAAATATAATGAAAAAATGGACGGCAATAGTGAAAAAGACCAATCATACAACACATAATTAAATTTACGGACTAAAAACTAAATAAGAGTCTAAAGACTAAAACTACACTAGGAATAAAATTCAGTCTAATCATGAATTGTTATGTGTAAATTTTTTCCTCCGCGTGACTTGAACCGAAATGCTATAATGACAATCTATCCATACTATGTGCGTCGTTTTCCGACTTTAAACTTCAAGAAAATGACATGTAACGGTCACGCACCGGCCCACCTACCATTCCATACTGTTCCAATTTTTTCTCTCTTCCCCAAGGAACCACAAGCCAAGCAACCATTTTTACAGCCCCTACTGCTTCTTCGGAAGCGCGTTTCCCGCAAAAGCACTTTTATATTCCCACTCCCGCCCCTCCTATATATGCACACTCCCAAATAACCCCCATCTTTCTTACCAAAATAAATTTTCCCCAATTTGCTCTCCTGCCCTCAGGTTATTTTTTCAAATCCCTTCTCCCAACCCCAACCCCAACCCCTTACCCTGGGGAGAATTCAGTTCTCGCGATTGCACCATATCTAGGGTTTCCGTTCCGGATTCCTTTCTTTCTCAGGTAAATCTATTCCAATCTCATCCTCCTTGATTCCAAATTTAGGGTTTTTAATCCCAAATTTTGCTTCTTCTTTCTGTTTCGTTGTGGGGTTTCTGAATTTTTTTATTTTTCAAAGTTGTGTTGATTTCTGATGGAGTGAAAAGTATTGAGATTTTAAAAGTTTGGATTTTCTATCAATCACACCCATACTTTCATTTGAAAAATAAATGGTAGAATTGGGTTTTTTATTTGTATTATTTGTTTATTTTAAAGTATATCGATGTCGTTGTTGCTTGATGTGATGATTGTAGTCTGAGAGTTCCACGCAAAACTGTCCTTTTGTAAATTTCTGCTGTATTTGTTTAATGGGGTGTGCTATATTGTTAATTTTTTATTTTATTGTTAGATTTTTTAAATTTTGATGTTAAATTATTGAAATTCTGTGTCTTTGTGTAATTTCGGACAGGGTCAACGTATTTTTGGTTGGGGGAGTTGTGAGTTACAGCCTGCAGTGGAGGATATATAAACTGGAGTCATCGCGATGCTGGGTTTGAATCGTGATGGCTTCAATATCGTGAGCTTTTTCTTTCATTTGGCTGAATGGCATCCACTTGAATAGCAGAGCTCAATTGGGCTATTGACGCCCTCTCCTCTCCCTTTGTAAACTCAGGTTTGGATTCATTGCCACAAACCCAACTTGTTAAATTGTGATTGGTACGGTAGATTTTCACCCGTTCGTAATTAGTATTTAGGTTAACATGAAGAAGAATGTACTTATCTGAAAAGTAAAATGAAGAACAAGAAATTCTAACAGTTGGTTTGGTTGTTGCTTGATATGATTTTGCTGAAACAACTTGATGGTCAAACAAGAACCTTTCTTTCTGACTTTCTGTTTCAGTTATAATTGAATTTTGTGAAGGCTAATATGTTAAAGTTACTACATATATGTGTGTGTGTGCATGGACACGTTACATATATATGTCACTCATGAAATCTGTGATTTGTATAATTATTTGATATGTTCTTGTGCAGGTTTCTGGAACACATTTCGTTTGTTGGTGGAAGCTATAGTAATTACTACAAATATTGAGTTTCTAATGTTCCTTAAGAGTTCCTCTCTTCCTAGAATGATGGGCTGCTGCAGTTGCTTTGGCTTCATCAGAAAACCCAAGCAGAAACCAATGCCTAATTATGGATTTAATAATCACTGTTCCCAGGAGCTGTTGTTGGATGATGATATAGAAGATGATGATGATGATGGTTCATATAATGGTGAGGTTACAAGAACTACTCATGCTGATGAAAGTGAGCCACAATGCTGCGGTAATCGTTCTGAGGAGATTCTACATATCAGAGAACTGAATGGAATGATTTGTAGGCCAAGCCCTGTGAAGGAAACCCGCAAAGTTGTTCGCACGGAGGTAAATATTTTATGTTCTTTTGGGGTACAAGGTACCATAGGTTTACTTCGAATTCATTTCTCATACCAGTTATACATTTTTGCATGCAAATTCAGGATGAAAATGGGAATAAGATGGTCAATGAGTACGTTCGTGAGTGTAGGATCGGTGCAGGAAGCTATGGAAAAGTGGTAATTTTTGTCATTGATAGTGGTTTTTCTCCCTACTGCTTACTGGAAATGTTTCTTTACTTTTTTTTTGTGTTGACATGTGCAACAGGTTCTGTATCGAAGCCTTGTAGATGGACAGCATTATGCAATTAAGGTAGTTTTTCTTTGTCTTAAATTAATGGCTTCAGTATTTTGGATGAAAGAGATAACTCTAGTCAGGAAAAGTGCTTTTCCTGCTCCTAGGAAATTTCTGTGCAGTTGATGAAAAACAGTTCTGATTGATGATAACTTTGTAAAACTAATTTACTTAGATAAAGGCTAAGATAATATTTAGTATTTTCTTGGTATGTTCAAGGTAGAGATTTGGTTGTGTTACTATATGATATGAGCTATTTATTTATTTATTTATTATAGAGGTTAAATGAGTTGAATTTTTTCAGGCCTTTCATAAATCTCATTTATTAAAGCTTCGAGTTGCACCTTCAGAGACAGCTATGACAGATGTTCTTCGTGAGGTATGCCTTTTATGTCTTCCTTTGTGAGTACATTTCTAGGTTCATAATGGGAACTCTTAAACAGTATTATATCTTCTAGATTCTTTTATTTCTTCTTGTTCAGGTGTCATATAAGTTTATTTGTGTGCATATCTTGGGTCTGTAATTTATATTTAGGTTGTTGTAGTTGCCCAACAATGCTGCATATTCTACTCTACTAGTGCCTAACATTTGTTATACTTTCGGGTTGTTCTTTTGCTTTTATATTAATGAAAGATAACTTAGGGATTCAGATTTTATTCACTCTAGTGATGAATGCTCACTAATATTGTATTCCTTTACCATACAGGTTCTTATTATGAAAATGTTGCACCATCCTAACATAGTTAACCTCATTGAGGTGATTGACGACCCAGAAATAGATCATTTCTACATGGGTACTAACTACCTCTCTCTCTCTCAATAAACTTATTTGCTTGATCCTGCGATGATGTATGCTGTTCCAAACTTTTCTCAAAAAGAAAAATGATTTCAGAATGTGGTCCCTAACAAGATTTTTCTGGAAACGCTGGTGGTTTTTAATTTTTATACGTCTGAGTCGCTACAGAAATTCACCATACAAGTGCAAAAAAATCAACAAAATATGACCCTGTTGCCAAAATTAAAGGACACAACTGTCATGTCTTATTTTTTTCTCATCATCGTTATTATTGTTATTTCAAACATTGAAGTATCAAAATTTTTATAAAGTTTGTATTTGTGGACAACATACGTGGAGATATATTGAATAAGACACATGGTAAGTAAAAAATTATCAGGAAAAAGAAAGTGAATATCTTGTGTTTGTGAGATTATCCTAATGCAATATGGTTCACTTTTTCACATTAGGATTACTTCCATGATCACATAACAGGTATGTTATCCTCGTAGTTTGAAAAATTACAAATTTTATGGCAAAATAAAATAAAATGAAAGGTCAAAAGGTCATAACATGTTAAATTTTGAGAAGAAAACAAGATAAAGAAATGGTGTGATATTAGTGTTAATTAGGTGAAAGGATTGGTTAGTGTTTTTAATTTTAGACAATTACAATGGTTTTCTTGGTAATTTTCCAAGTTGATACAATCAGCCCATATAAATAAGCATGTGCATCACTGATGGTGAGGGACCTTAGACTAATTAATAATCGCAATGCTTTAGTGTTAAATGTTACCAATACCATTAGTTTAGGCCCATGCTTAACTGCAAGTTGTTCTTTTTCTTTTTCATATTCTGTTATCAGTTCTTGAATATGTTGAAGGCAAATGGGTTTGTGAGGGCTCTGGTCCACCAGGTGGCATAGGAGAACATACTGCAAGGAAGTACTTGCGGGATATAGTTTCAGGGCTAATGTACCTCCACGCTCATGTATGATCTTTAAAATTCAGTTTCGTATATATGCTTGGCCAAGCCCTTCTTTATTTTCTGCTTTTGATGGGGATACATATTTCTGGTGGTTAACACGTGGAGGATTTTATTTAATTTTCATGTGAATAATAAAACCATCTTAATATAGCAGGCACAGAATTCAATTCTTTTTAGTGTCAACAGATGTGCGCTTACTAGCTTGCATTGGTTATAGAAACAGCTGAAGCCAAATAGAAAGAACATTACAACTCTTTTTGCATACACACACATACACTATAAATGGGGATGTTAGTTGAGTTCTCTGAGTCACAGAACATTGCTTTTTACTCTTAACATTAGGGTACTTGTGTTTTGTATATCTTGTTTGGGGTAATCCCTCTTAGGTAGTTCTTATGCATTATCCTATTTGATTGTTAAAACTGTTAATTGAGTTCTCTGAGTCGCAGAACATTGCTTTTTGCTCTTTACATTAGGGTACTTGTTTTTGTATATTGTGTATGGGGTTGTCCCTCTTAGGTAGTTCTTGTGCATTCCTATTTGATTGTTAAAACTGTTTAATACATATTTTATAACTATGATTGATGTTCCGTTGTGTGCAAATGCATGACAACAATTTAGATTATCCCAGAAAAACAGGACTACGCATACAGCACTGTAGTTTTTTTCCACCACATATGATATGTATCTCACTTTAACGCACATTGGTTTTCTTGTGGTTCCTTTGACAACAGAATATAGTGCATGGCGATATCAAACCTGATAATCTGTTGGTTAGTCGCGATGGTACGGTGAAGATAGGGGATTTTAGTGTCAGTCAGGTTTTTGAGGTAATGGAACTTCTGAATGTTGTACAGTTTAGACACACTAGGATTTTTCTTTATTTCAATTTTGCTGAAGGAGACCATAAGAGCTATTTTGCGGTATAATTGTCGTTGACTTGAGTTTATTGTGTGGATGTATTGCTACCTTGTAATCCTGTGTTTGCGTGGGGGACTTTCAAAGCGAAGGAAATTTTAAGTCAATTGGTAAAAATGCAATATAAGAAGATTACCAATGAACTACTTAAGCACTACAAAACTACTACTAAAACACTAGGAATGCACTAAATGAAGGACTTTCATAATGACACCTTTGAAGGTACTTAGCCTAAGGAATTTAGCCTAAGTTCCATGGAACTTTGAAGTCCCTTATCCAAACATAAGGTTAGAGCAATAAATTACTTTTCTGATTTTATCTGTTTAGTTCTTTTTTAACTTTTGTTGAAGCCATGTTGTTTGGAGTAATAATAGTTCACAGTTACAATTAAATGTTGTATTGGCTTCATGCAGGATGATCATGACGAGCTGCGGCGATCTCCAGGAACTCCTGTTTTTACTGCACCTGAATGTTGTTTAGGTTAGATTTTCTTGCTATAAGATAGGTCAAATTTTCTTGATATAAAAATGTGCAAGTAGGTCTTCCAGTGGCCTTTTTGGGCCTAAGGGGACATCCTCCTCCTCAAGAAAACGGGTGGAAGCTCCTGGATTCAATCTATCTAGCGTGAGCATACGGTTAATTAAAAAAACAAGTATTTATCCATCTGCGGTGAATAAAGAAAAATGGCATATAAAAAGTACCCATCTGCTTCTAGCGCGAGTTCTCAGTTGACCTGATTTGACGTATAGCTTGATCAGTGCCTACTAGATTTAAATGTGGACTTGAATAAGTATCTGCAAATTGCAATGGAGTTCAGACCCATAAAAACAAAACAAAAAAGTCTAAATTTGATATGAATCTCAGTTTATACTACATACACACATCTAATTTTTATTCCTTAGGGGATATCCTAGTGGTTAATGTTCTAACTTCCTCAAGTAACTTGAGTCCAAACCCTGTTCAGTGTTATTTCATAAGAAAATGATATTATATAAATTTTTTATTTTGTGGTCATATGAGTATGCCTATGCTATTATTGATTTTTCAACTATACTCAAGTCAGTTGGCCATGAATTTTTCCATTATCTCGAGTCTAAGTTTAAGAAGATTTTGAGGTTTTGATCTGATATCCGACTGCTAAAGTTAAAAGAAAGATCATAGGAAAACTTAATAGTTTAGTAACTCAGGAAGATTAGTACTTTACAATTATTTTCTGATCAACAGGGCTAACCTATCGCGGTAGAGCTGCTGACACATGGGCAGTAGGGGTTACTTTGTACTGTCTGGTATTGGGACAATACCCATTCCTTGGAGACACACTTCAGGATACATATGACAAGGTATGAAGACACCAGTATTCTTATGTAAAACCACTATGTAAAAAAAAATTTAGCCGGTGTTTATGGTGTTCCCTATAACTTATCTGATTGGAGTTTTCTCCTTGCAGATTGTTAATGACCCTTTAGTACTTCCAGATGATATGACCCCACTGTTAAAAGACTTACTTGAAGGTCTTCTTTGCAAAGGTTGGTGACAAGCAATATTTGGATTTACGGTTGGTGCTTTTCAGTTTTTCTGCAACTCTGTCATCCTTATTCTTCCACATCTTCCCCCCGTTTGTATCTTATGTAGACCCAAACATGAGGTTGACACTGGAGGCTGTCGCAGAGCATACTTGGGTTATTGGAGATGATGGGCCGATACCTCAGTATTCATGTTGGTGCAAGGGTAAGAGTTTGCGAGAGGAATCTAATGGGATGAAAGATGAGTGTAGCATAACCAATACTGACTAGAGTGTGTAGGTTGGATTTGTTTATTGTACAGTAGAAAACTTAGGTTTTACTCCTTTTATTTTCTCTATTTGGGCTTGCTATATGATCTGCGACTGCAAGGGAGGTAAATCGTGACAAAAACAAGTCTCAAAGAAACTATCTGCAACTGCAAGAGAGGTAAATCGTGACAAAACCAAGTCTCAAAGACACTTTTCTGGAAGCCTCGAACAGCCTTGCCTTAACCGAAAAAGGAGGCAAGATGCTTCGGCTTTCCAATTTTGGTTTTCCAGTTGCAAAAATTGTTCCGGTATACTGGCTTTTCCGAATTGTCATGATTTTGGTGAGAAAATGGTGTTGTAAGTTATACTGCTTCCGGCCCTTGGAACCTTATCGTTTTTGGAGTACCTAAATGAGAGACAGAACCTTTTTCTCTGTTGTGTATTTTGTGTTGCTTCTTTTCCTCTGGTTTTTATAGAACAACTCACCTGGTCTGAATAGTGGACCATTCCTACCTCTGCATAAGCTCATCCAGAATCTGGCAAGTCAAATGAATGGCCACTTTGGAATCTATTGTAGGAAGTACTTTTGCTCAAAAGCACTTTTCTTTGTATCAGATTTCATAGAAGGATGTATTGTTTTCCCTTATTGTGTACCAGGAGTGCGGCTAGTTCCCGAAGCAAAGCTAATTTTTGTTACACAAACAATCTGGTTGCCGTAAACACTACAACCAATGTACCGGAAGCACTTTCATTAGAAAAGTGCTTGGGAAGTGCTTTGTAATTTAAAAGCATTTGAAGTTTAGAGAACCAACAAATGTTTGGAACTGCCTTTGGAAAAATATTGCTACACTTATCATATTTGTACCATCTTTTTTTTTTTTTTTTTTGGTAAAATTGGGGGTCAAAGGACCCAAAAAAACCAGCTAAACGTTAACAAACCGTGAATGAGGAACACCAACAGTGTCCTCAAAAATCAACCTCTCCACAGGAGGAGGAGGCTCATGAAAAAAATGCAAACCAATGTCGAGGCCATGGCCAAAATCTGCCATGCCATCTGCCACTCTATTCTTCTCACGATAGACATGTGATACCGAGCATATCCAATCCCGGCGCAACAACTCCCGGCAAGCAGTGACGAGATGAGCAAGAGGGTGCGTAGAAGAATTACAATCCAAAACAAGAGTAATAACCACAGCAGAGTCCAATTCGACAAGCACTTTCCTATAGCCCATTCTCCAAGTAAGAGACAGACCATGGAAAAGTCCCCGTAACTCAGCATTAAGAACACTCCCCACGCCAATGTTTAAAGTGAAACCAGCAATCCACACTCCTGCAGCAGCACGTAGAATCCCACCAGCACTAGAGCCTCCATTACCACTCCTCATACTGCCATCCACATTCAACTTAACATAGTTAGGAGGTGGAGGATCCCAAGCCAACAATATCTTGGTCTTCACCGTCCTAGCACCAACATTTTTCACCTCAAACCACTCCTTAGCAGCTTTGGAAATGAGTAACTGAGGATGACTAGGAAAGGTAAAATTAGAAGTAAAAATGCTAGAATTTCTCCATTTCCAGAGCCACCAGCAAGCAAAGGCAAAAACACCCCACCAATGCAGATTATGGTAGCTCAATCTTTTTAATAGAAATAGGGCTTGCAACACGTGTTATGTGGTGTGCTACAAATTGTCGCACGAGGAAAACTCGAATTTTATAGCTGCCATTGTCCTTCAAGACGGACAAAATTATGACTTCTTCTTGACGCACATAAATGAGGAGGTAAGACATCCGGTGGCAGCTGCAGTTTGTCCGACACTTCACATTTATCAAACTCGTAGCTCAGCGGACGCTAGTCCAGCACTAATATGACTAAAAACGACCCATCCCCATGGCGTTGCATTAGTAGAGGGCAAAATCGAAGACTTTCTACTTGTGTGAGGGGGGAAGGTGATCGGAGCACATTTTCCATTCGTTTTTGTCATCCGCCATGTCCGACGTAAAACATTTTAGAATATAAAGACGAGACAAAGATTGCATGATCGAATGCAATAGGACTGCCACACTCTTCTGGGCCTGGATAGTACGGCTTCAAAACTGGAGGTTCCGGCGGATCTAACCAGACCAGCGTCCGATTTCTGCCGAGAATACCTCAAAAGAGGTGACGAAGTGGACACCGGCAAGGCTAATGGGACGAAAAGAAAGAGCGAAAAGGCTGGAACTTCCCTTATATTAAGGTTGGCTCCATTTGTGTGCCGAACTTATGTGTGTATCAATATACAAGACATCTTTGCATGGATGATATCTCATTTGGCCTTTTACGGGGTCGTTTCTGCTTCTCACACCGCCGGGGATAATAATGTGGCTGCTATAAACACCGCAACCCATGTGGACCGGAAGATCGGTGCCATGAACAAACCATGCTACGCGTAAACTACCTTTGCAGGGCGATATGAAGATAACAATTCGCTCAAATCGATAGAACGAAAGGCAAAAACTGTGCCGTCAATTTTGTACTGTTGGAACCCCTTGTTTGTCCCACATCGGACAGAGGGAGACGAGAAGAGTGCTTTATATAGAATTACCCCACTCTAACTAACACCGAGGTTTTTTGTGATAAAACCCCACACCTGAGGATTGTGCAGGTGGTTAAGTGGGGACAGTATCGGTGTTGTTGGAGTGGACCCTCGGCCCGTCGACCTGAAAATTTCCACATGGTATCAGAGCCAAGAGGCGGGCCCGTACTGCCACATGATTGGGTGGGTCCCCGTGTCTTCACAGGGCTTTGCTTTGAGGCCCTCCACACCTCCACCATTGTTGATCAGAGAGCTGGAAGATGGACAGGAACAGATTAGATTTAAGATTCCATCATTACTCTGGATCAACACAGTCTGAGGAGTCTGCTCTAGACTTGGAAAGGAAAGGAATTGCAGTCATCATCCTTATCTACCTTCATTTAGTCCATCGGCCCTCCAGCCTTTTGCATCTGGTGGTCAGCACTCTGAGAGCAATGCTGCCTACTTCTCATGGCCTACATTTAGTCGATTAAGTGATGCAGCAGAAGATAGAGCCAACTATTTTGGAAATCTTCAGAAGGAAGATCTTCCTAAAACTTTGGGCCGGTTGCCATCAGGGAAGCAGGCTACAACCTTACTTGAGCTGATGACCATCAGGGCATTCCATAGCAAGATCTTGCGCCGGTTTAGTCTTGGCACAGCAATTGGGTTTCGGATTCGAAAGGGTGCCTTAACAGACATTCCAGCCATTCTTATCTTTGTTGCTCGCAAAGCTCACAGGCAATGGCTCAGCCATGTACAACGTCTACCTGCTGCCCTTGAGGGGCCAGGAGGTGTATGGTGTGATTTGGATGTTGTCGAATTTTCCTATTATGGTTCCCCGGCTTCAACTCCTAAAGAACAGCTGTACACACAGCTTGCAGATGGCTTGAGGGGAAGTGATCCATGCATTGGTTCTGGTTCCCAGGTTGCTAGCCAGGAGACGTATGGAACTCTAGGTGTTATTGTTAAAAGCCGAACAGGAAATCGACAGGTTGGTTTTCTCACAAATCGACATGTGGCAGTTGATTTGAACTATCCAAACCAGAAAATGTTTCATCCTTTGCCACCAAGCCTTGGACCTGGGGTGTATCTTGGCGCTGTGGAGAGGGCAACATCTTTTATCAGAGATGATCTTTGGTACGACATATTTGCTGGAACAAACCCAGAAACATTTGTGCAAGCTGATGGTGCCTTCATTCCTTTTGCCGAAGATTTCAACATGAACAATGTAATTACAATTGTAAGAGGCATAGGTGAGATTGGTGATGTCAACACCATAGACTTGCAGTCTCCAATCAACAGTCTTATTGGAAGGCAAGTAATGAAAGTTGGGAGAAGTTCAGGTCGACGGGCCGAGGGCCCACTCCAACAACACCGATACTGTCCCCACTTAACCACCTGCACAATCCTCAGGTGTGGAGTTTTATCACAAAAGGTCTCGGTGTTAGTTAGAGTGGGGTAATTCTATATAAAGCACTCTTCTCTTCTCCCTCTGTCCGATGTGGGACAAACAAGGGGTTCCAACATGTACTCAGCAAAACATAAAAATAAGACTCTCCCATAACTTCTTCTCAGGATTGCACGGGCTTCACATCCCCCTCGCCAAGGTATGATCCTATGATCCGCAGGAACGAAATCGTAAACTAATGTTGACCCTGAAAACTACCTAGTCTATGCGGCGCGCAAACCGAGTAACTAATGAGCTAACTACGTTCTTCAATTGTGTGCGGGGCGTTCTAACTCGTCGGCCGAGCTCGACCGGGGAATAAAATACGTTGATGTTGCGTTGAGCGCGCTGTTGACTTCTACATCTTATGATTGCGGCCGAGGAAGGAACATGTCTCAGCCTTTGGATTCTAAAGCATGAACACAAGACTGCTATCTCTGCGAAGTTCACAAATCGTCAGCGCCGGATTCGGTCACAGTGATTATATTCGTGAAGGTATAAGCACGCCGAATCGACACCAGAGTATAAGGACACAAGTACTCAAAACATATATATGTCTTGACTGTGAATGTAGTTTGGCCGTCGAAATGCCGAACTCTAAATCCCACTTGTGAGTATCCAATCATAAAACAACTCGACGTTCAATGTGCCGAGCCCAATAATCTGTAACACCTCACTTCGCCGAGAAGGCTAATGAGATGACATCTCCCAACAAGGATTCTTAAACCCTTGTCAACCAAGACTTGGATAGATAACTAGTCGGCCTCGACGCAGTGCTGTTTATCCAAACTGAAGATGCTCCGAGATTGGCTGATTCTACGACGATAGTGCTGTTTATTCAAACTGAAGGTATCACCGGTTGCCTTCACAATGCTGTTTATCCAAACTGAAGGTGTGTCGGCGAAAAGGAAAATAAAAATCTCTAAGTTGTTGAGAGGTTTCATGTACAGTGAGAGTTTGCGCATGCCAGATTTATGTGTTGAATTGGAGGGTGCATGAATGGTTAGAAACCCATTGGATTTATATTTATAGTGGTTGTAAACCCATTGGATTTTGGGCAAACTAAGTGGCATAAAACAAAATGGCAATTACTATTGGCACATCATACCAACTAAAATATTTGGTATATCAATATTCGGTATACTGAAAGTTTGATACGGTATTGGTAATAGATTTTGCCGTACCAAATATTTGGTATGGTAATTGGTATAGAGGTTTTGATATGGTAATGTACCAAAACCACCCCTAGTTTCAATGCAATTGACCGATAGTGTAAAATCGGGTCCAAACAACAAAATAAAAAGAAAAAAAAAATTCAAATTAATCGTAATCCTAATAATCTCAAAACTTTACGTAATTCATGAACTCTTGACTAATTTATCACAATGCGATGCTGATTTCGCATCAATAGTTTACGGTCAGTAGCTACAGTTTGGATGAGATGATGGTGTAATTGTGACACTATAAACTATTCATAGCTTCAATATCCTACGGTACTGTAAAAAACAGGATTAATTTCACTAAACACGCCTTGAAGTTTACTGTGTTTAAAAAAACTCTTCAGGTTTGAAAAATTATGTAAACACTATATTATATATTAATTCAGTTTTGCTCATGGTCGAATGCAGTAGAAGAACCAAAGAACAGTGCTAATCAATTGTTCGGTAGAAAAATATCGTGGTTTAATTAACCACTTATATAATTCATAGCGAAACAACGAGGTGGACTCTCCGTACACAAATGACCATAGGTCAACGTTCCGGTTGACTGAAGGTGAATCCTGAAACAACAATTTCCCATTCATCATCAGAACCAAAGGCACACCTACGGCCTTACCCTACTTTGTTAGGGAAGTATAACCTTGTGGGTCAATGAAATTCATTGCCAATGTATGTCGCACTCCCTTCTCAAATTTCGGTCGTCGAATCAAATAAATTGAAGAAGATCAATGACCAGAAATTAACAAAGTTGAGTGGACGTAAAAATCAGTATGTAAATATAACTTTCCTTCATATATGCAAAGAAGGAATAGAATTTTCTCTCATTACAATATTTTAAGAAGATAATCTAAGGCAGTTGATTTTGATTCAACAACTTGTAGCTAAATACTATGTTCAAAATTTTCATCAATCACGAGTTAGAGGTCTTAGGTTCGAAACCCGCTACTGGTCTAGAAGCTAGACTTGTGGCCATGGGAGGCTAAAATACCTTTGTGAGTCTTTCCGGCTCCCAAAAATGGTGGATAACTATAGTTTGCCACTAGTTGTCCACCTTAAAAATAAAATAAAAAAATTATAAAAAAAAAGGTTCAAAATTTTCATCAAAACAATTTCTTGCTTTTGTTGTACATTTTGTTTCTTGTTTTTGTTGTAATTTTTGTGTGCATTTTGAGGAAAGGCTCATTAATGAAATTCACTCGTGCTATCGATTTTTATTATTTGTTGTATTAGGAGTGTTCTTTAACAAGTTATGTAGCCTAGAGTTATAGCCCACCGGAGAAACAAATTTTGGCTCCGTCTTTGGTCTTGAGTGGCGCGTCTTCTTACTTATCTATGGGAAATCCTCCTCTCTAATTTCCTCCTTGTTCTGTGTTAATTTTCAGGATTGGATTTGGTTTCCAACTGCTGAACTTGAAAGAAAGATGAATGAACCTTCAATGTTTTGACAGTGAGATCAAATTTTGTAAACCAAATGACGTAGCTGTTGATGATTGAATTATTACTTAAGTTTTAATTAACATGATTATTTCTTATTACTGACACATCATTTGGTTTACAAATTTGATCTACCTAGCAGTACCCCTTGGTAGTAGGGGTTAACGTGTTGAGTGGCATTTGGAATTTGTTCCCTTTATATCCTCACCCTATTCAGGAATTTAACAAGTCAAATGAAGGTCGTATTGGGAATGCTTTTCTAAGAAATGCTTCTGCTTAGACGTGCTTTTGTAGGAATCGATTTTGCTAGGACGCGCCACTTTTCCTTCTTACAAGGAGCAAAGCCAACACACAAAAATGGGCTGGCCGGTAAAACAACACATAGAAAAGGGTTCGGCTATCAAATGATCGGTTTCCTCGCAATCAAGGCAAACCATTTCTAATTTTATATTGTAAGAAGCATTTTTAGTTGTCTAAAAACGCTTTTAGTCCTTCTAAAAACGACATCTAACGTGCTAAAAGGATATTATACTTTACTACCAAGGATTATTCAGATGTATGTACAAAATTAATTCTAAATTTCAACAAAATACAACAATAAAGAACCATATGATTATTTATGGTTTAATTTGCTTTTTTGACTTAGCAGGCTAATTAATTATTGAAATATTAAGCCAACAAACACATCATATTCTCCACGTCTCTATAACTCCACCTCCCTTGTATGTCAACTTATTCCACACGCCTCGTTCTCTGAGTCTCTTTTTCTTCGTTTGGAAAGCGGAAAGCATGAAAGCAAAGCACAACCGAAAACACGTGGAGTCGGCTACAAATATAGTTGATGATAAAACATGAATGGCTCATGCATGATGACAAAAACAATAGCCTAAATTTGACGAGAGAGGAGCAATTTGCATGTTGCAGGTACAAATACACCGTTAGTAGCATCCCGTGTTTATTAACACGAACACATACAAAAAAAATTCTTATATTATTGAAACAGAATAGTACCGGGATCGTAATTTTGCTCCTCAGCTTAAGGGTATTAGCAACTGTTTGCAGCTGTTGTTCCCCTCAAAAGCCATTTCACTTTCGTTTCGGCAAAGTGTGTGCTACCTTATTCTTTTTGAGCTTTGAGCTTGGCTCCTCGCAAGAGAGATTGGGCTAAAACAAATTATATTTTTACTATTAACCTTCTTAAGTGTACTCGTGCGATACAAGTCATTCTTCATAATTGAAGAGATAAAAACAACAAGATTTTGGAGGTTGCATGCCTGTCGTTTAATTTGACTCCTTCAAATCTGTTTTCATTTTTATTCAACCACCCGGAATCATTCAAAGTCGCATGCTAAGGATGTAGGCTGTAGTAGTGGTGGGATTTTAAAACAAAAATCTTTACACAACATAAGAATAAACCCTAAAAGAAATCTGGAACATCGTCAGACTGAGTTGCATTTTTTAATTATTAATCTTTTGTTACTAATTTTGCATGGTGTGGCCCGTCCATCAGCCACAATTTCTAAACCAAGAAAGATTAAGCATGACAAAGGAGTTGAAGAAGATAAGCATTTTTGAATTATTAATCTTTTGTTACTAAATTCACACGAGAACTTCTTAGTGGGTCACCTATCCTGGGATTGCTCTCACGTGAACTCGCTTAACTTCAGAGTTCCGATGGAATCCGAAACCAGTGAGCTCCCAAAAGGCCTCGTGCTAATTGTAGGTGGGAATGTACATATAAGGCTTACAGGATCCTCACCTCAGGACGATGTGGGATCTTACAATGAATATCATTTCCAATTTCGGAATTGAAATTTCAAAATTTTATAAACTCAAGACGAGTTCATAGTTTTAAGAATTGGATTAATTTTGGAATTTCAAAATTATGGGTGTTGTATGGCTTTGATCTATACCAAAATCAAGAGTATACTATTTTCATGACTCCCTCTGGTCTCTATATAATATATATTTTATAGTGCTTATTTTTGTATGTAATATATTAAGAGATTTGTAATTGAGAAAATAGAATCATTTTAACAACGCATGAAGCATCTCCTATAATCAATAATCAATAAGTACATCATTGAGTATATGTAATAGGCAAGTTTTTTGTTTTACGAAGTGATTCAGAATATTCAAATAATTCTAATTGCTATCTAATTCCTGTCTCTTTTTTTTCAAATATTTTGAAATTTCGGTTTTGAATTTAAATCAGATAGAATAGTTTGAAACTTTTTCAGCTCGAATTGATCGGAATTGGATATTTCTATCTAACTTACGCTTGTAGTTAAAGAACCTCCAATAGAGTAGGCAAATGGATAGTCAAACCCATTTTGATGAGCCACGTAAGCAAAAACATGTTTCATTGGTATAGTCAACTGGCTCGGCAAATGTTGCCCACTTCCCCAAAGTAGGCATTGTTGCCTATGTTCAACATTATAAGCAAATGGCACCCTAGTTCTTCATTTATTTAAGTATTCTATATAGAGGAAGAAGACATGGGAGATTATATTCACACACTCCAAATTACTTCTCTCACACCTTTTTAATTTTTTAATATTTTTCTATTAAGTGTTAGTGGTGTGTAGAAAATATTAAAAAAATTAAAAAGGTGTGAGAGAAGTAATTTGGGGTGTGTGAATATAATCTCTCAAAATAAATGATAAAGTAGATGTTAAACATGAAAATAAAATAATAAAATTTGCTTAGCTCCATTAGGTGCATTATAATTGAAAATCTTAACAAAAAAACTCTTGGTACTATTTATTTTAACGAAAAATCATATTTTTACATTAAAAAGTCAATCACGATATTATTCACTTTACCCTTTATTTTGTCATTATCGTTAAAACTCAAAATTTTAAAGCCATTTTCATTAGTTTTTCTTTTTTAATTACCACCCTCAAGTGTTGTTAATGCTTACATTCCTACTTATCGTCATTGGTTTAGCTTAATTTTTGAGGTTTATGTTTATGCATTACACAGATCTCATTACTTGAACTTATCAAATGATGATAAATAACATGGTGAGTAAAAATAATTCCTATTCTATTAGAGTGACATGCTTTTTTAATGAGGTAGTTGAGTAGATAATTTGTCATGTCAATAATTATAGTACAATTTTACTTATTTCATTTGCCTACACAAAAATTCTCTGAGAACTCTCAGTGATGAAAAGTAAAATCTGACGTGGAAAAGGAAAATCTGGTGTGGTGCAGGTACACCAGTAAGCAGTAACCACATGGAGTGGGACCATCTGCATGCGTGGCAGAAGATACTGTGGAGCCTTGCTGGCGTGCTTCGGTTCATGCAGATTTTGTCAGAGCCTTCGGATCCACGAAAACCACTGGGATTTTCTGACATATAGGCACAGAATGAGAAGAAGAACCGTTAGGGCATACAATACAGATATATTTTCCGATGGACCCATTCCATGCCCATCACTAGGGCAAGGATCTTCTCCGAATTCTCTTTTTGATAATTCAGAAATCAATCAATCGTATTTATTTATCGTATATTATACTGTTAGTTTTTATTAGATATTATTTATATTTAATTTTAAATTAAAATTTTAAAATAATTTTTAACCGCATGATATACGATGAACGGATACGATTGATTAATCATTCTGATTCTCACAAAGAGGATCTAGAGAAGATCCTATTTTCCATCACTCCTCCACCCACAAAGAATTACATTCTAATTCCAAAATATTGATTATACAAAGAAAATTAAAGCAAAGAGGATTTTGTCTCATTTTTAAAAAAAATATTTTTATAGTTTTTTCACCCAAAAATAATTATTGTCACTCAAATAATAGGATAACTTCGTTAACTCGACTAAAGTAAAGGTTAGCTCTCTGAATTATAACTTTTGTTCCATTTTGAACTTTGAATATTCAATTTCGTCTTGATAGCTCTTAAATCTTTTTAGTTCTTATGAGAAATTGTGGAATTCATATGCCTCTAAAAGTTGGTTATGTACTTAACACTTAATGGAATTATGAAAAATTGTGACATATCGTTAGTATAAATTAAGTTTAGCTCAAAACCAAATCGAAAGTTCGTTGGGTTAAGTTAAGTGGAACAAGGTCTACAGTTCATGAGCCATAGCTAAAGTTTTCCCATGAATATTTCTTTTATTTTTTCACATTCACATAATATTTTTGTATATCAAAATCATCAAATATCTCCAATGAGCTCTTAACTAAAATTTAAGAAGGATTTAAAAAAAAACAAATTCTAGATTTAGAAGCTTTTAGAAGTTTTGCAATTCTAGGAGAATGATTGTATGATTGGAGATGAAATTTTCCTACTTCTCCCTATATTTGAGCTAAGAGCTCATTTAGGAGCCCATTAAAATGCTCTTAATAGTTTACTTACATGCTCCGAATTCATCTTTATTTTCTAATAATTAGAAGCAATATATGCTTACTAATAAATTACTCGAGGTCATGTGTTTTAACACTTTCATGCAAACGGAAGTTTTACAAGAGAATGCAAGAGGTAGAAAAGTATCTAGCCCGACCTTTTGGCATTTGGAGTGAGTATTGAAAAAAGTTTCCACAAAAATAAATAAAAGAAATTAGTAAGTGGATTTCGTTGGTGACCGACCTATTTACCGACCTATTTACCAACCAAAAAATTGAAGTTATGGTGGCTTTGGCACCCTCCAATTTGTACTTTGCACGGGAAAGGCACCGTCTTTTTACATTTTGATGAGTTTCTTGTACTTGTATGCTTTCCATTGGTTACAGCTGCTCATTGTACTTAATTGGCTTGTGCTAGAGAGAGGAATATTTATTTGAAACATATTTTGTGAATCACATAATGTAGTCATTTGTTGTCTTGCCTAATGAGTGCTGTGGTTGTGCTGCTACGATGGCTAGATATGGTTTTGGCATTGAGGGATGTGTTATACGGTCTCATTTACCTACGATGATTTTATGTGGTCTCAATTTCACGATAACTTTATGTGGTTTCGCTTCTGCGATGACTTTATGTGATTTCACTTCTACGATGACTTTATGTGACCTCACTATTCGGCAGTAACCTTTTGTAGTCAATAATACAAATCTGTTATATCTATTGCTTTGTGACAAATTAGTGTGGGTGACTGTAAAGTGTTTGTACATATGGTAGTTGTTTAGCTAGTTAAGGGCAAAATGATCCTCTCTAAATCCCTTCCACCGAATCCATTCAAGTCCTTGAAATTTGATCCAACAACTACAAACAGTGGGTCCTTCTAAAAGTTATAATAACTTAGTCATTGAATTAAATTTCAAATGTTCGAATTAAGTGATTATGTGTATTTAAGAGAAATGATCCGGAAATGATCCATTTTCCTGGTTGAGTAACGGGTTAATGTTTACCATCATTTTCAAAACCCACTCAACTCCGCCATATTGACTGCTTGCTATAGTTGCCAGCTTACCATGCGTAATTTGACCAAAGATTGCCATTCAGATTTGACCAACTGCAAGACAGTGACTTTATACACATTTGACGATTATCTTGAGGAATGACAGAGAAACGTGTGCTTTAAGAAAAGCTATTGCGGCTCCTTGCTATGGATTTCAAGAATATTAAGTCGTACAGAATAGGACCATGCTATACAAAAATACAGTTTTGCATTTGATATGATTCATATGACGTTTTACTGGAATGACTAAAAGTAATAATTTTATGTATTTTGATGCGAGTTTGATTTATATTGATCATCCTCATTCTTAACATTTAACAATTAACTTAGTAACGCTATCGTTTGTCAAAATAAATTGTGACATGATCGGGCATTGTTTCATTATTTTTAATAGGTTTTGAGACATTATGGTTATGTTATGGATACCTTCTTAGTCATTTGATGATGCAACATGTCGCACTCCTGTTTGGGTGTGCCTGAAGTATTATTGGGTTTAATGAGTTATTCATGAAGGCTTGTAAATGTAAACAGTGTTAGTTTGTGGTTTAATTTTTCAGACACAGTGTTAATTTTTTTGTTAATTGTTCCAGAAACGCGTTCGATTTTGGTTCAATTTTTCAGATGCTGTACATGCCTTTAAGCATTGTTATTGGGATCTCTTTCCCCGTTTTCATTCAAAATGTGGCTCAGACAACTAGTTTTTTACGATGTTGCTCAAATCCATTTGGTGCTCGATGGAGGACAATCGGCGGTTTCTTTTCCACCACTTCTAGGGCGTAGGTTGGCTGAATCTCTGGTATTTGCTACAGATAGTGGCGCACACAGGCGGATTGCGGTGCTTCAATGGCAGTTGAAGTGTAGGCTGCTTCAGGCTGTTTAGTATTTGGTTTTTCAGTATGGGGCCAATTGTCTGTTTGGGCTTTGTTTTGCTTGGAGGAGGGTTGACATCTTATTTTGTGCTTAACTTGTAGTGGAGCCTTCTATTATGTATATTTGTTGCGTTGGTAATGAAATTCACCTTAAAAAAAATTACCGTATTTCAAAAGTAAAATATGATTGTATAAAAAAAAATATATAGCGAAAACTCTTCACAAAATTTGCCCATTCACATAGAAAACAAAGAAAACATTTCTGAGGCGTTGTCGTCAATTATCTAAACTCACGTGGGTTTAATGAGCATATGGTAGAATTATATATTTATACTCACATGAACAAGGCACGTGTCAATTTACCGGTCGTTTAATAGATTGTTTTAGATTGGTTAATGAAAGTAAACAGGTACCAATTTGACCAACTTAAAACCATGAGAACCAAATTGATCGATAGGATAGAACATATATACCATTTTTACATTTAAGCCTTTTTATATTCGAAGTGAAATCTACCCCTACCTTTGTCCTCTGCTCAGCTATATATCACTTACTACAACCCTCCCTCTCGCTCTTCTCGCTCTTCTCGCTCTTCTCATCTCTCTCTCTCCCTCCCGGACTCCGGCAATATGCCGATGGACAAATTCCGGCCAAACTCGCCGGCGACATGACTGTTGAGATCCGAAACCGATTCTTCGCACTTTCCAGGTACGCAAACATTTCGTTTATTTTCGTCTTGATTCCTTGAAGCTGTTGTTTTTATCAGCTCTTTTGGGCGAGATCCGAACCACTACCGATTCGGATCGGACCTTAGCTCTGTGCATAGTTTTGTTGATTTTGTTTGCTTGCTGTTGATGATGTGTGCTTTTTCTTTGGTAAAATTTGTCTTTGTATTGAATTTGTGCTTTATTTTGTGAAAAATATGCAGATTTTTGTGTTTGGATTGATGGAAATCATCCGAGAAAAAGTTGTTGGAATTCTCGATCGTTTGGTGAAATAAGAAGATTTCTGAACCATTTTGTTTGCAATGTTTGTTTGTACTGTGAATCCGATTGGGGATGCCGATGAGATTGTTCGAATTTCGTTTTCGATATAGAAATTGAGAATGGAGTTTGCCTTGGAATTTTGACTTTTCTTTGATTAATAGGAAGGACTAAATCGACGGAAACCAATTGCTTGCAAGGAAAGGAATTGGTTTTTGGGTATCGGGGGTTGATTGATTCGAGATTTCTGTAGTAGGGATTTTTTTGGAACCTGTATAAAGATTGTTTTTTGTTTGGGAGTTTTGGTTGGGATATACTGAAGTTTTGTTAACATGAGTAACATGCCTTCCCTGATGGCTCATTATGGGAAAGAAGAAAAAGATGAGAGAGTAAATGTTATTTCGAATTCGAAGGGGAGAATGAGTGATGGTCGTCGTAGGTATGGATCAAGTGATTCTCTTGTCCCCGGTCTTGTTGATGATGTAGCTTTGAATTGCCTTGCTTGGGCTTCTAGATCGGATTATGCTTCGCTGGCGTGTATTAATACAAGGTTTAATAAGTTAATTAAAAGTGGGTATTTGTATGGGTTGAGGGAGCAGTTGGGAATTGTGGAGCATTGGGTGTATCTGGTGTGTGATTTAAGAGGGTGGGAGGCATTTGATCCAGTGAGAAAGAAATGGATGACATTGCCTAAGATGCCTTGTGATGAGTGTTTCAATCATGCGGATAAGGAGTCCTTGGCTGTAGGAAGTCAGTTGTTGGTTTTTGGCCGCGAACTGTTGGATTTTGCTATTTGGAAGTATAGTGCAATACATCGTAGCTGGATAAAATGTCAGGGAATGAACCAGCCCCGCTGTTTGTTTGGGTCTGGTAGCCTTGGTTCAATTGCTATTGTTGCGGGTGGGTCTGATAGAAATGGAAATGTTTTGAAATCAGCGGAGATATATGATTCCGTATCGGGTAGGTGGGAAATGCTACCCAACATGCACACACCACGTAGATTGTGCACTGGTTTTTTCTGGGATAGCAAATTCTACGTTATGGGTGGGATGTCAAGTCCTAATGATTCACTGACTTGTGGGGAGGAATATGATCTTGAGACGGGGAAATGGAGGAAAATTGAGGGCATGTATCCATCTGTCAATATAGCTGCGCAGGCTCCTCCTCTTTGTGCAGTTGTTGATAACCAATTGTATGCAGTTGAGTATTTAACCAACATGGTGAAGAAGTATGACAAGGGGAAGAACACCTGGGGTGTTTTAGGAAGACTTCCAGTGAGGGCTGACTCTTCAAATGGCTGGGGCCTGGCCTTCAAGGCTTGTGGAAAGGAACTTCTTGTCGTGGGTGGGCAACGGGGTCCCGAAGGTGAAGGTATTGTTCTGAACTCATGGTCTCCAAAGTCAGGGATCAAGAATGGCACTTTGGATTGGAAAGTTATCGGTGTGAAAGAGCATGTTGGGGTGTTTGTGTACAACTGTGCAGTTATGGGTTGTTGAAGAGTCTTTTTAGATTAACACAAAAGAAAGGTACTGGTTTCTCCAATCTGACGTGGCCCTTCCTGGATGGTTCCTTGTGCATCTATATGATTGACTAGAATTAATTGTTGCTGAGATAGCATTTCCCTGGCTCAGAATTTGGTTCTCTTAACATGCCTGCATCTGGAGATGTTTCATACTTCCATGATCCTGCATAAGATTTGCTCCAAAAAGGTCGAAGTAGGGACACATGGGTAGTATGCTGCTTCCTATTTATTGTTCAAGTTGTGTTTCTCGTCTACAGCCCAATTGTTTATTATAATAAATTGAAAGCATTATTGTCTAATGATTTGTTTTTATAAATTCGATGCTTGATTGTTGATAATGTTCTTTTTGACACAATTTACAGTTTTCTCGACCAAGATAATGAAATGTTACCTATCAGCTTCTTGATTAGCCTTACTGTATGTGCTTCAGAAATGTGTCAATACATATTCAGTTTTGTTTAGAGCAGATATCTAGTCAAAAATTTATGCTTCTAAATGAGAATCTGCTTCAGCAGTATTTCCAGATTGATAGTTTGGGAACATAATATGTCAAACTTCGTGGCAGGAGCATATCACCCTTTGTTTGCACGGGCACGGGCACAGGCACAGGCACACCCACCCACCACAAACACAGACACGCACACACGTCTGTTACTTTTAGTTTCTATCTAGATATTCTCTGTGCAATTTTCTGTGTAGATTTAGATCCTAGTATTTATTCAAATTTTCTGTGTAGATTTAGATCCTAGTTGACTTTGCCTTACTCTGACTTTTACATAATTTTTGTTCAAATTTTCGTTGTTACGCTATCTCAATTTGTCCATTTTCTTCAAGTTACTTTGACGTCTGTTGTTTTCTTCCATGCTTAGTTCATATTTGCATTTCACCGATATGTCTGAACCCCTTTCTTCCTCTTTGAAAAGAAATGACAATCCAAAACTTTTTTGTTACCATGGTTGGCGGCCATTTGGTCTAGCGGCACCTGTTTTCACTTTGTTACGGAAGGTCGTGAGTTCGTATCTCATGAATCCAAGTTTATGCAAGAAAAAATGATTGAGTGAGGGTGTCAAATGACCATATATTGTAGGAAAATTTTGAAAATTGGCTATTTCCCGCCCCCGTTGAAACCTAAAACCTGCAATTTTCAAGAAATTTTTGAAAACTAGCCATTTCCCATTCTCAAAATTCATCCTCGACACAACTATCAAAATTTATCGAAATCGTCATTCACATAAAAGTAGTCCTCGCCGCAAATTGAAGCCGTCGTCGAGACTCTTGCCGGGTGAGGAGTACATAACGTCAGTATTAAGTTGTTTCTCGCCTCCCAAATCTGCCGGCATAAGAGAAGGCATTTTCCAAGTTCTGAAATTCCACAAGTATCATTAACATAAAGTTGAACGGAACATGTAAATACATTACCAAAAATCACCCATGTCCAAAATTATATGTCCATTTGAGAAATGACCTGGTCTGGCCCATTCCTCGAAAGAAGTTTTTACGGGATCCCTATCTACCAAAATTTTAACTTCTAGTTTCGGCGTGGATTAGATGATAGTTATTTTAGTGTTTCTTTGCTGAATCGCGTTCATTCATTTTCTTTCCTACTCTTAATAGTTTTAGATTTATCTATTTTTTAAATGATCTACGAACGACGAATTGAAAATAGATGGTTCGAATTCTTAAAAAAAAATTATGGAGTGAGAATGCGTGTCAAAAAAATAGAGTTCCCCAATCCAAAGAGAAATGATATATGGATAAGATATAGTATTCCATAGATTATATCTATGTGTTTGGATGATTAAATTTAAGATCACTAAAGATTAATGAATTCAAAAATAACTAAATTTGAAATGCACTAATTTCATTTTCTAAAATCTGTCAATTTTCTTATTTGGTTAATCTTTTAAATACGAGATTTCAAAGTGCGAATAGTCATTAATATATAAATGAGATATAGTAGTTAGAAAATATGCTAGTAATGGTGGTGAAGACGGCGGGGATGATGGTGGGTGTTGGCGGCTGTAACGGTGTGATAGAGAAAGGTATGTAGCGGCGGCTGTAGTCGTGATGGCGATGATGATGGTGGGTGGCAGTGGCAGCCACTCACTCATGGTTGAGTTATTTTGTATTTTTTTATTTTAAAACTTTCACTTCTCAAAATTTAACAATTATTTACATAAAATTAACGATATATAAATTCTGATTTTTATCAAAATTAAAAAAACTTATTTTCCGTCTCCAAACATAGTAATTTGCAAAAACCAAAAACAAAAACTTTTCCAACTGAAGCAAGAATAGAAGAAGAAAGTTTACACGTATCTTTCTTTCCTAAGGTTGTCGCTGGCTGGGCACCCCAAATATCCCATTTCCAGGTTCTTTCATTCAAAAATCTCAACCTCCACACACACTCTCTCTCTCTCTCTCTCTCTAGAATGCAAACAACACATCCACAAGAATTTCTCAAGGTGCGTTTTCCCTTTTCATTTCAATCTCATTTATCATTTTTCTTGTTGGTTTTTGTCATAATTTAATTTTCTTAATTTGTTTTGTGAATTTGATCTTATTTGATTGACGGAAATGATTTTCTGATCTACAAATTAATAAATTCCAACATTTTCATTGCATTTTTTCTTCAGGTTTCTCATCTGCCAAACAAAAGATTCAAAATTTGAAGGTTTTTATTATTGTTCGATACAAAAAAAAAAAAGTGAAAACTAAAATTTCAAGTATAGAGAAAATGGGAAATTTTGGAAGCGCCACCTCCGGGGGTCGCCGGAGGCACCGCCCGCAACCCCAAATGTCTGGGGGCACTCATGTTTTTGCTGCTTCACCACCACCTCATGCATCTCAATATCCAAACGGACCAGACTCCAATCCACCCCAGTACCATCAATACCCGTCTCTATTTCCAAATGGATCAAACCCAAATCCGCCCCAGTTCTTCCAATACGCCGGATTCCATCCGCCGCCGCCGCCTGTGCCGGGTCTGTATCCGCAGTCTTTTCACGGCACCGGGGTCTACATGGGCCCCACTCCGGCCAATTGGGTTCACGGGCAGTTCCCTTTCGGTGCACCCCCTCAGGGTGCTCCCTTTGTGGAACATCAGAAGACGGTCACCATTAAGAATGACGTGAATATCAAGAAAGACTCTCTGAGGGTTGAGCCAGATGAGGAGAATCCCGGGAGGTTCCTTGTTACTTTCACGTTTGATGCTGCTGCGCCCGGAAGGTAAATTTCTTGAGTTTCATGGACGCCTGTTTTATGAGGGTATTTTTCGTATGCTTTGATCAGTGGAGTAGTGATGTTTGACTAAGGATTTGGAAAGATGTAGTTCTTTGATGACATTAGATTGGATGAATTTGTTTCGAGCTGATTGTGCGGTTTATTGGTGATACTTGGTGGTTGTGTTAGGCAATATATACAAGCCTCTTCATTGTGAGTTGCCATTGTCAAGTCAACTTTTTAAAAACATAGGGTTGTCTACTGGACCAAAGACGGAAACATATAGCTTAGCTCAAGCCGTCAAGCTTATTACTTTGATTCAATTATCTAATGATAGAGGTTCAGAAGGGCCTAAGGCAGATGAACTACTAAATGAAGTTATAAGGCTTGTGCCCTGGTGTAAATGACATACAAATCTGTCGACGTTATTTGTGACATGGAGACGATGAGAGTCCAATATTTCTTGATGGGAATTAATCAATTGTTTGTTTTGCGCTAAAAGAAATAAAAAAATGAAACATAACCTCTGTACTTATGAGTCTAAAATTTCTTATTCAGTTGTTAAACCCCTTCATATGACGTTGTAAACCATTCCGTTGTTAAATACATTTATTTGATGGTTCTTCTGGATGTGATCCTTTTACTTATTTATTTATTCCCCTTTTTGTGCCACAGCATTACAGTTATGTTTTTTGCTAAAGATGTAGACTGTAAACCGATAGCAACAAAGGAAAGCTTGCTTAAATCTGTTACAGTGCCTTTTGAGAAAGGCCTTGGTCAAAAGTTTAGACAACCTTCCGGAACAGGGATTGACTTCTCGGTGTTTGAGGACATAGGGTTAACAAAAGAGGGTGACGTAGAAGTTTATCCTCTTGTGGTGAAGGCTGAATCCTTCCCCTTGAATGATGGTGAGCGGGAATCGGATGGAAATTCGGCTGGGAATTCTCAGATCACCCAGGCGGTGTTTGAAAAGAAGGAGAATGGGGAACACAAAGTGCGGGTGATGAAGCAGATACTATGGGTGAATGGTATGAGGTACGAGCTGCAGGAGATCTTTGGTATTGGGAATTCAGTTGAAAATGATCAAAATGGAAATGATTCTGGCAAAGAATGTATAATTTGCTTGTCAGAACCTCGAGACACAACTGTCCTCCCATGCCGGCACATGGTACGTAGAGATTCTGTTCTTTCCCTCGTCTTCTATTTGTAGTTTGGATGAAGACACGTTTTATTGATGTACTATTTCGTTTTTGCTTACAAGAGATATTGAATCTAAGTTCTATCCTTATAAACCTCCACACAATTCCACTCGAACTGCATAGTTTGTTGGAGACATCTCTACCTTTCATAACTTTTGTGGCTGAAAAAATGCATCGTCCCCCTCCACCCTCACCCTCTCCTCCAAACATTCATTTAGCCCCACAAAACATTGTTTTCCCTCAGAGAGATATAAAGGAGTGTTGCATATGGGCCAAAATCCACTTTGTATAACTCCCTTGCAGGATTTATCCTTATCCGATATTTACAGTATTTTGGGTGGTGTTTCATATTGTGAGCTGCATACTAGCGTTGTAATTTGAGTCTGAGTAAGGTTTGTCTTCATTTTTTCTTCCGGCTAATATTTTGTTTTTTGACTGCAGTGCATGTGCAGTGGTTGTGCCAAGGTTCTGAGGTTCCAGACAAATCGATGCCCCGTCTGTAGGCAACCAGTTGATCGGCTCTTGGAAATCAAGGTGAACAATGGAGCCAATAGTTCAGGATAGCATGCTATCAACTACATGTTGTAAAATCCATAAAATCCAAAACAAAACGATACAAGAACAGGAAAAACATGACCCGACTTTCTCACATACGATGAGTCCAATACAGGTCAGAATTGTACGATCTCATCTAATGTGAGCGAGTTGAGAAAATAGTTGGGCTATACTTCTATAAAGAATAAAATTGCCAATTATACTTGTATTCTACTTTCCTTTATAGAAACCCCTTGTTTTCGCTTTCATGAGGCGTGGGGCGGATGACTCTGTGCCCACGCTTCAGCTTCCTTGTATTTTAGGAAGACATATAGAGTTGGCAAATTCCTCGCAGATTGAATACCATTGAGTATGTTAGAAAGATCGAATACCATTGCAAAGTGCATATAGAAAGATTGAACGCATTTCTCAGAAAACAAGGGTATTTTACATATCTTCAAGCTAGTTGAGATTCTTCAGTTTGTACTTTGTGTGATGGCAGGCAGTGATGCCAATGTTCAAACTAGTTGAGACTCTTCGGAAAACAAGGGTATTATATATCTATATGATATCGAATTGAAATTCGATCTCATCTCACTTTCTTTGATGCGCTCATGCGTTCATATTTCATTGAGGACAATCGTTGTTGGACAACTTTATGTTTTCAAATCTCAATGGTGATGCGAGAAGGAGTCTGCTTAACCCTATCTTCTCCCTCCATTTTAGTGCATAGAATTAGAGGGTGATTAATGACTTGTTTAGATGTGCTTTTAAAATGGCTGAAAGCGTTTTTAGAAAAACTGTTTTTACTTAAGTGCTTTTTTCAAGATTTACTAGCATTTTTATTAAGGATTATTTTCAAAAATATTTTCACCAAAATATTTTTACTAAGTACATCCAAACAAGCTCAATCCTTTTTCGTCCTTCTAACAACTCTTTTTATTTTCAACTAGCATTTGCCTGCCTACACTGTGTGTGTGTGAACAAAGAGAAAGAATGTGGGTGGGGTGGAGAAAATTTTCATTGTGCCTAAAACATGGGTGATATACTACGTGTCATTATATAAGTGAATGAAAGTTTTATTCTTCATGTTATTAATTTTTTAACATAAATATCTCACCAATTGTATACAGACACATGGTATATCATTCCAATTTATGAGTACACTGAAAAATCTCTTGTGGGAGTGAGAGGTTTTTTTAATTTATATTAGATATATCTTAACATTACCTTTAAGTGAGACTTTAATAAAAATTGTAAAATTTGAATTTGTGAAATTATATTATTGGTTTTTTTTTATTTTTTATTTTTGTGATAGAATGTTTAGATTTGTGTAAATAGTATTCTTTTCTAAAAATATTTAAATATTCAATTTGAAGGGTAATCTCTCTAAATACTTCGACACTGTCAAATTTGTTATCCAACGGGATTGCAATACATGAAATAAAATAGTAACGAAGTATGTGGGTAAAACTTTTTTTTGAAGAGAAATAATATACTTAAATTTTTTTTGGATATAGTTGTATGTAACTTAGTTATGACATAAAAAATTATAAAAGATTTTTTTTGAAATGTCATATAAACGCCTCTTTAATTTGTCATATGAACTAAAAAATTTAAGCGATTTGTCATAACAACTTTTTGAATCATTAATTTGTTATCTTACGCTAACTCTGTTGGTTTTCCATTCAAGATAAGTCATGTGCTTTGCACATAACTTGTGTTGAGGATTTTTTTTCAAACGTTTTAACATGAAAATATCATCCAACTTTAAACGACTATATTTTGAGTATTCATATAGAAATACAAAAGTGAGTGTACGTTGTTCCCTTTTTTTGAACGTCAAACCCTTAGATCATCATATCAGAGATCAATTTAAATTTTTTTTTTTTGTATTTTGAAAAACTCTAGAATTATTTTTGTCGGAGACAAATTAATAGAAAGAAAGTGAGGTATTGAAATGATCAAAATAACACTAAACAAAATTCATATGCAACTTATTCTTAAACTTATGAGATGATAAATTAATGATTTAAAAAAGTTAATATAATAAATTGTTTAAAAATTAAAAAAGATGTGTGTTTATTTAACATTTAAAAAAATTTCCCAAATTACAAAAATATGGTTACAAAGTGCAAACCTAAGTGTAAGGAACCACTCTAAAATCCAAGTTAGCAGAACTTCGACTACTTCCACAATGTCTTCAACTCCAACTCCAACTGCCGAACCCTCCGTAACTGAACTCCTAAACCCACCATCCCCACTCAATGGGCACGGTTCAACCGATCAACCCCAACCGCCACAGGACCCAGCAACCCAACCGCCCGACGACGTCGTATCCGGCGACAAACGCAAGCGAGAGGTTAACGACGGCGTCCAAAACCCTTCCGCCGCGCCCCCTCTATGGAAGACCAGCCTCTGCTCCTTTTTCAGGCGCGAGGCCAAAACCTGCGGCCACGGAAGCGAGTGCCGCTACGCACACGGCGAGGCGGAGCTCCGTCCCCGACCCGACAACACGTGGGACCCGACATCCGAGCGCGCCAAGAAGCAGAAGTTGGAGGAGGAGATTGGGGAGTCCGTGGATTTGGACAACGTGATGATGACGGAGGCCATCGATGAAGACGGAGACGGCGGCGATGCTGGGGGTTTGGATCCCGAGCTGAGCAAGTGCCTGGTGCATTTGCCGAGGAATTGGAAGTCCGAGAAACTGAAAGAATTTCTCAGTGAGAAGGCAAGTGTTGTTCTTAGTGATTTTTATTCTTCGGGTTTCGAATTTCGAAGTTTGGGATTGTGATTTTTCGGTAGTGCATTGCAGGGAGTCGAATTTAAGTCGGCGAAGAAGAAGAAAGGCATGGCTTTAGGTTTTGTGAGTTTTGAGAATGCAGAGCAATTACAAAATGCTGTGAAGGTATCCCCTGACTTGCACAAACATATAATTTGATACTTTATTGTGTTTCAATTGACATGTTCACTGTCACTTGAAAATCTCTATGTGCCAGGACCTGGAAGGAATATCGATTGGCAACAAAGTTATCAAGGTTGCCGACGTCATTCCCAGATCATTCGAAAAGAGAACTAAATCGATAGTGGCCCCTCAAATCCCAGGTGTTGGATTAGATGGGGAGAATGTGGAAGACTCTACGACTGCAAATGGCGCTGACGATGGTGATGGGCTTACTGGACCAAGTGCCCGGAAAGTCGTCACTCCCCTAGCTCATATGTCGTATGATGATCAGTTGGAGCATAAAAAGAGCTCTCTTATGCAGATTCTCAAAAGACTTGTCAGTGGTGCTTGTTTATATTATCTCTTTTAATATCATGGTTTTTGGTATTGTTATTAGCATCTATATATTCATTCACGCACCGAAAATGACTTGTTTTCTGGTGCAACTTTTATTTTGCAGACAAGGAACGCTCGTAAAGCTTGTCCTGATGGCATTCCACTTCCAGAATGGATTCTCAAGTCCAGGGAGATAGGTAATCTTCATACATTACTTGTGAACTTATTTAAACACTATGGATTATTTATATTAATGTTTTCGAGATGATAGTGGGTCAAGGCGCTTGATTGCTCCAATTTTTTCCATTGTACTTGCAACAAAATTTGACTAGTAGGGGTTCACACTTTGCATTTTGATGATTGTAGGTGGTCTTCCATGCAGTTTAGAGGGCATACTAGCGTCCCCAGTTGTAAAAGGATATCGCAACAAGTGTGAATTTTCAGTTGGGTATTCTCTACAGGGAAAAATAACCGTGGGGTTTATGCTTGGAAACTTTAGGTAATTCACTTTCAATAGAATTTTTTTTTTTTTTTTTTTTTTTTTTTTTTTTTTTTAGTTCTTTGAATGGATTTTTCACTAAATTAAATATTTCCAGGGAGGGCGTTACAGCAGTTGAAGAACCTTTTGACTGCCCAAATGTTTCCAGAATTTCTTCCGAATATGCTTCAATATTTCAGGAATTTCTGCAACATTCGAGTTTACCGATTTGGAACAGATTTAAGAATATTGGATTCTGGCGTCAATTGACGGTAGGTGTTGTAAAATTGAGCGTCTACTTGAAAATAAAAAAAATGTGTATGACAAGTATCACTGTCTTTCCAAGTACTCAATGATCGATATACTGTTGATATGCACCTGATAAGTAATATTGTTTCTCCCAATCATTGAATATGCTGTCTTGTGATTTTTCTTCTAAGGTTCGAGAAGGGAGGAGACCAGGCGTTGCTACTGATTCTGAACATTGTGAGGCCAATATTGCGGAAGTAATGCTTATTGTTCAGGTTAGTGTGTGTGATCCTGCATCAGGATTTACAAGTGTCTTTTCTTTATTTTCCCCTACAAGCCTTCTTTTATAGTTAAGAAAATTGACTGGTAAATTATAATATTCAGTCTTAGTTTGAAAAAAATTCTGATAGAATCTTGTGAAACCATGTAACTGTAATTATATGTTTTCACCCTCTCTGTACATAGGTTTCCAGTAGTGGATTTGATGATGCGCAGATAACCAATGAATATGAGAGGTTAGCCCAAGCTTTTGCTGCAGGAGCTGCTGCTAGTTCTCCATCTTTGCCACTAACGTTTTTAGTTATTCAGGTACTAAATTATTATTTTTGGACAACCAGGTACTAAATCCTTGTAGTCTAGGTTTGTTATAAACTTATCCCAGCTGAAGGTAGTAAGAATGTCACAGCTGAATTCGACTCGATGACGTCTTAGTCTCATGACAGACCACTTTCAAGCAGAATATGTTGCTCCCCTTAATTGTTGATAGAGCAATATTGTCTCTACAGTTTTTAACCGTGTTGTGCTCTGTATGCTGGTTTACCCTTTTTCAGGATCACCAAGGAATATCGAATGCAGCTCCAGCCGATGCTCCACTTCACTCATTATCTATTCCTAAAGCAGAAGGTGGTTCAGAAACACAGGCCACCGACAATGTTGTAGAACCAAAAATTCATGACTATATAAACAATCTTAAGTTCTGTATATCTCCAACAGCCTTTTTCCAGGTTGGTCATCACCTTGCTATATTGATCAGCTCATCTGAGAAGATTTTTTCTTGCAATACTATTTGTTCCTCAATCCAACTATACTGCAGGTTAATACCCCTGCTGCAGAGAAGCTATACTCGCTTGCAGGGGGTTGGGCTCAGTTGGGTCCTGATACCTTGCTATTTGATGTATGTTGTGGGACTGGAACAATTGGGCTGACTTTAGCACACCATGTTGGTATGGTAATATTCGAAATCCTTTATGAAAACAATAGAAACCATGTCATAAGCCAGTTTTTTATTTCATAAATAATCTTATCAGTCCGTGCCCTTCTTTTAGAGTTGGTAAATGCTTGAAAAATTATGACTCGTCAATATGTCAGGTTCCATATCATCTGCATATGAAAACAAAAACTTGTTCGTTTTTTATTTTCCTCCTATTGACTTAAGACTATTCTCCCTACAAATATTTTCCAGGTTGTTGGCATTGAAATGAATGCTTCTGCGGTTTCAGATGCACATAGGAATGCTGAAATTAATGACATAAAGAACTGTAGATTTGTCTGTGCAAAGGTGAGAATTCGGGTTTTGAATTATATTAAGTTATCCAATGCGCCCTTGGATCTTTTGAAAAATACAATACACCCTTGAAAGAAAATTGGAGATAATAAATCCCTATGCTAACCAGTCAATTCATTCTCTTTTTTGTAGAATTTGTAGTTTCTTTTGAGTAAGGTAGCTGAAGGTAATAAAGTTTTTATTTTTTTATTTTAAATATTTATTTTGTATTATTGTCATCCATGAAATGACAGGCAGAGGATGTGATGCGGTCTTTGTTGGAAGAGTACGCAATTGCACCTCAGAAACAAGATGATCGTGTCACTGAAGGTGGCGACAAAGTTATAGTTACTGAGGACGAGAAAGCAATCTCAATGGACAACAAACCCAACCCTGAGGAGAGTTCAAGCCATGAGCTTGACATTGCATCTGAGGGTTCAGAAATCGACAAGCGGGAAGTGAGAAGCCAACCTCAGAGCAGTTGCACTTATGAAAAAGCAAAAGTTCCAGTCAAATGTTTCAGTAATGTTGTTGCTATTGTTGATCCTCCACGAAATGGACTTCACCCCACTGTGAGTAACACTAGGCGCATTCCGTATGATATCTCTGAAAATTTTGCACCCTTTTTGACACAGCTGATCTGCTCAACCAGCATGTGAATGTGATTGGAAAATTTTCAGTTTGAGTTTTGGCCCTACGCAAGCCTGGAAAACTTTAACCATTTCTAAAGAGTCAGGTTTGTTTGGGCTAGCTTTCCCACTTAAAATGTTTGATGAGAATATCAAAGACTGAAAGTATATGGAGGTGGCAAATTTGTGTAGTGAACCGTGTTGAAGTGAATTGAGTGATTTTTCAGAAATGTTGGAGACCCTTTCTACTGTCTACAAGCTGGTTCTTGTTCTTATCAAATACACTTATCTTTTTATGAGTGCGTCAAAAACTCTTATCCATTAACTGGTGTTAAATACTGCAGTTGTGGATTTTTTCCTACAACTTGCAAATAGGCTCACTTCTCGAAATGTTTTGAGTAAACGTCCTTCCACGGTTCTAAGTAGTCTTCAACTTTTACAATCTAGTAAACTGTTTGTGCAAAAATTTTGTTTTTTGTTTTTTGCTTATGTTTTCCGTTGAACAACATTTCCTAATTGGTTTTCTCTGACTGTGGACTGTGATATGATATTGGCTATTGACGTGAGCATTCAACAATGTCTATATGCTTAGTGGCTTTTGTTGTATGTTAGTGACAAGATAATTCCCGAGACTGTTGAACCTGATGATTGGTTTGCAATGTGTAGGTGATCAAAGCACTGAGGACTCATGCTGGTCTAAGGAAGCTTGTGTAAGTTCACATACTTTGCCCTGTGTTTTTTTGCCTTCATTTATTTCAATACCGGAATCTAACTTTTTTCTCCTATTTGGTTTAGCTACATTTCCTGCAATCCTGAAACCTTGGTGGCAAATGCAATCGAGCTTTGCACGCCTTCTCCTGAGAAAATCGACAAGAACAAGAACAACAGAGCATGGAGAAACATGGGCAGTGCTGGCCTAGCACGGCACAGGACCAAGTCTATGCCTGCTTCAGAGCCTTTCCGACCTGTAAAAGCAATGGCGGTTGACATTTTCCCGCATACCGTACACTGCGAATTAGTAATGCTCCTTGAGAGGTAGGCATGCAGCTTATCACACCAAATGGTTCAACAAATAGTTTATTTCGTTCACTAATAAAATTTTGACAGTAAATTCTACGGTTAGTTTTGAATTAGCATCTACCAGTTTTGTAGGATTGATGTATTTGAATTCTCCAACCGTCAGAGCGGCCCCAAAATGATTCTGATTCATTTCGCATGTTATGTGTTGATTTTGGTGACGTTGCTATGATCACGTCGTAATTTGCTCGATAGGCTTTCGTTTTTCAAGAGTGCATATTTTCATTTGTTGAATGAGTGTCACCTGTGCACATCGATCCCTCGATGAACTGCTCTTTTATGACGACAGCAGCTGGGAGGTGGCGTGCCAAAAGTATTTTTTAATCAAAATTTTGATACTTGTCCGCACGTGATTGGTTATCAGCAGCAGCAGCTGCTGATCTTCAGCAGCGAAGTTGTTTTCTTATCTGAATCTGCTGCTGGTCTTTTCAGCAGCAAAGTTGTTTTCTCATCTGAAATTCTAATGGCTTAGCCTTGTGGGATGTGCCATCCTGCAAAAAACGGTGTAAGTGGAGTCCTGGTAGGAAAGAAAGAAGTCTCAAAGTTTTGGTAACAAAAGATGTGACAGGATGGTTAATCAACAACACAGTATATACATGGCTCGGGCCATTTAAACTACAACGGTTATATTCTCCTTCAATGACAGTGTAAAATCATTTAAATGCACAAACGGTGTATTACAAACTATTCATCATCTTTACCATCTTTTAGAGGCTGTTTATAGAAAAATTTATTGAGAACTTCATTTTAATCTTTAGCAAAGATGATTTTTAGATTAAAATCATGAATAAGATCAAAATTTAATTTTAGTCATTTGATACATTAATAACCTCATTTATTAATTATATTTTGATTTTTTAATTATTTATCTTTTTCTTTCTAATTTTTAATGTATTAATTTTATTTCATTATAATTTTTATTTTCATTTCATTCATCGTAATATATTTTGTTGTGAACATTTAGATAAACTAATTTTGTTATACAATACAATATATTTCGATGTACTTTATCTTCTTCATTTAGGTATATTAAATTCATTATAATAAATTTTGATGCATACATTTAGGTATACATATTTCAGTATATAAATTTCGATACAAACATTTAGGTACATTAATTTAATATAATACATTTCGATACTAATATTTCGGTGCATACATTTCAGTATACACATTTATATACATTAATTTAATATTAATACATTTCGGTGCATATATTTAGGTACATATATTTCGGTAGTAACATTTAAATATATTAGTTCAATATAATATATTTTGGTACACACATTTCGGTACTAACATTTAAGTACATTAATTGAGTCTTTCAAGTTCGAAGAATGTTAAATAAAATTAATAAATTAAAAAAAAACTCTTTTTGGGTAAAAAAAAAATTAAATTAAAGGGTAAATTATAAAAAATTACCTCAACTATTGGTGTCACGACACTTTCATACCTCATTTTTAAAACGTGACAATGTCATACCGCATCTTACGAATTTGTGACAATGTCATACCTCCGTCAATTTTTCTGTTAGTTTTTCTGTTAAGTGTTGATGTGGTAAGATATGAGGACCACTCACTAATACAGTTGGATTAAAAAATAATTAAATATATTTTTAATAATTAAAAATTTAAAAAAATTATTTTTATATTAAATCTCTCTCTCTTAAAATTTTTTAATTTTTAAAAATATATTTAATTATTTTTTAATCCAGTTGTATTAGTGAGTTGCCCCCATATCTTGCCACGTCAGCACTTAACAGAAAAATTGACGGAGGTATGACAATGACACAAATTCGTACGATGCGGTATGACATTGTCACGTTTTAAAGATGAGGTATGAAAGTGTCGTGACACCAATAGTTGAGGTAGTTTTTTGTCATTTACCCTAAATTAAAATTTGTGTATTAATAAATTTAAATATTTAATGGGAGACATTAAATAAAATATACATTAATTATTTTGAATTAAGGACACATTAGGGATTAAAATCAATATTCAATCTAACAAGTTTTTTTTTATAAATTTTAATCTTCTTGAAGGATTAAAGTTCAAAAACTCCAAAAATTCATTCATTCATCTATTAAAGAAAATGATGGTTATGATTATAAATAACATTTTCATGAACAATCACTTGTTTGATTCATATGAACGGCTAAATGGTTTTCAAATTGAATAAATTTTTTAAACATAATCTTTAGATGATTATAAAGTTTTAATTTATGATATTTGAATAGTGAAATAATGTCGCATTGTTACTGAAAAAGAATAATTTGTTAAATGTAAAGAGCCGTAGGAAACTAAATGCAACCATTTACTTCAAATCTTACCCATCTTCTCCTTTCATCATCTAAAGCTACTAACACATCAGTTACCGCCATTTGGCCATTAAAATTAAGAAAAGTACTGCTTTTCCTCCTCAAGCTACTTTTTCTCACTTTTGCTTTTTCTTCTTTTAAATTCTTTGGCCGCTGACAGGTAAGGACAGCTCTCTATCTCTTGACGTAAGGACGTGGATAATTTCTGCATAATTTTGTAATGGAAAAGAGGAAATAAAGCTATTTAGGACGAAATGACTCTCTTTGGCTCTATCGTACTTTAGAGCAACTCCACCGTGGGTTTTTTTGCCCAGCACCCAGCACAAAAACAAGCTGGGACACTGTCAAACAGCTCCAGCCCATCCTTTTGCCTGGGACGCAGCCCATGCTGGTCCTTGGGCCAGTCAAATTTTCACAGACCCACGGGCCGGGCAAATTGCCCTGGCGCGTGCAATTCACGAGGGCGAACGGCGAGTAGCCGACAGGAAAACACGGGGCGGGCCCGCGCGCGCAGGCGCAGCAGCTGAGTGATGGTAGCGCCACGTGGCGCTTTATCTGCCGTTGGATTTCCAACGGCTAGATCTTCTAGACCGTTGGATTTCCAACGGTAAAAAAAATTTGAATTTTACTTTATATCTGGACCGTCCGATCACAGATCAACGGTCCAGATTAATTAACTAAATTAAAATTTATTAAAAAAATACAAAAAAATTATTTTAAAATACAGAAAATTTTAAAAAAAAATTATTTTTTTTTTCTATAAGTAGCTAGCCCTTATCTTCCATCTTATACTACATTTCAATATTTTCTACACTTTCTACCAAAGCTTTCATATACTTTTGTGTGAAAAAAATACCAAAAAGCTCATCCTTAATTTTTTTGTCCATATAAACCATACATCCCTACATCCATCTTCATCGTTTTCAAATCTTGAGTTTTTTTTTATAGTTTATTTGATGATTTTATGTGATTTTATTTTAGTGTGTTTATTTTTAAGTTTATTTGACGAGTATGTAATTTTATTTTAGTGTATTTATTTTATCTGAAATTGGTTAAAAATCTTATCCAAAATAAACTTTAAAAAAAAAAGACACACCAAATAAATGCGCTGGGTGCCAGCGCATTTTTTTAGGGGTGGAGATGCAGTGGCCTATTACTGTTTATTAGAGTCTGTTACTGTTCACTTGAGTGGATAAATGGGCTGGGTGCTGGCACCCAGTCTTAGGGGTGGACTTGCTCTTAAGAAATTAATATTTAAATGAGCATTGTAAGGCTATATTTCTTATCATCTCCAAACGAGAGATTAGAAGGCCATAGACCAAATATAACCTTGTGACAAATAACCATTTCCAACTGAGGAGCCAAAAGGCCATACGGCCAAATGAGAGGCTAGAGGGTCATAGACCAAACATAATCTTGTGACAAATAACCATTTCCAACCGAGGAGCAAAAAGGCCATACGGCCAAACTTAATTTATTATTTAAATTTAAAAACTACAATAACTTAAATTTATAGGAAAAATGATAATTTTTATTTTATTTTTTTTAATTTGGTTGAAAAAAAAAATTCAAACCAACGGTAACTGACGTTAGCTAACCGTTAGATTTGAATTTTTTTTTAAGATTCCAATTTTGGATTGTCCATAAATAGGGTGGATATTGGGCCACATCAAGAAGATCTGGATCTGCTCATTCGCAAAGTTGAAGATCGTAGCTTTCCAGGCATGATAGGGTCATTAGACTGCATGCATTGGAATTGGAAGAATTGTCCCATCGGATGGCAATGAGGCTTTAGCGGAAGGTCGAGAAAGGCAACTATTGTGTTAGAGGCGATTGCCTCGTATGACACATGGATCTGGCATGCTTTCTTTACAGTCCTTGGATCCTAAAATGACATTAGAGTTCTTGGGCGTTCACCCCTCTTTAATAACTTGATAAAAGGTAAATCACCTCAACTTGACTACTACATCAATGGTCATCAGTACAATATGGGGTATTACTTGGCAAATGACATTTGCCCTAAGTGAGCGACACTTGTCCAAGCCATTCCAAACCCTGCGAATGACGCCGAAAAGTGGTTTACCTTACACCAAGAAGCATACCGGAAAGATGTTGAGAGAGCTTTCAATATTCTACAAGCGCGGTGGAAGATCATCAAGGAGCAGGCAAGAGAGTGGAGTCGAGAAAATTTAGACTCCATCATGATGTCTTGCATCATATTACACAACATGATTGTGGAGGATGAGCGAGATGGGTATATTGATGGAGAGTCTGATGACGACCAAGAAGATCCAAATAGATCAAGAAGGACTCGTGCAAAAATATATGATGGTCCTAATTTGCCTTTAAATCCAAGAACTGGTAATATCTTTTTAAATGAGTACATGAGGCTATAGGATTATATGTTCTAGTGCCACAACACAAGTATCTACAATAGGATCTTGTTGCACATCTTTGGCCCAAAAGAAGCATATAGTAGGCGTTTAAGTTTTATGTTGTTAAATGTTTTTAAAAATATTGTTTAAGTTTCATGTTGTTAAATGCTTTTTTAATGTTGTATAATTTTTATGTTGTTTCATGTTATTTAATATTTTTTTAATATTGTTTAATGTTGTTTCATGTTACTTAATGTTACATAATGTTGTTTAATGACTTATGATGTTATAGGAAAAAAAATTTAAAAATTGTAAAAAAAAAAAATCAAATGTAACGGCTAGCTGACGTCAGCATGTTATTGTTGCATTCAAAATCTAGTTCGCCCTAGGGCTGACTAGGTTGGGCTAGCCAGTTGGCCCTTTGGCCATTTTTTTCCCATGGGGCACGAGCCCTTTGGCCTAGCCCTTGGTTGGAGACGGTTTCCAGACTATTTGTAGCCATTTAGCCTTTTGGATCCTTTGGTTGGAGATGACCTAACATAACAAATTTCTACATTGGAGTTTTTGTGTTAAAACAATTATTAGTCCTACTAGAACGGTACGTCTAGTCAACAAAACATTGCCATTCGTTTTAACTTTTCAAAATAACTGTGTGCGATTGACTTGTCACAATAACATCTCGTTACATGAAATTTCTTCTTCATATAATGGGGCCTTTCAATGATTTGAATTAGGTTTGAAATATTATTGTTTAATTGGAAGCTCTATTGGGTTTCACTTTTTTCAATTTATTATCAATTTTTCAGCAGCCATTTGGGACTTTAAGCAGACACGTGGCGCTTGGTGGCCTTTACTTGCGACATATGATGATCCCTAATCTCTGAGTTGTGCTAATCTTTATGGTGACAACGACAACTAATATCCCACTGCCTTGGGAAGAAAGTCATGCCAACCATCTAATAAAAATAGACTAGCACCACCGCCATGGGAAGGTGAAAGGATGATTGATTTGGAGTATGATATGCATTAGGTTACCCATAACTTTAACAAAGCCTCTCTCTCACTATTTTATCAATCCAGTTTACCATCTGAGAAAGACTATGTTGTAACCGAGATATTTTCACGCCAGTTGCTATGAATTATAATTGTCACTAAGCACTGCTTCAGACTCGTCTCTAATAGATAATCAACAAGAATGCAAACATCTGAACTCCATTATTCCTATCAAATGTAATAGTATATTTAGATGAATGTCTTAATCATGTTAGGGAAGCAACACAGATTGTTTGACTCAAGTCTAAGTGCTTTTTTCACCCGCATGGAAGATGGAACTTTGAATAGTAGGGTCTCCCGCCCAAGAAACTGGAGCTTGGGAGGCCCTTTATAAAAGCACTTCTGGGAAAAGCAAAGTGCTGGGGTTTCTAATTAAGCCTGTAGAGACTTTGATTACGAATGCATTAACTACCTAATAAAGTTACAATTAAACAATTAATCGTTCGGCTAGGTTATGAGATAATGTTAAAAATATAGGAAATCAAAAGCAACTGGGGCTTTAGTAAATTAGTAGGCTTAGTTTAGTGCTGATGTGATCTTGTATGATTCTGTAAGTCATCTTATCTACCTTCACTACCGCCAGTTGCACTATCGCTTGGTGCACCCATTGCTCTTTCTATTTTTTCTCACTAAGCAATTTACTATTCATTGACAAAAATAACTATAGTATTTATTGATAAAAATAACTCTGATTTCGTTGTATGAGTTAGGTTAATTTGTACCTTAGAAGGAACCAACTCTTTCTAAGTAATGTCATCTTGAAAAAATTAATGTATTGGTCCGCATAATATCGTTAATGTTACTAATTCACGTATTATAATATAGGGTAAATGACAGTTTACTATCCTTATATTTGGTGGTTTTCAACATTTAGTACATCAATTTTTTTTCATCCCAGAGTCATACCTAAAGTGTAAATTTTGAGACAGTCCCATACATCCGTTAGTTAAACTGTTAGTTCTATCGTTAAGTGATGACGTGTGACGCCACGTGTCATTAAAAATATTAAAATAATATTAAAAAAAACCCACTTTGCAAAGAAGAAGAAGAAGAAGGAGGAGGAGGAGAAGAAAAAAAAATAAAAATACCCGAACCCAGAAGAAGAAGAAGAAGAAGAAGGAGGAGGAGGAGGAGGAGGAGGAGGAGAAAGAAAGAAAAAAAAGAAGAAGAAAACCGAACCCATAAGAAGAAGGAGGAAGAAGAAGAATAAGGAGAAGAAAAAAAAATGAACCCAGAAGAAGAAGAATGAAAAAGAAGGAGGAGGAGGAGGGGAAGAAGAAGAAGAAAAAAAACAAAACCTCGAACCCAGAAGGAGGAGGAGGAGGAGGAGGAGGAGGAGGAGGAGGAGGAGTAGGAGAAGAAGGAGAAAGAAAAGAAAAGAAAAAAACAACCGAACCTAGAAGAAGAAGAGGAAGAAGAAGGAAGAAGAAGAAAAAGGAGGAGGAGAAGACGAAAAAAAAAGAAAAAAAAACGAACCCAGAAGAAGAAGAGGAAGAAGAAGGAAGAAGAAGGAAGAAGAAGGAGAAAGAGGAGGAGGAGAAGAAAAAGAAGAAAGAAAAGAAAAAAAAAAGCAACCGAACCTAGAAAAGAATAGGAAGAAGAAGGAAGGAGGAGGAGGAGGAAGAGGAGGAGGAAGGAGGAGGAGGAAGAAGAAGAAGGAGAAGGAGGAGGAGGAAGAAGAAAAAAAGATGAAAAAAAAAACTGGGTTGGGGGCGGGGGAAGAAGATTTTTTTTTTTTTAAAATATTTTTTTATAAATATTTTTTTTATTTAAATAATTATTTTAATATTTTTAATGACACGTGGTGCCCAGTCATTGTCGACATGGGCGCCACGTCATCACTTAACGGGAGAATTAACAGTTTGACTACTGAAAGTATGAGACTGTTCCAAAATTTACACTTTAAATATGACTCTGGAATGAAAAAAAATTGATGTACTAAATGTTGAAACCCACCAAACATTAGGGTAGTAAACAAAGATATATCCTATAATATAAGTAGACATCAAATTAATACACTATAAACATAGTAAGTCTGATTCATTGTTAATTTGTAACATAATGAAATATGATCAGAAAGAGATTTGCACATCAAAACATTTATTCTAGTTAAAACTCCCTCCCAACAATAAATAATATGTAATTAAAAGAATAAAATTAGGATTAAAAAACAATCATAAAAGCTCTATATTTAAGAGTTAATCCCAATTTCAAACCCAATATTCCAATTGGATGCCACTTATACACACTCTCAATCTCAAATTGCTTGGTTAAAGTTGAAATTTGAGATTTATGTCAATAAGCATATATTCTTTCATTTGTATGAAATCATGTGCTAGAATAGTAGCATCGACCGTGTTGTTTAAAGCGGCAACATTGAGATTCTGAGATGTCCAACCCAAATGGTGAATTCTGAACCCAACAACTTTCACAGGCGCACCAAGTTCTTCTTGTGACAAACTCAAATGAGAACAACCTGCTTTTAAGAAAAAGAATAAGGTCTTAGACAGTATTTGGCATTTCTCTTTTAAAAGTGAGCAAAATAACTCTAAAGTTAAAACTAGTTACAATATTAACTCATTTTAGTTTAATAGTTATTCTATGACGTGATACTCGTGAACCATTTTTATCCCATACAGACACTAAATTGATATCACGTCGGTCGCATTTTGCTTATTTGTTGTTCATATAACATCTGTTTATTCATGTGAAATTGATTTGACATGCATATAACAAAACAAAACATAGGACAACCTCCTTTTAAGAAAAGGAATAAGGTCTTAGACTGTATTGGTATTTCTCTTTTAAAAGTGGGCAAAAATAATTCTAAAGTTAGAACTACTTACAGTATTCACTCATTTTAATTTAACAGTTACTCTCTGACGTGATGCTTGTGAACCATTTTTATCTCACACTGACACTAAATTGATATCACGCCGGTCGCATTTTTTAAATTTATTATTCATATAACATCTGTTTATTTATGTAACACTGATTTAGCGTACATATAACAAAACACATATGTCCAACCAAGTGCTACATAAAAAAGAAGAGGGTTCGCGGCATAGTAGAAATCAAGCACCTTTGTGACCCTCTTATCCAGAAAAAGTCTCATTCACCGCCTTTCTTTCTTTTAAGTAGTCATTTGTAAATCCTTCTCATATGCTTTTTGATAATGCCTCATCTTATTTTTTGTGATCTATTTCTTATACATAAATCCCTTCATGTTTGAAAGTTCCTCACCCAAATCGTACCCAAGTGATCAGGGTGAATTTCGGATGGACTGGAGTGATCAAAGAAATTTAATTTTTTTTCTTTTGTCGAGAAGAAAAAATTGTTAAAGTGAGCAAAGTACGTATACAAGGGGGTAGAGTTAGCGTGTCAAAAAAGGCCTCCAAAAACTGACGGGAGTCCGCGCGCACTATGAATGTGACACTCTCTGCTGAGGGAAGGAAAGAGCGGAGAGTGGCAGTGTACGCAGAGTAGGCCACCACCCCTCCAACCCCCCACCACCTTTTGCCATAAATGTGCATTCAGGAGCATCTCCAATAGCCCCTTCCTCTCCTTTACCACTCCTACCTACTTACTTTCCCCTTCCTCTTCCCCTCCCTCACACACCCCAACAAACCAACTCCTCCATAACCCAATTCCAATTTCTCTTTTTTTTTTTCCTTTTCTTTTCTTTTAGTCTCTTTATTTTTTCCTCTTTTTATTTGGGTTTATTTTTTGAGATTGCCTCTTTTTTTTGGGTTTATTTTTTGAGATTGGGATGCATAGGCTTGTTGTTTGAAGGGTGTTCTGAATTGGGTTTTGTTTGGTTTGTGGGATTGTATGAGAGAGAGAGAGAGAGAGAGAGAGAGAGAGAGAATGGGAACTGAGGAAGAAAAGCATGATCATGGTCAAAATTCATGCCAGGGGCAAGGAGAAGTTGCTGTGGCACTTGACAAGGTACCAACTTTGTGCTTCTATTTACTATTTACAGTTTACAATTTCAATCACTATGTAATTCTGCAATCACCATTTTCCCTGTGTTTTGAGCTAATCATGAGCTAGTTTGTAAGTATTTTTAGTTTTTTTACTTCTTTATTTACCTCAGATGATTAATTGATTGCGTGTTTCATGTATTTTATTGGATCATCTGTTTTCCGATGCGCTTGTTCTCTGTTTTTTAATAAGCCAAAAAAAAAAAAGAGAGGATGTTATTGGATCAATTTGATTGTTAATTCTGTTATGCTTTTGGGTTTCTACTACTGGGTTTGTGGATCATTACAGTGTCAAGAAATCGTCCTTTTGCGGCGCATTTTCTTTGATTGGTATGAGCAATTTGAAACAAGATTATTTGTATAAATCACGCACAAAACTGCAAATGTCTAATCCAGTTGTTAAATATGTAATGTTTGTCTACAAAACCAACAGTTGTAACTTTGATTCTTCAGTGATGCAATAGCAGTTAAGAAAAGTTATTAAAGTTGTATAGGTCAACTATCTACTTATTGAAATGAGCCGAAGACAGAGCTGATGTGTTAGTTCGCCAAACACGATCATGTGCAATTATTTTCAAATCAACATCCCGTAAATAAACTGGATTAACATTTCCTACTCTGAAGGAAAAATTGTGGGTGTCTTGCCAAAATGAGTGTTGGAGATTTTAATATCTCTCAATAATCTTAGCAACATCCAGTTTATGTAGTTTTCAGTACAAGTGTGAATGTTTAACTGCCACATGTGCGTGAATCTAAATCAAATGATAAAATTGTTTTATGTGTTTTCGATATACAGACTATGGCTAAATACCTAGCAGTTGTGCATTTAAACATACCCCTGTTGTATTACTACTAATCTCCTCAAACATTTTAAAGTTACAATGTGTCGATTGAATTGTGAGATTGGCTGATATTAGAAATTCATAGTTGCAAAAGTTTTCTAGTAAATGTTCAGTTATTAAACCATCCTTATCACTGAACTACACTGCAGAGTACGCACCACAAGTGATCCCCATGTCTTGCAAACGACGGGATCCTTCTCATGCAGCTGCCTGCACACGCACACACGCACGCACCCACATATATATGGCTTACCACCGAAAAACGAATCTCGGTATATAAATGATACAAGGAAATAGATTTAAATCTAGTTCAGAAAAAAATGGTCAAGTACATCAGATATTACTGATTGTGATGGTATCCATTATCTTTCATGGATCAAGCTGTTTTCTTTTTCCCTCATTAATTTCTGCGTACAAAAAGAGTAATACATAAAAGACTTGTAAAACGTTTTCGAATAATGGATACAAAAATATAGGTTTAAACAGGCTGTATGAGTTAATACGACACTTCTATCTGATACAGCTGGTTACTTCGCTCTTCCGAACTGCTATCTTTTATTACCAGATTAATTTATTGAAAAACTTGAAAGAAGAAAAGATTGCTAAGCTGGCAACTAAAATAAATAATACATTGTGTTCTGCTCCTCTTTTACAACCTCTTCAATTCATTTTATATCATCGTTTGTTCAGGTTGAAGATTCAGTAGGAGTAGCTGAAGAAGCACCCCAAGTTCATCCATGGAAGCGACAAAATCTCCACCTGGAGATACCCACGAGAACATCCGAAGATTGTGTTCAGGATTTTGTTGCAATAAAGATGCCTCCAACACCGAGTCCCACTCCTAGGAAAGTAAATTTTCTCTTGACACCTGGTTCTGTAGATGGAAGAATGGGTGGATCGCCAGGGCCCTCTTCAGCTAGAGGCAAATCATCTATAAAAGCTCTTTTACCAAAACTAAGCTTCAAATATCGAAGTTCTGTTGATGCCGAGAAGGCTCTCAACCTAGCTTCAGAAGGTTCTTCTACAGGAGTTCGGGATAAACCTTCCATCTCCAGGTCACTGTCTCTCACAAAACTATTCACGCCGAGGATGAAGAGAACATCATCCCTGCCTGTAACTCCAATGGCACTTACACTCCGAGAATCTGCACATGGCGGAAGTGTTGGTGGCTCTCTGAATTCAATTGTAAGTTCTGGACATTATTGCTCAAGAATGTCTAATCTAACCTAGTTGATCAACCCCACCACCACGTGGTTTTTAGCATTACTGACGTAGCTTCAGTAGATGTGTTCAGGTTCTTGTTTAATTAATCACCAGTGCATAGCATACATGTTAAGTTAACTAGGCCATCAAACATGTGAAGAATATCTTAGAACTATTTTAACCTCATCTAGTACCCTAGCATCTATTCCTTCCAATTCTGTGAGTACCCCATTAGCGTCTTGCTGCTCAAATCTACTTGCTCTAATATCTCAGTCATGTCCATCTATAAACATGTGTATTACTATTATAAGGGCTTGTTTCTTTTATCTTACAGAGGAAAGAATCCAAAAGACAGATAGCTCGCTCTCTTTCAGTCCCAGTCAACCACAAAGAAATGAACTTAAGGAGGATGGATTCATTTTTTCGTGTTATTCCTTCCACTCCTCGAGTCAAGGAAGGAGATGATGTATCGATTAGTTCCCCAACAGTAGATGCTGGTATTTTTCTTGTCTGGTTACAATTATGTTATGAACACTGAATACTGATCAAGTTTTATATGATAATGTTTCTGACTTGTAACTTTGCTGTATAACAAATTTGTTTAGGCTATTTTGTTAATTCTTACTCTGATCTTCTTGCTCTCATGGTTCAGGGAAAGATGATGATAATGGTGAAGACATATCTGAGGAAGAGGCTGTCTGTAGAATTTGTCTAGTGGAACTGTGTGAAGGGGGTGAGACCCTCAAAATGGAGTGCAGTTGCAAAGGTGAACTTGCTCTGGCCCACCAAGAATGTGCTATTAAATGGTTTAGCATCAAAGGTAACAAGACCTGTGATGTGTGTAAACAAGAGGTTCAAAACCTGCCTGTCACTCTATTACGAATTCAAAGTGTTCGAGCTCGAATTGCTGGAGCAAGTTCATATGAGCAGGGGGATGCTCATGGGTACAGGCAAGAGTGTTTGCATATATACAGTTTTCATTGTTCAATGCCTCACAAACAAACATGCTTGTTTAATTATCTTGCATCCCATAAGCTCAATAAAAGAATCTTTCCGAAAAATGGTCCATGGAAAAACATTCATGCGCTAATATTGTGAGTTCATATCTTTTCAGGGTTTGGCAGGAAGTGCCGGTGCTTGTCATTGTCAGCATGCTTGCCTACTTTTGTTTTCTTGAGCAGCTCCTGGTAAGATTGGAAATCAAAACTGTGGAGCTATCAATTTATGTTTTCTGCCTCCTTCATAATATGTATGTTCACTGCAGGTGGAGAAGATGGGTACTGGAGCAATTGCCATCTCTCTTCCATTTTCTTGTGTACTGGGTCTCCTCTCATCAATGACCTCATCAACCATGGGTAGGCTGACAATCGTCGTTTCTCTCTAAGTTGTGCAATCTTTTAATGCTCATTTGTGGTGTGAAAAAACACGTTCTGAATTTATAGGTTACAAGTAACTGTAACATGCATCGCCCCAAAGGCAACTATGAGAGCAATCATTTAATATTAGAATATAAAGCCGCGATATATTTTCATGCAACAGTGGCAGTGAATTTTTATCATATTCTTTTAAGATAAAAATTATGACTTACAGATTGTTGATTCACTACCCTAACTTTTGAATCTCCTATGTTCAGTGAACAGAAGATTTGTCTGGGTTTATGCATCGGTTCAGTTTGCTCTAGTGGTTCTATTTGCACATGTATTTTACTCGTTGGTAAGAATCTTTTTCCACAGCAAGTTATCTTTTCTTTGTTTTTCTTAGCTTCATTCCGCACTCTACTTTCAATCGAAGTGGAACCTAAACGACATCTTATTTATAATTATTCTAGTCTCAGTGTGGCTTACAAACGTTTATGCACATTATAAATCAGATCATATCGATCAAATTTTTGCACCACTCTGAACACTAAGAAATGGCTTTGTCCTAGTTTTTGGACCTTCAATCCCTTAAGGACAACTAGCATTCCATATCCCATGATCTACATTTATCTTAAGTCAATATGCTGCACTTATTATGTATGATTTTCTTGTTCAAATAAATGCAGCATTCCAAGTCCGCTCATCTTGTGTGAATGTGCGGTAAATACTTATGCATTATGTTGTGGCTTCAGGTCCGTGTGCAAGCAGTTCTTTGTATTCTCCTCGCAACATTTGCTGGGTTGGGAGTTGCAATGAGTGGGAGTTCCATTATTGTCGAGTTCTTGAGATGGAGAAAACGATGGCAAACTGCGTCCGAGCAACGCCAGATGCCCTAATTGTCTACATGAGTCACATGACTAGACCAGTTCCCAGGAACCAAAATTCACACACACAGACCAATCTTTATTGTAAGGTCATCAATGGCTGATATCACGTGATTAAGCTTATAGCGAGATATGAGTTTCGATAATTTTTGTAATATATCCTGGAATTTTGTATGCTTCCTGTGTTTAATACAAGACTTGAGATTGTATAGCCTCAAGATAGCAGTGGTGGTACTAGTTCAACAACGCCGTTTTATCTAAACAGTTGGGTTTTGTACTTCTTACATAGTTAATGTCTGCATGCAAATTCATCAGTACAATTATAATATACAGTTACTAAGAACATATCAATGTTCTGTGCTGAGATCTCTATAATTTTAATTTGAAATTATTTAGTGTTACGTTTCCTTCTAATTTGCACAAAAGGAAAAACTAAATGCTACATTGCTAAGAACACAAGATCAAGTTAATGGTTGCTCCTGAAAGTTTAAGCATTTTTATGGAATAACTTTTAAGTCATAATTTAGTCAACCATTAACTATGTAACTTTTAATCTTTGAGTAAAATAATTGTTTAGTCATTTATATGTATCACATAAATGGACGATTCATCATTATTTTGGTACCTACACCATTGATTTACTCGATACATTTGAAAGACTAAATGATCTCTGATTAGAATGATTTTTTGGTAAGGATGGTCTTCAAATGAAGACTAAGAAATTGAGTTGTTTTGATTATGAAATATTAATGGGTGAAGATGTGTTATTTGTAAGTGAGGAAATGAGCTCATCTTTATAATGTGGAAACGCAAGTATTATTCTTAATGAAATAAGTGTTACGGTTATTTAGAGTTTAACTTTTCTGATGTCGAAGCTACAAGTATAATGCATGCATGGTTCTTCAAACGGACATTCTTTGTCACTTACCATGAAAGTTAATGAAAAAATGTCACGGTTACACGTAGTTCAACTTGTCTGATGTTGAAGCAACACGTACAAGGCATGCATGGTTCTTAAAACGGACTTTTTTTCGTCACTTACCAGGAAAGTTAATGAAAAAAATGTTACGGTTACACAAGAGTTCAACTTGTCTGACGTCAAAGCAACACGTACAAGGCATGCATGGTTCTTAAAACGGACTTTCTTCGTCACTTACCGTGAAAGTTTATGAAATAAATGTTATGGTTACACAAGAGTTCAACTCGTCTGATGTCGAAGCAACACGTACAAGGCATGCATGGTTCTTAAAACGGACTTTCTTCGACCCTTACAATAAATTTATAAAATAAATGTTACGGTTACACAGAGTTTAACTTTTCTCATGTCGAAGCTACACGTATAAGGCATGCATCGTTCCTCAAAGTTAAAACGGAGTTTCTTCGACACTTAACTTGAAAATTAACGTGACCTTATCTCCCTTGTGCTTATCCATTCCAAGGCCTTGCTCTATATATATATATATATATATATATATATATATATATATATCATTTTTCCCAACAGGATGTGAAACCCCACTTCGTACCGCACGGTAAGCATAAGCAACATAGATGAGTTGGTGCTTAAAGCCTTCGTTAGAACTTGTGGTACTTATCCAAGTTCATAACAATTCTTGGAAATGGGTGGCATGGGAGGAAGAGAGGAAAGTAGAGACGGATCCTAGTCTTCCGGCAGGTTTGCTGTCGGTGGCGTGGGAGGGTTGGTTTCCAATCCTCTCAACACTAGTAACCCGCCTGAGCCTTGGTTCTTTTGGACTCTGACCTCGACAGCTAACTGAAGACGAGGCGCGGTCCTTGAGGACAGGACTCCAACCCTCTCCTGTAGGAAGAGCCACATGATATGTGTATGAGTTTACGCCGGAAAAAAGTACCATGTGTACGAGTTTATGCAAAAAATGAGTTTGTTGTTCTTGTTTTAGCTTAATGGCATGTATGAGATGTAAACTTAGTATCTCCTTCAATAAAATGAAGACTCGAGCGGAATTGCACGAAACGATCACGGGATTAGTTCAACAAAAAAAAAAAAAAAAAATTCTTCAGCGTAATGTTTGCTGAAATATGATATCATCGAAAGGAGTTTTAATTTCATCAGTGTATTAGTTGTGCTACTTAAGGAATAAAACAAAATATTGTAAATGTAAAATTTGAGTTGGCACCATTGAGCTAACTCAATCAATCGAATACTTTTTCTATTAGTAACATATATTCAATAGTGAAATAAACATACGTCCCATTACACAATTTATATATTTATTTTTTATGTTGAAGCTACACTTATAATGCACGCATTATTCTTAAAACAGATCTTTCTTCGACACAACTTGATAGTTAATGTGACAAACACGTATAGATGATTTGGTGCTTAAATCATTTGTTAGAGTTTGTGTTTTAGTTATTTATCCAAGTTCATACCAATTCTTAAATCCCTTGTCCAGACTTGTAGTTAAGACAATGGATCGAACGTCCTTTTAGGCTTTTACTGTATAGTGACATAGACGAATTTAACTGTTACTATGTTGAGTGGGATTGCGCATACAAGGCATGCAGATACCTTGAATTTGTTTTCTCTATTTACTTTGATATAATTGGTGAGAAGTTTTTTACGTTGGACGAGTATTTAGTAATACGTGGTTTATTTACACGGAACCGAATCTCATTCGGACTCAAATAAACTGAGTCTCTTGAGCAAAGGATTCGGATCGTTGAAATTTGATTTAACAGCTACAATCAGGGAGACCCTCTAAAAGTAATAATAACTATAGCCGTTGGATCAAATTTCAACGGCTCAAATCCATGATCCTTAGGCTCAGTTTATTTAGGTTCAGAGGAATCCGGTTCCCATTTACACATTCAAGCATGCATAGCCCCTCACAATTTCATATTTGAGTCACGTGCTTTTCGAACTCAACACATTAAACATATTGTGCTAGTGAAATAAATCTTTTTATTTGCAAATGGGTTGTAGCTCAAATGATTAAGAAAATTTATCTTTGCACACGAAAAGCATGTGTTTGAACGATTAAATCCCCTTTTGTTTGTATGGCATTTGATGTCATATTCGTATCTCATAGTGGGCTCTCTCCAAATTTGGCTGTTACTGTGGGGTCTATAAAGTCATGCATAAGATTCCTAAGCAGATGGAGGAACCCCATTTTGAATAAATTCTCAAAGGGCTGTAGAGCACGTATTGTAGAAGGAAATACTTTGAGATAGAATGACAAAATTTTATTAGAGAATTGTTGTAATATGTTATAATGTAGGGTATAGTCACCTTTATATAATGGTGCGGCTATCCCGTCAAATTACTCAATCGGGAGAATCAATTGAACTAATTAATGAAGAAATAAATAGCATATTTATTTGAGAAATCAATTGCCTTACAGTTACAACAATTAATTGAGAAATGAATGACCTTTGTTAAAGCTCAAAATTTCCAGGTCAAACTTAGAGGGGTGTGGGTTGACGCTCACATATTGTTTTGGAGATCAAATCTTCTGCACCCAAAAAGGGTGTGGCCTCTCTGTGGCTCCAATAAGTGTTTGACACATATTCATTATCTTTAACTTTTCTTAATTTATTGTCATGAATTTAATATGTGTCAAACACTTATTGGGGCCACAGGGAGGCCACACCTATTTTGGGTGCAGAAGATTTGATCTCATTGTTTTGAGTTTCAAGCCAAAAACTCAGGGATCACTTCTATCCATTTTTATTATCAGAGACCAAAGTGATAAGTTATACTAATTTTAGAGAGCTTTTTGGCTAAAAAGCTTATCGAATTTACCAAAAACTAATAAAAATGGTTTCAGTGTCTCACAACTTTATTTTATTAACCAAAACCACTAAAAATAAGAACGAAAAAAGCGGTAGCGTTTTCATTATTAAGTTGAATTTTGGTGGCACCAATAATTAGAAAAAATCACCAATCATAAAGATTAAGGAAAACGTTAGTTGGCAGGGGCTATACATGGCTTTTATAAATAATGAACTCAAATTCAACTTTTTAAATTTCGAAACTCATTTCGAGTTTTTTGCATTTATTCTTGTTTAGTTGAACTATTTAAAAAAAATTAGAATCAAGGCTAACTTAAAAACATAGGTAATTTGTTAAAATACAAAAGTGAGATTTTGTTGAGTGTTTTTAACTCAACAAAACTCTAATGATCTCCAATTTCTTCTGCTGTCCGGATCTTCTCTCTCCTCTCCCTTTATCTCTACCCTCCAATTGTTGTTGCTCTTCTATCTCCAATTGCTATCGCTCTTTTCTCACTCCCCTCCAATTTCGTGCTCAAGGTATGAATTCAACTAAAAATATTAAGGTTTTTTTTATTAACACCCCACAATCTTATGAATACACTCCTTTTTTTGGAATTCTTGTTGAACTACCTCTTTTACCATTATTTAAATTTGTAAAAGAAAAAAAAAAAAGGAAAACTAATGAAAAGGGCTTGAAAACTTTGAGTTTTAATGATAAGGACAAAATAAAGGGTAAAGTGAATAGTGCCAGGATTGACTTTTTAGTGTAAAAATGTGGTTTTTCGTTAAAGTGAACAGTACCGGGAGCTTTTCGTTAAAGTTCCCAAAAAAAAAACCAGCACCCACAAATGCACCACCGTATTCTACTTTTGCGATAGCCAAACAACATGCATCACCATTAACGAATTCCATTGATCTCAATAATTCAATTGTTACAAGAAGATGGTCTTGATAACTTTATTTACCCAAACATATGCCGACCTTATATTACAGAAGCACTTTCAATTGTTACAAGTACACATCCTTGAGTATGGCATCTGAAATTGCAGTTTCTACAAATTGCTGAAGGCCTCGTAGAATGACAGGGAGGGAAGGGGGAGGGGAAGGTGAGGGAATGAAGTGCTTAGCATGGATCGACAAAGTGGCAAAGGGTGAGCGAGATGTCAGTTAGGTGAAATGTTATTGTTGTTTTGAATAGGTGGGGTGGCTTAAGTAGAAGTAGGGTTAAAATTAGAATTTAAAAGAACAATTTTAAGTGTGGAGTGTATTTATAAGATTGTGGGGGTGCCAATAAAACAACCCACAATATTATTTTCAAGTAATTTAATCAAACAATTTTTAAAATTTTGAGATTTAAAAAAAAAAATTGTTCTTAAAAAATAATTTTTTGATAGAATAACAAGCGGACTCTTAAGATTTTTTATTTGAAAATGAATTAATTATCTTGATTAAATTCAACCCAAATAGTCACAGACTGTCCATGCCTTGTATGTAAAATCGTCACCCATCTTAAAAGTTTTTTTTTTAACAAATGAAATTATCTACACTAAAAGGAAGGGATGAGCTTAGCCTCATAATGGACTAGCAATAATAGAGTTCAAAATTCAAATTCGCCTTTGGCAAGAATCAAACTTAAGACCTCTCACTTATAAGTGAAGATGAATACTACTAGAATGTAGCATTAAGTGGCCACCCATCTTAAAAGTTGAATTAGTAACTACAACATTGATTTCACTTTAGGAAAAACTATAACCCTATAAATGCTTCATTGTTATAAATAGGCAAAAGTTAGAGAGATAACCTTTTTAAGAACAGGAGCGAAGCATGTACAAAATATCACACTATAACTTTAGTAGCTTTAACACAAAATGATAGCAGATAAAGAGAGTGATACTGATATTATTTCTCTTGCTTTCTTTCGCAGTGTATTTGATAACAAACAGAGTGCTCTATTTATAGAGTGACTCCCGTAACTATAACCATCAAAATACAATGATGATACTTTTGAAAGTATCAAACACTATTACTCACTATTACTAAGTCTTTGGGCATTCTTTTGAGTGGGCATTCACCCACTATTTTTACAACACTCCCCATTGGATGCCCATATATCAACATCAGTTGCCTCGTTAAAACCTTGCTATGAAAAACCCAGCGGAAAAAAACCACAGCAAAGGAAAAAGAGTACAACTTTACCTGGATTGTTGATATAGTGTTAAGTATGCTTATGTTGCCTCGTTAAAACCTTGATAGGAAAAACCCAGTGGGAAAAATCCTAGTCGAAAGAAAAAGAGTACAACAAACATGTATCATGGATGCTCCCCCTGATATTTATCTCCCTCTGATTCTGCATTCTTCAAATTTAGTTGATTAGTAAGTCGACGTAATTTGATACTCTGCACTAACTTTTGAAACGTGCACTTTGGTAGAGATTTGGTGAATAGGTCTGCCAAATTTTCATTGGAACTGATTTGTCTGACTTCAATAACTTTAGCCTTCTGAAGCTCATATGCACTAAAAACTTTGGAGATATATGTTTAGTCTTATTGCCTTTAATGAATCATTCCTTCATTTGAGCAACATAGGTTGCATTATCTTTATGGATGATAGTTGGATTGTCTGTCTTCGAATGTAAACCGCATGAATTCCGGATATGATAGATCATTGTTCTTAACCAAGAACATTCACAACTTGCTTCATGTAAAGCAAGTATTTCTGAGTGATTGGAAGATGTAGCAACTAGTGTTTGCTTTGTTGAGCGCCATGAGATTGTTGTATCTCTAATAGTGAACACATATCCAGTTTGTGAGCGGACTTTATGTGGATTAGAGAGGAAACCAACATCTGCATATCCAGCAAAGATTTGGTCATTTGTGGATTTCTTTAAGTGGAAAAGACCCATGTCTGTTGTCCCACGAAGGTATCACAAAACATCTTTGACTCATTTCCAATGATGAATTGTTGGAGCAGAGCTATACCTTGCTAACAAGTTAACTGAAAAAAAAAACTATATCTGGTCTAGTACATTGTGCTAAATACAATAAAGTACCTATTGCACTCATAAATGGTACTTCTGGACCAAGGACCGTTTCATCATCTTCTTTTGGACAGAATGGATCTTTCTTAATGTCCAAAGAACGAACGACCATTGACGTGCTGAATGGATAAGCCTTGTCCATACCAAATCGCTTCAGGATTTTTCCAATATAAGCTGATTGGTGGACCAAAATTCCATTAGCACAATGCTCGATCTGCGGGCTGAGATAATATTTTGTTTTCCCAAGGTCTTTCATTTCAAATTCGTTTTTCAGATATTCAGCAGTTTTATGGAGCTTTTTAGGAGTTCCAACTAGGTTCATATCATCGACATATACTGCTACTATAGCAAATCCCGAATTGGATTTCTTAATGAACACACAAGGGCAAATAAAATTGTTGATATATCCTTCTTTGATCAAGTATTCACTAAGACGATTATATCACATTCGTCCAGATTGTTTCAGCCTATACAATGATTACCTTAATTTGATCGAGAGTACATCTCGTGGTTTGTTAGTTGTTTCAGGCAACTTAAGTCCTTCTGGGACCTTCATGTATATGTCAGTATCTAATTCTCCATATAGATACGCAGTGATGACATCCATAAGTTGCATGTTAAGCTTTTCTGAAACCACTAAACTTATTAAGTAACGGAACGTAATTGCGTCCATTACAGGAGAGTATATCTCCTCATAATCAATTCCAGGTCTTTGTGAAAAGCCTTGTGCAACGAGTTGTGCTTTGTATCTTGCAATCTCGTTTTTCTCATTGCATTTTCTTGTGCATACCCATTTGTAACCCACGAGATTTACATCAGGCGGAGTTTAGACTACTGGTCCAAAAACACTTCGCATTTCCAAGGAATTTAATTCTGCCTGGATTGCATTTTTCCACTTAGGCCAATCTTGTCTCTGTTTGCATTCATCAACAGAGCGGGGCTCAATATCATCACTTAATATGATTTCAGTGGCTATTGCAAATGCAAACATATCATCGATGATTATTTCATTCTGATCCCTCAATTCATTTGTACATGCATAATTTATGGAGATTTATTTGCTTTCATGTACTGTCTCTTCAGGAACATGTGTCTCATCAAGGACATTTTCTTTTTAAAGAAGTACAAAATTATGAATTGTGGATTTGTCATTCATTTTCTCTTCCTGAATGATTTCATTTGGATTCAGCTGTGCCCTTTTCTTTCTCTTTTGAGGGGCTAAATCTTTTGAACTTGGGGGTCTACTACGCTTCAGGAGTGCACCAGATGAATCATTCGCTGCCACTTTATTTTGTCCAACAGGGACATCAATTCTTGCAGGTGCATTTGCAGTTGGTATATGTGATTTTGTCACTTTCATAGCATCATTAAATTCATATGACATTTGATTAGCAATACTTTGAAGATGAACGATCCTTTTCACTTCATTTTCACATTGAGTGCTACGTGGATCAAAATGAGACAATGTGGGTACAACTTATGTCAGCTCTTGCTGTTCTTCTAGAATGGTATTTTCTCCCCCTAACGACGGGAAGATTGTCTCATCAAAGTGACAATCAGCAAAACGAGCTGTAAACATATCACCCGCCAGGGGTTCCAAATATCTATGATAGATGGTGAATCGAAACCCACATAAATTCCCAGTTTACACTGAGGTCCCATTTTAGTGCGTTGCGGCGGTGTAATAGGCACATAAACAGCACAACCAAAAACTCGTAAATGTGAAATATTTGGCTAATGCCTAAACACGAGTTGTACTGAGGAGTATTGGTGGTTACCTATAGGTCTCAATCGAACCAATGATGCTGCATGTAAGATGGCATGTCCCCATACAGAAATTGGCAATTTTGTTTTCATGAGCAGAGTGTGAGCTATTAACTAAGGTCGCTTGATCAATGCTTTTGCTAAACTATTTTGAGTATGGACATGAGGAACAAGGTGTTCAACATCAATGCCCAATGTCATGTAGTAATCATTAATGGTTTGAGACGTAAATTCACCAACGTTATCATGTCGGATTGACTTAATGGGGTAATTTGGGAACTGTGCTCGCAACTTAATTATCTAAGCAAGAAGTCTCGTAAAAGCTACATTCTGAGTAGACAAGAGAAAAAAATGTGACCATCTGGTAGATGCATCAACCAAAATCATAAAATATCAAAATGGTCCATAAGATGGTTGAATAGGTCCACAAATATCCGCTTGAATTCTTTGCAAAAAATGATGGGGATTCAACATCAACCTTTAGTGGTGATGGTCTAATTACCAACTTCCCTTGAAAATAAGCCTTGCAAAGGTTATCATTTAAGATAGCAATGTCTCTGCACAATAATGGATGTCCATTAGAGTTGGTAATGATCCTACACATCATGATGGATCCTTGATGACCCAAACGGTCATGCCAAAGCATGTAAACTTTTGAATCAATAAACTTTTGGTTCATGATAGTATATGATTCAATTGTCCTTATGTATGTATAATACAATCCACTTGACAAACCACGCAACTTTTCCAATATACGCTTCTGGGTATCATTGGAGGTAATGCATAGATACTCCACATTTTCTGCACTTTTCATTTCAATGTGGTATCCATTTAAATGTACGTCTTTGAAACTCAACAAATTTTGAGTAGATCGAGTAGCATACAATGCATTTTGTATGGACAATATTGTTCCATTTGGTAACATAATCTGGGCTTTCCCTCAGCCTTCAATTACATCTGATTGGTCTGATATTGTTGTTACCCTTACTTTTGTAAGCATTAAGCTTAAGAAATACTTTCATTCATGAAGTATTGTATGTGTGGTTAAACTGTTTGCAAGACAAATATCTCCGTCATTTCTCATGTTTTGAGAATAACCATAGTTTTTATCCATGCTTTCTGAGTAAAAGGGATCACTGTTAAAAACCACTTATAACAGGAAATTTAAATGCCACTTTTATTGAATTGAAATGCTAGTTTTAAATTACAAGTTCAGAATAAAGTACATCAAACATAAACGATTTAGTCAGACCGATACACTTCATTCCTCCTTTCCACAATGAAGTCCGAGACATCTAGGTAGGTTATGTTCAACTATCCTGATAAGTTGCACACTAGATCAAGTATATCCATTAGTCTAGCCTGGTCAAGGAAATTAGTCTCGACACCCTTCTCCTTGATGGAGGCTTAATATAGATCCACCAGATGTTTTAGGGTACGACAGGTATGCGCCCAGTGCCTATTGCCACCACACCTATGGCAGGCTCCATAAGAGTTTCTAGAAGCATTGTTCATACGAGCTTTGCCTTTGTAGCGATTTCCATTTTTAAAGCTCGGGCCTGAATTTTGCCTTGGAACCTGGTTGTGAAACTGACCACCATGCTCCTTGCCTTTCATGTTCCACCGGCCTCGCTTGTGGCCGCGTCCTCGTTTATGATTATTGCCACCAGAAAATATGGCGTTCACTTCGAAGGAAGCAGCATTCACTTCTGGGAATGATGCAGATCCAGTAGGTCGGGACTGATGATTTTTCATCAGGAGCTCATTGTTTTGTTCAGCTACCAAGAGCACAGATATCAGTTGGTTGTATTCAGTGAAGCCTCACTTTCTATATTGCTGCTGAAGGAGCACGTTAGAGGCATGAAATGTGTTGAAAGTCTTTTCCAGCATAGCTTCCTCAGTAATGATATCCCCACAAAGCTTCATTTGAGAGGTAATTCTGAACATCGCAGAATTGTATTCAGCCATTGACTTGAAATCTTGGATCCTTAGGTGAGTCCACTCATAACGAGCCCTTGGAAGAATCACCGTTGTCTGGTGATTGTATCTGTTTCTCAATGCCTTCCAGAGAGCTAACGGATCTTCAACGGTTAGATACTCGTACTTTAGTCCCTCATCAAGGTGGTGAAAAATAAAGATTATGGCCTTCGCCCGATCTCGAGAGAATGAGCTGTTTTCTTCCCTAATGGTATCTCCAGGATTCCCTGCTTCCAGATGAATCTTGGTATCCAATACCCAGGTAAGGTAATTCTTCCCAGTAATGTCCAGGGCGGCAAAATCAAGCTTTGCCAAGTTCGCCATTTTCTTTTCTAAAAGAAAAATGAGATGTGTAAGAACTTGCAATAATATGTATTCCTGGAGGAATATAGTGTTAGAACTTATGGTTTTTACAAATTTTTCATTTTGATCTTCAGGCCAAAAATGATAAGTACTCAAAACTTCAGACTCGAGATTTTCATGATTAATGAGAAGGGCGATTGTATCGCACCATTCTCATCGAAACAAGCATAGGATGAGCGATTATTTTGCACCACTTAAACAGCAGAAATTTTTTAATATGCAGAGCAGTTTAAATATGTAGGACATGGTAGGCGATTATACTGCACCACTTAAAATTGCGATAAAATTTAAATATGTAGAGCAGGGTGGACAATTATACCGCACCACCTAAAATTGCGATAAAATTAAATCTGCAGCTCAAGATAGGCGGTTGTACCGCACTATCTTTTATTACAGTAAAATTAACATAAATAAACATTGGGTTGGTAATCAGGAACTACACTAAACAAGAAATCAAAGATATAAGTAACTGTTAAATTTAGAACGAAAAGCTGGCATGGTGCTAGCAAATCATCGCGAAGGTGCATCATGCAGATGAGGTAGATGAAGAAGAAAAAAAGGAAAAACCTTGAAGGAAGCCTTTTTTTCTTTTTTTCGGTGAAGGGAGATGAGAACTATTTAAGGTTAGAGAGTCGTGCTGATAACGTGTTATAAATAGGCAATAGTTAGAGAGATAACCTTTTTATGACACACCCCAACTTGGAATATCCACTTGGCCTCCAAATCGAGCTGTGTTGGCCGACACCTGGATGGTGACGAAGCCATAAAGTGTAGTGATGTGGAAAATGTAAATAAATTTAAACCTAAAAGTGCCTAATCAAGAGATTGTGCAGGTGAGCGGGATTGAACCCTATTCACACGTGATGTCAGAGCATAAGACAATTTAGTAAATAGGATGAGGGTTTTACCACTGAAGGTAACCATCTCCTGATATTTGCCAGAATCCTCGTAAATATGTAAGCACAACTACTAAACCTAGAGGGGCGAAAAACAAAGTTGAGTAGGTCAACAAAACAATGCTTACACGAAAACCTTTATTTTTTCGTATACTAACCCCTCGCCGTAAAACAAGTATAGCTTCCTTTAAAATCATACCACATAAGTATGCAGCAATAATACGATAGCAATATAACCAGAAATATGCCAAGTCATGTTATATCAATGCCACAGTAAAGTAATCATGTGATAATCAAGTATAAACAATTACTCATCATCTAGGCTAGCACATGAGTCGGAACTGCCTAATGCATTCTGTATGACAGGATTGGATGTAATAATGTGCTTTGGTACTACAATTATGTGAAGATTGGTGCTAAGCACGATCACATAGGAGTCGAAACTGCCTAATGCAGTCTGTACGACAAGACTGGCACCAAAACTTAGATCCAAGGTGAGCGAACGGTGCAGATATGAATATACACGTGAAAGACTGGCCCTGACCTTGGGTGGAGTACCAACACCGGGGTGCAGCAAGATGAGCATGTATACAAATATGTATGAATGTCATGACAAGTATATCCCAACCAATTATCAGCATTTATCACAATTATCACAATTATTCACTACTTGGCAACATATACGTAAAGTGAAGCAATTATGAAGTTTGGAAACCATAAATACGTATATGTATAAAAACGAACTGCCCACTCACAAATACTTTGCCGTTGACAAGCCACATAACCTAGCGAAGATGGAAACGCCACTAATAATTGCCCCTAAGCATATAAAGGGTACAATTAATAAAACTATATTATAACAATTGAATTTGGAAAAACAGATGTAAAAACGGATTCATGACGTCAAATTACCCTAAGAAGGGTCTAGCTTAAATTTTCGAAAAGTCAACAAAAGTAAACAGGAGGAATATTCCCTGACGGACGAAATATTCTCTGACGGATGGAATATTCTCTAACGGAATATTCCATCTGGGTTAAGGGTTATTAGGTTGGGTTAGATTAATAAGTTGGACTTAAGGGTTCTAGGCCCAATGGCCTAAACTAAAAGGGTTTAAGGCTTTAGGAATTGTGTTTGTGGTTTAGGCCTTCACAAATAAGGCCCAAGGCCTTTAATTTAACAAATAAAATAAAAACAAGAGAATTAAAAGGGTTATGGGTTTGGGGTCACGGGCCAAAGGCCCTTACAACAATGGCCCAAAGGCTTTTAACATTAAAAAGGAAAATTGGGTTTAAGAAACAAAAATGGGCCTAAGGCCCGAGCCTAATACACGAGCCCAAAGGCCTTTTTCTACTCAACTCTAAGGGCCTGAGTTTGAAATCGTTGGGTTTAAAAGCCTGGCCCGAGTCCAACATATGGGTCACCGGACCCAAAGAAAGATGAAGGCAGGAATTCGGCCGAAAAACTACACAACTTTTAAACGTTCACAACTTCCTCGTTACTCAACGAAATCGAATGAAACAACAACAAAAGTCGTAGTTCTCGAAGAGAAAAAGAGAATGGTACCTTACACGATATCTAATTTGCTGTGGTTTGGCCGAAAAACACCACTCGCCGAAAACTGGGTAAGATTCAAATGAGTATAACTTCTTCAATACTTAACGAAATTGGGTGAAACAAAAAAGGAAAGTTGTAGTACTCAGCGAGACGAAGAGATTGATACCTTGCACCGGTCAAACTCTGACTTCTCGAAACCTTGTGTTTCGAAGTTGTCTTTCCTTCAAACCTTCACTAAAGACCTCGGGGAGTTGAGTGGAGGTCTTTAGACTTCCTAAAAACTTGTAACTCGCACGCAACTCGGCTACAATCTCATTCCTCATTTACGACCGAGGAAAGAAAGTTTTAGGTTGGGTGTTGATGATGAATAAAGTTTCTGACAACTAAAATGTTGTCTCATCTTACCATATTTTACACCTTTTGTTGGCTCTGATTATTTCAAAATCCAGGATGACGTGTTCTTCCGACGTTTCGACGGTGCAGATGCAGCATGACAGAATATCGCTTTTATTCTCCAACGGTTAAAACTTTTCGAAACGAACCATCTTATTCATGACCTAAAGTCAATAATTATCATCTTTATTTGAAAGCTGGATGACACTTCTATGTGGAGAAACATGTACCTAATCTTCGCCAACCCCCACAATTTCTCGAGTACACTTTCACTGGGAAAGAGCTAAAATTCTGACGGTGACGATGGAAGAACTAAACTAACGTCTATGATTGCACTGTCGTGTATTGCTTCGATTGTGCAAGCGTATTACTTCTACAACAACAAAAGACGTATCTACCCTTGAACACCTCTAGCTTGTCTTATCACATTCTAGTTGAGATTTGCGAGTATCGATTTGACGATACTTACAAATAATCAGGAATCATTCGAGTAATTGTAATCACTTCCTATGTTTGGGTAGAGATAGGAAAATATCACCATACACTCCTAATATAAGTTCCTTGTACACATGGAGATTTGGTGATGTATGGTGATTATTAATTGACTTAGCAAGTCAACTCGTTTTTCCGTTGGCCCAAAAGGACAACTTTTTTCACCTCTTGGTGCCGGAAGACGTTCTAGTTAACTTTGGTGTGTGTCTACACTACTGCACTTGGTATAACCTTGAAGCGGATGCACTATCTGAAGAAAAAAAACATTGATAACGGGAGTGCATTGTGACCATTAATTATTCAATCACCCAACAAATGCTCTGTTGGACGAATCTCACTGTGGTGATTGAATATCTCAAAAACTACTGTTGTAGTTTGATGTTATGCATTCAATCCAGTTACCTTGTACCCTAAATTTGATGGACTTGCTTCAATCCTCAAATTCTTGAGTATTCTTTTAAACTCCTCGACGTAGCTACCTTTTCACTAAATTCGAGAGAAGGCTTTATTATGAATTTTTCTTGCTAAGGAGATGCGGAATTCATGGTTTGATTATGTGGCAGGTACGTCACTATGGTATCTCATCAAGATGTGTGTTTTACCTTCGAGTTGTTTGGGAAGCCTTCTTGAATGCCTTGTGTGGTAAGTTTTGTCATTGACTACATTTCACCCTCAGATTAACGGCTAGTCTGAACGATTTACTCGGACTTTATTGGCATGTTACGCTTATCTGCACCTTAGTGGTAGCATTATCGTATTAGACACTTATTTTTGTTAGAACTACTTGTAACTGCAGTTACAATTTTTGGTCTTGGTTGTGACACATTTGAGATGTCGTTTAGAGATTCTTTGCTTAGCACTTGTTTGATAGAGGAGTTTTACGAACAAGTGTTCAACTGTGAGAGTTCACAATGTAGAATTGTTTTATTGTTGTTGTTACCTAAGGGTGGTAGTGTGTGAGCACGGTAGAGACTTAATCAGATATTGTGTTTTTCCCAATGGGAGGCATGATGGTAATATTGCACCCTCGAAAATTTGTTACTTACTTATCATGGCAACAGTGAATTGTCGATATCGCGGGCTGCAGACCGTAGTATCAATGACTTATTCATTGAATTGTTAAGTAAGTAAATAGGTAGATTTTTTTACAATAGTACTTGCTTATGTGTTTGTTGTACTTACTTATTTGTTACTTGGGCTCGATCCAAGGATATTACATACTTTTGAGTATGCAACTCACATGAGCGTAGTAGAAAAAAATCATATGTTCAATTTTACTATTAGTACAACTACCCTAACTTTATGTTATAACTTATATGTTTGTATTTTCGACAAGACGTTAGTACATATAAATATTTTCGATGTTTTGTTTTGCGAAAACTATTATACTGTAGTATTGTACTGAAGAAGAAGGAAAGTATGAGTTGGAGGCATGAAAGGGAATTAATGCACTCTGAATCGCGACGGAGCGGCATTTCCTCTTTTGTACAACCACTCTAACTTGATTTATTAGTTAGTACATATATTTTATTCCTCCCTATCTTTGAGTTTTGTATAACAAATGATTATAAATTTCGGGGACAATTTTTTTATAAATAGGGTAGATTGTGACGACCCATCCCTACTTTTCACTGAAATTTCTCTTTCATTGGTGTGTTTTGACGATTTTACCCTTCTTGGACAAAAGTGGAATCTAACGTGGACGTGGTTTCGGATTTTAGTTTCATTCTTTTGATTTCGTACATAATTAGTACTCGTCGCTATGAACGCGTGAACACGTGTTAGACTCAAATCGGATCTGTAATGAAAAAGTTACGCTGTGTTAAGATACGTTAACTACGAATATTTTGAACACGATCGTACGAATATTTTGTACATGCGCGTACGAATTTATAGTGTCGATAACACTGTCAAAGAGATAGATTTTGTACAATTGTACAAAATCCATCCAATCCCTAAAAAGTGGATCCGGTTCCCTTCACCAATCAAATCCCTCCAATCCCTCTCCACCACTCACATCGCTTCCTACTCTTACCTCACTAATCAGAAAACAACTCTTTTTCTCTTTCCCCGAACTCTCTTTCTCTCTGCAACAAGGATGAACCACCCTCAAACCTCATCAACGTGACCTTAAAACCATACCTTGAACTCGTCTCACCCCACGAACACAACCATACCATTGGATCGTGCTTTGACCGAGTTTTGGACGTCGAACTCGGAAGGTATGGTTTTAAGGTCACGTTGATGAGTTTGAGGGTGGTTCATCCTTGTTGCAGAGAGAAAGAGAGTTTGGGGGGAAAGAGAGAGAGAGAGAGAGAGAGAGTGTTGTTTTCTGATTGGTAAGGTAAGAGTGGGAAGGGATGTGAGTGGTGGAGAGGGATTGGAGGGATTTGATTGGTGAAGGGAACCGGATCCACTTTTTAGGGATTGGATGGATTTTGTACAATTGTACAAAATCTATCTCTTTGACAGTGTTATCGACACTATAAATTCGTACGCGCATGTACAAAATATCCGTAGTTAACGTACCTTAACGGAGTGTAAGTTTTTCATTACAGATCCGATTTGAGTCTAACACGCGCTCACGCATTCGTAGTGACGAGTACTACTTACGTACGAAATCAAAAGAATGAAACTGAAAGCCGAAGCCACGTCATTGTCAAAACACGCCAATGAAAGCGAAATTTCAGTGAAAAGTAGGGACGGGTCGTCACATTTTAAGAATAAGAGCGAAGCATGTGCAAAATATCATACTATAACTTTAGTAGCTTTAACACAAAAGGATGGCAGATAAAGAGAGGGATACTGATATTATTTCTCTTGCTTTCTTTCGCAGTGTATTTGATGAGAGAGAGAGAGAGAGAGAGAGAGAGAGAGAGAGAGCTGTTTTCTGATTGGTAAGGTAAGAGTGGGAAAGGATGTGAGTGGTGGAGAGGGATTGGAGGGATTTGATTGGTGAAGGGAACCGGATCCACTTTTTAGGGATTGGATGGATTTTGTACAATTGTACAAAATCTATCTCTTTGACAGTGTTATCGACACTATAAATTCGTACGCGCATGTACAAAATATCCGTAGTTAACGTACCTTACAGAGCGTAAGTTTTTCATTACAGATCCGATTTGAGTCTAACACGCGCTCACGCGTTCGTAGTGACGAGTACTACTTACGTACGAAATCAAAAGAATGAAACTGAAAGCCGAAGCCACGTCCACGTCAGATTCCACTTTTGTCCAAGAAGGGTAAAATTGTCAAAACACGCCAATGAAAGCGAAATTTCATTGAAAAGTAGGGACGGGTCGTCACATTTTAAGAATAAGAGCGAAGCATGTGCAAAATATCATACTATAACTTTAGTAGCTTTAACACAAAAGGATGGCAGATAAAGAGATGGATACTGATATTATTTCTCTTGCTTTCTTTCGCAGTGTATTTGATAACAGACGAAGTGCTCTATTTATAAAGTGACTCCCGTAACTACAACCATCAAAATACAATGATGATACTTTTGGAAAGTATCAAACACTATTACTCACTATTACTAAGTCTTTGGGCATTCTTTTGAGTGGGCATTCACCCACTAATTTTATAACATTCATATAATTACCTGAGAAAGCTCTTTTTTTTTCTTTCTAAAATTTGTTATATATCTCCACATGAATAACTTGTATTTTAAATATAAAAAAATGTATTATGTTTCTTAGAATAAAAATTGTATGCCATTACTTAATTGTCCTAGACTCTAATATGACTTTTGTAATTCTATTACTTTGTTTGGAACAAAAGTGTAAAACATCAAATCTTTACTTCTAATTTGTTTACTATGATAAACTACAAGGACAACGAGAAGATTTGTTGTATCAAGCACGTGCTCATTTCGTCTAGTTGCATTCAAGCTTTTTTGTTCTTGAAGAAGGTCTTGAGTTTAAATCTCGTACACGACATGTAGCAAAAATCTCAAAAAATTTCTTCTGTAGGTGCTCATTGCCATCACGAAAACAACACATATGCTTGGTCGTGGACGGTGGCTGAAGTCATGATCCTTAAGGATCGCACAGATAGCTGCTCTTCATCACTTCAGCCAAGCTATGTGCTGGTGAAGAATAGCAGCGTTGATATCGCAGCCGTCCGAAAATTCTAGGATCCAGTGGTTGTGTGTCAGCATCTACTTTTTCTTCTTCCACCCATGCCCACCCATTTCCAGAAATTGTTACGAACTTGGATAAACAGCACAAGTTCTAACAAAGGACTTAACCACCAATCCATGGGTGTAGGTTACAGTGCAATAAGAAATGTGATTTCTCTCATCTTGTTGGGAAATATGATTTATAGAGTATGGCCTTGGAATGGATAACCACAAGAGAGATATATGGTCACACTAATTGTCAAGGTAAGTTTAAAAAAAAAGTCCGTTTCAAGAACCGTGCATGCGTTCAATGTGTCACTTCGACATTACAAAAAAAAATAGATTATGTATAACTGTAACATTTATTTGATCAATAAATAAAAGATCAAAGATTTGATCCTCTTATGTTACTCAGACATAGTATTCGACTCATTGAGTTAACTTGACTCATTTTAAGGAACATGCGGTGTAACTAAAGCATGGTTACGTAAATTACTATTTTGCTCAAATTATAACATATGAATTGATTTCTTAACTAATATTTATTAGAAGTAGGACATATCAACCATATTGCAGATCATTATTATAACATGTTAATAATCAATTTAGATCATAGCGTCAACTCAAAGAGATTAATTATAAATTTAGATCTATATGCAAAGTTCTAAAAGAGACTAAGCGTTAGTCGGACGGTAAGATGGAGCCTAGGCTGACTAAGCGAACTAGGCTAATTTAAGTAAATAATTGTATATTGTACAAATAAGTGTCTATTTATACTTTAAAAAAACACATAATTGTATCGAAATACATAAATTGTAAAATAAAATGTCATATAGATTATAAAGTGTTAGAACATATTGAAAACATGGGGAACAAGCATACAATAAGTGTTCATCCAAGTATTCACATTTTATTGACAAAAAAAAATGCAAACTGAAATTTATCGATTTTCTGTCTAAGTAGGTCTAGACACACTTTCTTAATTTTTAAACGTTTAGGGACTAATCGAGATGGTAACCAACTGCCTAGCTTTGGGTTTTTTAGAGCAGCGTCTGTATGTCAGCAAGAGTTGAGCAATATCATTTTTAACATAACTCAATATTTTTTTTAATATTGTGACAACTATTTAACAGGAGTTCATTTTTTCACATTTCGGCTTAATTAACTGGCCAGAACAATATAGACATTTGAGCTCGAAACATTGTTTTTAGGTAATAAATATTTCATTAGTCAAATAGAATGAGAAACATCGTGGATCAAAAATATAATTTCATGATTACAAATACAACAAAAAAGACAATACAAAACCTATTCCACATAACCACATCGAATTAAACCAAAAGATACGCTCACGACGACAAAACTTTGCATCACTTTCTAATGAACTTGCAAAAGACGACGCTTCTGTGGCAAAGAAATGTCCTCATAGTTCCATTTAATAAAATGTTGGATTTATGAATGCGTCTCGAGTTGAAAACTCTACATCTTTTAAATTATTATAATACTTTCGAATTGTTCCATTTATACTAATAATAGTAAAAAAAAAATTAAAAAGAAAAAGAAAAATGGGCATCCGGTCCTCATCGTTGACGGACGACACATGACAAACGAGCGAGCAGAGTAGTACAGAGGGATGAACATTCCAACAAGAATCGCAGCCAGACTTCCCCTACTCGCCTCTTCTTCGCTTCCCTCCTCCTCTTCCTCCTCTCTCCGCCTCCACAGCTTCTCCTCTGTATTCTCTCACCACCGTCAGTCAGTCAGTCCGTCTCTCTCTCAGAGTAAGAAAACAAACATATCAAACTTAGCTATTTCTTCTTCCTTTTCTCCAGGCGTCCGCAAATTAGGTAATTTAGCGCCAACAGTGCACATCAGTAGATTGAAACGCTGCGTTGCGAAGAAGATGGCTTGGAGTTTGGAGAAGAGCGACGCGGGCGTTGAAACCCACTTGGGGGTGGTCCGGCCGGCCACTGAAGCTCACGCTGAAGAGGCCGTAGGAGCTCTCAGAGCCGGAAAAGTCATTGCCGTCCCCACCGATACGCTCTACGGCTTCGCTTGTGATGCTTGGTATGGCAATCAACCAATGCACTCCATCTGTTTGTTTAAATACCCTGTTTTTTTTTTATATATCGGTGTAGTGCTCTTATTTTTGTTATGATGATTTATAAGAAAGCCCGTCTTTTTAGTTTTTGTAATTTTGTAACCCATCTCTGAAACGGTGGAGAATAATTGCAGCTCTTTGGAAGCAGTGAATCGGATATATGAGATTAAAGGACGTAAGCATACGAGTCCTCTTGCAATTTGTGTTGGGGATGTTCCGGACATTGAGCGGTTTGCTGTCACAGGCCATTTGCCCCATGGCTTGCTTGAGGCTCTCCTTCCAGGACCCGTTACTCTTGTACTAAGCCGAGGTCAGAAAAAAAAGCATATGAGTTCTTTCTGATAGACACTACCCTTTGATTGATGCTGGATATCAGTAGGGTTGGTTTCGTTTCGGCTTTTTCACTTACGCATTCAGTGTTGAATAAGAAAAGCTAGTTCGGGTATTTTGCAGGGGGGTCGAGTATTCTTGAGAAGTCTTTAAACCCAGGATTGGATAGTATAGGAGTCCGAGTACCTGACTGTAACTTCATCAGGGACATTGCACGCGGATTGGGGAGTGCATTGGCCCTGACAAGTGCAAACCTAAGTGGGCAGCCAAGTAGTGTTTCCATCAAAGATTTTGAGAACCTCTGGGAACACTGTGCGTACGTTTACAATGGTGGTGAACTTCCTTCAGGCCGTGCAGGCTCCACGGTTGTGGACCTCGCCAGAATCAACAAGTACAAGATTCTTCGACCCGGAAGGTAAGAATCCTGTTAACTACACTACTTTTCCATGATGTAAATGGCTGAGAAAATGAAATTATATGACATTATTGTCATGGTTTTGTTATTTAAATCTAGGTTCTAATGGTATAAATAATCCCTGCTTTGCCATTGCAGCGCAAGAGACGAAACTATGGCAATTCTCGAAAGGTTTTCTCTTCAGGAAGAAGGAATAGCTATTTAAACCCACATGCATTGCAACTTTCATCCCTTACATGCCTAAATGGCTGTGACCTGGGCAGCTGGTAGGTATGAATCGACGATATATACACTTATAATCCGGAATTGAAGCGAATTTGTGATTGTAGAATTCTATTTATTTTTGTAATTTTATATGACTTGAACCAATCGATGAAGTTTGGAGAAAAATTGCACTTGGCAATGTATTATTGGATACGGAATGCCACGTGGAGCAGAATCCATTTCATGCAAGTCCTTGTGTCTGGGAGATACTAGCGACAACGTCATTTCACTTCTAGGCCTCTTGGACAAACCATGTTGGATGGAATATTTGATGCTTCACTTTTTGGGCTATTTTTAAGTACTAAGTTATTTTCTTATAATACGTTGTCCAATTTGTAAGTGAAGGGTGTTATATTCACAAACATAATAATTTAAAGGATGGATTCATCAGGGATGACAACTTAACAATATGATAACACAATTTGAGCTCAATATAATCTACTTCTTCACACCGCAACATGACATATTAAATATGTGCGACTCAACCGTTTGAGGTTATATCAACCAACATGACATATCAAATACACTCAGCTCAACCCTTTGAGATTAGGTCAAACGATGTTAGACTTAATCGACGTAAGAAAGTACAAATAAATAATCCGATTTTCCACGCCTTTTGGAGATTTTGTTATTATTACAAGAAGTGAGCTTAATATTTGTTTATTCAACTTTCGGAGCCGCCAATCCTGGTTCAAAGGCTCAGATGAACGAGTAGACTAGCGCGTGCACTGAAGCGCGTGGGCAGCAATTCGAGCTGAAGGCCAGCCGTATACTAATAGTTTGTTGAGTTCTTGTCTTCCCGCGACAGAATATATGGCAAAACGGTGTATACTAGATTCCTGGTTGTTGTGCTTATTCTTTGGCATTATAGCGTGGGGAACTCATGCTTATTCATTATCTCGAAATTAAAAAAAATTAATGAAAATGACTTAAAATTTTGAGTTTTAAAGAAACTGACAAAATAATAGTATCAAAATAAACTTTTTAGTATAAAAAAAAAGTTATTTTTCATTAAAGTGAACAGTATCGAAAACTTTTCATTATATTTCTTTTAAAAAAATTTATTCTAGCAGTTAACATGTAAAAGTTGTCAAATATTCAAAGACAAAAATTGCCCTTAAACACTAGGCGATACTATTATCTTTTAGGTTTCATAAAAGATATTAGACTTAATTGGATTAATTGTTCTTATTGTGACAGGGTAGTTAAAAGATAAGTGTAAAAAAATTAGAATTTAAGCTCTTGTGGTGAAGTCCATTAGAATTTAAGGCCTTTGTGGCTCACATGCTAATAATTAAAGGAAAGTTGATGAAATTTTTAATTTTAAGCATAAATCCTAACAGACTTAACCACAGTGGATTAAATTCTTTTTTTTTTTCACCACGTAGATTATCTTCCAACACTATCGTATCACCACGAGATCTAATAATCCAATTAGGCCAAGACATTAAATTAGGAACTAGAATATGACTGTCATATACAATAAACAAAGGGGTGTGATATCCACACACCACATTTTACTTCTCACACATCTTTTTAATTTTTGTCTGTCGAATCGGATAAATTGAAGAAAATCAACGAACAAAAATTATCAAATAGTGTATGAGAAGTAAAATGAGGTGTGTGGATAGCACACCCCTAAACAAATGGCTCAAGGTTATGTTGAGGTTTTGTGGAAGGAGGAGGCTGAAAATTACTAAGAAAGAACAGCACACGCAATTACTAAGAAAAATAGATACCAAAAGAAATGGTTTTGTCCATACCTCCATCCCAGACAATCCACAAATGCTACAAATTCAACCATTGAAAATACAAATTTCCAAAAATACGTTTGTTGGGGAGACCTTCCTGTGACAACAACTCTCTTCTCTCGCTCCCCATCTCACCTCCAAATTTTCCAACTTCTGGAGTTCCAGAGCCTTCTACGTCTTCCCCCCTTTCACTCTCAGCAGTTCTGATTGATCATCTCCACGCATCTCTCAAGGTAAACAGAAAAAACCCATTAGCACAATCACCAGCACACTACGTGTCCACTAATTGAGCATCCTTTTGAGCTCACTCTGTTGTGATTTTATGCAAAATTTGCTCAGGAAATTAGAGAATTCAGTTGGTGTGGATGTGATTAGTTGGTGGATTAATATAGTGTTTTGGGTTCTGGGAAAGCTGAGAAATTTGTGAAGAAGATCAGTTTTATAAAGTTTCTTTAGCTGCTCAGCTTAAAGAAAAGTGAATTTGAAAACCCACAAATTCTTTTTCCTGTTTATATTTTGGTTCATGATTAATCGAAGTTCTTGTCTTGACATGTTAATTCTGAATTTTGATGTATAAAATGATGAGTTAACTGAATTTCTAGCAAACTGTGGTTTTGAATTGTGAAGGGTAGAGCTTTGAAGTTGTGGAAATGGCGACCGGACCTGTACCCGCTTCCTTTACGGGTCTAAAGGGCAGGGAATCGAGTTTCAGGTTTGCTAAAAGTATGGATTTTGTGAGGGTTTCTGATTTGAAGAGGTTCAAGTCTGGCAGAACAAGAATCTCAGTGATACGAAACTCAAATCCAGGGTCGGATATTGCCGAGCTCAAGCCTGCATCTGAAGGCAGCCCATTGTTAGGTTGTTGAACTCCCTAATTGGTTTAGTCAGCTTTGTTTTAATGCAAGTGTTGTGTTTTAGTCCTTGAAATTACTTTTGGCAGCCGCGAAAACGGGTGAAAGTAAAAGCAGATTACTATGTTTTCTTTTGCCTTGTTTCCTGGTTTCTCAGAAATGCCGAACAAGAAATAATCGGTAGATTATTAGATGGTTGTAATTTCCCTGCATTCTTTTTTCTTTTTAAGTTTTCTTCAGTTTTCGAGAAATGAAATGGAATGTAAGGTAGTATATTTCAGCCTAAGTATGTGTCTTTCTACCTTTATAAAGTTTCTTTCATATTGTCTAATAAATTGCTTTTTCTATGTAGTTCCTAGGCAAAAGTATTGTGAATCTGTACATAAAACTGTCAGGAGGAAAACACGCACTGTTATGGTTGGAAATGTGGCTATTGGTAGTGAGCATCCCATAAGGATTCAAACAATGACCACAACTGACACAAAGGATGTCGCTGCTACAGTTGAACAGGTTCGTTACTTCCCTCTTTTCTTCATTTATATATAAGTGGATTGACCGAACTCTGTATATCTATGATATCTCTGGGCCTGATTCAGAATGTTGGCATATCAAATTTCTCCTTTGGTAGGTAATGAGAATAGCAGATAAGGGAGCAGATATTGTTCGGATAACAGTTCAGGGGAGGAAAGAAGCAGATGCTTGTTTTGAAATTAAAAATTCCCTTGTGCAGAAAAAGTAGGTTTCATTGTTGTAATTCCAGTGGGTATTTAAATATTTACCCCTTATATTGTATGAGGCTTGACCATGTTTCGATCTATATGTGCAGTTATGATGTACCTTTGGTGGCAGATATTCATTTTGCTCCTACTGTTGCACTGCGAGTTGCTGACTGCTTTGACAAAATTCGTGTCAACCCTGGAAATTTTGGTATACAGTTCACTGTACAATGGTTCTGTTTTATTTTATTTGAATAGTATGATTGTGGATTCATTTAGGTGTCTTATTGCAGCTGATAGACGGGCCCAGTTTGAGAAGCTAGAGTACACGGAAGACGACTATCAGAAAGAACTTGAGCACATTGAGCAGGTAAACATTTGTCTATCAATATATGGCCTCTGTTCAAGTTCACTGTTAAAAACACACATTCATGTTTGAGAAAATCATGCAGACTTAGCTTTTCGTTAAAATTTGATACTTATTTAATATATGTAACTTCCTTAATAAAAAACTGAATTGACTATGAAGAAAATAAAATAAGGAGATTAAAGAGGCAAGTATTTTGTAAAGTATAAAACCTTTACTGTTGTGCATCAACTATCAATCATGTTGATACACATTACAAAGTCATGCCCTAACTTTTGGTCTCAACAACTCAGGTTTTTACTCCGTTGGTTGAAAAGTGTAAGAAGTATGGAAGGGCAATGCGTATTGGCACAAACCACGGGAGCCTTTCTGATCGTATAATGAGCTATTATGGGGATTCCCCTAGAGGAATGGTGATCAAATTATCTTTGCTGAAAGTAGTTCAAGCTTGTTTGATGTGCCTAAAAATTCATCGGGTGTCATTGACACATCATTCCTTGAACAGGTTGAATCTGCATTTGAGTTTGCAAGGATTTGCCGGAAGTTGGACTACCATAATTTTGTTTTTTCAATGAAAGCAAGCAACCCAGTTATCATGGTCCAGGCATATCGTCTGCTTGTAGCTGAAATGTATGTTCAAGGCTGGGATTATCCATTGCACTTGGGGGTTACTGAAGCTGGAGAAGGTGAGGATGGGCGAATGAAATCTGCAATTGGTATTGGAACCCTTCTTCAGGTACAGTTTGAATCATTTTGTTGAGGTGTTGTGATCGACTCAAAATCAGTAAACATCGTAGGGATTATTCTGATTTATGTGCCACTAATGTGCTATTTGTTAAGCTGGATTTAAGAGTAATTGTTTCATACTGCAACTGTGCTTATGACAGATGGTAGGTTTATGATAGATGGTAGGCTCGCCTATTTGTGTGTGCCATGTGATCCTACACTTCATTCAATAGATTGAAGTTATTAATGCTACGAAGCATTACATTTATAAAGTCATGTCTAGCCATAATGGAACTCTGGAATTTTGTATGAAGGATGGCTTGGGTGATACAATTAGGGTTTCACTTACTGAAGCACCGGAGGAGGAGATAGATCCCTGCCGAAGATTGGCCAACCTTGGTATGAGAGCAGCTGAACTTCAGCAAGGAGTGGTAGGATTTTACAATATCCTGTTAGTTGATTAATATTCTTGATCACTCTGTTTTAGGAATTGAAAGTCTAAACACCTTTCTTGATGGCATTATTTGTATCAGGCTCCATTTGAAGAGAAGCACCGACATTATTTTGATTTTCAGCGTCGATCTGGTCAACTGCCAATGCAAAAGGAGGTCAGCCCAGATCTTGATATTGAATCACTTTGTGCTTCATATTTTTTTTTTCTTTTTCTTTAGCAGAGATAATGATGTCGTCAAAACACAGGGTGAAGAGGTGGATTATAGAGGTGTCCTGCACCGTGATGGATCTGTTCTCATGTCAGTATCCCTTGATCAGTTGAAGGTACTGTTGAAATTGTACATCCTTTATTCCATTTTCTTTCCTTTCCCAACCCCCCCCTTCCCCTTCCCACTTTGAGAGGGAGGGGGGTTTGTTGGGTGGAGAAAGTGCACTGACCTTTTTGCATTTTTTAGACACCGGATCTCCTGTACAAGTCACTAGCAGCAAAACTCATTCTGGGAATGCCATTTAAGGTCTACTATTAATCCATTTAAAACCTTATATTGTACATTACGTAGGTTTACTGGGATTTTCGTTGATATGGTTAGTTCTGTCGATACAGGATCTTGCAACAGTTGACTCGATCTTATTAAGACAACTTCCACCTGTCGATGATGCTGATTCTGTAAGAACCGTGCTGCACTTTTCTTCAGTACTTTTGAAAATAATCCTGTTCTCTCTCTCTTGCTCCCCCCATCATCCCCCAACATTTCACTTATTTCGTGATATGCTGCTTGAGTATTAAGTTTTTTGCAAGAACAAGAATAATGTGACAGTTTTCTTTGTATTATGATCAGCGGCTAGCCCTCAAAAGGTTGATAGATGTAAGTATGGGTGTTATAACACCATTGTCAGAACAGCTAACAAAGCCATTGCCCAATGCCATGGTTCTGGTGAATTCAAAGGAGTTATCAACTGGTGCATACAAGCTTTTGCCAGAAGGTGAAGTTTTGTTACCGATTTGAGTACCAATGTTAAATTGAATATATCCCTTCTTTTCTGTGTGCGTGTTGGAGGCTACCCCTGATTTATCATTTATAGTCTCTATTTCTTATTGTGAGTCAATTACCTTGCAGGTACACGCTTGGTGGTCTCATTACGTGGTGATGAACCCTATGAAGTGCTGGATATTCTCAAAGGCATTGATGCTACAATGATTCTCCATGATCTGCCCTTCGGTGAAGATAAAATAAGCCGAGTGCATGCTGCAAGGAGGTGATGACTTTATAACTCATATAAATCACTTTCGAAATAAAATCAACATTGTAAGAATTTCAGTGTAGAAGGTATTTTCCTAGGCCATAGACACTTCAACAAATATGAAATTTGTTTTCTCCTTTCTTGTAGGGCCGTTAATTGCTAATTGAGAGACCATGTTTTAACTTCTTGTAAAGTTGCACATGTCTTTCCTTCTGATAATGTGAAGTCTATGTTGCTGTAGGCTATTCGAGTATCTGGGAGACAATGCTCTAAACTTTCCCGTAATACACCATATTCAGTTTCCAAGTGGAGTCCATAGGTAATTACATGATCGACTCTTCTTTCTGCCGGAGATCCATGGTATTAGTGCTATCTGGCTTAATTCCACTTTGTGCAGGGATGACTTGGTTATTGGTGCTGGTACCAATGTGGGGGCCCTATTAGTAGATGGACTTGGAGATGGTCTCCTATTGGAAGCCCCAGACAAGGACTTTGATTTCCTTAGAAACACATCTTTCAATTTACTACAAGGATGTAGAATGCGGAATACAAAGACGGTAGGGAGTTTTCTTGCAAACTATAACTGAATTTGACATATCACGAAGGGATGATGGTCTAAAACAATCTTTGTACATGCCTAAATCTCATTTCAGGAGTATGTGTCGTGCCCATCCTGCGGCCGAACTTTGTTTGATCTCCAAGAAATAAGTGCACAAATACGAGAGAAGACATCACACTTGCCTGGTGTTTCGGTAACTACCTTGTTATTTCCCTTTTAACTAAATGATTGTGAATGGTGATTGTCTTTCATATTTAGTAATCCGATGGTTTGTGTAATTCATTCTCTATCTCCTTTGCTAGATTGCAATCATGGGTTGCATTGTAAATGGACCCGGGGAGATGGCTGATGCAGACTTTGGCTATGTTGGCGGTGCTCCTGGAAAGATTGACCTCTATGTTGGGAAGGTATTTCCTCTGTCCAGCTAGAAATTTAATATCGGCTTAGTTGGAAGAACATAAATTAAGTAGTACAAATGCAGCTCTTCAGCTTTATTTGAATCGATTGTGATATTATATGTTCCAAAATACCTTGTTTACGAGTCATTGTAACGATTTGTTTTCAATCTTCAAACACGGGTGAGCCTGATGTGAGGTTGAATTGTGTTTCAGACCGTGGTGAAGCGTGGCATTGAGATGGAGCATGCAACCGATGCCTTGATCCAGCTAATAAAAGATCACGGCCGCTGGGTTGACCCTCCTGCGGAAGAGTAAAAGCCGGTAATCTCTAATCGCCGGAGGTTGAAATTAGAGGGTATTCAAGAGAGAGAGAGAGAGAGAGAGAGTTGTTCCCCATTATGTTGTACACGCAGTAAATGATGACTTGAGCTCAAAGAAAATGTATTGCCGTACATGTATGCAAGAATTTGTACCGATTTGCAGCGCACCGTGTTAAAACGTTCGTCATGGAGCACACAAAACAACAATGTAGCCATTTTACCAAATTAAAACCTTAGGTTTAGCCGCTTCTGTAGTTACGAAATTTCCCTTGCTCAACACACAGCGTCCTGGCATTTAACAACTCCAACAAGTAATAGTTTGCGTACGATATGTCCTTTCGTTTTTAAGAAACAACACTTGGTCGGAACTTTGTTGGGCGATGTTGCTGAATGTTCCATTCCACTCGAGTTAAAGTGGGCCACGTTCAATTTGCATTTGACTTGACTCCCAATTACCCCACAAAAACACGCACAAAAAGGTGGATGTAATGTCATCATTTCTCATGCTCTCAACTCTTCACTGTATTCCAATGTAATTGGTGGGTTGCTCACATATTATTTCCCGCGAGGATTCTCGTTAGATTCGCTTTGTGAGAATTTCAGAGATCTTTAAATTACATTCGTTCATTGTACATCGTGCGATTAAAAATTATTTTATTTAAAATTGAATATAAAATGTACCCGATGAAAATTAATTATATGGTGTACGATAAAAAAATGTGATTAGAAGATCTCCGAAATCTTCACAAAGAAAATTCGGCGAGAATTCTCCCCGACAAGAAAAATATTGGAAAACTGAATCGAATAGCACTTCTGTACAAATCATATTGTGGAAATAGCACTAATAGTCTAACACATTGGCACGAGTTGACAACATTGACAGGGCCAAAAAGTCAAAAATGATCAGCACTTAAATACCAACTTTATCACCGACATTGACACAATATTAATGAATCAGAATCCTCGCCAAATTATTTTTGTGAAGATTTAAAAAAAAAATTAAATTATATTCGTTCATCATACATGATACTGTTATAAATATTTTTAAATATTTTTATTTAAAATTAAATACAAATAGTACTTGATAAAAATTAATCACATGATGTACAATAAATGAACACAATTTACAAGGAATGAGCACGATTTACGCATCTCTAAGATTCATCGGATCTAAAGAGAATCCTGTTGAAATATTAATTGACATAAAATTGACGCCATTATCAAGGGGAAAAATCAAATACATTGCAACTTGTGCCAAATCAGTGGCACTCCATACCCACTTATAAGGATGCGCGAGGAGAGAAATGTTAAAGGAGATATTTTCACATTTTTTGATTCTGCCGTTTTACAGTTTAACGTTAATATTTATATTAATATTATAACAATTAAATTTTGAAAATCTCTTTAGACCATCTCTAATGAAAATGTTAAATTATAATAATCAAATTACAATTAATGATTGACGTAAAAATTTGAAGTCTTATTTAAGATTGTGTACTTCTCTAACCGAATTTTTAAATTTTATTTTCTTATTAATATAGATCTTTAAAAGGTTGTATTTATTAAAAAAATATTGAAACAAAATTTTTATTAATTGAAATGTTAATGGAATAAGAGGTCTAGCACTAAAATTAATTAAAACTAAAATACTAAAATTAATTAAAACAATACTGATGTCAAATTTAACACCTAATTACAAAATCTTCAAATCTTACCAGCAAATAACATTTTGATTGAAATAATTTTTTATATCAAATATGCATAGCAATATTTCCATTTAAAATTTGACATCTCTTTTGGAGATGCTCTAAACATTTCTTGCATAGGAAATTTGGTCGATACATTATCAATTTTGTATTTGTACCATTGCCGGTAATAAAAAGTAATCGCATTTTTGCTCGTCCACATTAATTGTTATTTTTTTTTTATAATTTAATAAAATAATAATTTATTATTAAATTGATCAAAAAACAAATACAATATTCCGATCATATATTAACGACAATCAAATATTAAAAATGATCATTTTAATCGATTTGCCTATTTATTTCGACCGCGAGGCCCTTTTGTGCACAGGAGAGGTTGTACTTTAAAGATGCCGAAGCAAAAGTAAAAAGCCATCAAAGCATAAATGGAGAGAAGGAAAAAAAAAGGAGGGAAAAGTTGTAGTTGGGCAAGCTTTCACTTTTCAAACAATTTCTTTCTTTTTTTTGGCACAAAGTTGACATTTTTCTTTCCAGCGAACAGAACATTCCCCAAATGTTACCCGCAATCTACTTTTTGTCAACTCTCTATGTTAACTTAAAAAGATATTTAAATAACACA